>CM061130.1:79926330-80526330 GCA_030789695.1 Scilla litardierei
AACTTAAGCTTATAATATGCCATGTACGATGGTACACCTTAGTTAAATTGTTCCAAAGGAACAATTACTCCTAAAATAACTACCTTGAGGCTATAAATAAGACCCAAGGGTTAGCCATTTCCTTACACTTTTGCATGGCATTCTTGCATGCATTTCATTCTAGTGAAGCTCTGCCAAAATCCTTCTTCTCTCTTTATCCAAGTTCTTAATCTAAAAGTAGAGATTTAGATTGTGGATTTAGTAGCCTTACTCCGTTCGTGAGAAGACTCGATCCGTCGTGGCGAATCCGAAGGCGAAGTTCATAGACTACCGTGCCGCATACGCAAGCGTAAGTCTCAACTTCATTTATCGATCCTAACTCTGTTTTGGCAGGATCCAACATTGGTATCGGAGCCATACGGGTTCGCCCCGGTCAACAGTCGCCCCGTCGAAACTATGAACGAGTCGTTGTCTTTTTCACGAATGGGTATCCTACCATTACGGATATGGTAGGAACGCTTCGTGACGGAGAGAACGCAGCGGTTGTTCTTTTCACGTTAGGGTCTTCTGTCATTACGGATATGGCAGGAACTCTCCGTGACGGGAAGAACCGACCGTTCATATCGTCAAACTCACTCTCTTCATGGATGCTGAGTCTCCATTCATAGGGAATGAGCGCTCTCTTCATGTGGAGCGCGTAGTTTACGAATTTTTGAAGTGGGTTAATTTTTTTGGCATACGGCCATTGGAGGCTAACTACTTCCTCGACGAACGGGTGCTTCACCGGAGAAGAAGATGGTGGTTATTCCCATCGGGGAAGATGAATTTTAGTGCATGTGCACCATGGCCAAATGGGCTATGAAGGCCATGCACCCCCTCCCCATGCGGAGGGGGTTGGCTACGGCCAATAACCACCACGGCCACCCCTCCGACGGGGTGTGCGGCAACCCCATGAAGGGGGGAGACCGACCATGGCCAAAGGGCCATGGCCGGTCAAGGCCAAAAAGCCATGGCCGGGCCATGGCCGGCCACGGCCATGGCCAGAGAGCCCTGGCCGCGGCCTGGCCAGGCCAGGGCCTGGCCTCCCTGGCCGAGGCCAGGGCAGGGGCCCTGGCCCCGGCTAGGGGCCTCTGGCCGCCCTGGCAGAGGCCAGGGCGCTGCCCGCCCTGGCCGAGGCCAGGGCAGGGGCCCTGGCCCCGGCCAGGGGCCTCTGGCTGCCCTAGCAGAGGCCAGGGCAGCGCCCTGCCCTAAGGCCAGGGCCTGGCCGCCCTGGCCGAGGCCAGGGCAGGGGCCCTGGCCCCGGCCAGGGGCCTCTGGCCTAGGCCAGGCCAGGCAGAGGCCTGGCCGGCCTCTGGCCGAGGCCAGGCCAGTGGCCCGGCAGGCCCTGACAGTGGCCAGGGCTGCCGCAGGCCGCCCCTGGCCGGTCAGGGCAGTGGCCCTGGGCCAGCCTCGGCCAGGGCAGAGGCCCTGGCCGGGAGAAGTTTCAGACCAATTCGGCAAAAGGCCTTGGTCGAACTTGAACGTGCCAACTAGCCCATACGGGGCGAAACGACAGTCGTCTGCATCAAAATTCTCTCATACGGGGGGAAACGCCTGGATCCATACGGGAGCCGGCGACGATAGTTTGCAGAAAAATCCCAAAAGGGGGATCCGACCTTGGCACGGCTACGGCTCATTCCCGACAAATGGTCAGGAAGTGCCGAATGTTTCACTAGTATCATAAGGGTACTAAGATGAAATATACATTTTTTTTAAAATACATTTTCATACGTTTTGTAAAATACGTTTTCAAAAACGCTTTTCCGCTGCGAAGTACTATAAGAGTACTAACATTTGATAAAGTGAGGGAGAAATATTGAAAGTTACTCTAGATGGTGATTGGAAACATAGTGACCTTTCCGATTCTAGAGTAACATCTTCAATATTTTTCGAAAGTAACTTATCAAATTATAAATATCATTCCAAGTGGGAGTTGAAATTAGAACTATCCAAATGGGATATTCTACTATCACTTCAAATGGGAATTGTATTTTAAGAATTTTCAATGCAATTTTTTGATCAAACCTTTGGTTTTATGTCTTTTGCAGCATTTTAAAAGTAAAATGTCTTCCGCTTCAAAGAATATCGTCGCTGAGTTAAACAAAGGTGAAAAACTCAACGGCGATAATTACAAACTTTGGTCCATCAAGATACAATACGTTCTAGAGGAGCAAGAAGTGCTCGAAACTCTAAAGAACGTTATGATTGAACCCGAGTTGGGCACTACGGCCCAACACCGACGAGACAAGGAAGCTTTTGATGCTTGGTCTCGGAAGAACAAGATAGCACGCATTACGTTATTAAGCAGTATGGCTGATGACATAATGCGCATCTTCCGAGAACATGACCTAGCCATGGACATATGGTCCAAGCTAGAGGAGAAGTTCGGTGGCACATCGGTGTCCAAACTTCGCGCCTTAACTATAAGGTTCGATACATATAAGAAACGTCCAGATCATTCCATGGGGAAACATCTGCGACATATGGCGAACCTTATCTCGGAGTTAAAGGACGCAGGTCATGTGCTCACTGATGAGCAACAAATCCAAGCAGTTATACGTTCCCTACCAAATGGGTGGGATCAAATGAAGATGCATCTCACTCACAATGAGAGCATCAAGACCTTCAGCGATGTTTCCAAGCACCTCGAATTAGAGGAAGAGCGGCTTGCGGCTGCCAAGCCAAGTGCAGAAGTGCACATGGTTGCTAGTTCCTCACACGGGGGAAAGAAACGGAAAGATCGTTCGAAGTTCACTAATGAACGTAATAAGCAACCTGAGTCTACCAAGAAACCCAAACATAAGGGTGGGCACAAGAAATGGCACAAGAAGAAAGACTTGAAGAGGATCAAGTGCTTCAAGTGCAACAAGCTCGGTCACTATGCTCGTTCGTGTACGAGTGGAGGCGACGAGGTAACTTGTAAATATACTAGTTACATATGTGTTTCTAGTTCAATATTTCTTGTGGAATCTAATCCATTTTGGATAATTGATTCAGGTGCCACCGACCACATAGCAAGGGACAGACGGTCCTTCGTGGAGTATCACCGGATACCCCAAGGAACGAAGTGGATCTATGTAGGAAACAACACACGTGTTGAAGTGAAAGGCGTTGGGACTTGCAAGCTAGTCTTGGACAACGGCCGGACTCTCCTACTTCACGATGTCCTCTTCGCTCCAGATATTCGAAGGAATATAATTTCTGTGGTCGTATTAATGGGTCTTGGCTATAACTGGTTTTTTCATGATTGTAATGTGGACTTAAGTTGTAATAATACTCTTATTGGTACTGGGTTTTTATTTAAAGGATTTATTGTAATGAGTACAATGTATGATTCCTCATGTAATGAAAATTTCCTTATTGCAAATTCTAAGACTTATGAGTCTGATGTGATTTGTTGGCATGCAAGGCTTGGTCACATTGGACCAACACGTATGGATAGACTTGCCAAACGTGGCCTTCTATCCAATGTTTCAAAGGTTGAAATGTCGACCTGCGAACATTGCCTTGTGGGGAAATCTTGTCGCAAGCCGTTTGGAACCGGCACAAGGGCCGAGGTTCCATTACAGCTTATCCATTCGGACATATGTGGTCCGATGAATGTCAAGACAAGACGCGGAAAGTCCTATTTCATCACTTTTATTGATGATTTCACCCGATTCGGACATATCTATTTGATATCCCACAAAAGTGAAGCTTTGGCTTGCTTTAAAAACTATATGAGTTTAGTGGAGAATCAATTAGATCGCAAGATTAAGGTCTTGCGAACCGATAGGGGCGGTGAATATCAATCAATAAGTTTTAAGGAACTTTGTGATGAAAAAGGCATAGTACATCAGGTAACTATGCCTTATACTCCTCAACAAAACGGTGTTGCAGAAAGGAGAAATAGGACTTTAATGGAAATGGTCCGTTCAATGATGGCGCAAGCTAACTTGCCAATCACCTTTTGGGGTGATGCATTATTGACGGCCGCTTTCATTTTAAACCGCGTACCCTCGAAATCAGTTAGCTCCACTCCTTATGAGTTGTGGAACCAAAGGTCTCCTGACTTAAACATTTTGAAACCTTGGGGTTATGCATCCTACGCACATATTTCCTCCCATAAGTATGGCAAACTTGGGACAAGGGGAAGGAAATGTATCTTTATACGATACGCAGAAAACTCCAAAGGTTATGTTTTTGTTAGTCAGGAAGACAATGGTGGGCTAATTGAGTTTGAGTCGAGGGATGTCACTTTCTTGGAAAACGAGTTTCCAAGACAGGGCGAGATAAGTCAGGACTTATCTCTATTTGAGATTTATGATCAAGAAGGATTACCTCATTCGAGTGGGAGAATTCTTGGTGAAAACGAAAATACGTTTCAACCTTCACCAATGGATTATACGAATGACGATTATCCTATTCCATACGGGAATAATGATCCAAGTGGGAGCAATTCTAACGACATTCCAAGTGGGAGTAATATTAGAATTGATCTAAACTCAAGTCTACAAGGACTTAAAGAATCTCAAATACGACGTAGTAGTCGTACAAGGTTGGCTCCTCTAAGATTTGAGGATGAATTTCCGCAAACCTTTATGACTTTACTACAAGAAGATGACGAGCCTGCTAAATTCAAACAGGCCGTATCTTGCCCTGCTAAAGACAAATGGATGGAAGCGATGCAAGAGGAGTTAGAATCCATGAAAGTTAACCAAGTCTGGGACTTAGTTGACTTACCCAGAGGACGTATGGCTATTGGGAACAAATGGGTTCTCAAGATCAAGCATAAGGCTGATGGCTCTATTGACAGATATAAAGCTCGCCTTGTCGCGAAAGGTTTTACGCAACAGGAAGGGATAGACTACGAAGAGACATTCTCACCTGTTGTTCGTTTTACCTCAATTCGCCTGATTCTGGCAATGGTAGCTTGCTTAGACCTCGAATTACATCAAATGGATGTAAAGACTGCCTTTCTCAATGGAGAATTGGACGAGGAGATCTATATGGAACAACCAACAGGGTTTGTAAAAGAAGGAAACGAACATAAGGTTTGTAAACTTCTTAAATCCATATATGGTCTTAAACAATCCTCGAGGCAATGGTATATACGATTTCAAGAGGTTGTCTTATCAAATGGATTTTCCATGCTTGATGAAGATAACTGTGTATATATCAAGAGGAATAAGAACAAGTATGTTATTATGTCTCTATATGTAGATGACATTTTAATAGCCGGAAATGACAAGGGCTTTGTAATGGATATCAAGGCTTGGCTTTCATCAGTTTTTGAGATGAAAGACATGGGAGAAGCCGCATATATCCTTGGAGTTAAGATTTCAAGGAATCGTTCAAAGAAACTTCTTTCTCTTTCATAGGAGACTTATATAAAGAAGGTTCTAGAACGTTTTAATATGCAGGACTGCAAGTCCATTGATACTCCAATAAGCAAGTGCGACAATTTATGTCTGAAATCATGTCCGAAGAACCAAAAAGAGAAGGAGATTATGGAAAAAGTTCCATATTCCAGTGCAGTTGGTAGTCTAATGTACGCTATGATGTGTACAAGACCAGACATCTGTTTTGCCGTTGGAATGGTAAGTCGTTACCAATCCAACCCAGGGCAAGTACACTGGAAAGCGGTTAAGAGGATAATGCGGTATCTCAAAGGAACTGCAGACTTTGCTTTATGCTATCAAGGAGATGCCTTGAGGCTCGAAGGCTACACTGATGCTGATTGGACGGGTGATCTCGATAAGCGACGATCGACCTCAGGATATGTTTTTCTACTCGGATCTGGTGCAATATCCTGGAGTAGCAAGAAACAATCCTGCATCGCACTTTCAACCATGGAAGCCGAGTTTGTAGCATTTAGCATGGCAGTCCAAGAGGTTGTTTGGCTTAGGAAGTTCTTAGACAGGCTAATTAATGCAAGTGACTCAGGTGCTGTACCCATACACAGCGACAGTCAAGCATCTATAGCCTATGTCAAAGATCCGAAATTCCATTGTAAGACCAAACACATAGATATCCGCTACAAATTTACAAAAGACTATGATAAGACCAAGAAGGTAGACATAAGGTACATATCTACGCATGAGATGATAGCGGATCCGCTTACAAAGGCTATCCCCAGAGATGTGTTTTACAAACACTTATCATCTCAAGGATTGCGTAAGAGCTGAGTTGTACCAATGTGAATTCCCATGTCTGTAAATGATCAAAATTAATAAAAGAATAAGTTCTTTTTTTTTCAAACATTGCATATGATTTTCTTAAGAAATGTTTGTGTACATTTTTGAAATCTCAGCTGAATTCTAGTATGTCGGACAGATTGAGGTTGGCTCTCTCACATGAGCAACCGCCTTATTCTATCAGACGGATGGAATAGAGATGAGACCTGTTTGAAGTCAAAATCATCAGACGGATGATTTAAGAGTCATGACTTAAACAAAATGGTCGCATGAAAGATCTGCATCATATGGATGCTTACGAAAGATCTAAGAGGATTTTTTTTGGAAATCCTATCTGTCTAAATGCGGGATGTGAGTCCAAAGGACTATTTGAGTAGAATAAGGGACTCAAAGTCAGACATTGTGGTGTCTGATCATCATCCTTACAACATCATTGAGACATACACTCCCTGGGAAAGGAGCGATGTTGTAATACGTGTTCATACCACGTATGCATTTCGACCACTGAGTTAGTAGCAATAGTGTTTGCTATTATGTGAGACTCAAAGGCCATATGGGCCTTAACTCTTAACCTCAAGGACTCCAATTGGTTCCTTTAGATTTGACGAGATGATCGCTATCTTAGCGTGTTGCTAATGGGCTATGATAATTCGGCTCGGCGGGGCACGTTAGAAAAGCGAATCAAGTCAAGATCAGAAGGTTCGCAAGAAGAGGAAGATTGATTTCATATTCACATTTGGACTTTAATGATTCAAAGCTGACCAGCCAATTGTGATCCAGATGGGATTCAATTGTTGAATATAAAGTATAAGAAATGTGAAGAAATAATCTAGGGTAAAGCATGCGTTGAACTACTCAACTTTGCACCTTCGAGGTCGTTGTGTATCTCTAACAAGTGCACAACAACAGACTCTACGCGTATGACGGTCGCACGGTCTATTTCTCGGTATGATAGATGAAAGAACTAAAAGAAAAACGTTCTCTTACAATCCCCTCAAGTGTGAGTGGGAGATGTTGGATATGGAAGACGTTTGTACACCCTTGTGGGGGATGTACGAGGGAATACGGACCTCGAACGTCGCGTACACGAAGTCGTGTGCAAAGGGAATATGTTCCCTTGCGGAGAGGATCTCTAGATTGATGGGAAAGTCGCATTATATGTGCATAAGTGCATGCGACATATGGCTAATAAAGAGGTAATATCTTAAGCTTATGTTGTACCATGCATATGGTACAACTTAAGCTTATAATATGCCATGTACGATGGTACACCTTAGTTAAATTGTTCCAAAGGAATAATTACTCCTAAAATAACTACCTTGGGGGCTATAAATAAGACCCAAGGGTTAGCCATTTCCTTACACTTTTGCATGGCATTCTTGCATGCATTTCATTCTAGCGAAGCTCTGCCGAAATCCTTCTTCTCTCTTTATCAAAGTTCTTAATCTAAAAGTAGAGATTTAGATTGTGGATTTAGTAGCCTTACTCCGTTCGTGAGAAGACTCGATCCGTCGTGGCGAATCCGAAGGCGAAGTTCGTAGACTACCGTGCCGCATACGCAAGCGTAAGTCTCAACTTCATTTATCGATCCTAACTCTATTTTGGCAGGATCCAACAATATCTTGGAGAGAATGTATTTGCCGGGAAAGTATTTCCAAACTAAACTCCCTTGTAGCGATCTTCGCTATCCGGGAAGAATTCTTGCGAATATACTATCTTACAATATTACCCAAAAAATCTGGCAGTCACTCTATATTGTCTGAGAAGTAGGCCAAGTGTATCTATGCTATGTTAGGGAACATCCGCGTCAATTGGGCCAAAGTCATTATGGACTCTATTCTTGTTTCAGCTTCTTCAGATAGACCCTCATCCACTCTAGTACATGGACACTATCTCACTATCTTGTTTATTAGCTATAATGTGCCTTTGGACAATAAAACCACAATTCTGGAACCGGCACGCTTATTTGATGTCCATGCTCTTGGAAGAATGAACCTACATCATGACCTTGATGAGAACATTCCTGAAGAGAAACTTTCTGCTGAAGGAGGATCGTCATCCTTTAGAAGAGGTAAGAAAATTGTTGTTTTAGATTCTGATGAGGAAGAAGAAGGAGAAGAAGAAAAAGGAAGCGATGAAGAAGAAGAAGAGACACTGGCATACATCATTGAACTTCAAGAGATGCTCTTGAAGAAAATTGGGAAGTTAAAGATATCACAAGAGAAAGGCTTCGATGACCTCAACAAAAAGGTGGACGACCTCAAAGAATTCGTGGTCAAAAGCAACAAAATGACGGAGGAGACGCTTGTCATGATCCTTGATGAGATCAAGGAATTGAAGAAGAACGGCGGTCATCCTTGAGTTTTTCAAAACAATGGCTTTCAAACGATGGTTCTTAAAACAATGATTTCAAACTTATGGTCTGTAATAACTCTATTGTCGTGTGATGCATGCTACCTCTTCATTTCTATGAACTTATCTATTATGCAAAATATTGGTTGATCTTATGCTAACATTTCTTTTACAGGAATAGTAATTGAATTCCACTTCAAAAATCATGTTATGATTCATATGTTATTATACTTTGTCATTAATTTTTTTGTTGATGACAAGGGGGAGAAAATATGAAATGCAAAGATGAATGTATATGAATGTTTTGTTTTTCTAATGGCTTCGATGCAGGGGGAGAACCGCATCAAAGCAGGGGAGTAAGTTTATTTTCATATCAATTCAGTATGTCAACTTACTTCATTTTTCATTTGGGTGTCATCATTAAAAAGGGGGAGAGTGATGGAAATTGAATTCCACCCCCAAGTGATTTTGATGATGAGCACACCAAATGAAGCTTAGTGTACTAACTATACTACGATTAAGTGTGCAGGTTGTGCGACAAATGAAATGCTTTATGCATACTCAAAGAAGCATAATCTACGCTCAAAGACAAGGACGAATGTTGCTAAGATCAATGATGAAGCTCAAAGCTCAAATGGAACAAGAAGCTCAAGTGAAAGCTCACATCTATTCCATCAGTTGATCAAGCTTCCGAAGACGTGTCCTAGTCTATAGTGAGTGTGTTGTGTCTTTCTTAGGGTATTGTTAAAGCCAATCGTATAGACAATCACACACACACAAATGATTTCAAAAAAAATTTAAATATCTTTTAAATCATTTTCAAACGGACATTGAGAGTTTTTTTCTAGTCGTTTTATATTTCCGTAGTGAAACTCCACTACACCCTGGAGTTAACTACTTGATTGACTAGCTGTGGTTCAGAAGAAACTCCTCTGGGAGTCAACTACCAAAGGTAGGGAGTCGACTACCAGCTGAGAATCAACTTCTCCTGAAACACACTGGGAGTCGACTACCACTCCTAGGGAGTCGACTACCAGCTGTCGAAGTTTGATGTTTTACCTTGATTTTGAAATAACTTTGATTGATTTTTCCCATGATTTTCGGGACAAAAGTCAAAGGAATTTGAAATTTGAATTCTCAGATTTCTCCTATAAATAGAGGACCATTTTCATTGAGAAATCACAACTATTGAATTCAAAATCTCCTGTGCAAAACGCTCTCAAAATTCTCAGCTCTCATTCTCTCTTAGCCAAATCTGTTTTACTCTTGATCTTGCAATTTTATTTTGTTATTATTTTCTGAAGATCATAATTTTATTTGGCTATCGGTTTTTCAAATCCTTATTATTATTCTCGAATTTTTATTTCAAGGATTTTTGAAAAACATTTTGATCTAGATCACAAAGACTTCATTCGTATCTTTGTGTGATCTAGAATCTTATTATATCAAGCCACTACACATAATTGTCTATTACTATTTGGCTATAGAATTTGGGTGTAAGTCCAATCTCCATCAATCTATTGTGGTGAATTGGATATTGTTTTATTTTGTGATTACCCTTTGGTGTAAGGGTGTTGTTGTTGGAAACCCTAGACAAGTCTAGGTATTGCAGTTGGAAATCCTGGTCAAGACTAGGTTGTTGGAAATCCTAACAAGTGAAGTTAGGTGCTTGTATTTGCCAAGGCAGATAGTGGAAATCTCGTACCGGATTGGTCGGGGACTGGACGTACCCAAGTTGTGGGGTACCAGGATAAAAATCCGTGTGTCTGCGTTTGCTTAACTGTGATTGTTTATCTTTGCAAGTCTTTCTTATTTAACTTATAATTATTCTTTGCTTGAGATTATTGTAACTCTCTTATAATATATTGCAAAGATCAATTTTATATTTATACTTCTGTGCAAATCTTATATATCTTCATTAAGTGTTTATTTCTCTAAACTGTGCTTAAATTCCCTATGGGAGTCGACTACTGTTCATATGGAGTCGACTACTGAAGACTTTCATCTCTGATTTGATTTGAAGATTTATTGAGTTGATTAAGAACCAAGCGTAGATCACTCTACTTGGTTTCTTAGGCAACATTAGAAGGTTTTGTTTTGTGTTGATTGGTTAAGAACGAAATAGTTTTATCTTTATACAACACTATTCAACCCCCCATCTAGTGTTGTTTACCATCCACAGGATCCAACAGAAAGACGTTCAAAAAATTTTACCAAGAGAAGAAAAAAATTTCAAGAGGATGACAACAATGGTGGTAGTCGGTTACCTAGGGTTTGAGCTTGGGGGTTTTATGTTTTGAGATGAAAGAAGATGAAGTTTAGGAGCCTTTGGATCATAAGATTGGATGGTTGAGATCTTATTTTCTTATTGGGTTTAAGTTAATGTTTGGATATGAACCCAATAAGCTCAAATGAAACCCAATATGAGTTAGAAAAAAAGAAATCAAACCCAGATTTTCGTGTCCACACTCTGATAGTCTACTCCCTCAGGGTGGTAGTTGACTCCCTGCTAGGTTGAGCTGTTTTCTCATCCCGAGGGCTTTTGACGCAATGGAGTGTGTTTGATAAAAAATCTTTCTTACGAAAATGTAACAAAATATTCATACGCATTTATATCAAAAAAAAATAATTGAGCAATCATTTTAAATACTCAAATAAATTAAATTTTTGCGAAGCAATCTCTTTTCATCGCAAGGCTTTTGATGTCGTTTTGTTCCTCCTCCTTGGTTTTAGAGTACCTGAAAATATGAACGTTTATGGTACTCTTTATTCATTGAGTCCAAGAGGTTAATCTTTAGGAAACCAAACCCAATATGGTTTAGTTTCTTCATTAGAAACATTTTATAATTTTTGTTTAAATGAACTTGCTGAACAAAATTATTTGCGTACCTCTTTTGCTTTTGATCGGTCAAGTTCTTCGATATCCAAATGTTCAGAAAATTTTGATTAGTATGATGCATCCTAGTATGCTTAACCTTTTTCTTGGTATGATTAGAATCATATCCAAGTCGGGTTTTGCTAGATGAAGCTTTTTGGTTATTTACTAAACTATCTAGCTTCCCTTTTCCTTTATTGAAATTTTCAACAATCTTCATCGTAGAGTCGTATGTGTCTTTGACAGATACGAGAAGATTATTCAAACTTTCAATTTTCTCATTCATATAAAGAATGTCTTTTTGTAAAGAGTCATTCTTTTCTTTCAACATAATATTCCTTTTGTTACGATCTTCCTTTTCTTTTGCATCTTTCTTAACTATTCTAAGAGTTTTCTTTTGTTCTTTTATGAGCTTTTCATGCATTTTGCATAGCTCATTATATGCTCCCCTATAGTCCATGTCTTCATCATCGCTTGATGATGAATCACTATCACTAGATGATGAATCATTCAAGGTACTTACCTTTGATGACGTGGAGGCTAAGAAACACATGTGGGTTGTTTCTCTTCTTTCGTCTTTGTCATCTGATGAGGATTTATGGGACGAAGAAACATCGCTTTGATCGAAAGCTTCCTTCTTAGGTCGTCGAAATTGTTCCTTCCAACGCTTCTTCGTTCATTGTTCTCTCTGTTCTTCTCACGATCTTTGGAGTCTCGGTTGTTCTTCTCCAAGGGACAATCTCTCTTTACGTGTCCTGGTTTGTTGCAACCAAAACAAATAATACTGTTAGTGGGACGAAATGAATGTTTACCATACTTACTTGTAATAAACTCTTTAAAGTTCTTTGAGACAAAGGCAATATGGTCATCTTTGTCGTTATAGTCGGCGTCTTCTTCTTGAGCTTTGAATGCTAGGCTCTTCTTCTTTGGCTTTTCTTCAATCTTCTTGTCTTCCTCGAGTTCTATCTCATATGCCATGAGATTTTCCATCAGTTCTTCATTAGTCGGATCCTTCATATTGTGAGCTTCTCGAATGGATGTTGCCTTTCCTTTCCATTCGGGTCTGAGAGATCCTAGTATCTTCATTACCTGATCATATTCAGATAATTTCTTACCTAGACCTGCGAGCGCATTAGTGATATTAGTAAAACGAGTATTCACATCGGTGATACTCTCTCCTTCTTCCATTTTGAAAGATTCAAACTTAGAATGCAAAACGTTAATACAGGATTCCTTTACCTTTTCAGTTCCCTCATGACTTACCTGAAGAGTATGCCATATCTGATATGTTGTCTCGCACTGAGAGACACGATTGAATTCATTACATGTTACAGCGCAAAACAATGCGTTCATCGCTTTAGTATTAAGGTTGGCTCTCTTTTTATCAAAAGACCATTTTCCAAACTCAACGTCAGTGGGTGCGCTGTATGGTGCTTTGGTGACGGTCCATGCCTCGATATCTAGTGACTATATGTGAGTCCTCATACGGATCTTCCAGATTGCGTAGTTTGTTCCGTTGAACAATGGTGGTCGCATGGTGTCGAGTCCTTCAGAATGAAAAGATGTTGATGCCATTGATTTTCGAGCCTTGCTCTAATACCAAGTATTGGACTATGTGGATGGCAAACAACACTAAAAGGGGGGTTGAATAGTGTTGTGCAAATAGTAAACTTTTTCGTTCGTTGATTAGCATAATTAAAAACCTTCTAATGTTTCCTAAGAAACCAAGTAGAGTGATCTACACTTGGTTCTTAATCAATAAGGTAATCTTAACAAATAATAAGAAAACGAATTACAATCAAATAAGATTAAAAGACATCTTTACAAAGGTAGATCTTTACACAGATATTGTTTACACAGTGGATTTCAAATTAATAAACTTTGCAATTATAAAGAATAAATTACAAGGATACAAATGTTTGCAAATGAAATAGAATGCTAGAGCAAAGATAAACAATCACAGAAAAATGCAAACACAAAGACGAGGAATTTTTATCCTGGTTCCCCCACAACTTAGGTACATCCAGTCTCCGACCAATCCGATACGAGATTTATCCACTATTGCCTTAGCAATACAAGTACCTAACTTCACTCATTAGGATTTTCCAAACACCTAGCCTTGACCAAAATTTCTAACCACCTAGACTTGTCTAGGATTTCTAACATCCCTTTCAACAAAGGGGAATCCACAAAGCAAAACAAAGTTTCCAATTCACCACAATATTGGTGGAGATTGGATTACACCCAAAATTTTATAGCCAAAATAAATAAAGCAATTTTGCGTTTACGTGGCTAAAGAATTTACATCGATCTTTATATCACACAAAGAATATTAGTTTATCCGTTATGATCTGGATCTATCGTTTTCAAAAAATTCCTTTCAAGAATGAAAATTGAAAACCAAGGATTTTTAAAAACTCTTTTTGAAAAAGCCAAGCTAAAAATATGGATCTCAAAAAGAATAACTTCAGAACAAGATTAGAGATCAAAAAAAATAAAAATAAAGTTGGCTATATCGATGAGAGCAATAGAACGACGAGATATCCTTTAGAATTTAGGCTTAATAGAATAGAGAGATTAGATGTGTATAGAAATGATCGCATATGAGTCTATTTATAGAGTTTCAAGAGATGAATTTGAATTTCAAACGATTTGACTTTCAGCCCAAACAGATACGGAAATGGAGTGAAATAAGGAAGCAGAGTCGTTGAAAAATGACAGCTGGTAGTCGACTCCCTCAGGGTGGTAGTCGACTCCCAGAGAATTTCAGTAGAAATTCTACTTCCAGCTGGTAGTCGACTCCCTGCTCTGGTAGTCGACTCACAGAGCAGTTTTCTCTGAAACTCAACTAGTTGAGAAGTGCAATCAACTCCTGAGTATATTGGAGGTTGACTACGGATAATAGATCGACTAGCTTTTGCTCTCAAGAGTTAAAAAGGATTTTAAAAACATTTTAAAATTTTTCTTCGAAATCATTTGTGTATGTGCGCGATATCTACTTTGGCTTTAACATAATCCTAAGAAACAAAAAACTCACACACTTAGACTAAGACGAGATCTTCAGGAAGCTGTTTAGATGATTGAAGTAGATGTGCGCTTCTCCTGAATTATGAGTTCCTTCTTCATTAAGCTTGAGCACGAGCTAAATTTTGTGCTTGACGTAGAACTAGCAAATTCGTCTTTGTCTTTCGAGTGTGGTTGAGCTTCTTCAGAGTATGTGTAAAGTCACCGTTTGCACAACCTGCATACTTGAGTTGTAGTGTAGTGTAGTTAGTATACTAACATCATTTGATGTGCTCATCATCAAAACCATTTAGGGGTGGGATTCAATTTTCCATCACAATCTTCATCAGTCGCATGTCCTACGTGATAAGTTACCATTTGAATTATCACCTACCCTCTGACATAGTGCAGCAGGCGACTATAGTTTCTTCATCAGTCGCATGTCGTGTGTGTAAAATCAATCTGTTAGCTTTTCTTCCACGAATTTTGATAGGGCTTTTGGCTATTTTCCTTGGGGGTTTGAGAGAACTTATTAAAGGGGTTGCTACTGTTCCATTAAGAGTCTCTTAGACATTCTTGCATTCATCTCTCAAGCTTAATCTCTCTCAAACTCTCATTTCATCCAAAGCCCTAGAATTCCAACTCTAACTTCTCTTTCGACTAGAACCAAATCTGATCCTCTAGCTTTGGTGAAGACAAGTGCAAGGACTATTCTCTCTTCTAGGAAGAGATCAACACACTACTCACTTTGCTCCTTCAAGTTTTACTTCAATGAATAGGTGATTTGTAAGTGTGTAAATTTTAATTTCATAAAAATTGGTTTTACTCTCGGATGTGAGAGTGGTTGCTTAATCCCAGGTTGTAGGATTCAAGGTCATGACGTGAGAGTATTGTTGTGAGAGTGGGATTCAATTTCATACAATACCTCCTCCGAATGATGAGAAAAAAATAAAGAAGAACCATCCACTTCTATAAGATCAACACCATTTACAAAGAATGAGATAAGGAGCCTAACTCAAAGAGATTGAAAAGCATTAACCCAGATACCAGTGCGGGATGGGAGCGAAAAGATATTCCGAAGGAGGACTAAGGCCAAGAAATAACTTGAAAGAAAGAAATAAATAAAAGATGAGTAGAAATATAGACAACTCAACCCCGTGTAAAAACGAGAAAAAAAACTTGAATCACCGAATCAAAGACAACAAATCCGCTTACTTGAAAATATAAATTAATTCTCTTACATAAGAGTTTCTTTCTCCAGTTTCAAGAAGGTTTCTTGTTAGAGAATTTAGAATACTAAATGCATTTCTTTTAAACATAAATAGTATGATTTTACATAACTGCTTACTCATGTTACTTTCTCTGTTGACGTATATCAAATATGGCCTGCCGGCCCTCGGCCCATGGCTGGTGGGTTGAATGAATCAACCCCCACCTCCCTTACTAAGGGCCTTCAACGGTGGGCGGTTACACTCCATCACGACCCACTTCACTAGCCATTAATTAAGCAATTAAGGGCTAGATTAATGATGGCAATTACGCCAATGAGGCCACTTTATTAGCTAGCAGTTACAAGCCAAGAAGAAGCTCTAGAGAACAGTGGAGGGGGCAGATATGACATGGAGGTACCACCAAACTCAACGTGACAGACCCCCTTTGGAGTCATCCATTAACTTGAGCATCGGAGGGGATTTGGTCAGGACCCAGCCCCGACGTCCTGACGATTTTCTTATGTTTTATATCAATGTAGGCATCGTGAATCTAGGTCAATCTTCACCCAAGAAACTTAGTTCTAGCTCGCCATGACCCAGGAGCCAGGATCTTCTCTCCAAGGGTCACACCTCTCAGCCGACGAAAGGTCCTCTCAACGAGGGCGTCCTGGTTGGCCCACTTTACTGGAAGGCGGAACCCATTCGTCAACACTTTCCTACCAGTCATTATCTATACTAACTTGAGTTATCGGATGGGTTGAGTCAATACAATCGATCACCGCACCAACACCCGCATTTGTTTGTCTAAACTCGAAATTCCAGATCACATAACCTTCCGACTCAACTGCTGCCAAATCTGCCTCTGATACCAATCCTTCCATCTGTTGTTAACCATAGTCATATAGCTCAACCCAGTCACTCTTAAAATGTTTCATATGCATGCAATTCGAGTTGCTTTGAAAGCATCTGTTATCTGCCAATAGACTGTAGTCTAGCAGCATTTACCTCCGGTTTCCAGTGGGCCACCAGGCTGGTGGATGCGGAACGCGCGCACGCCTTTAACCAGCTTTTCGATGTATCAAAAAACATCAGTTATCCCCTAACTTAGCCAGCTGTCAAAAGACGTCGCTGCTTCAACGTGATGCTAAGGGCATGTTTCTTTGTGGATGCTTTGCTTTGCGATTTACTGTTTGCAATAGTAAATCTATGTAGGAATCCTAAGGAGAGAGATGAAGAGTAGTTTGTTTCTTTTGGTTGCTTTGGGGTTGGAAATTGGGATGTAGTGTTGTTTGTGGGTCCCATAGTAAAGTAGTGTGTTTCTGTTGGTTATAGAGGGATTGGAAAAGTTGGATGAGGAAAGATGGAAGGTGGTTATGGTGATTTGAGGTGAGATTATCTCACATCATCATATTAAGTTGAAAATTGTGAAACCCATCATTTAATTAAATATTAATTAACTAACTATTAAATATTAAATAAATAACTAATAATTAAACATATTGAAATACAACTAACAGAATTAAATATTAAAATACTGAATATAATAATAAAACCAAAATATGTAATTGCATTGGAACGAATAAATAGTAACGCAAGCAGGACAAGCAACGCAAACAACAGAAATAAAAAGTCCATCTTCACCTCCAAGCCATACGAACCCATGTCACAAACCCATGTCCCATACAAAATTAGGCAAGAATAAACAAAATACATATAATATACAAAATACAAGTCTCATTGTGCATACCCAACACCCAACATACACAAATAAAGTTTTTCATTGTATCTTCCTCATCAAACACTCTTGGTAATAAAAAACAATAACAAAGAAAACAACAAGCCAACAAGAGAATATAAAACCAACTTAATGGTTTTGTATTCGGAGAGGAGGGTGTCAATTTTTCCCCGTGTTCTGCTCAAAAACCCCCACGAACGTGTCCAACCGCCTCTCTATCTCCAAAAGTCACCAATCAAAGACCGCTGTGGAAGAGGATGCATGGGTCGGGCTTCTTTCATGCTAATCCATCAAATGTAGTATGACATATGTGGACCAGTCTGAGTGAGATGGATCCTTCCATTCGTAGAATTTGCATTTATTATTCCCTCACACTGGACAGCTCCAAAATCGACGGCCAGGATTTTTTCTGGTCCATGATGACCGCCTGGGAACCTGCAGACCACAATGGCAAAACCTGCTGTCATCTGCATCTTCATCCAACTGAGTACCTACAGCAACTCTGGGTCTGGATGGAATAGACTGGCTGGACCCTGTGCTTATGTTAACCTTTCATGAAAGAAAGAGTGACAACAGAGGCAGGCAACATATATACATATACATACGACAAAAAAGATACAACTTAAAGAAGCAACAACATAAACTGATACATACATCAGAAAAACCAAAAAACAATTGCCACAGACTCAAAAAAATCTCATTCTCCAGTCTGAAACTGCAACATACCCAATTTTCTTTTTGAAGCACCAACTTAAACTGATAGATACATCAGCAAAATCCAAAACAAAAAATGCAACAGAGCCAAAAATTCTCATTCTCCTGACTGAAACTTCAACATACACAATTTTCATAAAGTAGCACCAACTTACACTGATTCATACATCAGCAAACCCCAAAAAAATTGCCACATGCCCTAAAAATTCTAATTCTCCTTTCTGAAACTTCAATATACACAATTTTCTTATTAAAGCACCAACTTAAAATGATACATACTTCAGCAAAACCCAAAACAAAATTGCCACAGACCCAAAAAATTCTCATTCTCCAGTCTGAAACTGCAACATACACAATTTTCTTATTGAAGCACCAACTTAAACTGATACAGACATAAGCAAAAATCAAAACAAAAATGCAAAAGAACCCAAAATTCTCATTCTCATGACTGAAACTTCAACATACACAATTTTCTTACAGAAGCACCAACTTACACTGATTCATACATCAGGAAAACCCAAAAAAAATTGCCACATGCCCAAAAAATTCTCATTAGGCAAACCTCTGAAACTGCAACATACACAATTTTCTTATTGAAGCACCAACTGATACATACATCAGGAAAACCCAAAACAAAAATGTAACAGACCCAAAAAATTCTCAGCTCCTGCCTGAAACTTCAACAAACACAATTTTCTTAAAGTAGCACCAACTTACACTGATTCATAAATCAACAAAACCCAAAAAAAATTGCTACAGACCCAAAAATTTCTCATTCTCCATTCTGAAACTTCAACATACACAATTTTCGTATTGAAGCACCAACTTAAAACCCAAACCAAAAATGACACATACCCAAAAAGTCTCATTCTCCCGACTGCAACTTCAACAAACACAATTTTCTTATTGAAGCACCAACATAAACGGATATATATAGCAGCAAAACCCAAACCAAAAATGCCACATACCCAAAAATTATCATTCTCCTGACTGCAAATTCAACAAACACAATTTTCTTCTTGAAGAACCAACATAAATTGATACATACATCAGCAAAACCCAAAAAAATGCCACATACCCAAAAATTCTCATTCTCCTGTCTGCAACTTCAACAAACACAATTTTCTTATTGAAACACCAACATAAACTGCTACATACATCAGCAAAACCCAAAAAAAAATGCAACATACCCAAAAATTCTCATTATCCTGACTGAAACTTCAACAAACACAATTTTTTTATTGCAGCACCAACATAAACTGATACATGCATCAGCAAAACCCAAACCAAAAATGCCACATACCCAAAAATTCACATTCTCCTGTCTACAAATTCAACAAACACTATTTTCTTCTTGAAGAACCAACATAAATTGATACATACATCAGCAAAACCCAAAAAACAATGCCACATACCCAAAATTTCTCATTTTCTTGACTGCAACTTCAACAAACACAATTTTCTTATTGAAGCACCAATATAAACTGCTACATACATCAGCACACCCCAAAAAAATGACACATACCCAAAAATTCTCATTCTCCTGACTGAAACTTCAACAAACACAATTTTCTTATTAAAGCACCAACATAAACTGATACATACATCAGCAAAACCCAAACCAAAAATGCCACATGCCCAAAAATTATCATTCTCCTGACTGCAAATTCAACAAACACAATTTTTTTCTTGAAGAACCAACATAAATTGATACATACATCAGCAAACCCCAAAAAATGCCACATACCCAAAAATTCTCATTCTCCTGACTGCAACTTCAACAAACACAATTTTCTTATTGAAGCACCAACATAAACTGCTACATACATCAGCACACCCCAAAACACAAATGAGCGAAATAATAAAAATTTGAGTGGTGCCCTCAGGTAAACATGTTTTGTAGCTTGAACATCAGTAGGTATTTGGATATTGCTCATTATAAATAAACCTTCAAGCCAAATACCTCCTATTTCTTTTTTTCAAAGGGTCAACTTCCTTCTGTATTGGTCTTCATCATAGGGCATCAAAAAAACTCAAAACAAAAATGCCACAGACCCAAAAATTCTCAGTCTCCTTACTGAAACTTCAACATACACAATTTTCTTATTGTAGCAACAACTTACCCTGATTCATACATCAGACAAACCCAAAACAAAAATGCCCCAAATAATATAAATGCCTGGTGTACCCTCAAATAAACATGTTTTGTATATTCAACATCAGTATGTATTTGGAAGTTGCTCATTATAAATGAACCTTCAACCCAAGTACCTTCTATTTCTTTTTATCATAGGGTCAAATTCCTTCTTTATTATGCATCATCATAGGGCATAAGAAAAACCCAAACCCAAAATGCCACATACCCAAAAATTCTTAGTCTCCTGACTGAAACTGCAACAAACACAACTTTCTTAAAGAAGCACCAACATAAACTGATACATACATAGAACACCCCAAAACACAAATGCCCCAAATAATATAAATTTGAGGTGTGCCCTCAGACAAACATGTTTTGTAGCTTGAACATCAGTAGGTATTTGGAAGTTGCTCATTATAAATGAACCTTCAAGCCAAATACCTCATATTTCTTCTTATCATAAGGTAAAATTCCTTCTTTATTGTTCTTCATTATCGGACATCAGAAAAACCCAAAACAAACTTGGCACAGAACCAAAAAATTCTCATTCTCAAGACTGAAACTGCACCATACAAAATTTTCTTAAAGAAGAAATAACTTAAACTGATACATACATCAGAACAACCCAAAACACAAATGAGCAAAATAATAAAAAGTTGAGTTGTGCCCTCAGGTAAACATGTTTTGTAGCTGGAACATCAGAAGGTATTTGGATGTTGCTCATTATAAATGAACCTTCAAGCCAAATACCTCCTATTTCTTCTTATCATAGGGTCAAATTCCTTCTTTATTGTTCTTCATCATCAGGCATATGTAGCAGTTTTAGTATGGAGACTATATGGATGTATCAGTTTCAGTTGATGTATCTTGGGTCATTGTGTATATATCAGAAAGAAAATATTGGATGCAATATGCAGAAACATCATATATTTACTTATACCCCTCAGGAAAATTGCGACGTATCATGAATTTAATTTGGATATCGGCAGCTATTCATTATAACCCATTCAGACTCAAACCATACCAAAACATAGCTATCTTTAGTAAGCTACACACGAAAATATACAACACCATAGAGATTGTTTGTCACATCATCTTCCCTCCCAACCAAACCCAACCCATACATACCATAACAATACCAATAACCACATTACTTCACCATAGAGATTGTTTGTGATCCATCATATTAAACACATAACTTCAACGTATAAATCCAACCCATACCAACCATCACACACAACCCCATCCCACCCTAACCCTTTCACCCCACCACCAAAAGTCCATCTTCACCACAAGCCTCTTCTCTTGCCTTTGTCACATCATCTTTCCTACAAGTCCATATCCAACCCAGCTATTATCTCTTCAATCATAATCTTCCTAGCCGATTGAGGCAATGCCAAAAAGCTTCATGCCTCAATCTCATCCTGGCGTAGGGCCTTAAAAACCTTAAACAATTTCACATGCATATACTCAGTAGTAAACTCGTAAACAAGCTGGGCAAGCAGTCCTGTCCAATGAGAGTGTGCGGACCGTATAGCATCCGCGACATCTTTTACATTTTCTGCTATATCCCGCATGACGTCGGGATCTTGTTGCATGGCCCGTCTACGATGTTTATTTTTCCCCATCGCAGGTGGGGTAGCATGGCTGGTCCCCCAGATGAACAGGTCCGGTCGACGCTTGTGTGGGGATGTCATCCAGGACATATTAGGGTAGTGTATCAATATGTATCAGATCAGGCGTTACGGGCTCTCCTTCACCTTCGCCTCCAGAATATTGGCCCCCAAAGTTTTCGAAAATAGTCTTTAAAAGATCCTCCCTAGTAGCGTCATCACCAATGATGAGAACAAGATCGTCATACCATGGAATTGGTCGGTTCACATAAGCCCGCTTTCGATGGTTTGCCTGAACGATTAGAATATCAAATATGATAAAGGTTATGCAAAGCTATAGTTAATGTATTAGCACTTAGCCTATATATAAGATAGATGTAATTACCGCCGCCCACGGAGCATACGTTTCTGGATCCAGCTCAATGATCTTCCTCTCCGCATCCCATCATGCACCGCTAATATACATGCACTCTCCACGTCTTTGAGACGTGTCCTCAACGCTTTCATGGATTTTTCACATTAACACTTGTGAAAGAAGTCCCATGGATATTATTGATTTCGGCTGCAGCGGCATTGAAGGCTGTATTTTTAAATGTTTATCTGATTTAAACCCCTGCCTTGCAAGCTCAGCTAGGAATGGAATGAGGGTTTCATCTTGCTCTGTCTTCCATAGTTTGTTTTGATGTGTATAAGAGGATGGATGCTTAGACTTTTTCTGTGGGCTTGAAACAGACCCTTCAGCATCTTCGCTCCTCCGGCTCGACTTCCTCAAGGAGTCACTGCCGGGTGTTTGATCATTGCCACTTGGTGGCGTAGGCATGGCAAAGGCACCATAGGAAGTGGGGCTTCTGAAAGAGGCTGGTTCTCCCCCTTGGAGTATACTCATATTACCCGGTACAGGTGGCGATGACATTGACATTGGCATGTGCATTGGAATGCTGAAATTAGGATACTGTGGATATCCCATTTCATGCCCACATGCTTGGAACCCATGCCCACCTGCTTGGAATCCATGCATGGGAAAGGGGATAGTTGGCATCCTCATTGGCATTGGTCGGTTGACAAGGGATCCACCCTTCTTTCAGATGCTCCCCATTGTGACCCATATACAATTTCAAGACTTGGATACATGGGATCACTCCCGTCCCGGTATGTATCACCCCTTGACCTGAATTTGCTGCTCCTTCCATCCCTACAACATTAAGAAGAGGAAATTGAAAATGCAACATGTTGGATATAAACATCCACCCATCATATAATCTAATACTAAATTGCAAGGGGACTAAAACTTCATAATTGTAAAGCATATACGTGATAAGTTTAAGGAATCAACATTTTGGCATACACAACATAGCTAACATAATGCAATACTCAAGATACAAGGATAACATGTTCAGCCTTAGTGGCAAATTATACAACGACCCCCTCATAGCCCATGCTCTACAGTGTTCCCGTTATTATTTTTGTTACAGAAGTCCACCCACATGTCCCAAGCTATCTGCTTCCTACGCATTTTCTATTGATCGCGGTGTTCTGTTTGTCCACAAACAGAAACCTATTGGGATAAATCCATAACATCGTCATCATGCTCATCGATACCATCTACCACCTCCTCAACCCCATCTCCATCTTCAGTTAGTTGGGGGTCATGCGGATCTTCAATTTGGATGTAATTATGCAAAACACAGCAAGCTAGTACGGTATCGACCTGAATTTTGAATGGGTAGCGACGCTTGGCTATCATTATTTTAAACTTGTTCTTTAGGATACCAAATGTCGACTCGATCTTTGATCGTAAGTTAGAATGTCGTAGGTTGAATAGATCTCGTCGGTTTCGAGGAACCTAATCAGTATGGTCCTTCAAATGGTATCTAACGCCCCTGTATAGTGATATGAACCCTGGAATTATAGTATATCCAGCATCGCAAAGGTAATATTTACCTACAATCGAAAATTTAAAGCCAGTTTATGAGCCAACGATATCTGAGATACGTATTGGTATGTACATGTAACTTTATGCCTATTACCTTCATACACTCTCAGCCCCATTGGGGGGTCTAAACAATGCACCTTTCAGGACCGTAAAATCATTTGCAGATCCTTTCCACCCGGCCAGTATGTAAGTGAATATTTTATTAGGAGTAACTGCTGCTACCACATTTTGTGTAACCTCTTTGCGACCTCTAAAGCGGGGTACGAGCCTAACTGGTAGCATGGCATCTATGTGCATCCCATCAATGAGACAAATGCAGTCCTACAACCTAACCAATGAGCGCAATTTTCAATCACCATGATGATACTTATTATACTGACACAAATACAGATAATCACACATACCTTAAAAATGGGAACCAATTTGGATTATTGACTATCTTTGTTGGCATCTCGTTTGTAGCTTGCTTCAGGTACATATCCCGAAGTGCACACACTGCCGCCATAACTTTGTTAAAATACCGGCTCACTGTCCCCCTCCCCTAATAAAATCCACTTGCATGACTCTATTCTTTGACTTGTGCCCTACAATATGCAGGAACATGGCCAACTGCTCCTCGATTGATACATAAATAGTGTCCTTGAGAAGATCACGATGACGCATTAGTGATGCAAGATTCATGAAAGTATGTCTTCGCATTCGTAAGTAGTCCAAACAGCTACTTTCAGAACCATACAGAATTCTCCGCATGTGGGATTTTCTATGCAGATCCCGCACAGCTGAGGGCTCTCTGGGTATAGGGTCGGCCCTAACATTATTGTCCAGTTGTAAGGCTAATACGACAAACGATATTGCCGCCGCTGTAGCGGTACATAACTCACAAGCTGAATGGTGTCACGCCCCGCTTCCCATTATACTTGGGAGCGAGGACACGAGCGGGCCCGCATGGGCTGGAGCGGTGAAGCTGACGTGCGTTTATATTCTATATATTCACGCACGTATTCTTTGTGATTTTCCGTTGTTTTCCATCGTTTCATATCTGTTTTCTCGTATTTTCTTGTTTTCTTTCACTTCTCCTTGTTCTTGTGTGTTTGCAGGAGATTGCCAGCGTAGGGGACACATAACAAAGATATCATAAGTCTCCGAGCAACTGGAGGAGTCACGCGTGATCCAGGGGGTCAAACGACCAAGATTGCCACTTTTCAGCCCCCACCCGATTGGTTGGACACAGCCAACCGATCAGGTGATGCACGTGTGCATGACCCGGACACAAGCTGAAGCGAAGTAAGGATCAACCGACCGGGTCGTCGACCAGTTCAACCAACAGAGTTCTCGGGAAAATGGAGCTGAACTCACCCGATCGGTTCAGTGATCGGGTGAGATCAACAGAGCTCTCTGTCTTTTTGGGCGTAATTCCAACCGATCGGGTGATTTATCACCCGATCGGTTCATCTGTAGCCGAATTTCTTAAATTGGCGAACCGACGGTGCCACCTGCTCGCCTCAGCACCCGGTTGAAGATCTTCAAATCTCTCACCCGATCGGTTGACTCATCAACCGATCGGGTGGCGATTTTTCTGCGGTTTTGGACTCGAACCATTAGGGTTTCGAAGGGGGACTATAAATACACGATGTTGGCCGACTTGATGGGGATCCTCTTCTAATTTTTAGGGCTTTTTCGGTCCCTTTGCTGGGGGGGCTTAGGTTAGTTTAGATTAGGTCTTTTGATCAATAAATCTTGTACCGGATTGAAAGATTCAAACGCGAGATAAGTATTTCCTTCTCTTGTTTTCCATTGTTTTGTATTGTGTTTATTTTTGCTTGATGGTGAACGTTTGTATGTCGTTTCTGTTGCTTGTTTTTATGTTCTTCACCATTAAGTAGTATTGATGAACCCTAATACGGGTTAGGGGAGGATTGATGCTTGGGATTTACATTTGACTTGATTGCATGGTATGTGTTCGATGAAATGTGGCAATGGGGATTTCTAGAAATCTGAGTCCAATTCGTATGGCAACACACTAGTTGTGTTGGAGATTGGGGTCCGGTGTCTTGTCCAGTCAAGATCCGCTTCGATGTATTGCTAGAAATCACATTCGACCTATTTGGCCATTAGGATTACTGTCACGCCCCGCTTCCCAAAAATATGGAGACGAGGTGTGAGAAGGTCCGCTCAGACTTGAAGCTGCGAAGCTACAAGCCTGATAAGTGTCAATAAAGCTTCAAATGGCAGGTCCTTGCAATGCGATACGCTACAAAGATAATAGTAAAGGAAAGGAGACGAAGGCAATCTCAGAATATCCATAAAATAAGTTTCAACATCACAGAAAAATCCACCAGGCTAAAAGAAAAGAATCTAAAAGGCCCCAGCATGGCCAACAAAAGTACAACATACAAAGTAAAGGTGCTACGCACCGACAACTAACAGCAATCTTAAAACAAAAGGAAAACTCAGCAAGGTCACTAAGACTGGGCACCGGTATCCACAAACTCCTCCTGGACAGACATGGGCTCAGGCTCAGCGTCAGCAAATACCACGTACTCAGCAACGGTCTCTGGCTCAGGGTCTAACATGTGACACCCAAAAGAGCAAGGGGCACATGTCAGCAAGTATACAAGAGACTTGTGCAAGGAAAGTGAAAGTGAAAGTAAAGAAACCTAGCAGTTCTAGTATGATGCAATGACATGGCAGATATAGCATGAGTGCAACAAGTAAAGTAAAGTACGAGCATGGCAGGGCACTTGCATTTAATTCATGGCATGGATATCAAGTTTTGCAAGAACAAACACAAGGACAAGGACAAGTCTAGTAAGCACGTCGTGCACAGAGATTACGCCTTTTGGATAGAGTGGCTGATCGGGCCAACTCCTAAGCTCAAGTGATCGCTTATCCCTACCCCTCCACGTGTATAAGGACTGGCGCCCATCTTCTGGATCACGAGCCAGGAAGTGTTTTTCAATATGGCATAGGGGTGCACCTAGCCTGAACAAGGAAGTACAAGTATTGTAGCGTGTGCTACGAATGCAACATTCAACTTGGATGACATGTAAGATGCAATGCATGGCAGATAACAGTTTAAGTGCGTACAGATAAGGAATTTAAACATGGTAGGTAACAATGCATGAATGACATGGCAGGGTGACAGATCTAGCTTCGTTGTCAAGCTAGATCTTAAAGTTACGTCTAGACAGCTATCATTTCACTGTCTAGTCTATTTTACACTAAAAGCAAGGAAGTGGCCTAAAACATGGCCCTAATCAAAAGTTGGCAAGTTTCACTTGCCTGCAAGTTAAACGTCTGAGAAACACCGTCCAAGTAGTCCAAAGTCACAAATATTCTACGTGCCAAGTCCACCAGCATACAGTCCCATTTCCCAGCCGTTGCAAAGACTTCACGAATCTTGATTAGTGAATTATCAGACAACCAAAATACCGATTTTTATCTTGTTTAACAGGGTTGGGTTGGGGGTCCTAAGAGTGCAGAACGTTACCTCAACACGACGTGAAAGCTACACTAGCGTCGGGTAGCGACGCCAGGGGTTGGAATAAAAGAACGTGCCCCAAATCCAGATTCCAATTAAGATTCCACGCTCGCCAGTTCTCGGGCAGCGTCCAGATCAGCGATCAAGATTCCAATCAGCAGTTAAGCGGTCGGTAGACGTTTTTACGACTTCCGAAACTCTGTATCAACGAACCGGGACGAACGGTTCGACGTACACCAAGTCTACGACATTGAACGTCGTAGGGGATGATTGGGACGGTAAGAACCACAGCTTAGGCACGGTAGGGGCTGCCGGGAAGTTCAGATCAGTAAGGGACGACGAGGAAGCGTCGTGACGACGTCGAAACGTCGCAGAAATACAAAACGGTGTCGCTATTTACTGATAGAGGTCGGCCAGGGCTGAAACGTCCTGTAGTCAACAGAAGGCAGCCAAGGGGACAGCAAGAGAGGGGCGACTACGGAGGTCGGAGCCGCGGTTGACGGCTGAGGGATGTCCTGCGGCCTGCTAATGGGAGGAGGGGTTGCGGTAAATGCTGTAATGCCCTACAAGCTACTGCACAAGTACTAGAGGGGGGTGAATAGTACTTTAAAAATAACAAGGAGTATAATTCCAAATTATAGTGCAAACAACTACCAAAAAAATTTGCGGAAACTTAAATTGAATGACAACAACAAAATTAACAATGCTAACAAAAGATGTTAATGGGTTCGGATCCACCCAAGTCTCCCCGACTTGTTCCCGGTGATCCTACGTCCCAACCACCCGAATCCCCTCCGGATACTTAGGTTAGAAACCCTAACCCAAGATTTCCACTATGATATCTTGTGAAAAACCTTCACAAGATCAAATCATACATGCAATGGTAATAATGAATCCCACAACCCGGGATCACAACCTTCTCTCACAACCGAGAGAATCAACAAGCAATATAAACAAGTTTACAATGAAATAAACAATCTTACCACAAATTCCTATACCTTGAGTTTTCTTACCAAATAGGTGCAAGGAGGGATTTGAGGAAGATGAAGTCACCAAGACCTAGCACCAAGGAAATGACCAGCAATAGGTGCCTAGGAGTGATTTGGAGACTTGATTCAAGCTAGAGCTTGAAGGGCTCACCAAGAACAAGCTTCTCTCAAGATGGATTCTAGATCTAGAAAGTGAGAGAATGGATTTCTTGTGAGGAAGAGAGCTTTAGAAATGAGTGAGAATGGCTATCTCTTTCTATCTCAATGAATCTCTTAATGGCAGCTCTAACTTAGAGAGAAATGACCATGGTTCGTATTTATAGGGTCCCATAAAAACAACTTAGGTCAAGTCACAACGGATAGAAATCTGAGGCAACTAGTCGGTCAAAGAATAACCACTGACCGACTAGTTCATCAACTAGTCGGTCAGTCAAACAACATGGACCGACTAAGTGAAGAACTGAGAAGAGATAGAAATTCAGACCTAGAAATCTAGTCGGTCCAAGAAGACTTTCTGACCGACTAGTTTCACAACTAGTCGGTCAGTCAGTGAACGTAGACCGACTAAGAGGCAAAAACAAATAGTCTGAATACAAATTGACTTAGTCGGTCCAAGAACAAATGTTGACCGACTAGATTATCAACTAGTCGGTCACCAAACGTTCTTAGACTGACTAACGATAAACAGTAGCTTAGGAGAAATTTAGTATGAAAAGTAAAGCACAACTAGTCGGTCAAAGAAGCATCACTGACCGACTAGTTCACAAACTAGTCGGTCGGTGAGTCAACGTAGACCGACTAACTGTAAACAGTACTGAACAAGAAAAGTTGAACACAAACTAGTCGGTCCAAGAAGCTCTGCTGACCGACTAGATCACCATCTAGTCGGTCAGTACTTCTTCTTGTACCAACTAATATGCACAAATAAGTCCGAATCGAAGCGCGACGCTTCGAGGAAATTAGAGTGGACTTGTACTAAGATCCTAGAGCTACGATATGAGCGCTATGAAGATAGAATCGTAAGATTTACTCAAGGCTTAACATTCTATAGATCGAAGCTAAAAGACTATAAATAAAACCTTAATGAATGGTCTTCAAGAGCTTCGATTAATTCTTCATGACTTCCAAAACGGCGCAAGAGCTTCAACGAAGCTTTAGGCATGAATACGAGCTTTGAGAAGTGTTGAGATGTCGCTTTGATTGTTCTCGTGAATTTGGCGACGATCTCCAATACTGCGCTCACAAATTGTTAGTTCATGAATTATTTATGTTTGCTCATCATCAAAACCAAATCCGGGGAGTCCAATATTCAACATTCTCCCCCTTTTTGGTGATGACAAACCAACATAAATAATAATCAAAAATAATGATTCAAATGTAAAATACTTACTCCCCTGCATTGATGACACGTTAATTCCAAAATGAATATATATAAATTGCATCAATCAGACGAGTAAGATATATAATGAGAATCGATTTTTGAAATATCGGATTTTGAAAATCCTTATAGATATCTTAACTCCCCCTGAATCTAACACATCAAATTAGATTCTTGGAAATTGAGTTAAATTTTCATTTGACATATTTATTATCATTATCTCTCCCCATTTGGCATTATCCCAAAAATGGGGGGCATACAACGACAACAACTAGGAAATGGAAAATCCAACATCGGGAGTCGTAGACAATGACGATGGACCTAATTGACACCAAGGGTAAAGTGTGGAAATCAAATCAAGGTGTGCCAAATTGTCCATTATCAAAAAGCGATAATTAAAATCATCAAAAATACCAAATTTTTATTCATTTCTTGAATAAAGAAACATACTCTTCAATATTCAATATTCTTGGTTAAATTGGTGCATGGAAAACAATTCTATACAGACATAGAAGGATAATCTATTTAACCAAGTTTTTCAATCGTCGAGCGACGATTTCACATATCATAGACATTGAATGAGAATTAAAATGTGCACGATGAAATAATACAAAGAGAAGATCGATGTATATATATATAAACATCATGAGTACATCCAAAAAGATATCGACTACATCAAATGCAACATACCATGCATGTCAACATCAAAAAGAAAGACATCATACATCATCGATACACCATCATCAATCATCCAAAGTACATCAAAATACAACACCGACATCCATAAAACCAAAATACATCAAATCCAACACTCAAACTCCATCCCATCCTAACCCAAAACACTCTCAAAAGGTGTATCATCCAAAGAGCAGTGGAGAGTCCTCGAAAAAGATGATCACGAGGAAGTGGCAGGATCTGCAGTCTCCGGAGGTCCAGTCGAGGGAGTGGACTCAGGCTCTGCAGGGAGGAGAGGCGTGTGAACAGAAGGGATCGTCAGGGCAGGGGTGGAGACGTCGACAACAGGCTCAACGGCTGGGGTCTCAACAGGAACAACAGCAGGCACAACAGGAGCAGGGTCGTCAGCAGGAGCAGCAGCAGCATCAGAAGGCTGATCCACAGGTGCAGAAGTCTCAGGAGCACCGGAAGAGGTGCCAGCATCAGGAGCAGAGGTGGTAGCAGCAGCTGCAGTGGCCTCATCTCCACGAGCCAAGGAGGTGACAAGATCATCAATATCCTCATCGTCCATCTCCTCATCCTCAAAAACGGAAGGAGGAAGCTCAATGCCCATCAAACGAGCCATACGGCAGACGACCTCCTCGGTACGAGCCAAACGCGACTCGTGCCGACGAAGCAACCGTACGACATCATCAAGAGAGGCGGAGGGAGGAGGGACTGAAGCAGCTGAGGGAGGAGGAATTGAAGCAGCTGAGGGAGCGGCCTGAGATGCAGAAGGTGTCGACCGGTGCACGTGACGGAGTGCCGCAAGAGATTTCTTAACGGCCGTCGCGTTCAGAGGAGGACCAAGGGGACGCTCATCATCAGGGGGCAAGGGGACACCGAAACGACAGAATACCAAGGTCAGGAGACATGGATATGGGATATGCGCAGATTTAGTGGTCTTGCGAATACACTCGAAAGAATCCATCTTATCGAGTATAATGCGAGCCCAATTAATCTCGCTACCCATAAACAGAGCGTAAATCAATTTCAAAAACGGCTGAGATGGAAGAGATGAAGATCCATACTTGGGAAGAAGGCATGATTTCAAGATCAGGTTAATCACCCAAGCATTCGGCTTGAATGATTTCGAAGGAACTCCTATGAATGCAGGGGGGATAACCTGGAAGATTTTGCCTAGGGTCCGCTGATCGAGGGAGGAGATATCATCGACAGAGATGTCAGAAGGGAGGAGGCCACACGACGAGCAACCTATCAGCTCCCCCAAGATTTCTGCCGTGAGGACTATAGGAGTCCCCAAAACAGAAGTCTCGATGGAGTGAGACTCGTCGTACTGGCCCCGAACACGATTGGCATAGAATAATTTGACCAAGCGAGGATATGGTCTGGGGTTCGCCTTGGGGTCATATCTAAGATAGTCCAATAGGCTACTATAGGAGAGAAGATCCGCAAGGCCAAGAAAATCAGAAAACTGAACGTAATGCTCTAACAGCAGTGGGCAGTGCTCTATACGGTTGTACGCAGCGAGACACTGAGGGTCGTCGCGGCACAACGATATGTCTACACCGCCGAATGGCATAGGAGCTTTACCCTTAGCCTTACGGGACACAGGAGGAGGTGGAGGAGGAGGTGGAGAAGGAGCTTTCTCGGGATGTTCAGGAGTGTATTCATCATCGGTATCATCCTCGGAAGCACTATCTGAACGCTCACCGGGAGGAGTGGGAGCACGAAACTTTTTAGGTTTAGGTTTTGGCTTGGACGATTGGCCGGTAGGTTTAGGCTTGGACGTCCTCTTTCTCTTCAACGGAGTTGAAGACGAAGAGGGGGGTCGAGTGGTCTTGGCCCTACGCTTGGGAGGGGTCGAAGCGGTAGCACCCTCTACGGTCATAGGGGATGCCCCAGAAGATGTAATCGGGATTCTCGTTCGTGCCATGATCTCGGCACAACGAGTACAATCAAACGACGGGATAAGATCAAACACACCCTAAGCTTAAGCCTAAAACTGAAATCAAACAAGCACAAAGAATGAAATTTCGAAACCCTAGCTCAAACCCTAGATGATGAAAACAAGATCAAGAGCTAACCCTAGGGATGGAAAATGACCTAGGAGGAGGAGGGAGATACCTAGGGGAGCGATCGGCGGCGGCGGATGGACGGAAAACTGGTCGGAGATCGAGGGAAGACGAAGAGGTTCGATCGGGGTTTAGGGGGTTTTCGAGCTGGAGAGACTTAGAATACCGACTAAAACAAAAAATAGTCGGATAGAAGTGATGTAAGTCAGTCGAGAATGCGAAAAGACGCGTTTGCCCTAACACACTTAGTCGGTCACAGTTCAAGCACTGACCGACTAGATTACGATCTAGTCGGACGGTCAATGAGCTTAAACCGACTAAGTCGAAACAGAGGCAAACAGAAATTTCTAGGGCTAGAGTTAGTCGGTCACAGTATACTCACTGACCGACTAGTTTTCAATCTAGTCGGTCGGTAAGAGTACTATGACCGACTAAAAGAAGTCAATGACAGGAGAAAGTTAAAAGCTTGAACTAGTCGGTCTGAGTTCACTAGCTGACCGACTAGATGAGCATCTAGTCGGTTGACTAATGAACTGAAACCGACTAGAAGAGTCCAAAAGTTGATAAATGAGTTCTCTTCAAAAACCACTTGGATGAAACATCTTAACCCTCTCATTAGTCATCTAAACTACCCCATAAAACATCGAAATCTTAAGTACGACATTCAAATAAGAATTCGAGCAACAATTCAATCATATCACATAAAATCCCCAAAAATTCAATAAATCTAGCATGAACGAAATATCGCGAAATATAATAGCATGCAATATAATTGAATGAGATATGAATCCTATATCTCGGATTCACCCATAATCCCCAATTCTCGACGCAACCGCACAAAGGAGTCCTCCTTTAGGGGTTTCGTGAAAATATCGGCGATTTGCTTTTGGGTTTCAACGTACACTAAAATGATGTCCTTTTTAGCAACATGATCATCTAAAAAGTGGTGTCGGACATCTATGTGTTTTGATCGGGAATGGTGCACCGGATTCTTTGAAAGACAGATAGCACTTTGGTTATCCACCATGATAGGGCTAGTATCACAATGAATACCAAAATCCTTCAGTGTGTGTCTCATCCAAAGAACCTGGGCACAAGCGGCACCGGCAGAAATATATTCCACCTCGGTGGTTGAAAGTGATACGGAATTTTGCTTCTTGGAAAACCAAGAGACAAGGGAATTTCCTAGAAAATGGCTAGTGCCACTAGTACTTTTCCTGTCAGATTTGCATCCCGCATAATCGGCATCATTATATGAGACTAACTCATACGTGTTAGATTTTGGATAAAGTAATCCAAAATCAAGTGTATAACTTAGATAACGGAAAATACGTTTTACCGCTACTAAGTGAGACTCCTTAGGTTGAGACTGATAACGAGCACATACGCATACGGTAAACATAATATCAGGCCTACTTGCGGTAAGATAAAGTAAACTACCTATCATACCTCGATATAGACGAATGTCTACATCCTTACCGCCCGTATCCTTGTCAAGATGCGTAGTCGTGCTCATTGGAGTCTTTTTCCCTGAAGCACTCTCCATTCCAAATCGCTTAAGCAACTCCACCGTATACTTCGTTTGGTGGATGAAGATTGCATCGTTCATTGGCGAATTTGGAGACCTAAGAAATATTTGAGTTCGCCCATGTGGCTCATCTCAAATTGTTCCTTCATAACATTAGAAAACTCTTCGTAAAGAGTGAAGTTAGTAGCACCGAAAATGATATCATCAACATAAATTTGAACTAATAAAATATCATTATTCACATGCTTAACAAAAACTGTAGAATCGGCTTCGCCCATTTTAAAATTCAAATCCAAAAGAAAATTCTTTAGGCGATCATACCAAGCTCGAGGAGCTTGTCTCAAACCATAAAGAGCTTTCTTTAGTTTAAAAACATGATTTGGAAATTTTTCATTTATGAAGCCCAGAGGTTGAGAAACGTAAACTTTCTCAACAACATCTCCGTTTAAAAATGCACTTTTAACATCCATTTGAAATAATTTAAAATTTTTATGGCATGCAAAAGACAATAATAGTCTAATTGATTCTAATCTAGCTACCGGAGCGAAGGATTCTTCGAAATCGATACCTCCCTCTTGGCGATAGCCTTGAGCAACTAACCGAGCTTTGTTCTGGACGACGACTTGGTTTTCGTCGGTTTTGTTCTTGAAGATCCACTTTGTCCCTATGACGGTGTGGTTCTTCGATGGCAAAGGAACAAGCTCCCATACCTCATTCCTCTCGAATTGAATGAGTTCCTCCTCCATGGCAAGGATCCAAGCATTATCTTCGCAAGCTTCAACTATATTCTTTGGCTCTATTGATGAGGCAAAGGCACTATTGGTGAAGTGGTGGACTTGAGATCTCGTCTTGACACTATCATGAATATTGCCAATGACTTGCTCATGCGGATGATCGCGAACGGTATGAAGCCGTTTGGGAATACCTTGATCACTAGGCACATTCTCAACAACTTCATTAGTCGGGTTAGTATCAATAGAATCAATTGAATCAATAGACTTAGAATTTTCAAACGAATCACATAAAACATCCATAGAATCATCATTATTTGAAATTCTAGAAGTAGTAAAATTCTCATTAAAAGAGACATGAAGTGATTCCTCGATCGTAGAGGATCTTTTGTTGTATATCAGGTAGGCTTTGCTACGTGAGGAATACCCAACAAATATCCCCTCATCCGATCTCGGATCAAACTTGTCCAAATTATCATATGTGTTTTTAATAAAACATTTTGCGCCGAAAACATGAAAATGTTTAACTTGAGGCAATCTACCAAACAATAATTCATAGCAAGTTTGTTTGGTGCCGGGCCTCAAAAGTATTCTATTAAACACATAACAAGCGGTGTGTACCGCTTCCGCCCAAAATTGATAACCAAGTTGACTATCTTCGAGCATAGTGCGAGCACACTCCACAAGCGTTCTATTCTTCCTCTCAACAACACCATTTTGAGGAGGTGCGCGAGGGAAAGAAAACGTGTGAGTAATTCCAAGATCATCACAAAAATTTGAGAAAGACTCATTCTCAAATTCACCCCCATGATCACTACGAATAGTGACAATGGTGGTTCCGATGAGATTTTGTACTTTCTTCACAAATATTGTGAAGTTTTCAAAAGCTTCATTTTTATTACATAAGAAAAATACCCATGTAAATCTAGAATAATCATCGACGATGACAAGTCCATATCTTGCATTTCCTAAGGAAGCAACTCTAGTTGGCCCAAATAAATCTAGATGTAATAGCTCTAGTGGCCGTTTAGTAGAAATGCTTTTCTTAGGTTTAAATGAAGATTTAGGAAGCTTGCCACGTTGACAAGAATCGCAAAAACTTTTCTTTTCCAAAACGAGCTTCGGAAAACCTTTAATGGAATTTAATTTTGAAAGCTTATAAAGTGTTCCAAAGTTCACATGTCCAAAGCGTCGATGCCATAAGTGTTGTTCACTTGTGTTGGCAACGAGACATTGTTCATATGACTTGGAAAGATCCAAAATATAAATATCTTTATGGCGCGTGCCGGAAAATAATAATTTATTATTATCATTTGAAATATGACACAATCCTTTCGCAAAGCTAACTTTGTAACCTTTGTCACAAAGTTGGCTTATTGAAATAAGATTATGATTCAAACCATTAACTAGATACACATCACTAATTAAGGGTTTAGATGGGTTACCCACTTTACCAACACTGACGATGGTTCCGCTCTCGTTGCCTCCAAATACGACGCGATTTCCATTTGCAATGGGAACCACTCCGGAGAGCAATTGAGCGTCACCCGTCATGTGTTTTGAACACCCGCTATCGAGTATCCAATTCCCTTTGGAGCTAAATTTAAATTTGTTGCTCCTTTTCTTTTTCTTTTCCTTGAGTACCTAAAGATAGAAACTTTCATATCATGGTACCCAAGGTCATTGGGTCCTCAAAGGTTAGACCTTTGGAAGCCAAGTCCAATTGGACTTAGACTTCCCCACATAATTTCTACTATGCACAACATCCGAAAAATAAGCATTCATATACACTTGCTTTTCATCCATGCTTGTGTCCTTTGGGCTCCAAATAGTGAAAATTTTGGGAGCCCTCATCCTATTCGGTGCATGCATGCGACGTTGATTTCTACGTGATGCATGTTGTGGATAGGCATACGAAACATGATGGAATGGTGCACGACGAGAATTATTGATATGATGAGGTGGGTGAACATATGCATGTGTGGGAACACATGCATGAGGGTGTCTCACATGGTGTGCACGTGCCCGAGAATGTGTTGCATAAAAATCATCATGTGTGTGAAATGGTGGAGTAGGACGTGTGTTCCTACGTGGCATGGCATTGGTGTACATATAAGCATGCCCCTTCTTTGGAGGTCCACCCAAAGTGGGTTTCTTTCCAAAAGAGGGTGTGGACGAGGTGGAAGCACCATTGGTAGATGAACTACCAATAGAGTGTTTGCTACCACTCGTAGAGTCACCGGAAGTTGGCCTAACAAAAGTAGTGGCCGCTTTGGATGGACATCCCATCGTATACCCCAAACCAATGTGGTGATTGGCCGGAAGTAAGTCACTTAGGATTTTATCCAAATGGTCCTTACCCTTATTGAATTTATTAATTCGGCCTAATGTGTTCTCATATTTCTCTTTGAGAGAACGCATAGAAGTATCCAAGTTGGATACTTGCGATGTGAGCACATAAACACGAGATTTGATATTCTCGTTGTCAATACTCAAAGTCGAGTTTTGAGAAGTTAAATCCGCTATCCTATGTTCTTCCAGATCATCAATGCTAACATGTTCAAGTTTAGATTTGAGATTAACAATCTCATTTCTTAACTCTTCAACAACGGTGTCGTTGTTGGTGATGATAGTCTTAGGCGAGGTTTGAATGCTAGCTAGGTCATCTTTTACTTTAGTATATCTATTTACTAATTTAGTGTATTTAGACCATAAATGAGAGTTAGCATCCCTAAGATCATCCATAGTTACCTCATCGCCTTCGTCGTCGCTATCATCGGAGGAGGAAGATCCTTGATCATGCTCCTCTCTTGCCATGAAGCACATGTGCGCTTGCTCCACTTTCTCATCGTCCGACTCCCCGCTTGAGGAATCCTCAGAGTCGGTGAATGTTGCTCCGACAAGTCCCTTTTTGTACCCCTTTTTGTACTTCTTCGACTTGTCGAACTTCGGCGCCTTCCACTTCTCCTTTTGCTTGTTTTGAGGACAATCCGCTTTAATGTGTCCTGGCTTATTGCATTTAAAGCACAAAGGTGGAGAGGCGTTAGTAGAAGTAAATTTAGATTTTTGTTTGAAGTTACCCTTTTGGAAGAAGCGATTGAACTTCTTTGCCATGAGTGCAATGGATTCCATGTCCATTTCTTCTTCCGAGTCCTCATCATCGGTAGAGGTGGATGAAGCCGCCTTGAATGCAATTGCTTTTTTCTTAGGCACGTCTTGGTTCAAATAGGACTTCATCTTTTCTTGTAACTTCACCTTGCTATCTTTGCGTACCTCGTATGACATCAAAGTACCCATCAATTGAACTACGGTATACTTATTCATGTCATTACCTTCCTCGATGGCGAAGGTACATTTCTCCCAAGAAGAAGGAAGTCCTTCGATAAGCTTCGAGCACTTCTCCTTTTGGGTGTAGGATTTGCCGAGGGCCTCTAACTCGTTTATTATGTCAACAAAGCGAGCGTAATATTCCTTCATCTTCTCGCCATGTTGCATATGAAACATTTCGTAATCTTTGTTTACAACTACGAGTTTAGAGTCTCTTACCCTACTCGTCCCTTCATGTAGAATGAGGAGGGAGTTCCAAATTTGATATGCACTCTTACATGTGCATATCTTATTGAAGTCCTCGGGCTCCAATGCGCATTGCAAGGCGTTCATTGCCTTGGCATTGCTTACCTCCGCGGCGATCTCCGCGGTAGTCCATTTCTCAAAGTCTTCTTCTTCGGGCTCGATGTATTCCTTCATTGTGGTCCTCCATAAAGATGCACTCCGGAGGAAGGTTTCCATCCGGCATTTCCAGTACCCGTAGTTGGTACCGTTGAAGAAAGGAGGCCTCGTAGAGGAATGTCCTTCCATCACCGAAGATGCTCCTTCACGGTTCCTGAAGGTGTCATAGTTGGAAGGTGGACGCACGGTCTTGTTGTCGTTGGCAGACATAGCTAAGTATCTGGCTCTGATACCAAATGTAATGCCCTACATGCTACTACACAAGTACTAGAGGGGGGTGAATAGTACTTTAAAAATAACAAGGAGTATAATTCCAAATTATAGTGCAAACAACTACCAAAACAATTTACGAAAGCTTAAATTGAATGACAACAACAAAATTAACAATGCTAACAAGAGATGTTAATGGGTTCGGATCCACCCAAGTCTCCCCGACTTGTTCCCGGTGATCCTACGTCCCAACCACCCGGATCCCCTCCGGATACTTATGTTAGAAACCCTAACCCAAGATTTCCACTATGATATCTTGTGAAAAACCTTCACAAGATCAAATCATACATGCAATGGCAATAGTGAATCCCACAACCCGGGATCACAACCTTCTTTCACAACCGAGAGAATCAACAAGTAATATAAACAAGTTTATAATGAAATAAACAATCTTACCACAAATTCCTATACCTTGAGTTTTCTTACCAAATAGGTGCAAGGAGGGATTTGAGGAAGATGAAGTCACCAAGACCTAGCACCAAGGAAATGACCAGCAATAGGTGCCTAGGAGTGATTTGGAGACTTGATTCAAGCTAGATCTTGAAGGGCTCACCAAGAACAAGCTTCTCTCAAGATGGATTCTAGATCTAGAAAGTGAGAGAATGGATTTCTTGTGAGGAAGAGAGCTTTAGAAATGAGTGAGAATGGCTATCTCTTTCTATCTCAATGAATCTCTTAATGGCAGCTCTAACCTAGAGAGAAATGACCATGGTTCGTATTTATAGGGTCCCATAAAAACAACTTAGGTCAAGTCACAACGGATAGAAATCTGAGGCAACTAGTCAGTCAAAGAACAACCACTGATCGACTAGTTCATCAACTAGTCGGTCAGTCAAACAACATGGACCGACTAAGTGAAGAACTGAGAAGAGATAGAAATTCAGACCTAGAAATCAAGTCGGTCCAAGAAGACTTTCTGACCGACTAGTTTCACAACTAGTCGGTCAGTCAGTGAACGTAGACCGACTAAGAGGCAAAAACAAATAGTCTGAATACAAATTGACTTAGTCGGTCCAAGAACAAATGTTGACCGACTAGATTATCAACTAGTCGGTCACCAAACGTTCTTAGACCGACTAACGATAAACAGTAGCTTAGGAGAAATTTAGTATGAACAATAAAGCACAACTAGTCGGTCAAAGAAGCATCACTGACCGACTAGTTCACAAATTAGTCGGTCGGTGAGTCAACGTAGACCGACTAATTGTAAACAGTACTGAACAAGAAAAGATGAACACAAACTAGTCGGTCCAAGAAGCTCTGCTGACCGACTAGATCACCATCTAGTCGGTCAGTACTTCTTCTTGTACCAACTAATATGCACAAATAAGTCCGAATCGAAGCGCGACGCTTCGAGGAAATTAGAGTGGACTTGTACTAAGATCATAGAGCTACGATATGAGCGCTATGAAGATAGAATCGTAAGATTTACTCAAGGCTTAACATTCTATAGATCGAAGCTAAAAGACTATAAATAAAACCTTAATGAATGGTCTTCAAGAGCTTCGATTAATTCTTCATGACTTCCAAAACGGCGCAAGAGCTTCAACGAAGCTTTAGGCATGAATACGAGCTTTGAGAAGTGTTGAGATGTCGCTTTGATTGTTCTCGTGAATTTGGCGACGATCTCCAATACTGCGCTCACAAATTGTTAGTTCATGAATTATTTATGTTTGCTCATCATCAAAACCAAATCCGGGGAGTCCAATATTCAACAAATGCTTGGCGGCAAAGGGGAAGACCGTAAATCTCCAGATCTGGGCGAGGGGAGATCGGATCTATGGGAGAGATAGTGCGTGTAGAGTCTGTGGGAGGAGGAGATGTCGGACAGGGTAGCAACCGGCGGCCATGGGAAGAACACTCCCGACTTGAGAGAGGGAGAGTAGTACAATCAGAGGGAGAGAGGAGATTCGGCCTGCTTGGGCTTGAGGGGGTTCACCGGAGGCTCGCCGGCGACTGGGGGGCCGGCGGCGAGGAGAACCGGGGTTTCCAAGGGCGGGCTGGTGGAGATGATGGCTGAGGGATGATGAGGGTTTGGCTCTGCAGCTTAAGAGGAAAACGGTGATGTTGCGACGCAAGGGGGGGTGGTTTTCGGTGAGTGAAGGCCGGAGATGACATCGGAGAGGGAGGGGATGGGTGGCCGCGCGAGTCGTGATGCGTGGGTTATGTCTGCTGGCGGCTGGGTTGTTCCTCCTAGGGTTTTATAAGTAAAGAGGAGTTTGGCCTAGGCACGTGGGTAGGGGCTGACGCAAGTAGGGTATAGATTAGGATTGGTTTTATTTTAATGTGAATATGTTGTAAACAATTATAATAAGAGGACCCACTCTCTCTCACTCTCTCTCCTCTAGATGTGCGGCCAAAGGGGAAACGTGGGCTAGGTCAACTTGCTATAAGATGTATAATAAAATAATAATATTAGGGAACATAAGCCAATTGTACTTAGGGTTAAACCGATATCTAAACTGGGAAAAAAGTGAAAGCATGTCAAACGAAGCCCAAAAATTGTAAGATAAATACTGGGTTGACCAGGACGATGAGAGAAAGAAGACAGAGAAGACGGAACTCAATTTTGACTCCGAGTGACGAAACTAAAAATAGAAACGTCTCACGTCAAAAGTGAAAATCACAACGTCTCTTCGAATAAGATCAAATCGTGGGAGAACGACCCTTGAAATGTCGTTCCAATTTAGTGCCACAATTTAATACTCTCAGAGACGTTCATAACGACATATCACACCAAAGTGTTCACAAACAAACAGAGTCTAAAATAAGTATGTGCACGGTCAAAAGTACGTGCACGAACAAAGTACGATCAGAAAGCGACCGTTACATCCTCCCCACCTCAGAATAAAGTCCGTCCTCGGACTTTCTAACTATCAATATAACTCTAGCTAGACTAGCAGCTATCCTGATCACATCACACTATAATTCAACCAGGTATAGTCATTACAAATGCTTATACATACGCTAGGTAGTCAAACAATAACTCTGCTAACATGTATATATTCATGCACATATATATATACATACATCCCTTATATAACTACTACTAACTTAGCACAAACAATAGTTCAGATACTCACATAAGATTAGTCTCATACTAGCAAATACAATCATTGCTCTACGTATAGATAGCTACCTATGCACAAAACAAACATGGGTATACTACTCCCTAATATTTCCTAGTATACATCCAATACCAAACACATCAACACATGTAGTCACACCATACCATTATTAAATCAAATTTTACTATATCTAATATACATTCACTACTACTATAATTTCACAATATATAGTCATTCAAATGTATGCAAATATTTCACCATAACTTGATTTAAAACTTGATTTGTATTGAGGGAACTCGCACACAATGAGATATAGTATTGAGGGAACTCGTCACAATATATATTTCACAATATTCCCACAGACGGCGCCAATTGTTACGAGGTGGAACTCGCACACAATAAATTTGTATTGAGGGAAACCAAGGGCACGGTGGTTCTGTTGACAAGAGGGTTTAGGTGGGAAATTTAACAAGTGATTAATGGGGTGAAGAGGCTGGACTTACCGCCGGGGGTGGCCACGAAGTCAAATCTCACCGGACACGACGGAGGAAGATCGGGTGGCGGGAGGCTGGAGCTGATGTCGACCAGGGGGTGAGCTTTCCTACAGCACGAGCAACTCGTCAGAAGGGCGAGGTTGGGGTCCAACCCTTAGCCCCTCCGATGCCTAAGTCAGTAATAGGACTTAAAACGGGGGCTAGGCACGCCGGTCGGACTGAGGGTGTGTCGACCGTACGTGGCGAGCTATAAGTGGGAGAACAAAGATATGGACGACCTTTGCTCTCGTGTGTGAATAATAGATTGAGAGAGAGAATTTGCCACCCCCCCAACGTAAGAGGTAGGGGTATTTATACATGATGGGAGATGACTAGGTGGGGCTGACCTGGCATGCTGACTCGACGTGCTGAGTTGGCTCAGTTGTCAGCGGAAGCTTCGGACGAGGATGTCAGGAACAGGAGTGCCTGACCTGCTTTTATCAGATGGCGCAACGGCCAGGGGCACTTTTGTCAGGTGTCAGGGCCGAAAGCATTAAGTGTCAGGGGGCTCAGCTGTCAGGGGGTGCTTTGTCAGATGGTCGGGCGGCGTTTGGGTCAGTCGTGTCCTTATCCTAGGTTGTTTGTCGTTGGTGATGAACTAAAGGTCTGGCTATGCTATCCCTGGCGCCGCGGTTCATGGGGACTAGCCGGGTCGACCGGATCGGGGGTTGTCCGGCCCGGCCGCGCCCCCTGTTCGGTCGTGGGTTGTGGGCCGCTGGCACAGAAGGATACGCACGTGCCTATGTCAGCATACCCGGCGGTACTGTCCGGGCGCTCCCCAAGCGCACTGCCCCTGGCGGGCCGAGCAACTGCGGTTGTACGCCTCGGCCGGGTGGGGGGAGTGCTGCGAGGTACGCCCGTTCCCATGTAGCTTCGGTCTTCCGGGGTGGCGGCCCTTTCGTGAAGGGGAGAGTTAATGGGGTATGACAACGGATCCAGGCTGGAGGCGGACTCTTACGATCTTTAGGTCGTAACAACTTCACATCACATACGGCTCTATAACTATACTCACGACACGTCACACATATCATAGTCACCAAAATTTATAACTAGGCACATACTTACCCATGCATGTTGCACACCCATACACGCTAACATTTCATTCATATATACCAATCATACCACCATATACTTAGCACATCCAGACACCAGTTTAGCTAGCACACATATGTTCACACAGGCAAGTCCTTAGTAAATAACTATACCACAAAACCAACACCTATAACTCTATACTAGTATAGCGACCCACAGTCATGTGCGTAACACAACCAGGCACAAACACTCCTATCACTATACATACATCAAACATTGCTATATGCAACTACAGACATACATAACAATATACTTAGAGTATACCCACTCAAGCTTGAGTGAGACTCGAAACACGTATCAGAATACTCTATATACGTAATACGGTATTTTATACCTATACCAATACCACTCCAATGTATACACATCTACCAATATAACCATATATATACCATAATGTCAATCACACTTAATATCTAGTCAGGTAACACCCACATAGTTCAATCACTTTATATACCATAATAATAATACAGACATCAGCACACGTATAATTATGATACCCTCCCTAATACATGCATTCACCGTATAGTCACACACATGTAGAACATATATTCACTCCATATCCTACTACCTATAATTGATATACTAGCACATCTACTTCATACATATTCAAGATATGCAATAGTCGTGTATACCTCATGGTATACACGCATACAACATCCCGTAAAAGCAAGCAATACCAATCAAAATTATAATCCTATTACCATAAATATATCACATGTATGCTTATGCAGTAAATACATAACTACTTACGTCTAGGCACAATACGTATCTACGTATGAGCACATACTCACACGTACTAACATATAGGTCATATAATAGGCCTACCCACTTTACTATACGTACACCTATTGTTATCACACCTATCATACACATAGCTTTACCAACATATTATTTCAACCATTATAAGTATCTCCAACTACATACACCCCATTAGATATTCCAACACTGATCCTTATATACACAGACGTCCCTAGAGTGGTATCGCTATCCTCACACATCTATAAATACTAACACACATACAACTTCATAACATCATGAATAACTCAGAGTATGTATATATCACACAATAGGCAAACATTAATATACTACAGGGAGTACACTCATTCAAGCCCACATACTCAACTTAGGTACATGCACCACAACAACATCACAAAGGTCCAAGGGCCTACTAACAAATTAGGGTTGACACAGTCATTGACGAGCACTAAAGCCTAAGCAATAGGGGGGAAATCGAGGTCGAAAGCGTGACGAGGGATGGATCGATAAGCACGAGTTCGGATAGGACGAATACAAGGAGACAGCTTTCTTTGGTGAAACAGCGACTCACTTGTGAATGTTTAGGTGGAGGAAAAGGAGATGTAGTGATACTCTTATAGGATACAGAAAGAAAATAGTGTAAATAACATAAGCTAAAATACGTGAAACTTGAAAACTGTTGTACTTCAAAAGTTGGAATCCTCGTCTGTATAAAAATATTTGGAGATCGATAAAACGAGTTGTTCGAAATAAGTTTGAGTCGTATATACATAATAAGAAGAATGGTTTATTTAGCTTATTGCAAATTATTATAAGAAAGAACAAACCATTCACACAAACTTTAAGAACGTAGGTTCAGAAAATATTATACGGCAGTAATTTAATATAATTTCGGTAAAATTTCGAAATTCAAAGATTGAAATTAGATTAACTGAAGTGTAGAAAATTTATGCCCATGTTAAATGCTTTCAAAGACTTTAATCTAGAGAGAAATTTAAAATAAATAATTTTTGAAACTACTTTTAGAAAAGGTGGTATTTAAAATGAATCTCAAGGTTTAGAAAAGATGGTATATCGAATTACCAAAAAGTAATAAAGTTTTAAAAACCAAAATGCGAGAAATATAGATCAGCAAATAGCTACGAGATAGTAATTTAAAATTACAACCAATAGACTCCAAAAACTACGAAAGGATTTTAACTCGGTCGGATAGTGAGGAATTAAATATATAAGAAGAGGGTTTTAAAAACAACAATTAAATCGAGCGAAAACTTTTAATAAGGAAAAATCGAAATTGGCTTTGAAGGATTCAAGATTTGCAATGGAGATAATTTGAAAGGTTAACGATAATCGCCATGAAGCGATTACGTGAAATGAGGGCAAGAGTAAGATCGCGTGGTCTTATACAAAATACGCCTACGATGTGACTCATGAAACTCTACAGGGAACTCCTACGGTCGACCAACTAAAGATTAGGAAACTTAGCGCTAAGACTTATTAAGGAACTAGACTGTAATGGACTGCGTCTGGCTTGGCCCGAAATCGATGAACCCAATCGAACGACTAAAGAATTTCTAGAAGTCTAATATGGTCAGGGCTAAGCAAGAACCACTAAGGTAACTCCTAGGACGATTACAACAATTTCTAGCAAGGAGTCTAGCTAACAATCATGGACTTCTAACTAGCAAGCACAGACATCTAACTAAGTCTTACTATAGTCCTGATCTAATGGATTCCCTACTAAGCTGAGACAGACATTCGGTCAACACGTCTACCAGCCACCTAAGACATAGGAAACGATAAGAAATTTAGACTCAGGGCTTACGATTTGGATGTTTTAATTTATTTAATGGACATTCTATAATTATTATCGTTGTTCCGATAATTCGCAGTTGCATTTAACCTGCATGGGCCACCAACAAAACTTGTCATTCCCCGCTTCCCAAAAATATGGAGACGAGGCGTGAGAAGGTCTGCTCAGACTTGAAGCTGCGAAACTACAAGCCTGATAAGCGTCAATAAAACTTCAAATGGCAGGTCCTTGCAATGCGATACGAAACAAAGATAATAGTAAAGGAAAGGAGACGAAGGCAATCTCAGAATATCCATAAAATAAGTTTCAACATCACAAAAAAAGCCACCAGGCTAAAAGAAAAGAATCTAAAAGGCCCCAGCATGGCCAACAAAAGTACAACGTACAAAGTAAAGGTGCTACGCACCGACAACTAACAGCAACCTTAAAACAAAAGGAAAACACAGCAAGGTCACTAAGACTGGGCACCGGTATCCACAAACTCCTCCTGGACAGACATGGGCTCAGGCTCAGCGTCAGCAAATACCACGTACTCAGCAACGGTCTCTGGCTCAGGGTCTAACATGTGACACCCAAAAGAGCAAGGGGCGCATGTCAGCAAGTCTACAAGAGACTTGTGCAAGGAAACTGAAAGTGAAAGTAAAGCAACCTAGCAGTTCTAGTATGATGCAATAACATGGCAGATATAGCATGAGTGCAACAAGTAAAGTAAAGTACGAGCATGGCATGGCACTTGCATTTAAATCATGGCATGGTATCAAGTTTTGCAAGAACAAACACAAGGACAAGGACAAGTATAGTAAGCACGTCGTGCACAGAGATTACGCCTTTTGGCTAGAGTGGCAGATCGGGCCAACTCATAAGCTCAAGTGATCGCTTATCCCTACCCCTCCACGTGTATAAGGACTGGCGACCATCTTCTGGATCACGAGCCAGGAAGTGTTTTTCAATATGGCATAGGGGTGTACCTAGCTTGAACAAGGAAGTACAAGTATTGTAGCGTGTGCTACGAATGCAACATTCAACTTGGATGACATGTAAGATGTAATGCATGACAGATAACAGTTTAAGTGCGTACAGATAAGGAATTTAAACATGGCAGGTAACAATGCATGAATGACATGGCAGGGTGACAGATCTAGCTTCGTTGTCAAGCTAGATCTTAAAGTTGTGTCTAGACAGCTATCATTTCAATGTCTAGTCTCTTTTACGCTAAAAGCAAGGAAGTGGCCTAAAACATGGCCCTAAGCAAAAGTTGGCAAGTTTCACTTGCCTGTAAGTCAACCGTCTGAGAAACACCGTCCAAGGAGTCCAAAGTCACAAATATCCTACGTGCCAAGTCCACCAGCCTACAGTCCCATTTTATTAATCTTGATTAGTGAATTATCAGACAACCAAAATACCGATTTTTATCTTGTTTAACAGGGTTGGGTTGGGGGGTCCTAAGAGTGCAGAACATTAACTCAACACGACGCGAAAGCTACACTGGTGTCGGGTAGCGACGCCAGGGGTTGGAATAAAAGAACGTGCCCCAAATCCAGATTCCAATTAAGATTCCACACTCGCCAGTTCTCGGGCAGCGTCCAGATCAGCGATCAAGATTCAAATCTGCGGTTAAGCGGTCGGTAGACGTTTTTACGACTTCCGGAACGCCGTATTAACGAACCGAGACGAACGGTTCGACGTACACCAAGTCCATGACGTTGAACGTCGTAGGGGATGATTGGGACGGTAAGAACCACAGCTTAGGCACGGTAGGGGCTGCCGAGAAGTTCAGATCAGCAAGGGACGACAAGGAAGCGTCGCGACGACGTCGAAACGTCGCAGAAATACAAAACGTTGTTGCTATTCGCTGATAGAGGTCGGCCAGGGCTGAAACGTCCTGCAGTCAACAGAAGGCAGCCAAGGGGACATCAAGAGAGGGGCGACTACGGCGATCGGAGCCATGGTTGACGGCTAAGGGTTGTCCTGTGGCCTGCTAAAGGGAGGAGGGGTTGCGGTAAATGCTTGGCTGCAAAGGGGAAGACCGGAAATCTCTAGATCTAGGCGAGGGGAGATCGGATCTATGGGAGAGATCGCGTGTGTAGAGTCTGTGGGAAGAGGAGATGTCAGACAGGGTAGCAACCGGCGGCCATGGGAGAACACTCCCGACTTGAGAGAGGGAGAGTAATACAATCAGAGGGAGAGAGGAGATTCGGCCTGCTTGCGCTTGAGGGGGTTCACCGGAGGCTCGCCGGCGACTGGGGGACCGGCGGCGAGGAGAACCGGGGTTTCCAAGGGCGGGCTGGCGGAGATGATGGCTGAGGGATGATGAGGGTTTGGCTCTGCAGCTTAAGAGGAAAACGGTGATGTTGCGACGCAAGGGGGGGTGGTTTTCGGTGAGTGAAGGCCGGAGATGACATCGGAGAGGGAGGGGATGGGTGGCCGCGCGATTCGTGATGCGTGGGTTATGTCTGCTGGCGGCTGGGTTGTTCCTCCTAGGGTTTTATCAGTAAAGAGGAGTTTGGCCTAGTAACGTGGGTAGGGGCTGATGCAGGTAGGGTATAGATTAGGATTGGTTTTATTTGAATGAGAATATGTTGTAAACAATTATAAAAAGAAGACCCTCTCTCTCTCTCTCTCCTCTAGATGTGCGGCCAAAGGGGAAACATGGGCTAGGTCAACTTGCTATAAGATGTATAATAAAATAATAATATTAGGGAACATAAGCCAATTGTACTTAGGGTTAAACCGATATCTAAACTGGGAAAAAAGTGAAAGCAGGTCAAACGAAGCCCAAAAATTGTAAGATAAATACTGGAGTGACCGGAATGACGAGAGAAAGAAGACAGAGAAGACGAGTCTCAATTTCGACTCCGAGTGACGAAACTAAAAATAGAAACGTCTCACGTCAAAAGTGAAAATCACAACGTCTCTTCGAATAAGATCAAATCGTGGGAGAACGACCCGTGAAATGTCGTTCCAATTTAGTGCCACAATTTAATACTCTCAGAGACGTTCATAACGACATATCACACCAAAGTGTTCACAAAAAACAGAGTCTAAAATAAGTACGTGCACGGTCAAAAGTACGTGCACGAATAAAGTACGATCGGAAAGCGACCGTTACATTTACGTGGGGGTGTTTCATTGTCATTGGCGAGAGAAAGACCGCATCTAAACTTGGCGGTTGACTCCCTAGCCATAGCTCACACCCCTAGCGTAGACATCGAGTTCTCGCGCGTGGGAACGGCTTGGACGAAATGTTGGGAATTATCATTGTGGCCTTAATGCTCCCGGTTGCGGAAGGTGTTAATGGACATGGGAATGCCCACCGTCCGAAACCGGGTAGACCTAGCCTACTAAGCATCGACCTGAATATCGGGCCATGGACGCTAGGTACCACCTTTTGGGGGCAATGTCTCACCCTGGGTCAAGTCAAATGCCAAGTGTCATGAGTGCTCTAGCCTGTGTTGGCGGGGATTCATTTCGTGTCTTTTTACTTCTTCTCTTATTTCTACACTTCCACCCATATTATCCGCGTAGCTAGCACACAACCTAGGCGAGGCTAGTAGCCATTCAAGCTATCCACCTCCCTGAGTTCGATAAACCCGCACCCTACACTAACCGTGCACTTGCGGTAAAACGACACCGCGCCCAAACCGTAAACGGGGCGCCGGTCAGAAGCCCCAAACCAATAAAAGTCTGTGCATGACTACTTGGCAGGTTCTTGCTTGCGAACAATCGAAACAATAAATTAATGCCATCATTATACTTCACCTTCCAGATTACATGTACATAAAGAAGTAAGGCCTAGCATGGCCAATACAACAGTTAGATGGAATTTAAAATACATCTGAACAAAATACAACAAAAAATATTAAATTTTAGCAAAGCCGCGATGAGTATGCCGTCTTCAGCAGTAGGTCTCGTACTCCTGGTATTCCTGGTCACCCTCTTCAGTCTCCAAGTGAACTCCTCTGTGAACTCTGCTCAAAACCTAACGTATATTTCACAAGATAGACAAGGAAATATACGTCGGCGAGGGTCGCTCGACAAGATTTAAAACGTTAGTAATAAAAAGGACCATCGGCAAGATAATAATATAATTTACAAAACTTAATGAGATGAGAAGCACAATATGATTCCAACAAGATGATAGCATAAGGAAACATGTGAGCATGACGACGTGTAGTGTGCAAAGCAGTGAGGATGAGTAGTGTATTGTGTAAAGTAGTGAACATAACAAGGTGTAGTGTGTACAACAACAAACAGGACTGTTTAGTGTGTACAGTAATGAGTATAACGAGCGTAGTGTGTACAACAATGAGTATAGCAATTGTAGTGCATAGAGTAACAAGTGGCATACATGTCTTTTGTAATGCACAAAGTAAAGGGCACGGCATTTGCAATGTACAAGGTAAAACATGATATGAACTTTCTTTACATTTATGATAGCAGCAGCAGAAGGAAACAAGAGTGTCAATCTGTACTTAATCTAGTGACAAGCCCAGTGTCTGAGGGGGAAGTGACTAGCGTTACACCCAAGCCAACGGGAGCTACCCGTGACTCTCTACTCACCGACCCGGCCGGGTGTCGGTCAAGTTCACCAATAGAGTGCAACCCAGTATTTCGACCTCTACTACATTGGACTACCCCACCCAAAGTGTCCATAAGTGTATCCGTAGTTCAATGTTTGCCGCATGGCAAACATTCCGTAAATGCCCTGCGGGCCCAATCTCCGTAATGCCTGAAGGCCCAATAGTCCGTAATTGCCCGAAGGCCCAATAGTCCGTAATTACCCGAAGGCCCAATATCACAATTTAATAGGGGTGAACGGTCCACAATTTAAAGGCACAACAAGCAATGAGAGTGTTACATGTATGTTATTTCGATAGCACTAACATTTGAGAGCAAAACAACCAAACATGTCACTGAGTCCGTTAAGCTTAAGCAACATACTTACGAGCTGTTATTAGCAATATTTAGTCGTCCCAGCCACAAAGTCTAAGCAATATAGTTAAAAACCTGTGGGTGAAAATACTTGCACCTTTGAAAATTTGTAGAAAATAATATACTTGTCTAAAGCGACGTGATTTTGGGTGCATGCGCGATCGCAAGATAGGCACGGATTGATATGCATTAACGGATTTAAATGTCAAGCCCAACTAATAACTTAGTGTAACTATCACGTGTGTACAGGCATACACACATATATACACTACGTGAATACTAACATACACATTTGCAATGTACCTTAACAATAATAACTTTGTATTTAAACTAACAGCTACTATTTTTATGTCCAGGATCACATGATGCTAACTATGTAGGTATAAGGGTTAATATTAAGACTACCACTAAATAATTATTTAATTAGAACCTTCACTAAGATTATACTCTACTGTTTATTTATAAAGTAAGACTAACATACATGTATCCATTAACTAATATATTAATAAAGTCTGTACTAACTTACCTTTGAAACTAACTTGCTGACTTCCGTAACCCATATTAGGACTAACATCAAGTGATTAACATAACACTGGGTACATATACTATTATATTTATATGTATATTAACATCTTAGTTAAGCATGTAGCTTAGGGCTAAACTAATATAGGAAATCAACTGACATGTTATAAGCTTATATGTGTATCTAAATAATCAACATGCATTCCACTTAACAGCATATAAATAACAACCCATGTATGCACACTTACCTCCGCGTGTGCAGTCTGAAGGCGGACGGCTGGGATGGTTGTCGGTGGGTCGGGATGTGCTCGTCGGCGTTGTTCGGAACTGAGGGGGTGCACGGACTGAGGACATGGCGACGTCGGCGTTTGAAGGTGGTGGTTTCTTGGTGGGTCGGACTGTGGTCGAGGAGCAGTCGGAGGGCTGAGCGGGGGTTCGCCTGGGAGGAGACCGCGCGGGGGCGTCTTGGCGGCGTGTGCAGGCTGAGGCAGCCGGAAAGATGGCTGCTACGAGAAGTGGGAGGGCTTGCGGCGCTGGCACACGGGTTGCTTGGGTGCGGCGTCGGATAGAGGGAGTGAGGCGCTGGGCTTCGCTGTCGGAGAGAGCAGATGGCCTGGGCGAAGAACAAGGCCGCAGGTTGGGTTTCGAAATGGGAAGAGCTCGAGGAAAGTCCCTGTGTTGTCTCCGATCGGAGGAGGGAGGGCGCGCGGAGTGGAAGATGGCCGCGCGGCGCTGGGGTCCGGTGCAACGGCGAGTGGAGGAAAGATGTTGATGGGGCTGTCAGGCAGTGTGAGGCTTGGCGGAGGGGTTGGAGGCCGTGGGGCTTGGCGAGGTGGCGGAGGGTGACTGGTGGCGAGACTAGCGTTGAAGGGAGAGGGAGGCGCCTGGGCGGGGGAGGCCGGAGAGAGGGTCGGACGGCGTCCGCGTGTGGGGGTCGAGCGACGTGAAGATGAGCTGGGTTGACGTTGCGTGCGTGAAGGAGAGAATAGGGGGGTAGGCTGAAGTTGAGGGTAGGGAGAAGGAAAGAAAGCCTGGGTGTTATCTCATTATAGCCTAGGGGTTTTAGTATTATAAAAGTTGGTGGGGGTGCTGAAGGGTAGGTCAAGGTGTCCAAATGGCCCGTGGGCCCGAGGCCCGGCCCGTCCGGCCCGGTCAACGGGCCGGCCCGGCCCGGGCCCGGCCCGGCGCCCGGGCCGGGCTTCCGGCTGCCCAGCCGGGCCGGCCCGGCCCGGCAGCGGGCCCGGGCTTGGCCCGGGCGCAGCAGTCGGCGGGCCGGGCCGGGCCGGGCCGGCCCGCAAGCAACGGTCTGATGACCGTTGCTTTTTTTTTATTTTTTTTAAAAATTCATTTAAGGGGTAGATTTTTTTTTGGGGGGGGGGCTTTTGGTAATTTTGTTGGCTTTTGACCAAAAATACCCCTCCCAACGGTCATAAACGGCTATTTAGGATGGGTATTTTGGGTATTTTACACCGAAAAATCCCTATAAATATCACCCCACCCCTCTCATTTTTTCACAATTCTCATACTCTCAAATTCTCATACTCTCTCAAACTCTCTCATACGTTCAACTGTTCAAGATTTCGCAAGATTCGCGGCCCAAATCGAGCAAGCAAGATCAAGATTCGCGGCCCAAATCGTTATTGCGCTCATCTTCCTCCGCTTTCAGCATCATCTCAGTTCAATCCGCTGTCAACAAATCAGGTTCCTAAATTTTTAGAATAATGTCGGGACCAAACCGTAGGGGCCGGTCGCATACTTTCTACCTCAACACTGAGGAGGAAGATAACTTTGCCATGATGAGGGATAACATCCCAGAAACCCAAAATTATGACCATTTGGAAATGTCCCAAAATGAACGTACTAAATCGTTTCAGTACCCAAATATGCAACCTGCCTATACCATGTCTGCACAAACCAATGCTGTACACGCTGCTACACAATCACAACCTACTCCTTCTGATGTTCCACCTACACACGTAACACCACCAACCCAACCCAGATCAACAAAATCTGCGGTTTGGGAGCACTTTTCAATTGAAACTGTCCCGGGCAAAGGCACGCGGGCAGTTTGCAAAATATGTAGATCGGATTTTACTTGCAAACCTTCTGATGGCACAACCCACCTAAAGAGACACCATGCCTCTCACTTAAAAAGGACCTTAAACAGACCACACTAAACTTATCTGGCGCTTCTTCCTCTTTATCTAATTTCTCATACTCTACTGAGACTTTGAGAAAAGAGATGGCACGATTTGTAATATGTCAAGAATTACCATTTACTTATGGGGAAAGTGCCGATTTAGAAAGATTAAATCAGTTGGCCCTTAACCCTGCCTTTAGAAGAGTGCCTAGAAACACTCTTCGAAGAGATGCTATGGCAGCTTTTGAAGCTGGTAAAGCTAAATTGATTGAAACTTTTGCAGGCCTAAAATCTAGAATAACGTTGACTTCTGATATTTGGACCACAAAATGGGGTGCATCATATTTATGTGTTACATCTCATTATGTAGATAATTCATACTTGCTGAATAAAATGATTATTGGTTTTAGAATGTTAGCGGAATCACATTCTGGTGGTGCTATTGCTAATGTGATAATGGATGTTATTCATGATTTTAATATTGCAGACAAAATTTTTTCAATTACGTTCGATAATGCAACTAATAACACTAGTGCAATTAACGTTTTAAAAAGATCTTTGCCCCTTGATGTGGTCGGGTTGTTCCATCAAAGATGTGCATGTCACGTCTTGAACTTGATAGTTCGCGATGGACTTGCCACTTGTTCACCGTATTACGAAAAAATTAGAAATCTCATGTTGTTTATACATATTTCTGGCCCTAGACGACTTCAGTACAAACAACTGTGTCGTACTAGACAAAAACCATACCTGTCATTTAAATTTGATGTTGCATCAAGGTGGAACTCAACTTACTTAATGTTGCGATCCATGCTTAAAAATAGAGAGCAGATTACAGATTATGCACTTACATATTTTTCACATGATCCTGCTTTTGACATTTTTGATATAGAGTGGTTAACTGTAGAGCATCTGCATGACTTTTTGGAAGTTTTTTTTACTGCTTCAAACAAATTTTCTGGGGTTTACTACCCAACATCTTATTTAGGATTAGAACAATTAGTTTTAATTTCTCATCAGATATCTACGCATAGAGAAAGTACACACCCTGCTATAATGCCTATGATAATTGAAATGACAGCAAAACTTGCTAAGTATTGGTATCCGGTTCCTCTTCTTTACTCTTTATCTAAAGTTTTTTATCCTCGTTTTAAGGAGGATGCTGCACTAGGTTTATTAGAACTGTATTCTGAAAACATGGGATTTTCCCATGTTGAATATGTATCTGCTGCTAAAAATAGCTTAAGAACGTTGTATGCATCTTATGAGGCTAAATATGGTAATGTTTCACACCATTCATCTGTCTCTGCTAGTGCTTCTGCTTCGGCGACTAGTAAGATTCGCCTAATGTTAGGAAAGAAGAAACAAAAAACCGTTAGTTCGGATTGTTCTACTAGTGAACTGTCCAAATATTTATCTAATCCATTTCCCTTTTCGGAGGAAGCCATGGATGATGAGTATTTTGATCCTCTTGCCTGGTGGAAAGGGTATGAATCTGTTTATCCTATTCTTTCCATTATGGCACGAGATTTGTTATCTGTACCTATTTCTACAGTTGCTTCGGAGTCTGCTTTTAGTGCAGGTGGTCGCGTTCTAAGCAACAAGAGATCGCGGCTGAAGGCAGACATTGTTGAAGTAGCGGTATGCGCGAAGGATTGTTCCATGCTGAAAGCCGCTCACAGAACAAGGACCTATCTGAAGATTCCGATTAAGAAGATGAGTGATAAATTTTTATTGTCTTAGGTGTATTATTTTTCAGTTTTGGCCATTGTATGAAGGGTAAGGTTGGCCGATGAAAGTCCCCCCTTCAAAAAAGTTTTTAAGTAATAAAATTTAAAGGTTCAACCCGGGACCTTAGGAAAATTTCGGGCTTAATTATCTACTTCCAAATAAACTAGAATGTTTTATTACTTAATTTTCTACTTGTTCACTTTATTACCTATTATTTTAGTATTTAAGGGTTATTTATCTACTTAGGGTAAGTTGTAAATAAGGTGAATAGTTTAATATTTTTAAAATATTTTTAAGATTTTTTAAATATTTTTAAGATTTTTTTTACCAACTTTCAGATTTTTTAAAATTTATTTAATTTTTTTTTAAAAAAAGGGGTGGCCCGCGGCCCGGCCCGGGCCCGGGCTAGGGGGCCCGGGCCGGGCCGGGCCGGGCCGGGCCGTTGGACACCTTGAAGGGTAGGTAGCACGTGCATGGGTTAGGGTCTATGTTTATTTAAGTTTTCTCCTCTCTTTTGTTGTGTGCGTGAGTGTGTAAAGGTGGGTTCGGCCTAGATAGGTTCACAAGAGGAAGGCTAGAGTTATAATAGGAAGTAATTTGAAATAGGATTTAATGGTTTGATAATCAATAGGTTTAATTGGAGAATTAGAGCTAATTAATCAGGTTTAAATGGGTTATAATAGGAAAGCTTTTGAAAGTAAATTAATAGGTTTAATTAGGATTTAAATTTGGGAAGTAATTCAAAATAGTTTGAATTTAAAAGAGTTTTAAATTTTGAAATTCGAATTCGAAAATAAACTTTCGAAATGAGTATTAAAGAAATTGGTTTAAGGTTAATAATAAATTAAAGTTAATAATAAAAATAGCTAATACGTATAAGTCTAGCAGCTGATACGGGTACGGGGAACAGGAACGTCTAACTACGGAAAAAATACACTAGAGAAATACAGATATAACGTAACGATAAAAACCGGTCGTTACAAATGGTCTCCTTGTGTATCCATGTCACCCTTAATTGAATCAAACAATACTTAACACGTAAGAGTTGAATGACATATGATATTACCTTATACTATGGCATGTAAAAAATATACATGTCTCTTCTCATTATCCTATATAACTTATGTCAAGCTCAAAATATAAACCCCACATGTATCCACAATAAATTCAATACCTACCTTAAAAAATATGAATTACTCATTTCATATAAAATTGTGCACATCCAAAGCATTAGCCCTCAGATTTAATGTGTAATCATAGAAGCACATGAGGTTGCTTTGCCGCTGCTCCTGCCTTTTCACCCCATAAATACCCCATCAATAAATCAATTTTAAGTAAACACATCGTAATAAATACCCACTCAAGAATTTGGTGTAAGTAAACAGTTTGTAAACTGAAAAATAAATTTTAAACTCTAATAGAATGAAATTTTAACTTTACATATACTTTATTTAAAACAAATAAAATCATGAACTTTCTGTTGAAATGGGGATCCAAAACTGTATAAATCAAATTGGGGCTTAAATGGAACCAACTAGCAAGCTATCCATTGTGTACGTACGTAATCAAATCCATTCCATCATTCCTCATTTTTTTCATTATAGGGCTTTTTTAAGATTGAACAAATCATGCAACCATCGAAAGTATTAAGAATTTTATATGTATCAGTTTCAGACTGGAGAATGAGAATTTTTTGGGTATGTGGCATTTTTTGGGTTGTTCTGATGTATATATCAGTTTAAGTTGTTGCTTCAATAAGAAAATTGTGTATGTTGCAGTTTCAAACATCATACAAATATTTCAGCGTACAAAGAATTCATGCACACATTGATACCAACTTCACGTAATAATATCCGCAAAGGGCCTAAACCCTTGAAATTTGAAACCCTTGCCGTATGTAAACAAGGACAACATTTTTGCTTTGGGTTTTTCTGATGTATGTAGCAGTTTCAATTTTTGCATCTTTACGAAAATTTTGTTGAAACACTAGCCGCATGCAAACCAACAGCAAGGGCAGCAAAGATCAGCACATATAGGATCCCATGGCAGCATTACCGCTTTGGGCACAGGGCCGCGAGAACCACCGATTTTTTGAAATCTGCCTCCGACGCCTCTTTCACGTTTCTTTCTTCATCCGGCTCGCTCTCGGCTACGTGTCCTTTGGACCAGACCAAAAGCCCGCTTAGAAGTGGATTCGAACCACTGACACAAGGATTTTCAGTCCTTTGCTCTAACCTGCTGAGCTACCTGAGCCACTTTCCGGGGGGGGGGCGAAGTTATAGACACCTTTCCATACTTTGTATCTGGAGTACTTCACTTAATTTCCTCTGCAGTCTTAGGTTTTGGCGGTATTTATCACGCGCTTCTTGGACCTGAGACTCTTGAGGAATCCTTTCCATTCTTTGGTTATGTATGGAAAGATAGAAAAAAAATGACTACAATTTGAGGTATTCACTTAATTTTGTTAGGATCAAAGCAAAAGTAATAAGAGAGCATCAGAAATTATACCTCGTCGATTATATCGCAGAAAATTAGGGTTAATCTAACCGATCCGACCAAGCTAGGCACTCCCTCCTCAGATCCAACCTAGAAAGCAATTTCACTGCCCGATTCCACCTGAAACCCGCCGGCGTTAGGGTTTTTCCCAACCCAACTGAAACCCACGCAACGGAGAGAGAAGGGGTGATCGGAACAGGTGGGGCCCAAGAACGGAGAGAAATCTTCGTAATCCCCAGGAATTCGTGGATTTTAGAGGGAGGATTTGGGGGTACCACGTAGGAGAGAGAGATCACCGGAGGGGGGAAAGCACCGGAGCACAGCACCGGAGCAAAGAAACACACGAGAGGAAATCACGAGAGGATTCTGCGTAATAGTGTAAGAATTAACCCGCTACAATGCTAAAAAGCACTTTCTCGAGCCCAAGCATCCGAAATAAACCACAATGAAACAGACCCTAAGATGAACTAAACCACATCGGCATGTGGCCCGCTATGCTTTCAAAGCAACTCGAATTGCATGCCACCATTCTGCAGTAATAGCGCTTACAAGTTTCAGTTCTTAGACTACAAAATAATACGGGCACATAGAACACATTCCATGAACCACAACAGCAGCACTGCTGCACAGCAAACATCGGACGTCAAATATGGATCATTGGTTCACAATTATACCCAATTTCATACGGATCCAAAACACGGGCACCGTGAGATGAATTGATAACAACCTCACCATCTCAGTGAACAGAAGAAAAAAACAACGAACCATGTAAGAGGGAAGTAGACAAATCAGACGTCATTGCAAACTTTAAAATTATTCATCAGTGATGCAAGCTACAATGATGCAATTACTTGCTTGTCGCTGCTCTTTCTCCACTCTAAAATTTAAAAGAAGTCCTAACGTTTTTTTGTCCTTCAATGTCGGTTCAGCTTATTCAGGCACATGCATGGCCTCATGAAGAAGCTAATGAACATTATCTACTCTCAAACTGGCTAGCAACAAAGTCGTAATCTAAATTTAACACGTCTTGTAAATTTTGCAGCAAATCATAAAGGTTCATTGTCAGTTCCTTGTTCACGAGGAGCTGGGTCAAAAGATGAGAACACATTGACAGAAAGATAAAAGAATCGAATTTTTGTGATTATGAATGGGAAGTCCAAAAATAAAAAAATAAAAAAAAATGCACTCTCTTTTAGCGGAACGGGCAATAACCCGAAAAATACTAGATCCATTTGTGTTTTTCCTCTTTGCCTGCATGCCTACAATTAAGAGGAGGTACCTCAAAGTAACGGGATAGCCCTCTTAGCTTTGATGCCCTAACAAATGCTGTGTGTAGCTCCAAGGAATGAAAAAAACAGTGTCGACCCTGCGATTACAAAGCATGTGCATTAACCCCCTGCACTAATTACCATACCCCATGTGACTCCAAACCTGAGTTCATGTGCAATTTCCTTGAAACATTTGAGTATTCATGTCATCTGACTGAGAACAAAGGTACCCAGCTCTCTATCTCTTGTGCCTCCTCTTTTTGAAACTCCAGCAAGTAACCTCTGCCAGTTTATCTTATAGGCTTTGCCAGATTACTTCAGATGTAGCCGGAACTGAACTTCTAATATCTGTAAGTAAACTATAATGTGTTGTTTGGAATAAAACCTTTACCTGTGCAGCATTAACCAGTAGAAGCATGCTTTGAAACAACCGAGGATCTGAGGGTAAACACCGATAAATATGTTCAGAGAAGAGAAGACGCAAACAATGCATCAGATGAAAGAACCAAGAACGGCACAAATATCTTCATGGACTCCAGCTAAAAGCACCTGCGTCAGTGGCTGCACCAATCTGCTGTTTAATTTTGAAATTCCGGATGATTTATTGCAACAGCCAGACCTTACTGATTTTACAGATGCGATGTGCTGTTTCCAAGTGACATGCCCCAGGGCACTTGAACTACTCTTTAACACAGATTAGAGTGTAGAAAATTGGGAATCTGTCAGCTCCCAGAAGAATCCAGTTGGCTCCAAAGCATCTCTGCATAGATTTTCTCTTCTTCTTTCTCTTCAGCCAAATAGTCAGATGTATCTATCGTTTCTTCTTCTTCTTCTTGTTCTTCAGGGCTATCCACATCTATCTCTTCAGTAACTATCGATGCTAGAGGAATCTCTCGTTTCAGAATAGCTGCTTCTGCCATGGCCTCGCGCATGGCCTGTGCTGTAGCTGGCCTATCATTGTATTGGTATTTTGGGGCAGGCATGACAAATGGCAGAACGATATCATCTATATTGTGTTTATCCTTATTAACTCCTTTAGATATATCTGATGGTGGGACAATTAAAATAATGCCAAGCTCATAATTGCATATATGCAGTCTTGGACCTGATGCATCTGACTCAGATGATGATAAAATAATCTGTCCCCAAGCAGCGGGACTGAAATTGTGTGATCCACAATATATCCAGCCAAAAGGTGGAATACCTTCTCTTTTGGACTCGAAGCGCCTCCGAGCTACCTGTTTGAAAAAAATATTCAGTATATATACTATGTGAGTGAAGAAATGCCAAGGCTGATGCACCGTCAAGATAGGTTACCTTTACATGCATTGGATACCCTAGTCTATTGCCTGGATGAGGAACTGCATCATGAAATATACCTGCAGTTCTCAACCTCTGCCATGTTTTCTGCAAAAAGGTAGCACGTGTGGTTCAGATGATGCAAATAAAAAGAATATGTCAGCAAGACTGGCTACTGAGAGCATGATTAAGATCTCCAACGGTAAAACACATAAGAAAAATGTTTACACTATTATAAGCATATTGAGCTGCATCAGCAGCATATGATTGTCTGTTTTTGTAATTTGCTACCAACAGCTAGTAGACAGTCATATAATTACAATCTATAACAAGTTAAGCAAAAGAGACCATTTCTAAGCAATTTGCTTTTTATTAATAATACTGATGGAAGCAATACAAAAGGAAAATATAATATCAAGAAAGGAATAGTTTCAATAGTTCTTGGAAACACCATCATCATCATCATCTTAGCCTTCATCCCAAAAACGGGGTCGGCTTCATATACTCAATAGAAAGAATGTCTAATCACGTCGGATAATGATGCCAGATACTTGTTTACACACAATACGTCCTAAAGCTTTCTCAACCAACATCTTTCATATCCCTTGTTATCACTTCCATATGTCTTCACCGGTCTACCTCTCTTTATCTAATCTTAACATTCATATATTCTGTTAACATATGCATCCTGTCTTCGGCATATATGGCCAAACAATCTCAAGCGATATTCTCTCATTTTATCTTCTATAGGAATCACACCTACATTCGCTCGAATATCTTTTTTCTTATATGTTTTAGTGTCTCCATACATTCATCACAATATTCGTATCTATACCACACACTAACTCGGTTCATACTTCATGGTGAGGTCACAACGCTTGTACCATATAACAAAGATATCTATTCATAGTCCTATGAAATTTACACTTTAACCATAACGATGCATTTCGATAACACAACACTCCTATTGCGACTCTCCAATTCAATCATCATGCTTTAGTTCAATGTGTTGGATCTGTATCCTAGCCTAGAGGTGGGTGAATAAGAGACAATCACAGAATACGCACAAATTTACCCTGGTTCGGTCGCATCAACGACCTACGTGTAATTTTAGCCTTTAAGGATCAATACACTAGAGGGGGGTGAATAGTGTATATTAAAAAATTGTCGCAAATAAGATGTTAGTAACATTTGCAAAGATGGCACAGAAATAAAATGACAAGTGCTGAAAATTAAATCAATCGCAAACACAGATATTTATCCTGGTTCGGATCCTTGTGATCCTACTCCAGTCCTCTACCCCGTAGAGATTTTCAATCCACTATAATCACTTGCCCCGCAAGCACGAACTTACAAAAATGGCGACACTCCCCGTGTCCCAAACTTTGTACAATCTCTAAACAGAGATTCAAACCTGTTAAATAAGAAATAGAAAAACACATATAGCCTTGTTATAAATTTCAGAGAATGAATTCAAGGATGGTGTTTAGAAGATGAACTTCAAGATGTAAAAGATATATAATGAAGAGCAACACTTGAAGTTCTCTGGTTCATAAAAGAAGAGAGAGATCTATTGATTTCTTCTTGCAATTATGAACACAAACAACTTTTCAAAAGTGATGTTGAAAATCCAAGTTCTTCCGTTCTAAACGAAGAGAGAAATCTAATGATTTTTTCTTACAAATAAGAAAAGAATAACTAATGGCTGAATTTCTTAAGAAAATAAATGACTTGCTTTCAACAAAATCAGAATTTTAGAAAAGGAAAGTGTGTGGAAAATGAGAGGGGGTACCCCTCCTTTTATAGGTTTTAGAAACGGTTGTGAACGGCTCTAAAAGAGACGTTGCACAACGTTCAGAAACTGAGAGGAACGTTGGAGAACGGTCAGAAACTGTTCTGGAAAATTTCATTCCCAAAAGCATTTTGGCATGCTAGGAAAATTCGTAGCCTGCCAAATTTGAAACGGTAACAAACGGTCACAAAATTTTGGTGACGTGAAATAAACAACGGATAGATCCTTGTCTGAAAGTATCAAGTCAAAATATAACTGTTTTGGTAGGCTAGGAAAAATCCTAGTAGGCTAATTATAAAAAATACGAATTTTGACTTAGGATCAAAATGAGTTAGGAGATGATGTAGATTTGAGCTTTAGGGATATATGATATGATATAACCAAGGCCCTGAAGCTATCTAAAAAGTAAAAATTACATCATTCCGTAGATACGTGTTTCACACGTAATTTGAGTAGCAAGGTTGTTTTTGCAGAGGATCCTTGTATTTTGATCAAATGCGTGATGTGAATGAATTTGCGTTGTAGCTGCACATCTGCATAGATAAAGTTAGTAACATGAAATATATTGATTTGTCACATCAAAACCTTATTGAAGAGAGGATGGAAATACTAAGTTCCAACATTCTCCCCCTTTTTGATGATAACAAATAATAAAATACAAAATGTGAGTTGACATGTTTTAATGAGTTAAATGAAATATTACCCCCCCTGAGTATATGAATAAAAACTCCCCCTGAATATATGTCCATTCTCCCCCTTTGTTATCGACAAAAAGCTGAAAATAAAAATTGGCAGGCTAGAATAATTGGTAGCATGTCAATTTGTGATTGCGAAAAAATGGAGCTGTAAAAAAATGGAGGGAAATAATAAACTTACAAAATGCACAGAATGTTAATTTTGTGACAAATAATAAGGCATGTGTGTGGAAGTTTATTAAATGTGTGTAAGTATTGGTGTGTACGTCGTATGCCATGTAGAAACAATCGCAGAGAGTGATGTATACGAAAGAAACTTATATTCATTAAACATGAACGACATTAACTTAAACAAACAGGGGTACATAGTGATAACATGAAACTGCCAAGATACATTGAACAAGTACAACTTAGTCAACCCATTAACGCACGAACCAACATTGGCATAAAGCAAAAGGACATAAAACCAAACAGCCATGCAAAATAAACTAACAGCAGTAAAAGAGTCGAACCACCAGTCTTAGGGAGACCATGATTAAAGCAAAACGAAGCACAACCAAAGGTCTGTGGGGCAATAAGCATCAGCCAAGAGGACCATACGACACACAGGGAGTCAAGGATAGAAGGAACCGAATGAAACAGAGAACCAAAAGACCAAAGTGAACAAGCAAGCGAGGTCAAGGATGATAGGATGACGACCCAGGAGAAGAACGACGGGTGCGAGTGCGACGATTTAGGAGTATATTGTTGGCTTCCAAGTCAGAACGAAGTTCGGATTGGTTAACTTGAATCTGATACAGAACTTTGGCGTAATGTTTTAGGGTCACATCGTAGGAACTCATGTACGTCTGTATACCAGCGAAACCATCGGAAACTTTGTCAGAAAGGCGACGGAGAAGAACAACGGTTGTCTCGCGCGATGGAGAGACGCCATCCTTGGATGCGTGGACCTTCCTGCCGCATGCGGAGTGAGAAGAGCCAGGGAAAGAAGCTTGGCCGCGTGAGTTGGGAGTCGATGGTCGGTGGCGGAAGGAAGAGAGGATTCGACCATGGTGGATTGGAGAAAAGAAAATTTAGAAAAGGAAGAATGTAAACAGAGAATAGGAAAGATAAAAGAGAAGGGGAACGAAATAAATAGAGGACCGAACAGTTGGAACGCCTGAAAACCGATCAATGGCCATTATAGGGAGTGGGAGCAGTTTCTAAAACTGATAGAAGTTAGAACAACTGAATAAAAATTGAACATGCGAGAAGAGGAAGAGAGGCAGGTTGCGGTTTTGAAAAACTGTTTGCATTGAAAAGCCAGAAACGGAATAAAAATTTGAAGAGATGCATCAACTGAACACGTTGGCATACAAAGAAGGAATAAAAAATAATGAACTTTAAGATGGGAGATGGGAGTCCCTAGGTGCATGGGAAATTGAAGAGTAAATTGGTCAAAGCGATTTCCAATGCAAAAGAAATTGCAGGCTGAAATGAAAGGAGTGGTTGGGTCTTGGAACAAAGGAAAAAAAATAAAAAAAATAAAAAGGAGTTGTCATTCCAAGATAGGAGAACCAATGAAGAGGTGAGAGAGAAAAAATAATAAAATTTGTGCTGTCAGTGCTTTGTCCAAACGAATGCCAAAAGAAAGTAAGAGTTGAGACATGCTTTATCTCAAATTGGTGTTGTCAGAATGTATCTCAAGAGATATCCCAATAAGAATAAAAAAAAGAAAGAAGATAGACCAAAGAAAACTTTGACCAAATGAATAAAAAAATGGTGAGTGCATGGTCCAAGACAAAAAAATTGTTGACCAGGAATAAAAGTTCTCAAGAAGTCTACAGGGTATGAGTTTCTTCACTCTAACCAATGAGAACCTGATTTAATTATGTATTATTGTGATAAATAACACATTGGTTACTTATTATATTCATTCTTCATGTGAGCCTTTACGAAATACAGGTGGGAAAAAATGTCAGAACGTGAAAAGCAGGGGAGATTGAAAAAAGACAAAAGAGAAGTATCCATGTGGCAGTAGAGAGAACACAGATAGCAACAGGAATCAAAAAGATAGAGACAGTGGAAGAGAACGGGTAAGAATTTTGATACGAAATTTGATTTGAGAATAAAATATAGGAGAAGCGTTTAAAAAATCCAAATTCCAGGGATCAAAGTAGGTACAAAACGGAGAACAGAAAAAAAATTGTTTAAAATTGGAATGCTACGAAATTTGGTAGCCTGCCAAAAATAAATAGTAACCAAAAAATTATAGAAAAATTCACAAAAATCAAAAATAAATGAATATACTCATAAATCAAATTCTGATGTACTAATAATGCCCAGATTTCTTCTAAGCTTGAGAAAAGTTTCTTCCTTCGAAGGCTTAGTCAAAATATCGGCAACTTGATGTTCAGTAGAAATAAATTTTAAAATAATATCATCTTTCTGAACATGATCATCTAAAAAATGATGACGTACATCAATATGTCTAGTGCGTGAATGATGAACTGGATTTTTAGACAAATTAATAGCACTAGTATTATCACACATTATAGGACATGTGGAACAATTAATACCATAGTCTGAAATAGTTTGTTTCATCCATAAAATTTGAGCACATGCTAAACCGGCGGCAATATATTCTGCCTCGGTTGTAGATAATGAAACAGAGTTTTGTTTTTTGCTAAACCAAGAAACTAAGGCATGTCCTAAAAAGTGATATGTACCACTAGTACTTTTACGGTCTGATTTACAACAAGCAAAATATGCATCACTATATTATAATAAATCAAATGTGTTTGTTTTAGGATAAAATAAACCAAAATCAGAAGTATACTTAACATATCTAATAATCCGTTTTACGACAGTTAGATGTGAAACTTTAGGATTTGTCTGAAATCGTGCACATAAACATACTGAAAACATAATATCTGGTCTACTTGCAGTTAGATAAAGTAAGGAGCCAATCATACCTCTGTATAGACGTTGATCAACACTCTTACCATTTAAATCTTTGTCGAGGGAAGTAGATGTACTCATCGGAGTATGTTTTTCTGCAGAACTTTCTAAACCAAAGCGTTTGATGAGTTCTTTAGAGTACTTGCTTTGGTGGATGAATATTCCTTCCTTCATTTGTTTGATTTGAAGACCGAGGAAGTAGTTTAGTTCACCCATGTGACTCATCTCAAATTCTTTCTGCATAATTTTAGAGAATCTTGACAAAGAGATTCGTTAGTAGAACCAAAAATAATATCAACATATATTTGAATAATGATAATATCAGAATTTATGTTTTTAATAAATAAAGTAGAATCTATTTTACCAATAGAATATCCTGAATTTAAAAGATAACTTTTAAGTCTTTCATACCAAGCACGAGGTGCTTGTTTGAGACCATATAAAGCCTTTTTTAATTTAAAAACATGATTTTCAAAATTTTCATGAATAAAACCCGGAGGTTGTTCTACATAAACTTCTTCTTTAAGAAAACCATTTAGAAAAGCACTTTTCACATCCATTTGAAAAAGTTTAAAATCTTTAAAACAAGCGAATGATAATAACATTCTAATAGATTCAAGACGAGCAACTGGTGCATAGGTTTCATCATAATCAATACCTTCTTCTTGATTATAACCTTGTGCAACCAATCGTGCCTTGTTTCTAATTAACTGACCAGATTCATCCAATTTATTTTTGAATACCCACTTGGTACCAATAATTGAATGATCTGATGGTCTGGGAACTAATTCCCAAACATCATTTCGTTGAAATTGGTTGAGTTCTTCCTGCATAGCCATAATCCATGAACTGTCTTCACATGCATCTTTGATGTTCTTTGGTTCAATGGTTGAAAGAAATGCACAATATGCCATTTGCTCTATTTGGCGACGAGTTCTTACTCCATCTGTAATATCTCCAATAATTAACTCTGATGGATGATTTGGAACTTGTACAAATGCCTTAGGAAGATCTGCATTATCTGAAATAGACTCAAAAAAATGTTTAGTAGCATCAATTTCATCAAGTTTCATATTATCTAGAGAATTAGAAAGAGGTAATATATTCTCTTCATCATCAATGATGGGAGAATTAGATGAGGGATTCTCATCAAATGTGACATGAAGTGACTCTTCAACTGTTGCAGTTCTTTTGTTATATACTCTGTAGGCTTTGCTACGTGTTGAGTATCCAACAAAAATACCTTCATCAGATTTAGAATCAAATTTATCAAGTGCATCTTTAGTATTTAGAATGAAACATTTACATCCAAACACTTTAAAATATGATACACGAGGAATGCGATTAAAAAACAATTCAAAACAAGTTTTATTAAGTAATGGCCTTATAAGAATTTTATTCATAATGTAACAAGCAGTTGCAACAGCTTCTGCCCAAAAATATTTAGGAAAATTACTATCACAAAGCATTGTTCTTGCACATTCTTGTAAAGTTCTATTTTTCCTTTCTACTACTCCATTTTGAGGAGGAGCACGAGGAAAAGAAAAATTGTGAGTAATGCCATTTTCATTACAAAAATTGGTAAATGATTCATTTTCAAATTCTCCCCCATGATCACTACGAATAGTGATAATATTAGAGGATTTGATTTTTTTGTATCTTTTTACAAAATACAGAAAATTCTTCAAAAGCTTCATTTTTGTTTTGCAAACATATAACCCAATTGTATCTAGAATAATCATCAACAATGACAAATGCATTCTACTTTTATTCAAAGAAGCAACTCTTGAAGGACCAAATAAATCTAGGTGTAGGAGTTTTAATGGTCTCTTTGTTGAGATAACGTCTTTTGATTTAAAAGAAGATTTGTGCATTTTTCCTTGTTGACAAGCATCACAAAAATGTTTGTGTTTGAAAGAAATATTTGGCATTCCATTAACTAACTTGTGTTTTGAAATGCGTGCTAGATTTTTGAAATTTGTGTGTCCAAAATGTTTATGCCATAAAAGTGTATCATCTAATGTAATCATTAAACAATGATTATTAGTGGAAATAGACATGCATAAGATATAAATATTATTCTTACGCTTACCACGAAATAAAATAGATGACATCAGAATCATAAATGATGCAATCATTTTGTTCAAAAACTATTTTGTAATTTTTATCGCATAACTGACTAATGGAAAGTAAGTTGTGTTTCAAACCATCAACCAGGAGAACATTTTCGATGATAGGCTGATTTGTATTACCAACTATTCCAGTGCCTATGATTTTGCCTTTGTTGTTGTCACCAAAGGTAACTGTGCCTCCTTGTTTGTACTTGACGGTTGAAAGTAGTTTGACATTTCCTGTCATATGTTTTGAACATCCACTATCCAAAATCCATCTTTCCTTTTTAGGTACCTGAAAGATAAAACATTAAGCATTGGTACCCCTTTTTGAGGGTCCTTGGGATTAGATTTTTGGAAGCCAAGCCCAAGTGGAGTTTGGCTTTCTAAGATAATCACTAGAATAAACAATAGAAAGCATATAATGAGAAATATAACTATATCTAACTTTTAAACATGAATCCTTAGGAACCCATATACTAATTGTAGTAGGTTTCCTAGGAAATGTTTTTGAAATGTTAGTAACATTTCTTTGTGAAGAAGAAGTAGGAATGTTTACTTTCTTCGTGTAAATAAATGCATGATTCTTCTTTTGTGGTTTAACAAAAGTTGTTTTACCACACGAGGAAGAAGTGTTATAAGTCTTGGGTATATCCTTTTTGAAATATCCCAGTCCTTGTCTATGATTTGCTGGATATTGAATTTTAAGCAAATCATCGAGATTAGTCTTTCCTTTGTTAAATTTATTAACATTGGATGACATCTCGTCGTATTTCATCTTTAATGATGAAATACTTTTATCCATTTCGGATATTTGTGTATGTAATTCTAAATTCTTAGTTTTGATAATATCATTCTCTTTACTAAGATCCAATACTTGAGAAGAAGTATTTTCAATGTTTTTAGAAGATGATAATTCTTGATATTTAGAAAGGAGATCATCATTATTCTGTTTCAATGATTTATGTTGACTATTCAATTTTTTGAAACGAGAATAGAGATCTTTTAATGCATCAAGTAATTCTTCGTTATTAAAAGAACTTACCTCATCTTCATCATCTTGTGCCATAAAGCACATGTTGGCACTTTCATTTAGATCATCATCTTCATCATCTGAAGACTCATCCCATGTTGCTGCAAATGCCTTTTTCATTTTGTCAACCCTCCTTTCTCTTCTGGATTGATCATTGTTGGAAGTTTTAAACTTTGCTTTAAGAAGTGGACAGTCTTTCTTCATATGTCCTGGCTTATTGCAATTAAAGCAAAGAGAGGAATCAGTATTCTTAGATTTAAAATTATTATACTTACCTTTCTGAAAGAATTTTCTGAAGTTTTTGGCAAAAGATGCCATATCATCATCTGAATCTTCATTATCTGATGTTGCGTTGAAGGCAAGTACTTTCTTCTTCTGATCTGATTCTTCTTTCTCATCTTGTAGTGTAACTTCATGGGCCATTAAGTTACCAATAAGATCTTCCATAGTTAATGTGGAAAGATCATTGGCTTCCTCAATAGCGGTGATTTTTGGACGCCATATTGGAGTTAAAGCTTTAAGAATTTTGCGAACCTGTTCAAGAGAAGTGTAAGTTTTTCCAAGAGCATTCAAAGAATTTATAATATTGGTAAACCTGGTGTTCATTTCTCCAATTGTCTCTTGATCATTCATCTTGAATAATTCGAATTTGTGAACCAAAACGGAAATCTTAGTTTCCTTCACTTTACTGGTTCCTTCATGAGTTACCTCAAGTATATGCCAAATCTCTTTAGCACTTTTGGCCTGAGATACTCGATTAAACTCATGTTTATCCATAGCACAAAATAAAGCATTCATGGCCTTTGAGTTGTTGGTTTTTACAGCTTTGTCGTTGGTGGTCCAATCAGCAACAGGAGTTGTTGGCTTTTCGTATCCTGACTATACGATGTCCCAAATCTCATAATTCATACTTTGGAGATGAATCTCCATTCGTATTTTCCAATATGAGTAATTTGAACCATCAAATAGAGGAGGACGAGTTTGAGAGTGCCCTTCAGGATGATGATTGTAGTTGTGTGGAACTGCGTTCATGTTTGAGGAACTTGCTGCCATCTTAACCTTGCTCTGATACCAAATGTAATTTTAGCCTGTAAGGATCAATACACTAGAGGGGGGTGAATAGTGTATATTAAAAAATTGTCGCAAATAAGATGTTAGTAACATTTGCAAAGATGGCACAGAAATAAAATGACAAGTGCTGAAAATTAAATCAATCGCAAACACAGATATTTATCCTGGTTCGGATCCTTGTGATCCTACTCCAGTCCTCTACCCCGTAGAGATTTTCAATCCACTATAATCACTTGCCCCGCAAGCACGAACTTACAAAAATGGCGACACTCCCCGTGTCCCAAACTTTGTACAATCTCTAAACAGAGATTCAAACCTGTTAAATAAGAAATAGAAAAACACATATAGCCTTGTTATAAATTTCAGAGAATGAATTCAAGGATGGTGTTTAGAAGATGAACTTCAAGATGTAAAAGATATATAAAGAAGAGCAACACTTGAAGTTCTCTGGTTCATAAAAGAAGAGAGAGATCTATTGATTTCTTCCTGCAATTATGAACACAAACAACTTTTCAAAAGTGATGTTGAAAATCCAAGTTCTTCCGTTCTAAACGAAGAGAGAAATCTAATGATTTCTTCTTACAAATAAGAAAAGAACAACTAATGGCTGAATTTCTTAAGAAAATAAATGACTTGCTTTCAACAAAATCAAAATTTTAGAAAAGGAAAGTGTGTGGAAAATGAGAGGGGGTACCACTCCTTTTATAGGATTTAGAAACGGTTGTGAACGGCCCTAAAAGAGACGTTGCACAACGTTCAGAAACTGAGAGGAACGTTGGAGAACGGTCAGAAACTGTTCTGGAAAATTTCATTCCCAAAAGCATTTTGGCATGCTAGGAAAATTCGTAGTCTGCCAAATTTGAAACGGTAACAAACGGTCACAAAATTTTGGTGACGTGAAATAGACAACGGATAGATCCTTGTCTGAAAGTATCAAGTCAAAATAGAACTGTTTTGGTAGGCTAGGAAAAATCCTAGTAGGCTAATTATAAAAAATACGAATTTTGACTTAGGATCAAAATGAGTTAGGAGATGATGTAGATTTGAGCTTTAGGGATATATGATATGATATAACCAAGGCCCTGAAGCTATCTAAAAAGTAAAAATTACATCATTCCGTAGATACGTGTTTCACACGTAATTTGAGTAGCAAGGTTGTTTTTGCAGAGGATCCTTGTACTTTGATCAAATGCGTGATGTGAATGAATTTGCGTTGTAGCTGCACATCTGCATAGATAAAGTTAGTAACATGAAATATATTGATTTGTCACATCAAAACCTTATTGAAGAGAGGATGAAAATACCAAGTTCCAACACTACTTACAGCCCTCAAGTAAATACTAGCATTAATAAGTTCCTTTTGTACACCTACAATAGGGTCCTAGCTCCAACTCCCCACCTAGACTGTACCACACTTAACAAAGTACAGAACACCATCAATCTAGTAAATGCATATCTTAACTGCACTAACACGTCAAGACCCTCTTGTCTAGCCCCAACCAGACAAGTCCCAAATAACACAAATATTGGTAAAGTTTCCCCTACAGAGATCGTTACACTAATACACAAATATAAAGAGTAAAGAGTTTAGAAATGCTCAGTTTGTGCCGTGTAGTCGTCTCTGTTAGTCAGCACGGCGTCAGCTTCAGTCTGGCGCAAGCGGTGTCTCGATCTGACTCCTGGATCTCAAGTTATAGCTCAAATAGCACTCTGGTCTGTGCGTATAGCGATCTCAGTTCAAAACTAATTCCAGTCGGTCTGTGCGCACATCAATTTCCTTAAATAATAATCCACGTCACCTACGCTTCGTTCGCTTTCTCCTTCATGCAGGTGTCTACACGTCAGCACGTCTATCCGACGCGAATTAGGGCATGCAGCGGCGCTCGTCCTTCGTCGTCAGACGTCTTCGAGCGTCCCAACTTCGACGGCAGCGTCTAGAGTTCTGCACCGATTCAACTCCGATGGGTGAAGTCGTCTTCTCCAACGTTGGCAACGACGCACCGGCGGTGGGTTCGCGACAGCGCAGGTCTTCTTCACGGCGTCGGCGGCGAGGGCTTCGTGTAGCGGCAACTTCTCGACGGCGGTCTCCGACTTCTCCGACAGTCCAAAGAGACGGTGCCTCCTCAACTTCGGCGTGCGGCAGCTTCAACGGTGACCGGTCTCCACGGCGACGCGTCGATGGCAGTGAAAGCTCCAACAACTCCGGCCACGCTCTTGGACAGCAGCTGGGTCTTCTCTCGACGGCGAGATGATGGTGTCGACGATGCTGGTGAACGAAGACTAGGGCAGCACAAAGAACTCGTCGGCGGCAACACGAAGACTTTGTGCTCACGACGACAAGTTCACAAATCTCCGACAACTCAACACGAGGACTTCGTTTTGGCTTGAGGAGATCTGTTGTTTCGCTTTGTTTTTCTTTTAGTTTTGCCGCGAAGGTGTGTGTTTGCCCCTCCTTTCTTTTTGATGATGTTTGCAGCTGTGAACAATGGCAACCTGGGACTTGGAGCTTTGGCTTTGAGATCTTGCGCAAGGAAGATGATAGGGGCTTTGGGCTTAACGCAAGGGAGGATGAAGATGATGGCACGAGGTTTTTTCGTGAGTTCCTTTTCTTTTGGAATTCAATATAGCTGTTTCCTTTGGCATGCAAGATGATGAAGGCTCACCTTTGAAGAGATGATCGGAGTTCTGTCCCGTTTGGCTTGTGAAGATGGCTTTTATTTGTGTATGCTGCAATATGATGTAGAGAATAGGGTTTTGTGCCGCAATGTTTTCTTTTGGTTTGTCGCTCTTTGTTTCTCTTGGGATAAAGATTTTTATAGAGGAAGGTCTAGGATTCACAATACATTGCGGCTAGAATAGACAAGAGATGAGAGCAAATCGGCAATAGAAGATTTCTAGGAGAATGGGTATTAGATGGAGTTTTGAATAGGAATAGGATACTTGAAAATCTTCACAAATCTTTCTAATTGATTTGACCAAATCCATCTCATCCCATATTTTGGACCTAGTCCACATTGCTTTGTACACAATACTTTTTCTCTCTCCAAATTGCTATATGATTAGCACTTTCGCCAGCGTAATGAACTACGACTTTGTCATTCCTGAAACACACTTAGCACACACGTTAATAGCTTCACGTTGGTTTGTTATCATCAAACTAGAGATCCTGGATCATTGCGTCCAACAATCTCCCCCTTTTGATGATGACAAGCCCATAAAAGATTCTAGCAAATACATGCGCGTGTGTGAAGTGTGATGGAGGATGTAATGCAATATGAAATATACAATGAACAAGCATTACAAGCAAGCATTACAAGCATGCACAACAAGTGGATAGGCATGCTCCCCCCATTCATGTATTTTCAAGCTCCTATCAAGCTCCCCATTCACCAATACCAAATCTTTTCCTTTCTCCCCCTTTGTTATCATCAAAAGTGGACTAATGAAGTCATCAAATATCACATGCAAAAATAAAGTATTATTGAGTATATCTAACACTTGCATGTATTTTCTACAAAGTAGACAATTCAAGTTCAAAGAAAATCATAATGTAGACTTCACCACCATTGTGTATGCGTGATAATATAAACATTGAAGTACTAGGGGAGATTTGATTTAGAACATCAACCAAAACGAATCCACATTTTCCAATTAACATGGATATCACTAGGAATGATTTTTTCCACCTCATTAAAAACTGAGTTCAAGGTACCAAACTCCCAAAACATAGCCTATAAGGACTCTTAAATGTGGGGTGGCATTGCTTGACGAGTAAAGTACACCAACGCTAGAGATTACACATAGAGCATATGTTGGATACTCGTGTATAGTGTACTTGCCATGAATTGTATCCATTTTTTATACGGAGCAAATTTCATGTATATATTTTATTTATTTACAATTCTTTTTGTGCTCAATTTTTATTCATGGCAAAACACATCATATCCCTTTGATTATCCAGTTTTTATTCATCCTACATTTACTTCCCAATATTCATAAAACGAATCTCCAAAAGTACAACAAGTTTAATATTCGTGAAAGTGCGTATGTAGGTGTACAAATTAAATTAATCATTTCATGAAGCATGTCATAGCTACAAAATAGATTCTAACATGTGCATGTAGCTATAATAGTAATACAATAGTTTCTACAAGGATATAAATGAACATAAAATAATACCACTTATAATGATTCATAAAGAGGTAGTCAAGCACAATTTTTTCTTGATTTTTGGTTTTTCATTTTTTTCTTTTATAAGGAACTAAAAACAAACCTAAAAACAAGCAAACAAACACACAAACAAAAATTAAGTCAAGCACACACAAAATCTATAAAGGTATGCAATGAATGCAAAGAGGAAAAAATATACATTCGCATCGCTATTTGACTAAGGAGCTAAAGAATGAAACTTTCAATGCACTGCTCCTCGCCAAATATCCACCTCACCTACATGAAAGGTGTTAAGTGTGACCTTGAAATCCAACAAGGTCCACTAGTGTTTGCCATTAAAGTTTTAGGAACACACACTTGTTTGAACTTTATGTTTTTGTTCCTAAACTTATAATAATATGATGTGTAACCAACACTATCACAAGTAAAGTACTTTGCATGCATATTTTTCACAATAGAAGGCACATTATGAAATTTCTTAAATTTGGGCTTTTCAATGTTTTTCAAACCAAATCCAAGTCCTCTTCTATTATTGCCATATAATTGATTTTCAAGTATGGTATCCAATGAATATTTACCAATTGAAAATTTTCTTAATGACACTTCTAGATTAAAAACTTTGGATTTTAATAATTTATTCTCATCCATAAGCAAAGCACATTTACTTTTAAAAGCTCGCTTGTTTTCCTCTTCCTTCTTTTCAAACTCAATCATTTTTCTTTTAAAGTCATTATCCAACATGCAGAATTTATCATTAAGCTCTCTAATCACATAGTCTTTTTCAGTTTCGAGCTTAGTCAAGTCCTGCTTAAGCATGCTAATATTATTCAATAAGGACAAGAAAGACAAGCAGCTTCTTCATTAAAGCATGATTTTTCTTTTTTCATTATAGCAATGGTATAATCACGTGCAACGAGTTTTCCTTGAAGAATGTCAACTTCTTCAGAAATGTCACAGTTTTCTTTTTGTAATTTAAAGCTGGCATTCCTATAATCATTTAACGTGAGTTCTAGCTCATTAATCTCATTTTGCATTCCTTTACAAACATCTAATGATTCAGCTTTAGTGAAGGAATTTACCTCATCGCTCTTTGCCATTTAGCAGACGAAGGAGTGAGCTACATTCTCCTCAGGCTCATCCTCAGCTTCGCTCTCCATGTCCCATGTTAGCACATTGGCTTTTCCTTTATCTTTAGCAACCTAAGCAGTCTCTTGTCTGTACTGCTTCGCGAAGTGTCCCTTTTTCCTGCATTTAAAGCATTCAACTCTATCAGCAGAATCTTGTTTAGAAGAATTTCTATTTGAATTAAAAGTGTTAGAGCGAATGAACCTTTTTTGCATTTCTGATCTTCCTTAAGGAGTCCTGACGTACTTTCTGAAATTTCTGACCATCAGCGTTATCTCCTCTTCATCTTCTTCATCTTCACTAGCTTTCAGAGCAAGTGGTTTTGTAGCTTTTTCCTTCTCCTCAGGTTTCTCTCTTTCTTCAATATTTTGCAAGTCAAGCTCGTGGGACATATGGTTGCCTATGAAGTCCTCTACATTCATCTGTGATAGATTTTTCGTTTCTTGGATGGCGGTGACTTTAGGCCTGAACGAGCTTGGTAGTGCTCTTAATATCTTTCTCACCTGTTCAAGGCTAGAATATGGCTTACCAAGCAAGCTAGACCTGTAGACAATGTTGGTGAACCTCGCAAACATCTCTGATATGGTCTCTGATGGTAGCATGCAAAATCTCTTGTACTCTGTGCTCAAAAGTGCAAGTCTAGACTCCTTCACCTATGACGTTCTCTCGTGAGTCACCTCCAATGTATGCCATATTTTCTGCGCAGTTAGACAATGTGAGATACGATTATATTCAGATTTATCTAAAGAACAAATAAGCGCATTCATGGCTTTAGCATTAAGAGCATAGAGTCTCCAATCATTATCATCCCATTTATCATCAGGTTTAAGCATTTCAATATTTTCAATTTTAGTGACATGTAGCTTATAACCTTTTTCGACAATATTCCATGCTTTGTAATTAATAGATATCAAGTAGATTTTCATACGATTTTTCCAATAAGCATAATCTACACCATTAAATTTAAGGGACGTGCTATGGACTGACCCTCAGCAAAAGCACTATCAATGGGGTCCATGGTCAAGCCTAGATCCTAAAACCTGCTCTGATACCACTTGTTGGATCTGGATCCTAGCCTAGAGGGGGGGTGAATAGGCTTATGAAAATATTCTCGCGCAACCCACGAGAAATCACACGCAGTTAAAATCACAAGCAGAGTAAATAAAAGACAATCACAGAGTACACACAGATTTACCCTGGTTCGGTCGCATCAATGACCTACGTCCAGCCCCCAAGCAAATACTAGCATTAATAAGTTCCTTCTGTACACCTACAATGGGATCCTAGCTCCAACTCCCCACCTAGACTGTACCACACTCAACAAAGTGCAGAACACTATCAACCTAGTAAATGTGTATCTTGACTGTACCAACACGTCAAGACCCTCTTGTCTAGCCCCAACCAGACAAGTCTCAAATAACACAAATATTGGTAAAGTTTCTCATACAGAGATCGTTACACTAATATACGAATATAAAGAGTAAAGAGTTTAGAAATGCTCTGTTCGTGTCCGTGTAGTCGTCTCTGTCAGTCAACACGGTGTCAGCTTCAGTCTGGCGCAAGCGGTGTCTCGATCTGACTCCTGGATCTCAAGTTATAGCTCAAATAGCACTCTGGTCTGTACGTATAGCAATCTCAGTTCAAAACTAATTTCAGTCGGTCTGTGCGCACATCAATTTCCTTAAATAATAATCCACGTCACCTACGCTTCGTTCTCTTTCTCCTTCATGCGGGTGTCTACACGTCAGCACGTCTTTCCGACGCGAATTAGGGCATGCAGCGGCGCTCGTCCGACATCTTCGAGCGTCCCACCTTCGACGGCAGCGTCTAGAGTTCTGCAGCGATTCAACTCCGGTGGGTGAAGTCGTCTTCTCCGATGTTGGCAACGACGCAACTCCGGCGGTGGGTTCGCGACAGTGCAGGTCTTCTTCACGACATCGGCGGCGAGGGCTTCGTGCAGCGGCAACTTCTCGACGGCGGTCTCCGACTTCTCCGACATCTGAAAGTGACGGTGCCTCCTCAACTTCGGCGTGCGGCAGCTTCAACGGCGACACGTCTCCACAGCGACGTGTCGATGGCGGTGAAAGCTCCAACAACTCCGGTCGCGCTCTTGGACAGCAGCTGTGTCTTCTCTCGACGGCGAGATGATGGTGTCGGCGGCGCTGGTGAACGACAACTAGGGCAGCACGAAGAACTCGTCGTCGGCAACACGAACACTTTGTACTCACGGCGACAAGTTCACAAATCCCCGACAACTCAACACGAGGACTTCGTTTTGGCTTGAGGAGATCTGTTGTTTCGCTTTTCTTTTCTTTTGGTTTTGCCGCGAAGGTGTGTATTTGCCCCTCCTCTCTTTTTGATAATGTTTGCAGGTATGAACAATGGCAATCTTGGACTTGGAGCTTTGGCTTTGAGAGCTTGCGCAAGGAAGATGATAGGGGCTTTGGGCTTAACGCAAGGGAGGATGAAGATGATGGCACAAGGTTTTTTCGTGAGTTCCTTTGCTTTTGGAATTCAATATAGCCGTCCCCTTTGGCACGCAAGATGATGAAGGCTCACCTTTGAAGAGATGATCGGAGTTCTGTCTCGTTTGGCTTGTGAAGATGGCTTTTATTTGTGTATGCTGCAATATGATGTAGAGAATAGGGTTTTGTGCCGCAATGTTTTCTTTTGGTTTGCTGCTCTTTGTTTCTCTTGGGATAAAGATTTTTATAGAGGAAGGTCTAGGGTTCACAATACATTGCGGCTAGAATAGACAAGAGATGAGCGCAAATCGGCAATAAAAGATTTCTAGGAGATTGGGTATTAGATGGAGTTTTGAATAGGAATAGGATAGTTGAAAATCTTTGCAAATCTTTCTAATTAATTTGACCAAATCCATCTCATCCCATATTGGACCTAGTCCACATTGCTTTGTATACAATACTTTATCTCTCTCCAAATTGCTATATGACTAGCACTTTCGCCAACGTAATGAACTATGACTTTGCCATTCCTGAAACACACTTAGCACATACGTTAATATCTTCACGTTGGTTTGTTATCATCAAACTAGAGATCATGTATCGTTGCGTCCAACACTATGATCAATATCTTTCTTAATATATGCATCCTATTGTTTAACCAACCCGAGAAACTTAACGTGTTTACTAACCAATATTCTTATCACAGCTAACTTTACCATGCTATGATCTTCTCACTCTACTAAACTTATATTACATATGTTCGGTGGTATTCTTGTCAAGTCTAAAATCTCAAGTCTTCAATATATGCATCCACAAATCTAACTTTGAATCCACACCACTTTCGATCTCATCAATCGAAACAATATCATCTGTAAATAACATACACCAAAATAACTCATCTTGAATATACCTAGTGAGCTGATCTATTACTACGGTAAAGAGGGGTGGACTTAAAGTTGAGCCTTAATGTAACGTAATGGTGATCGAAAAATTATCTGTTATTCCTTCACAAGTCCTCACATTAGTAAATTCTCGTTGATACATATCTTGAATAAGGTAACATACTTTTGAAGGACCTCTTTTTAAGTAAGGCCCACAACAGAAGCTTTCTAGGACCCTATCATAATCTGCTTAATGAGATGGATTGCTTCTATTGTTGAATGTCCTGATATAAAACCAAATTTATGTTGTGATATAGTGATATTTTTTCTAAAACTAAACTCGATCATTTTCTTTCATAGTTTTATGGTATGACACATTAATTTGATTCCATAATAGCTAGAGCAACTTTGTATATCATCTTTATTTTTATACAAAGGTATCAAAGTGCTACTCATCCACTATTTTGGTATTCTATTTGATTCCTAAATTTTGTTAAATAACTTAACCAGCCATATATCGATTACATCTCTTATGAATTTCCACACATTAATAGAAACCTCATCTGATTCACATGCTTTTTTGGTTTCATTCTCTTTAAGCTTCCCTTGCCTCTCATACTCCGATTCTATATATAAAACAATCATTCATCATTTTTGCGAGAGCCTCGTTATCTTCTATATCTTAGGTATAACTTTCATTAAAGAGTTTGTCTAAGTATTCTCTCTATCATATCTCCAAATTTTGACAAAAATTTTCTATTTTCATCTTTAATGCGCTTAACTAAGAACAAATCCCTTCATTGTTTCTCCCACATTTTTGCTAGTCAATAGATATTCTTCTCTCCCTCAACAGTATCTAACTTCTTATAAGTATCAATATATATATATCCTACATTTAGCCTCTTGGACAAGGTTCCTTATTAACTAATTTATCTCTTTAAAGCATCATCCATACATCTCTCAAGGTTTTCATAGATATACTTGCACTTTCACGTTCTACTAAGAGGTCTTCTTACTTAGTGGTGCAATATCTTTAAATACACTAAGTTCTATTGTGGTTTTCATTTTAATGCAATCTGTTATTGTTTTCTATATAGCACTCATATCCCCTTTGAACTCCCAATCAGCCTCTTTAAGAACCTTTCTTTAAATCTCACATGTATATCTTCTTATATTTTTATCACTTAATCCTAGGATTTACTTTAACTTTGTAGCTCTTTTGCCACTTTGTAAGATGCACATCTAGGATCAAAATTCTATACTGAGTAGTTATACTCTCCTGACATTAACTTACAATCTTTGTAATATCTTTTATCTATCATTTTAGTCATAAAGAAGTATATTTGACTGGCCTTCATTCTACTTCTAAAGGTTATCAAGTGTGAATCCCTTTTATGAAACTAAGTATTGACTAATAACATTAAGTCATAGGCAAAGGAAAAGTCTAAATAAATTTTCTTATCAAGCTGTTTTCTCATCTTTTCAGTTAAAGAACCTATATTTCAAAATGTTAATCTAATAGGTATGGACTAAATTATTTACCCACATATGTCCACTAAGAAGTATGGACCCTTGGATATTTAAGACCGTATATATAATAACACTAACCCGTTTAAAATATTTTCTCATAATAAAATACTTTTAAAAATATCAATTTAATCTCAAAATAATCAATTTGATTTTAGGTGATTTTTTAATTTTTCTAATCTCATTTTAGCCATAAACCCATTAATCCGCAATCGAAACCCGCTAACCCATTTTTTAAAACCTGCACCTGACCCATTAATATAAGTCTCTCCCTTTCTCTCTCTTCTTAACTTTCTTTTCTTTTATTTCCTTTTTCTCATATTATTCTCCCAAGCGGCAGCGACAACCAGCCGTTTCTCCCTCACGCGTTTGCGCGATCCATGGCACTTGTGAGGCGTCGGTGCATAACCGACAGTGGCTCCCCCATGACATCCTTTACCCTCTCCTATAACACATCTCTCTTTCTCTATAATTCCTATTTAACCCGTAACCATAACCATATAATGCAATTGAATCTCTCTTCCCTGATCTTACCACTCCTCTCAAATCCATTCATCTTCTTCCTTGTCATCTCTGATCCAAGCAACGGTAATGACAGCTGCAGCTGCAATCAACGACGAGGTGACACGACCACCATCCGACAACAACATTCTCATCATTGCTTTACAGTAACAAATATGTTTCCTTGATGTCTTTTATAGTCTTGATAAACTTGGCCCAAGATTTTCTAAGATGCTTGATTGATTTGGTTAGATTTCTTACTATTTTGGGTTCTTGGATGTGTTTCATGTGGTTTGGCTTGGTTGCTTGAATGTGTTTGTCTCTGAAGGCTTGTCCCTTTGACTGCGGCCAAATTTTTCAACACATGCGGTTGTTTTCCGTGCTTGCGGTTGTTTGTTCCTTTATCAATGGCTGTTTGAATTTGTGTGGTCTGTTTGGTCTTGTTCCTTTACATGCGGCCCCAGATTATTTTCTTTAGGATCACTTATTAACCTTGTCCCTTTGATTGCGGCTATGATCTTGCAGATGTTTTGATGATATTGGTTCAAGTTGGCTTGTTGCTTGTAATAAGGCTTAGATTTTTTATTGGGGTCCCTTGTTAGCTTGTTCCTTTGACTGCGGCCCTGGACTTGATGTTGGTTCCATGTTGGCCATATCCCTTGACTGTGGTTGTCTGGATTCTTGTGGTTTAACATTGGTTTGCCTTGTACCTCTACCTAAGGCCCGATTGGTCCTTGTTCATAACTCAAATATTCCACAAACCCTTTGTTTAGATTATGTTTTTATTGCACTAATGAGTTTAATTAAGGGGGTAGGCTATATGATTTGATAACGATATGTAATGATTTTCATATCTGAGAATAGTAAGCAAATTGGTATAGTATATTGAAAATATTTCTTAAAGTGTTAACCGTGGAATTTACATGCATAAATGATTAGACTATATGGTTGACCATTTTTAATTAATCTATTGTAGTGATTCGGGTCATGACTAGCTTACTTTATTCAATATGTTGGTCTCCATGACCTCAGTTATACCCCAAATATTGATGATGATATAAATTTTGGTCGACATGACAAGTATAATTACCATCCCATAAGCATAATCTTAATTCATGGCTACAATGATGAACACATGATTTTTACCTTTGGGCTAGACATGGAGACTCTATCTCTTGTATTATAACTAGTCATTACCCTACTCGTAGGGCACGGCAAAGGTCGTCTCCCGGGTGCGAAACCGAGGAGGATAGTCAGTTCATGGGTGAAATGCCGACATAACCCGTGCCCGTAGGGCACGACAAAGGTCGTCTCCCGAGTGCGAAACCGAGGAGGAAAGTCTGTTAACGGGTGAAATGGCGACAGGGTAGTCGTCTACCGGACGCAAGAATGACGTGGAAGTTGTCTCCCGGGGGCAATATTGACGGCGAAAAGGAAACCTGGGTCAGTCGTTTCCTGGGTGCAAAACTGAGGACAGTCAGTAAACGGGGGAAATGACGACATGGTTAATGAATGCTGGTTGAAGTTTTCTATTTGAAATGAAATTGAAACCTGTTAATGAATTTGAAACTAATTAATGAAATAATTATGAAATAACATGGGGAATTAAGCTAGATAACTAATTAATGAAATAACCTGGGGAATGCTAGTTCAAATTGAAACCTGTTAATGAAAAACGTGTTAATGAACAAAACTGCAACTTGAAATAACCTGTTAATGCTAGTGCAAATTGAAACTAATTAGTGAAATAACCTGGGGAATGCTAGTTACTGAAATTGAAACCTGTAAATCGAATGCTGGTTGAAGTTTGCTAATTGAAATGAAATTGAAACCTGTTCATGAATTTGAAACTAATTAATGAAATAATTATGAAATAACCTGGGAAATTAAGCTAGATAACTAATTAATGAAATAAACTGGGGAATGCTAGTTCAGATTAAAACATGTTAATGAAAAAAACGTGTTAATGAAATGAACTGCAACTTGAAATAACCTGGTAATGCTAGTGCAAACTGAAACTAATTAATGAAATAACCTGGGGAATGATAGTTAATGAAATTGAAACCTGTTAATCGAATGCTGGTTGAAGTTTGCTAATTGAAATGCAATTGAAACCTGTTAATGAAATTGAAAATAATTAATGAAATAATTTTGAAATAACCTGGGGTATTAAGGTAGATAACTAATTAATAAAATTGAAACATGTTAATGCTAAAAAAACCTGTTAATGAAATGAAATGCAACTTGAAACTAATTGGGTGATAATTGAAACCTGTAACTGCTAGTTCAAATTAAAAGCAGGAGAAAGAAACAGTAAATTTAAAAGAAATTATATGGTCACGCGTGTTATATTGATAAACACCCTTCATCCCACAAGAAATTTAAAAGCCTCATGAGGAGAGGGAGATTTAAAAGCAGGAGCCAAGACTGTCAAAGTACCCATGTTCTATTGTCGCAACCCATCCGTGGGCGAGTCATTTAATTTAATTAATTTCGAATGATGCAGATAATTACGGTTTGGAAAAAATAACCTGGGGATCAGAAAACTGCCACATAAACCGTGCTAGTTAATGAAATAGAAAGAATAAAGAGAAAGAGCACAGTAGACATAATCATTTAGAAAGGGCACGGTGAAAGTGATTTAGAAGTAGACAATCATTTAGAAGTAGACAACATTTCTCCATCAGAAATCAGCAATTGAGAGATCAGAAATCAGCATTTGTTTCCAACGAAATTCCCATGTCAAAACATTTATGCAAACGAAACATTGATCCCCTGCTATACATTGATTACTGCCCTCTCCATCAGAAATCAGGAATCAGAAACAATTGAATGAGACTTCAATTGATTAAGTGTTTTGACCACGATTTTCATCAGAAACAATGGAATGAGGCTTCAACGAAATTTCCATCAGAAATCAGAAATCAGAAACAATTTCTCTGGGGCTTCATTGATTACTGCCCTGCTATACATTGAAACATTGATTCCAACGAAACGTTGATTAACAGAAATCAGAAATCAGAAATCAACGACACCCCAGAGATCAGAAAGCAACGAAACCCCAGAGAAATTGTGAGAGAGAGAGAGGAGATTACCGGAGGAAGTCGTGATTTGAGAACGTCGCAGAGGACGTCGTGATTTGGGATGGGGGTCGAAGAGAAATGTCTTTAAGTGGGACAACAGGTTTTAGGCAGTTTGTATAACTGTTTCTCTCCAAAAAGCAGGAGAACGTGAAAATGACTGAGACAATAGCCGTTTCTATCCAAATCGCAGGACAAATTAGATTTTGGCCAAGTGGATTGTCCTAGTCATATTTTGGAGACACGTAGGACAACTTGGTGACACGTAGGACAGAATTGCCACGTAGGACAAAGGTTTGAAATAGGTCCCGAATTGTATAAGAGATATGCATAATGTATTCCCATAAAATAGACTATTATACCTTCACATAAGTATATCTAGATAATTGTAATTTGTTGTTGTTACTTTCATACATATAATATGCATGCTATACATAGTTATCAGTTTTAACGTGACATTATTTTTTTATATTGTGATACTGCACTTGATAATGCTTTATCATACATGTCCATTTTTGTATACAGTTACTACTCACGATCAATATACATGCACATGATACGCATTATGCCTGATTATATATTCATAATTGAAATTCAGTACGCAGTTAAGAATATAATGAACAATGAAAAGACACGCAGCACGCAAGAACACACAAGGATTGGTATCGCAGTTCGGTGCGCACACCTACATCTGCGGGGCCACGCCCAGAAAATAGAATACTTCACTAAAAAGATCGGAGAATACAAATTCTACAATTCACGCTTTAATAAGGAAGAACTCTCTGATCCTTAAAACAAACCGTGATGGGATGATCGCAATCACCCCGTGAAGTATTCTTGGCAAGCTCCCCTTGCCTGCAAGCTCCCCTTGCACCACCGACTTGATCAACTCCCTTGATCCTGCGTGCGCAGCCGTCGGCCTCCCTCCCGGAGAATCTCCTTAAACTTTTTAATACAAGCGTCAACCCTAGCCGCCAAGCATTCCACGCCTTAAAAGACAACGCCCCGCAATCTTCGGTTCAATCTGCACGCCGGCAATCAAACCTAGATTCGATTCTATCTTCAGCAACAACTGCACCATCTTCAACAATAATAAGATCCCGAAAGATCCGTAAGTGGCAGTTGCAAGAGTATTGATTTGCCGAAAATCTCTCTTCAACCGATTCGCAAGAGATTATGCACAATCAACTATAAATCAGTTAATAACAACCATAAGAGCAAGAATAGCAAGATAGAAGATAACGGAATACGCAAGCTCCAGTTCCGCATCCTCTTGAGCACCAAAGCACCAACTATGCAAGTGAACATATTTTGTTGAACATCCTGGTCCAACAACCTGTTCAACAAAATGTCCAACATTCTCTTCTACATACGGCAGGGACATCAACCTATCCAACAATCTCCAGTGCCACATATGACAAGGCGCATACAAGAATGACCACAGGATAAATCCTAACAATCTCCCCTTTTGTCATTTGGTGGCACAACATACGGTATGATAGAAGAGGAGGTCATTGATAACTTTTCAAACCCTTGAAGCCACATTTCAGCAGTAGACACCCAACACAATGACATTCAACAAAACGCTCAACAAAACGTCCAACGAGGGCATCCAACAAAACGTCCAATCAAAACGTTCAACAAAACGTCCAACAAGGGCATCCAACAAAACGTCCAACCCAATTTTTCAACATAATATCAGATCACAGATCAGAGAGAGAGAACAAATCAACAAATCATACCACTTCTCCCCTTTTGCGCCATCAAAGGACAAATACTTCAGAGATCCGCAGAGGGCCCACCCCGTAGGGAAGATAGCTTGCTTTGCAGCAACTCCTTGTGGCGATTCAGAAGAACCCGCTGGCTGTCGAGAACCAGAATTTGATCATCAATATTCTGAAGAGCAGTCTCGAGAAACTGAATATCAATCGCACTAGCTGAGGAAGTAGTAGCATCAGTAGCTGGAAAGGGTGAAGGAGATTGAGATGCTGGAGGCACTGTGGCAGAGGGTTCATTAGTGGAAGGTGGAGAGGATGTTGAAGACACATTATGAAGAGCGGGCACCAAGTCAGAGATGTCATCCACTTTTCCGGCCACAGACTTTGCCGTATACGAAATACTCTCACAATATGAAGGAAGATCCGACGAGGATAGAGGCACCTTTTGAGCCAGGAGCAGCATAGATATAAGAGCCCCATGCGGTAAAGACGTCCCGGAGGAGGATAACTCAGCAAACGACAAGATAGAGTCAAAAATAATCCGGCCTAAATTAAAAGCCTGAGAGGTTCCTGCAGAGAACAATAGCCTGCACATGTCTCGAGTAACCACAGACACATTTGAAGTAGGTAGCCAGTTCCTCGTGGCAATCCTGTAGAGAATAAAAAACTTGGCCGTAAGAGCAGATGAAGGGAAGACAGATGATTTCTTAGGCCAATTTTGGAGCTTCCCCGCAGTCACAACTTGAATCAGTCTATCAAACTCGACTCCTGTAGACTCTCCATAAGCAGGAGCAGATTGAGGGCATTTCCATTCCAGCAGTTTGTTCAGAGAGGAAGGAGAGAAAGAGATTATCTTGCCCCGAACATAATTTCTGCAATGCCAACGAGAAGAGCCCTCTCCAGCAGCTTTGGATAAATTACAGAAAAACTCCCTGACTAACACAGGGTAGTAGGAACTGAAGCAAGTGGCAGCATGGTACAATCCGAGATTCTTCAATATAGCGGCTATCTGGGTCTTGTCAAAAGATGCCATGTTCAGAATCTTTTCAGGAAGTAATGATCTCTCCGAGTAAGAAGACCATCGGTTCTTGCGAACTTTGTCAAAGAAAATTCTGCAAAAGGCATCTGAGGAGGTAAATGACGGAGAACGTGAGGAACTTGAAGCTGAGATTTTGGACCTCTTAGAAGGAGAACCATCAGTATTAGACGAAGGGGCAGAGCGCTTCTTGGAGCATGATCGAGCCTTGCGCATACATGAGGACAAGAGAGGTTCAGTAGGACCAGAGGCCTCAGGTGATGCACCCTGTGTTGCAACATTTTGTGCAACAATATGTTCAACACTTGCTTTCTTGAAAGAACCAGGCTCCATATCAGATTCAACATTTAGTCTCACATTGTCACCACCAACAGCAGAGGTATCTTGACTCAGGGAACACATTTCTACGATCACTTCATCATTTACCTCACAGCCAGCTGAGCCACCTCCAGACACAACATCTGCAGTGACCTTATCCGAAACCACATGCATCTCTCCAACTCCAGTTTCAGAACTGTTGGGGAGATCCTGATGAATTTTAGAAGATCCTAAATCCATAGGAGTGGGGCCAGGAACTACAGACTCATTTGGAGACTGAATTTTTTGAGACATATCATCAACAAGTAGCATGTCTTCCACAGTGTCTTTCAGAGACGACTCCTTAATACTGTCTGCACAACCATGATCAAACTTCTCAGAATCTATTCCAGGCTCAGAAGCATCTTGAGATGAGTAATTAGGTGCATTTTGAGAACACATATTCACATCACAAGTAGGGTCATTGATCACGTTCTGAGACCCTTCATTCACAGACCTAGGTGACGCATTGACAGATGACTCTTCTTGTCGTGGAACAGCATACGTTTTCTCAACACTAGGATCACTTTTCTCTACATTTTCCTTGCTTCCCTGCACATCATCCTGCACAACAGGATTCTCTGGAGGAATATTAGACGAAGACGTTCCTGTAGTCCCCCTCGACTTAGTCAAATCAGCAAACACTGGGGAGTCTTCAGAATCTGAGATGTCTATCACGTCAATTTCAGAGATTTTAACAAAAGATTTCGGGTTCCAGGTTCGAATGACAACCTTTCTATCTCGAGGAACTCTAACACTCATAACTTTCCCTAAAATCTTCTTATGCATGAGACCTTTAAAATGAATATGAGATACATCCACATAAGACAGATCCAATTCTTTTCCTGTTCTCCGCAAAAACCAGAACCAGTCTTGAATAGTTACCGGATCAGGAAAACTTTCATCATCATCATACACATCATCTTCCACGGGATTTTTGGGAAGAGGAATTTCAAGAATTGGGGAAAAACTCACCAACTCTAAATTAGAGACATTGGAAGGATGCATGCCATCAAACGAGGAAGAGGAGAGAGGTGGAGAGGGGTTACCACCGAAAGATCTTTGCTCAGGACGAGAAAACACTCCTTTTCGTTTAACAGAAGAAGACGAGGAAGGCGGAACACTTTTCCGAGCAGATGTCGTTCGTCGAGAAGACCGACGAGGGGGCAGCGACGACCCTTCCGACTGATTTCTTGTCATTGAAGATAAACTGGGAGATGCTTCAGCCAAGCCGATTTCAAGAACCCTAGACGAGAGGTTAGGAGTATCTTGGAGAGAAATTTGAGTTGAGAGAAAAAACGAAAATGCGCCTTGGGGAACGGAAAGAATCAGAGGGTTATAAATATCGGGTACGGATATAAAAGAAAACCAACCCGACAGCAGAGATCGGTAGACCCTCATAATGTTGCAACATGATGTTGCAACAAAGTTCTCAACACAGGAAGCATCATTAGATGCGACACAGCCCTAGGGCTTGCCGCAATTCTTCAAATCTGGCAGAATCAAGGGGCTTTGTAAAAATGTCCGCTAGTTGATTAGCTGTAGCAACATACTCCATGACTAGGGACTTCTTCTCAACCAGCTCTCTAATAAATTGATGTCGGATGTCGATGTGCTTCGTTCTGGAATGCTGGACAGGATTCTTGGAGATATTTATAGCACTCTGGTTGTCGCATAGAATGGTCATAACTCCTTGTTCCAGTCCATAGTCTATCAACATTTGCTTCAACCACAGTAATTGAGTACAACAACTCCCTGCAGCAATATACTCAGCCTCTGCTGTAGATAACGATATGGAGTTCTGTTTTTTACTATACCATGACACCAGATTGTTCCCCACATAAAAACATCCTCCGGTGGTGCTTTTCCGATCATCTGTATTTCCTGCCCAGTCAGCATCACTATATCCTGAGACAAGAGTATTCGTATCCTTTGTATACCATATACCATAGTCTGCTGTTCCGTTTATATACCTGATAATCCTCTTTACGGCAGTAATATGAGATTCCTTAGGACTTGCTTGATAACGAGCACAGACTCCAACACTAAAGCTGATATCCGGTCGGCTGGCTGTTAAATATAACAGGCTGCCTATCATGCTTCTGTAGAGGGTGACTTCAACATCTCTTCCTCCTTCATCCTTAGAGAGTTTTTCAGATGTACTCATGGGAGTCATAACATGTCTAGCACTTTCTAAACCAAATCTTTTGACAAGATTTCTAGCATACTTGCTCTGCGAGATGAATAGACCATCTTGACACTGTTTGACTTGAAGCCCTAGAAATACATTCAACTCACCTACCATGCTCATTTCAAACTCCCTTTGCATGAGATTTATAAAATCATGCACAAGTTGTTGTGATGTTGAACCAAAGACTATGTCGTCAACATAGATCTGGGCAATCATCACACTTGATCTTGTCCTTTGGACAAATAGGGTCTTATCAGCTACTCCTCTTTCGTATCCCTTCTTGAGAAGATATGTGGTCAATCTTTCATACCAGGCCCTTGGAGCTTGTTTTAGACCATACAACGCCTTCTTCAGCTTGTACACATGATTTGGAAGAAACGGATCAGCAAAGCCTTTGGGTTGTTCAACATACACTTCTTCATTCAACAACCCGTTCAGAAAGGCACTTTTCACGTCCATTTGGTGTAGTTTGAAATTTAAACTACAAGCAACCGCAAGTAATAGTCTAACAGATTCCAACCGTGCTACAGGAGCAAATGTCTCATCGAAGTCAATGCCTTCCACTTGGGTATACCCTTGAGCAACAAGCCGGGCTTTATTCCGGGTAACATTTCCCTTCTCATCTGTCTTGTTTTTGAATATCCATTTTGTCCCGATGACATTAGTCCCTTTCGGTCTTTCCACAAGCCTCCAGACGTCATTTCGTTGGAACTGGTTTAATTCCTCTTGCATAGCTGAGATCCAAAAGTCATCTCCAATTGCTTCCTTCACATTTTTTGGTTCGGTAGTAGAAAGAAAACAAGCATACCCAGCAAGATCTCTGTAATTAACACGACTGATGCCTCTGGTGCGACGACTGTCGTGAACGTCACCAATGATGAGCTCCGGCGGATGATCTCGTATAATCTTTGTAACTCCCTCAGCACCTTGTGCACTTTCAGCTTCTTCTAGAGTCGACTCCATGGTGGCAGTATCCTGTGTTGCAACAATTTGTTCAACATTGTTCTGTACGGACTTGTTTGTTGCAACATCTCTTTCAACATGAGCATCATCCTCATTTCTGTCTTTTGGAACTCCTTTATCACCAGTTAGAATACATTCTCCCTGATCAAAATCATCAACAACAACATTAATGGACTCCATCATGACATCAGTTCGTTCATTCAACACACGGAAAGCACGACTCCTTGTTGAATACCCCAAGAAAATTCCTTTGTCACTCTTGGTGTCGAACTTCCGTCTTGGTGTCCGATCTTGCAGAATGTAGCACTTGCTTCCAAAAATATGAAAGAAGGAGACATCAGGCTTTCGACCTTTCCATATTTCATATGGAGTTTTCTCAGTCTGTGGTCGAAGATAAACCCCGTTGATGGTCTAGCATGCAGTATTAATCGCTTCAGCCCACCACTTAGTATTCACTTTTCGGGCATTCAGCATAACACGAGCCATCCTGAAGAGTTCGATTCTTCCTTTCAACAACCCCGTTTTGCTGAGGAGTCTTAGGAGCCGAGAATTCATGTCCTATACCTTGTCCCTCACAGAATTCAGAGAATGAGTGGTTCTCAAACTCTTTTCCGTGATCACTTCGGATCCGAATGACTTTCCCTATGTTATCTCCTCTTTCTACTTGAAGACGAGTACATAGTTTTTTGAAAGCATCGAATGAGTCTGATTTCTCCTTCAGAAAATCCACCCAGGTGAATCGTGAAAAATCATCAACACAAACAAAAATGTACTTCTTACCTCCGACACTTGTTTCTGAAGTGGGTCCAATCAGATCCATATGCAGCAGCTCCAGAGTTTTTGACGTTGTGATATTCTGAATTTGTTTGTGACTAATTTTCTTCTGCTTACCCAGTTGGCAGGCTTCGCACACTCCTTCTTTCTTCTTGATTAACGTAGGCATTCCTCGGACAGCTCTTGCTTTGGAGATTTTCAATAAGGTCTTGAAGTTAACATGGCCTAACTTCTGATGCCACTGTTCAGACGCATCTGTGGTGATGCTCAGACATCTGTCAGGTTCTTGCAACAGGTAGCAGTTGTCACTAGATCTTTTTCCAGAAAGAATGCACACTTCATCACCATTAAACACAAGACATTCACTTTTGTTGAACCGAACCAGCAGTCCTTGATCGCACAGCTGACTTATACTAATGAGATTAGCCTTTAAATTTTCAACATGCATCACATCTTTCAATTTCAGAGTTTCTGTCATATTCAGATTACCTTTCCCAATAACTCTGCTTCTCTGTCCATCCCCGAAGGTGACATGACCTTTATTCCCAGCAATGTACTCAGATAGAAGACCCTTGTTCCCTGTCAAGTGCCGAGAGCACCCACTGTCAAAATACCACTGATTTTCCGCAAAGGTGGCCAAGGATGTGTAAGCAACCATACTGAACAATTCCGACTTCTTAATCCATTTCATGGTTGTCTGTTGTTGTGGATGAACAATATTTCTTCCTTCACTCACATGCTTCATACGCCTGAAACACCTCCAATCATCATGTCCTATTTGATTGCAGTAACCGCATATAGGTTGCCTAAGAGTAGTACCTCTTCTGTTCTTTCCTCGTGACTTGGCCTGATCATGTGAGCTCCTTTTAACATGTTCCTTAGCATTGAGATTACTCCTGGTCTTGGGTGTGTGAAGATGACTTCCTCTGTTGTAGCCAACTCCTGTTCGATCTCCAACAACTTTTCCCATGTTGAGGATGTCATCGAGTTTGGTTTTTCCAGAGTTCCATCTGTTAACAGTGCTTTCTGCCTTCTCAGCTCTCATTACGGCTCTCTTCATATTTCTCTCACAGTTTCGGAGACTTGCTTCAGTCTTCAGAAGTTTGACTTGATATGCATTCTTCTCACTTCTCAACTTAGAGCATTCATCTTTCAGTTTCTTGTTGACTTCACAGATTTCCATCCATTTGTAGAACATAGTTTGATAGGCTGTGCGGATTTCCTCATCATCAATATCTTCTTCACTCTCAACTTCGGATTCAACTTCACTGTCAGAATTAGCGTCATTTGTTGCAACATTTTGTACAACATGTTCTCCCTTGTGTTTTGATGTTGCAGCACATGTTGCAACATTATGTTCAACAAGACTGATTGACTTGCCTTCAGATTTGTCACTCAGAATAGCTGTGAAAGCAACATAATTACTGGTTATGTCTTCATCTTCCTCGCTACCTCCAGAGTCTTCATCGCTCCAAGTGCTGGCAAGAGATTTCCCTTTTTGCTTCTTAAGAGTGTTTGCACACTCTACCTGTATATGTCCGAAACCTTCACATTCTCTACACTGTATTCCCTTTCCTTTGTTTTTAGACTCATACCTTTGTGTAGGACGACCAACATTCCTTTCACCTGCAGGGGGTCCTGTCCGTACCTTTTTATTAGTAGCTTTGAAATTCTGACCTTTATTGCTGATCTTTCTCATCATCTTGCTAAAGTTTTTGGTGAGAAGCACGATATCATCTTCGAGTTCTGTCTCATCATCAGATTTTGACAGTTCACTGGCTTCAATCTTCAAGGCAACACCCTTCTCCTTTTTGTTATGTTTGAGATTCATCTCGTAGGTCTGAAGGGATCCCATGAGTTCGTCCAATCTCATGGTCGATGTGTTCCTCACCTCCTCTATAGCCGCAATCTTTGCTGAAAATTTATCTGGCAGGGACCTCAGAGTTTTTTCAACAAGCTTCTTTTGTGAATACTTCTTACCCAGTTGGAATGCCTGATTAGCAATATCCCTCAATCTTCCATTGAACTCCGCAACCGTCTCGTTTTCGTTCATTCTCAGATTTTCAAACTGGCTGGCGAGCATTTGTAATTTTGAGGCCTTAACAGTGCTGGTTCCTTCATGCACGTTTTGAAGAATATCCCAAGCTTCTTTAGCAAGTTCACAAGTTGATATAAGCTTGAACTGCTCTTCATCAACGGCAGTAAAGATGGCGTTAACCGCCTTAGAGTTTTCTAAGGCAGCACGTTCTTCATCAGAACTCCAGTCTCTCACAGGTTTGAAGCTTTCCTTTCCTTCTTTGTTGACTTCAACCGGAGGGTTCCATCCTTCAACTGTAGCAACCCAGGCCTTTTCATCCAAGGACTTGATAAAAGCTCGCATACGAGACTTCCAATAGGTGTAGTTCGATCCAGTGAGCAAAGGAGGACGAGTGACCGAAGCACCTTCTTTTGTGTTCATGATCAGCGTACTGACCTACAGGATCACACCCACTTTGAAAGAAAGTCAAAGTATTGTGGATGACTAGCTCTGATACCAATTGAAATTCAGTACGCAGTTAAGAATATAATGAACAATGAAAAGACACGCAGCACGCAAGAACACACAAGGATTGGTATCGCAGTTCGGTGCGCACACCTACATCTGCGGGGCCACGCCCAGAAAATAGAATACTTCACTAAAAAGATCGGAGAATACAAATTCTACAATTCACGCTTTAATAAGGAAGAACTCTCTGATCCTTAAAACAAACCGTGATGGGATGATCGCAATCACCCCGTGAAGTATTCTTGGCAAGCTCCCCTTGCCTGCAAGCTCCCCTTGCACCACCGACTTGATCAACTCCCTTGATCCTGCGTGCGCAGCCGTCGGCCTCCCTCCCGGAGAATCTCCTTAAACTTTTTAATACAAGCGTCAACCCTAGCCGCCAAGCATTCCACGCCTTAAAAGGCAACGCCCCGCAATCTTCGGTTCAATCTGCACGCCGGCAATCAAACCTAGATTCGATTCTATCTTCAGCAACAACTGCACCATCTTCAACAATAATAAGATACCGAAAGATCCGTAAGTGGCAGTTGCAAGAGTATTGATTTGCCGAAAATCTCTCTTCAACCGATTCGCAAGAGATTATGCACAATCAACTATAAATCAGTTAATAACAACCATAAGAGCAAGAATAGCAAGATAGAAGATAACGGAATACGCAAGCTCCAGTTCCGCATCCTCTTGAGCACCAAAGCACCAACTATGCAAGTGAACATATTTTGTTGAACATCCTGGTCCAACAACCTGTTCAACAAAATGTCCAACATTCTCTTCTACATACGGCAGGGACATCAACCTATCCAACAATCTCCAGTGCCACATATGACAAGGCGCATACAAGAATGACCACAGGATAAATCCTAACAATAATAATATTGTACTTGATATTGTTCTTGATTATTGTATTTGATTATATGATATTGTACACGTTATCTTCATTGACATTGCAACCAGAATAAACATATGTGGATGAAAAATTTATTATCTCAAAGGGTATAGGAGCGACAATGGTCCGTAATTTACGTGGTTTTCACCTCCATCAATGGAATGGGTTATATTAATATTTCCTATTTTTACTCCGAAGAATGGAAGTAGGGTATACTACTACCTCTATGTTTTCCACTCTCTCGCAATGGGAGAGTAAGGTTGTATATATTTAGCTCCCATATGTGTACAACCACATGACCAGGACCCGTGTTCCCGTGTTCCTATCTGTACTTAAGTTGCATATCGTACTTACAAACATAAGCTCAATACTAGATTAGGAACACCACACTATACTATTATCTAGCATAGTCATTGATTATAGAATGATTACTATGTATCATTGCTTATGTTCATGTTACTATCATGTTACTTTATAGATGATCATATTACTCATGCTGTATTTTATCATGTTTATCTAGTACTGTTCATTTTTATTATGAAAACCTATGTAAGCATGTCTTATTGACGGATATTCTCTATTTATTTTGTTTCTTATTTTTAGAAATATCTGTTAGTAGATTTCCCCTGGGTTATTTTTGGTGAGCATAGACTCATTCTTGAGACGGCTTGGCTTGCAATTACGTAAGCCTCCTCTAGCCTTTTATATCTCTCGCTTCATGGTTTTCTGATTATGCTAGCTACTTGATTATTCTTTTCTTATTGTCATTCTCAATAATAATTTAATTATTGATCTTAGACTATGAAGGCCATCATTACTGTTGCTTATTATTAGTTAAAAGTAGACAAACCCTTAGTTTTATTCCAGACGTGTTGTTATTTAGGTTGAAAGGGAGAATCCCGAGTAGGCCTAAGTATGCGCAGGCTAATCACTTTTCGTTTCCGATAACATTTTAGGAATCGGGGTGTAACAACATCCAGGCGACAATATGATGCTTCACTCCAGGCGACGATCTAGAAACTATTGCATAATTATCACTGCATCCGGTTTCTGGCATAGCATGCCGCTTAGGAAAAGGTGCTTTATCGAAATTTTTATATAAGTCCATGATAATAAAAGTGTGACACTTATGTGCTGACTGTCATAGGCCTACCACACAATCCTCCCCCCTTGTATTGGTTTAGGACCGGTGGGGAAGGCGCATGCAAAATTTTCTTGGAAACTCAGCTGGAAGAATATATAAGCAACATATTTGAACCGAAGTATGGAGATTTATATTCTTACAGTCAGTCGATTTTCTTAACTTGGGGTCTCTGACCAATGATTTAGTAAACCGTGATAGCAACAACAACAATGATGCCTTTCACAGGGATGGCCATTTTAACAGCTTATAGGAAAAGCACCAAATTTTAAAGACATCTAAAAAATTTGTTACACGAACCGAGGAGATAAGATAAACCATGTACGGAACCAAGTTCATACCTCTGGAAGGGAAAGTAAGCACCGAGAAGGCTGAATCCCACTCCGACCATTCTTCACTCTCGCAATTGTAGGGAATATGATCCTTATTGATGGATTTCTTGATTCATGATTACTGGTCCAGCATCCCCACTGCAAATGGGCTTTTCAACTGTCTGATGATAGACAGTAAACAATAACATAAGGAATACTTCGAATTGTTTGTGAACATACCTCTGGATCAGATTCGTCAGATTCAGATAACTGAACTGACCTTTTCCCAGCTGCTGTTGAGAACGCAGCTATAAATTGTGGATTGACTGAAGTCCCAATTGAAGAGGAACCTTTAGTATGAGGACCATAAGTCAATTGAGCCATTATAATTTGAAGCAAAATTGAACTCAGCATAGAACAAAGATCGATGATAAATTTTTACCGTATACAAAATCTGTCTCTAATGATTCAGGCCACTTGTACTGAGACAACACCTTCTTGGAAGCAAAAGAAACAGGCAGATAACTATTAAATTTCACTCGCACATGTAATGATTTACTAACAAAAACCAACTCATACCATAATGTAGGAAAACAAAATACTCTGTGTAGATAATCAATCAAGATTAAGAAATTGCTATATTCAATGTCATGACATGAATGATAAAATGTGAGGATGTGGCAGTGATGAAAAACTAACACCTATGTCGCATGGACACTTCTTTAGAGCTACCTTTAAACATGTGACAAGGCGGACATTCCATAACAGAGCGTGGACACCACGTCCAACTCTCCAAGGTGTGTCTGGGTTAGTAAGTACGCTTTTTGGCATAAAAGATGAGAAAGTCAATGTTTCTCAAATCTAATCAATGAGATTAAATTAGTTTCTGTATACTTTTATTTTTAGATATGCAGCTGGAGTAAAAAATTCAGAATTGTTTATTTTTAAATTGTAAATCTTTTTATATTGCACCACCATAGGACAAACACAGTATCATAAAACTGGATAGGCATCAGACCTAACATTTTCTAACATGTTCCCAAATTTCAAATATATTTATTGATTTTGGAAAATTATTGGATGGGTTCCTTGTCAAATGTCTTATATTTCTCCAACATATTTTCATTGTTCATGTTTTATTGAAATGATTATTTACTTTTATTTACATATAATGGTCATATTTCAAACAAAAAAGAGAAAATTCAACAAGTGGACTTGTATAAAAAGTAAAAACTATATAAATACGTCCGCATACAGAATGGTTGCAATTATTTAAGCTCCGCTATTGCTCTGGAATACACCAGACAGCTCTACGTGAAGACCCTACTCTAATATTTGTTTATACAAGATCAACAATCAAAGTTAATTTTTGCGACATGATCTCTAACATCTTTCCTTCTCACCCTATTATTCAAACCACTGACATTCCATACCACTGTTGTCATATATGACATATAATGTTGCCCTAGCAACATTCCTAGCTTATAGCTAGAGTGATCTTCTTCCCTTTATTTAGCTTAGTTGCACCTTCAAGCTCATTCTTAGTAATTGCACACATTTAGGATTTTCGAAGGCAATTGTTGTTAGTAACTCCCCTGACGTACAACCTAATGCGCCAGTTGTAGGAATTTCTATTGGCTTTGCTTCATTGCAATCAGTCTACGAACGAGAATCACAACACTTAAACACGCCATGTGCATCGTTCCCTTCACTAACACCCTTCACCTATTAACTACAGCCATTAGCCATAGCATATGCTGCAATGATAGTTTCCACATAATCCCCATGATAGGATGTGGGGAAGAAATTATGGCAAAAGATATGATTTTTATTGATTTCCATTGAACTACAAGATTCGGCCTCTAATTCGAGAGGAATGCCAACTCTCTTAATAATCTAGGACTAACTAATCAAAATAATAACTTACTATTCTCTCACAATTTTCCGCATATCCCACTCATGACCCTTGCCATCTTATTTATAATAAAATCCTCTCAAATAAGTTGCCACCCCAAATTACAAAATTGTCCCTCCCTATGGTTATGAGCCACCATCCCAAAATTACAAAATTACCCCTCACAACAACCGGCCTCATTACTCCCCTCCCAATGAGACATCTTGTTCTCAAGGTGGAATTCTGGAAATTGTTGTTGGATTCCGCTAATTGACCCCCACATCACGTCCTACTTCAAATGAGTGTGATTATCATCTCCTACCTCTTCCTCCTCAACTCATATGCACTCATCTTCGTCATCACCAACAATTAAAACCTGCATGCCGTGTAACGAACCCAAAACAGTAAGTAAATAAGCCAACCACAATCCACACGCGAGAGAAGCTAGCCGCAACACAACAAGCAAGGTGGGCTAACCAGACTCATCAACCCAGAACCCCAAAACAGAAACAAGAGACTCAGCCGATCCCAACAAGCAACAGAAAAGCCAACCACAACTCAACAACCAGCAGAGAGTCCAAAGTCGCAAGTAAGGGAAACCAACGAACCCCATAACAGCAAGGAAACCCCAACCCGTAAGCAAGTGAAGTCAATGTACCTCAAACAACAGGGCAAGCCCAACCCGCAAGCCGAAGAAGCCGCCACACTCAATCACCAAGCGATGAAGCCCAAAACAATAAGTAAGGAAGCCAACCAACCCACGAACAGCAAAGGACCCCAAACCCTCAAGCAAAAGAAACCCAAACCCCAACAGCATACAAGGAACCCAAATCAGCAAGCAAGAGACAACCAAACCCAACAACAAGCAAGGGAACCCTAACCCGCGAGCAAAGGAAGACCCAAACCCCAACACAAGTAAAGGAATCTAAATTGGAGTATAGTGGATAGGGTCTACCTGAGATCGAAGCCGAAGAACCAAGATATTAAGATCTGAAGCCTGAACAGCCATCAATCAGCAAGAATCCCAAATCTGCCAGCAAGGAGAGCCGTCGCACCATAACAGTAAGGAAGACCAAACCTGCAAACAAAGATAGTCAGCCAAACCCATCTCAAGCAAGGAAATCTCAAACCACAAGCAAAGGGACAAGTCAAACTCAACGACAACCCAGAACAACGATCAAACCCCTCAGTCGAACCCAACAAGAGCATGAACTGCAACCAATAGGAGAGCCGCAACACCCTAAATCAGCGAGCACGGGATAACCTTAGCCAAGGAACCACCGAGCTTCCAAATCAACAAGCAAAGGGGCAAATTGCAGCAAGAGGAAGCTACCGTACTCAATCAGTGAGCAAGAGGATAGTTCGCAAGCTATAGGAAGTGGCCGAACTCCAAAACAGCAAGGAGGAGAGCCACCGAGCCTCGACAGTGAGCAAAGGGAGAGACCAAAAGTAAGAGAAGCCAACGAACTCAACAACGAGCAAAAGAGGGGGCCATCGAACTCAAATCGACGAGGAAGGGAGAGGACGAGGTCACGTCAATGGAGAGGAGGCATCAAAAGCCCCTAGGACTCCTGTCGCTGCGACGTGTGGAGAAGAGAGAGAGAAAGCGAGATAGCACTGGGGATTCGTCGGGAGTTGTCGCTCGTACGAAGGACGCGTCGAAAAAGAGCCCTCGGGGATCGCTGCGGGATTGAGGGGAGAAAGAAGCCCCTCGAGGGTTTGGGCTTCCGCTACGGGCTAAGAAAACGAAAAGGAAGAAGAAAAGAAAGAGGGAGAATGGGCCGGGCCATTATATTCTACCCACCTTAGAAAAATTCCGTCCTCGAAATTCTCATAAGATGGATCGAGTCAGTCGAGTATCGCACTTTCTGCCTGCTCTACACTGTTCAGAGGTAATTGCGCAGACCTGCATGGGTCACCACTTTGTAACGAACCCATAACAGTAAGTAAATAAGCCAGCCACAATCCACATGCGAGGAAAGCTAGCCGCACCCAACAACAAGCAAGGTGGACTAACCAGACTCATCAACAACCCAGAATCCCAAAACAGCAACAAGGGATTCAGCCAATCCAAACAAACAACAGAAAAGCTAACCACAACTCAACAACCAACAGGGAGCCTGATACGGACGCACCTTCCGAGGCGGTCACGGATCCAAGCGGGTCCCATGGCGGATGGGTCACTTACTATCGGAGGCGTCGAAGGGCAGATTAGTCTTTTGCTATGATATTTTATTCCGAGGTTTTCTCTATTTATATCTAGGGTTAGCCGTCATGAGAGTTATGCTTATTGTGTGAAAAACATTGTAAGTGTCTTTTGTGAGGGATTTAAACTTTGATCCGTTCATCAAAGTTAGGAGAGCGAGCTCCTCTCGAAAGGGCTCAAGTTATCTTGCTATTAGTAGTTGTTTCTTCCCTAAAATCCAATAAAAATCCCATCTTTCCCAATTTTTATTCCTTTTTGTCGCTGATTTTCCCTTGATACGATCCAAATCGTATCAAATTGGTATCAGAGCAATAGATCCAATGGCGGAAGGTACTAGATTCAAGACGGAGATGGAGGCGCTGCGGAAGGAGATCCGGGAAGAGGTCAGCAAAAAGGTGGGAGCTTTGGAAGTCACGGTCGAGATGCTTTCCAATTCCCAAAAAGAGATGGAAGCACGTTTGATGAAGAAGCACGAGGAGTTGGACGCCACTCAAGTTCAGATTTTGAAAATCCTTCAAAAACTTGAGGGGAAGGGAAAGCATGTGGAGATCGGAGGGGAAGAATCCGAAGCGGAGAACCATCATGCTAAGGCGGACGATCCGAAGTTGATGGCGAACACCTCTGGGGCACCTCCGGGGACCAAAATCACCAAAGAGAATGAAGATCTAGGGTTCCGGGAGGAGTCGTGGGTGGAGGAGGTGCAACGGGAGCGACGGCGGCGCAAAGGAGATCCCCTAGGGTTTCTTGCGGAGGCGAGGGGACGCGGAATGCAAGGGGAAGGGAGGCTAGGGCTCCCGGACAGCGCAGGAGGCGGCGGCTGGGAGGGGGGAAACCCTAACCCCCTCCCGCGCGGGCCGCCAGGGCTCCGCGAGGGCTCGGGGGGCCTCGCGGCCCACTCCCGAGCCCGCGCGGGCACCTGGGAGGGATGGGCGGGCCCGCGCGACACACTGGAGGGGCCGCGCGGCCCGCCTGGGCCCAACCAGGCCACCGCCGGCCCTCAGGGGGGCTTCGCAGCCCTCCCTGGGGTGGGCTGGGCTCCGGCGGGAAATTTTGGGGCCCGGGGGGGCCCAGTAAACCCACCGGGTCAGTTTTTCGGCCCCCCGGGCAGCGATCAGGGCCCCGCAAGAGGTTATCGTGGGATTTTTGGGGCTACAGAGGAGGAGCGCCAGAGGGGGCCTCTGGAGGAGTACGCGGAAAATTTTGGGGGCCCGCGAGGGTTTCCCGAAGAGGCCTACGGTAGAGGCAGGATCGAGTATGGGGGCCATGGAGTTCAGGGAGGAGGACAACCGACCATGTACCCAGACAGGCGGATGGAGAAGTTGAAGATGCCCATTTTTGAGGGGACAGACCCCGACGGGTGGATAGTGCGGGCGGAGCGGTATTTTCAAGTGATGCGGATCTCAGAGCAGGAGGTATTGGAGAACATCATCTGCTATCTGGAGGGACAGGCGCTGAGTTGGTACCGCTGGAGGATGTCCCGAGCCCCTTTTCGGACTTGGGAGGAGTTGTCAGCTTTCCTACTTGACCGTTTTCAGGCCAAACCGGGGGCGAATTTCTACGAGCAGTTGCTTGAACTACGGCAGGAGGGGCGGTGTTGGACTTCCTGGGGAAGTTCGAGGTGTTGGCAGGCAGGGTGAAGGGAGTGTCGGAAGACGTATTCTTGGGGGCATTTATGCAAGGGCTGAAGCCCTCGATACGAGCCGAGTTATGGATGCAAAGTCCCAGAGACCTAGAGCATGTGATTCGTCTGGCGTTGAGGGCGGAGGAGAAGCAGGCGGAGGAGCGGAGGATCAGAGGGACGTGGGAGGCGCCACAGCAGAGGGTCCCATATACAGCAGCCGCCCCGAGACTTCCGCCGGTCGCCTCAGCCGAAACGGGGGAGAAGGCAGGAGAAGCACGCCCTGCGGGACAAGGGCGGAGGATGACCGAGGCCGAGATACGGGACAGGAGAGCCAGAGGGTTGTGCTTCCGTTGCGACGAGAAATTCACCCCGGGCCATCGGTGTGCGAGCCGGTTGCTGCAGATCACTATCGAGCCGGATGAGGGGGAATACATCGAACCAGAGAAACCAGAAGAGGACGACCCAGGAGCAGTACCCTGATTTCCACCTTGAGGACAAGGTGGCTCTTTTAGGGGCGGGTAATGATACGGACGCACCTTCCGAGGCGGTCACGGATCCAAGCGGGTCCCATGGCGGATGGGTCACTTACTATCGGAGGCGTCGAAGGGCAGATTAGTCTTTTGCTATGATATTTTATTCCGAGGTTTTCTCTATTTATATCTAGGGTTAGCCGTCATGAGAGTTATGCTTATTGTGTGAAAAAACATTGTAAGTGTCTTTTGTGAGGGATTTAGACTTTGATCCGTTCATCAAAGTTAGGAGAGCGAGCTCCTCTCGAAAGGGCTCAAGTTATCTTGCTATTAGTAGTTGTTTCTTCCCTAAAATCCAATAAAAATCCCATCTTTCCCAATTTTTATTCCTTTTTGTCGCTGATTTTCCCTTGATACGATCCAAATCGTATCAGAGCCCAAAGTAGCAAGTAAGGAAAATCAACGAACCTCATAACAGTAAAGAAACCCCAGCCCGCAAGTAAGGGAAGTAACCGTACCTCAAATAACAGGGCAAGCCCAACCTGCAAGCCGAAGAAGCCACCGCACTCAATCACCAAGTGATGAAGCCCAGAACAGTAAGGAAGCCAACCAACCCAAGAACAGCAAGGGACACCAAACCCTCAAGCAAAGGAAACCCAAACCCCAACAGTATACAAAGAACCCAAATCAGCAGGCAAGAAACAACCAAACCCAACAAGCAAGGGAACCCAAACTCGCGAGTAAAGGAAGACCCAAACCCTAATACTAGCAAAGAAATCTAAATTGGAGTATATGTGATAGAGTCTACCTGAGATTGAAGCTGAAGAACCAAGATAATTAAGATCTGAAGCCCGAACAATTATCAATCGGCAAGAAGCCCAAATCCTCCAGTAAGGAGAGCCGCTGCACCCTAACAGCAAGGAAGACCGAACCTGCAAGCAAAGAGTGTCAGCCAAATCCATCTCAAGCAAGGAAATCTCAAACCACAAGCAAAGGGACATGTCAAACTCAACGACAACCCAGAACAACGATCAAAACCCTCAGCCGAACCCAACAAGAGCAGGAAACAGCACCGTCAGTAAGGAGCCACAAATTGCAATCAAGAGGAGAGCCACAACACCCTAAATCAACGAGCAAGGGATAACCACCAAGAAACCACCGAGCTCCCAAATCAACAAGCAAAGGGGCAAACTGCAGCAAGAGAAAGCCGTCGTACACAATCAGCAGGCAAGAGGACAGATCGCAAGCAATAGGAAGGGGCCGAACTCCAAAACAACGAGGAGGGAAGACACCGAGTCTCAACAGCGAGCAAACGAAGAGACCGAATGCAAGAGGAGCCACCGAATTCAACAACGAGTAAAGAGGGGGCCACCGAACTCAAATCGGCGAGGAAGGAAGAGGACGAGGTCACGTCGAGGGAGAGGAGGCATCGAAATCCCCTAGGGCTCCTGTCGCTGCGACGTGGAAGAGAGAAAAAGAGAGAGAGCACGGGGGATGGCGACAGGAGTTGCCGCTCGTATGAAGGACGCGTCGAAAAAAGCCCTCGGGGCTCGCTTCAGGATCGAGGGGAGAAAGAAGCGACTCACAGGCTTGGGCTTCCGCTGCAGGCTGAGAAAACGAAAAAGAAAAAGAAAAGAAAGAGGGGGAACAGGCCGGGCCGTTACATGATCTCGATAGCGATGTCCCGAACCAAACTTCTCGTCACAGCAAAAACACAACCCATTGACGCACTTATTCTGTATCTACATTTCCATGAAGCGTTTGAACTTATTTTTGGAACATGTTTTATTGTTCTTATCTTGGGTTGTCTGAACTCTTGTTGTCGGTGTCTTCTATACCTCTATTATGATATTGCTACGGTAAGTGAAACCGCTCGTTGCTCCTTTGGCACGCCTCTCCGTCATGTTCGTGTCCTCAATTATCTGTGCCATTTCCATTGCTTCACCTAGCCCTCTCTGCCTCAAAAGATATAGCTCGGCTCGAATGTCGGCCTTGGGCCTCTTCATAAAGTTTTCTTCCAAAACCACTTTCGATATCCCTTTCACTCGGCCTGAGAGCAACTCAAATCTCTACATGTACTCCTTGACTGTCTCCTTTTGTTTGAGTGTAAAGAGCTGTTCGTACAAATCGCCGCCTTGTGTGCTGCGAAAATGGTCCAACATGCAATCTTAAAACTCCTCATATGAATGCACAGGCTAACTATGCTCTCTTCATTATAACTACGGTAAGGGCCTTCCCTTCCAAGCATAGGGCCCCGCCATCAGCTTCTCTTCTTCTATCAATCTATTTATTACAAAATATTGTTTGGCATGGTATACCCCTCCAATCGCCATGCCCTAGCTATTTGTTGTCGACGTCGCCTTGCCCTAGCTGTTTGTCGTCGACATTGCCTTGCCCTAACTGTGGTAATCTGAATCAACGAAGAAATGAGAAGCGATGTCACAAAGAGATAAATTTGGGGTATGCACGTGTTCATGTACACATTTGCCCAAACATTAAAAAGTGTTTACATGTTTGCCATAATTCTAAAATCTCAGAATTAAACTGAATGGCAAACTTATAAATAATGTTAAATATTTGGGTTAGTCATGTAGTGGAAAAGCTATCGGTCACTTCAAAGTTTACTCAACAAATTTCTATTATTTACATGTATGCCCATGCTTCATTCCTACAAAAATAATACTAATGGCAAACTAGTAAATACAATTAATTTGTTGACTAGATTGGAATGATGATCGGGACGCAGAGGGAATGTTGGCATGATATTCAGACGAAAAGAAACTAACATCCGAAACCTCCGAAACCGAAACCGAAACCTAAATTTACGGAAGAATGAAACCGAAAACAAAACCAAGACCTCACCCCCCCCCCCCCCCCCCCAAAAAAAACAAAAAACAAAAAACAACACAGACCTCAAACCTTTTAAGGCAAACCCCCCTCCCCCCCCCCCCCCCCCCCCCCCCCAAAAAAAAAAAAAGCGGCTGATGGGCCTCAATAGGATTTTCTTTCTCCCTCTATATTTATATTTACACTAGTGCATAATTGTTGATAACTATTAAGAAGGATTCATGCAAGGAAGTAACAACTTTTTATTTCTACAAAAACAGTATGCAGATTCTCACGTTATGCTGATGTTGACCTTGTAACGGGCAAAGTAATTTTTAGTGAACTAAAAATAATGAAATCAGATCTTATCAAGTTATTCGGTTTTCTCAGGAAAAAAACTAACACTGCTAAATTCCTGGCATGTTACCTGGATCACCTTACACTTGCTACCCACCGGCTTACACAACATTTCTGACTTCCCCTCCGTAATGATGATTTCCTTCCTGTCAAACGGGAGCCCCACTTTGTCCCTCAATTCCTAAATCTAAATGGTTCTCCGATTAAGTGTTCAATGCAGATTGCTCTTGAGACTGAAAAAAGCCTAGCACTGTTGACCATCCAGTTATGATCAAATGCATCCATGACAAAAATAAATAAATATAAAAATATTTTAAATAATTGGTATTCTACTTAAAACCAAACACAGCCATTTCCGTCATTAACCAGCTTCAATGGTGTATAGGGGGTTTTCTTTAAGGTGGGTCTAATTCCCTACATTTGGTGGACTACGGATTGGTTGCAGACTGTTTGATTAGAAAAAACGTAATAACATAATACCCCATGATTCAACCAAATCCTCCATGAACAAATAAGGAAAAGCAAGAAAATAGAAAAGCCAGAGGAAAGAGACATCTTTTTCAACATAAATCAACCCTTTATTAAAATGAGAAATAGATCATTTTATTATAGTCATTTGCCTGATGCCCAAAGAGTTCCTGTTCTAGTCGAATTCTGCTTAGAAAAGTCAACAAAGAAAGATTTGGATCCTAATATAATAATAGTAAAAAAAATCCTAAGAAAATTAGGAAACCAGGACCAAAATATTGAAATATTGAAAACCTAAACTAATTTGGAACCTGCTGAAGCTATGAATATGCAAACAACAACAAAAATCTCCATCTCTTTCTAAACACCCGTATTAGTAACTTATTGCTGGTGACATTGTATATCACCTTCTATCATTCTGGTCTATAAAAAATGAAAAATGACTGGCAAATAGGACATTAAGGCTGAAGTGTTATATGGCCTCTGGGAACGGTGGAAAGCCCTCACCAGCCTACTCTAATTTCAACCCCATAGACTGGCAAATGAACTTTCCTTTTCCGGGATCAACCATGATGATATCAATTTAGGCATGTTACCGGACACCAATTCACATATAACTGGCTTCAAATGCGAAGGCTCTCATGGCTTCTGGGATATGTAATGCATTGTAACATGTGACTTCGTTCTTAAGCATGATTTATTGTGTCGGAGAAGATGTTAACAAGTAGGAACTATCAAATAAAAGGTATAGACTAAAAATTGAGTACAGATTAGGGAAAAAAAGAGGGTCATATAGTACCTCATTTAGGCGCCAAAGCCCAAGGGGCCTTTGCAAAGATGCCAGCAGTGAACATAAAGCAGCTGAATGCTCAGGTCGGATCGATCTTGATATTTCAGCAAAGTTTGGCCCCTGCATTACAATATTGTTCTAGTTGAAGGCTGGTATGAGTTTAAAACAAAGTGGGGTTGAAGTTAGATAATTAATGGTAAATTGGCTCCGGGGAAGAAATAAGTTAACATGCCTGTGACACATGCAACAACAGTGGCACCTTAGTGTTGCTGCCACCCAATACAGCTGCTAGAGTTTCCTTTGGATAGATGAAAGCAGAGAAACTGAAAAACCCAGCATCATTGAGAGGAGACACCCACTGTGCAACATCTCGAGGAAGAAACCCAAGGTGCACACTATCTGCTCCAAGAAGCAACAGCATTAGGTGTTAGTAACCTAGTACAAATAGGTGTTTGTACAAATTGGTAGGTTGTAATTTACTTCACACGTGGACAATATTTCTTAAGGGTAAAAGATATATTTCCTATTCTATCTAAACTAAATGTTTTGCAAACAGTGAATGCAATGCAATGAAAAATATCCATAATCTTCGCCAAGGAACCTTTAACATGGATGCAGTCTTGATGAACAAGTATATGTATAGGATTCTTCGATACTTCTAAATTACGCGTTACCAAGAATCCTGAAAGCCAAATCTTATTACTTTGAGTCATTAGTCTTCTCACACAAATTTAAATTCATTTTTTCCATAATATTGTTTAATTATAAAAACGGCACTAAAATATGCTATCTTTAGTAATGAAATGTTCTTAGATTGTCATGGCCTTGATTTTTATATGCATCTTTTATTAAATTAAATACTTTCAAAATATTTTATTTATTTTTGGTGATTTTTTGTAATGTTTCTCAGCTTGTTATTAACCCAAATCCATTAATCCATTAACTTAAACCCTTAACTATTAACCTGAAAGCCGACATGAAAGCCGACAAGTTATCTTTATAAAAATATCATCCTCTCCTTTTCTTCTCATTCTTTTTCTTCTTTATTTTCTCTCTTTTCATTTTTCCTCTGAATAAAGGAATCGACGGCCATTGCTTGCGCTCTTAATGGCGATCGTGGCTGCCTACGTAGCCAACAATCACTCACCTCTCCGATATCACTCCGCCTCCCTCATCTTCATGTCCCCATGATCCATTTCTCCGCGCCGCACCATTTCACATCTTCCCCTATTTAAAACCTAAACCCTAAGGGGATCCTCACCGATATCTCACTTTTTAATCTCTGTGATCGCATCTCTTTGATCTTTCTTCCCCCTCTTTCTTTACAATCAGAGCAACAGTAGCAACAGCCCTAACCGCAAATCACGATGAGACGATGTGGCCCTCTGACAACAGCGTTGCATTTTTCTTCTTCACCTTACTTTATATTGACAAGCTTCACTTATATCTTTATGGTCTTGATAAAATCAACCCAAACATGTGTAATTTTTTAGGGATTTGTTAGTTGTTTGAGCTGATTTGCTCTTGTACTTGATGTTTTGGGGTTTTGATTGTGTTCCCTGGGGCTTGTTACCTCTAATTAGATGGTGGAGTGTTCTTTTTAGGAAATTTTCATCTGATCATCCTTCTTGGGGTTCAGCTAGGATTCTTTGATGTTGTTATGCCTTTGTTGTCCATGTTCAGGTTCTCTGTTTAGATTTTAAGCTTTTGTTTTACTACCGTTTGGCTCTACTATCCATGTTCGAGTTCTTTATGTGGCTGCAGGCCTTAGTTTTACTACAGTTTAGCTTTGATATCCTTGTTCGGGTTCTTTGTTTGTCCATAAGCCTCTATTCTGCTACCGTTTGGCTCTATTATCCTTGTTCGGCTTCTATATTTGGATTAGGTCTTTGTTTTGCTACCATTTGGCTTACTACCTCTGTTCAATTTTCTGTTGGCTTATGATTGCTTCTGTTCGGGTCTATTTTGATAGTGATCCCTCTGTTCGGATAGTAGTCTGGCCTTGAGATACATGATGAAGAAATTGGATTATTGAGTTGCATGCTTAGATTGATATTTTCGCATTTAGTGATCATATAATGATTCTATATATGAGAACACAACTTATATGTTGATAGAAAATATAGAACCTTACTTCAATATACTTAAATTGATCATGTAGCATATGTACATAGATAATTATACTGTATACTGTCTATTCAGGTCAACCCCGTATACTTGTGTTTTCGAACCATGCTAGTGTTGCATCAATGATCATGTTGGTCATATTGATGATTCAGTTTATACCCTTGATATTGATGATGGATGTTAATCTCATGAGTTAGTACGATTCTCACGGTCACAGTCCCTTAAGCATAGGTTCAATTCATAACCATAAGGATTAACACATGATTTACACATATCTTGGGTTGACATTTAAACTGTCTCGTATTTATGATATGCAAAACATACTCCCAAACTTAAATTGTTATAACCATAAAATTATCACATAATTAAATATTTCTAACTGTACTTAATATATTTACTTCCATGCATATGCCACTTACACCACACCCAATTACAAGATTTGATATGACACTGATTTCTTATACATGATACCGTACCTGATAATGCTCACATGAAATTACTACACTTAATAACTGAACATAAAAATGAATGCTACAAATGCTACCGGATTTGTTCATTGTACTTGATACACTGCCTTCCATAACCACTTTCGTGCTATAATCGATGTCTAGATCATAGTACCTATTTACATGCTCATGATGTGGTACTTGACATTGTTCCTGAGATACCATACTTGATTACATGATATTATGTCTTCATTGTACTAGGCATTGCATTTTTATTTGAATCTTAGGAATGAGAACTAAGTGTCATATATAACCAAGTGTTACAATGAGCAAAGTATTACATGGAACTAAGTGCTACACGAAACAAAGTGCCACACTACGCAGGTGCCACCACTTGAATCTGTGGTAGCCATCTCTAGAATGTATGGTGAACACTTCTTGAATATGTGGGAGCCGCCTCTTGAATCCAATAAGCCATCTCAAGAATCCATTTATCATGTTCTCCTTGGCCTCCAAGCAATCCATTGCAATGTCCATGTACTGTCTTATTACTGAATACTGGGAGATGGGAAACTAATTACCGAAGAAGGTACGGGAGTGGCAAACGAGCCTATTGTATCTGTGTTTTCTGCCTTTCAATAATGGAGGTATGGTTAATAATGTGTCTGCATTTTACTCTCTTCAACTATGGAAAGGGTATCATTTACTGTTGGTACCCACGGGTATACAACCATAGGGCTCGTGACCCTGATTATACCAAAGTTGCATATCGTACTTTGCACATGACCTCGGCACTAGATTAGGAATATCACGCTTAGCTCAGTTACTGACATGGTTTTAAATATTGACTGACACTGTTGATTTATTATCCAATATATCGGTATCGGGCCCGATCTGGTCCGATACCGATATATTTGGACGAAAATGGCCCGGTAAGTTCCTTTATCAGTCGATATAGACCGATACTGATGGTAACGGGTATAAATTTTTTAAAACAAGTTTGGATCGATTCAATCCAAACATGTTTCATTAAAACAGATAAACAACTCTTCGCTTGCCTTCATCGCTCTTTGTTGCTTACTACGCCCTCGATCGCTTTATTTCGCTTGATCGTGAAATTTTAGTGTTTTAAACGTTCTTTTTATCAAATTTTAAGGGAAATTGGAGGTAAATCAAAAAGAAAAGTAAGTTTATATGATTTTTGTTCTTAATTCTGCATTTTTACATTTTTTGCCATTTTTGTGATTTTTTAGATATTTATAAGTTTTCTTCTTTGATTTTTTTAGATCTTTTCCTTCGATCTTCTTCTTCTTTCTACTTCTTCATTCAACTCCACGACGGATGCTTCTTCATCTTTCTTTTTCTTTCTTTTTCTTTCTTCTCCTCCACGGCTGATCCTTCTTCCTTTCTTTTTCTTCTTCTCCACGGCTAATCCTTCTTCTGTTTCTTTCTTCGGACCTCCTCCTCTGCTACGACTTCTTCTTCTCCATTCTTCTTCTTTCTTCATATCTTCTTCTTATCGGCTACGGCTTCTTCTTCTTCTTCTTCTTCTTCCCCACCCTTTCTTGTTCTTTGTGCTTATGTGCTTTGCCACTCTGTGATCACGGGCTCATGTGCTCTGGCAGCCAGCTCATGTGTTCTTTCACTCTAAGATCACTAGCTCAATGCTCTAGACCATAACTAGTTTGCAATTCACAGAGCACTAGAGCACCTTAAATGGGTTTGTAATTCTGTGATGAGTGTGAGACTATGAGAATAATAATTTCGATGACAACATTGTTCTGAGAAAATAATAAATATTGTTGGATTGAAAAATATTATTTCGATAATGACATTATTTTGAGAAACATATGGGCTGTACATAAATTATTCTAAAATAAAATTGCTTCCAGTTAATCTTTGAAGTCAAGTATTAGGTCATACTATTGTCTTAATGTCTTATTAAAGATATAACACTTGGATTAGTTGGGAGTTCATGCATTTACTATGCATGCACTTGTATAGTTGGATAACTAGCCTTAATGAATTATTAGATAATGGATATTATATTAGTTTTGGTTTGACACTTGACATAGAGATTATTGTTTGGATACTGTCCCTTACAAGCTACTGCATAGGCTTCCGATCTTGACTATAGATATTGACACAATGATATTGTCTTTGGGATACAAACAGAGACGTCTCTTGATTCTTGAATATATGATTATGTATGTGTAAATTCCATAATTATTTAGTCATGAGTCATGATATGTTTTAAATTTTTTTTGAAATGTTTATATCTTAAATTTCAATTTAATAACACGTTTGTACTCTTTGATAGTAAATATCGAAAATGTCTTCGGAAGCATTTACCAAGGCATCATCCGCCATGGGAGGAACAAATTTTAGGAATCATGGAGTGAGTTGCAAGCACATAAAGTGAGTTGCATGTTTGTGAGCATGTCATGAGCATCGTTATTAGCCATTCAAAGACCCATCGTGTAGAAATAAGAGGAAATGTTGCTCCTTGCACAAAAGTTCGAGATGAGATTAGGTTGAATGCAAATAAGGCATTAAAAGCCACACAATCATCAAAAGATGTGAAAGAATCAAAGCTTCAAACTCTTAAAGATGGAGTGTTAACCAGAGAAGTGGATGTTGAAATGGAGTCATCCCATGAAACCAGTCATAAACCTGGATGTCTAAGGCTCAAAACGCCCATGGAAGCATGTGTAGGTTCAAGCCTTCAAGGAATGAAAAAGATGAAGCAGCTGAGGGAAGGATAAAGGAAATGAGGTGCAAACCATCCTTAATGAACGCGGGAAGAAGAAAAGAGAATATGTGTTTGTGTGTGAATCGCACGATGTATTTTTGAGACAAGGTCACCATTCTCTATGTTGAATCACTCATTTTTTGATAGATGTTGCAAGTTATTGACAAGTATGGACCGAATGTGAAAGGTCATGTATCTTATGAGATACCTAAATGAAGGAGAAGTTGAAGCTTTTATCGAGACATGCAGACTACATAGGCAACCATAAAACGAAAAGAGGCAACACAAGGCTACGGGCAAGAGCCCAAGCAGCACAAAGCCAAAAGACAACTGCAACCAACATCGCAACCGTAATAAGTGACAAGGAGAGGCAGCAAAATCTCAAATGCACCTCACCCATAAATTCCCAATAAAATTCATACATTTCCAAGCTCTTTGTCATCATAACAAGGGGAAAATACCATTACAGATCACAATCAACCCATGAAAAACATACCAACATTTAGTAATTTCCCATAATTCATGCATAATGGAACATAATGACCAACTTATCAATGCTGTAAATTAGTTTAAAGGGATCTACCTTTCATCAAAGTGATACAATCTTCGAGAAAAATCAGAATAAAAAGAGAATTTTGATGGTGGAAAGGGAAAAAGATGGAATTTTTATTTATTTGAGAAAAAGTGAATACAAGATAGTTGACCTCTTTAGGAGAGGAAGCTGCTCATCTAGCTTTATCTTCGAGACTAAAGCCTAAATCTCCCAATCAAGAACAATCTTTCTTCTCACCATAGACATGTCTCCTTCTAATGATCATTGCCCTCTTATTTATAACAAGTCGCTCACTAATTAGGTAATTAAATAAAAAAGACTAAATTACCATTTTTATTTAAACTATTACCAAACGAGGATCCTAATATTTTTCTCACATTAAACCTGTTACGACCTGAAGATCGTGATAGTCCGACCTTCCATTCCAGACCGCCGAAATACCCCGCCAACTCGTCCCTCCCTCCAGAAGGGCGGCCGACCCAGCGACAGGGCGCTCCACGTCCGAACGTCAGAAGGCCACAGGGCGCATGTCGATCCTAGAGTCCAACACGACTAAGGGAAGGGTGCACTCCGTCCCGGCCGCTGATAGGGGCGCTCTCCACCACAATCAATGCGGGACGCGCACCCGTTCTCCCTCGGCCCGCCGGGAACAGTGCACAAAGTGTACATCCGAACCGCTCATCCTCAGTCCGGGCCGGCCCGACGACCCATGGCGGGGCCCCACCCCTAGGACACGCTCCGACGGTTCCTTGGCACATCGGACACGACAAACAACCTAGTACAAGGACGCTACTGACACTTACGCCGCCCGATCACCTGACAAAGCACCCCCTGGCCGATGCGCCCTCTGACACTTAATGCTTTCGGCCCTGACACCCTGACAAAAGCGACCCCGGCCGTTGCGCCGTCTGACAAAAGCGTGACTGACACCCTTGATCCTGACATCCTCGTCCGAAGCTTCCACTGACAGCAAGGCCAGCTCGGCATGCCAAGTCAGCATGCCAGGTCAGCCCCACCTAACCGCCTCCACCAGGTATAAATATCCATTCATCTCCAACGGGAAAAAGGTTGGCAAATTATCTCTCAATCTCATTATTCACACACAAGAGCAAAGGTCTTCCATATCTTTGTTCTTCCACCTCTGACAGCTCGTCACTTATAGTCGACTCACCTTTAGTCCGACCTGCGTGCATGGCCCCCGCTTTAAGTCCTATCACTAACTTAGGCATCGGAGAGGCTAAGGGTTGGACCCCAACCCGGCCTTTCTGACGAGCTGCTCCTTGTGCAGGCCAGCCCGTCGTCTTGGATTGCGCCCCGCCATTGTCTCCAACAGCGCGGTCGCAAGTTAGAGTCCCCGAAGGAATTGATTCCGTGGTCGGTCCTCGTTGTGTGCTTAGCCTCTTCATCACACAAATCACATGTTAAACAACCTTTCCTAGTCACCACCTAAACATAACCATCGTGCCCTTGGTTTCCCGTAAAACAAATTTATTGTACGCGAGTTCTACCCCGCAACAATTGGCGTCGTCTGTGGGAACGAAGGGTCACACCCATCTAAAATCTCATACCAATCAACCGAAACCCTGACCACGGCAAGGACCCCATGGATCGAGAATCGCACTCTCAACCCATGACTCATGCGACTAATCCACCCCCTGAGGTGGAGGTCGAGACAGTCCAGGCCTCCGCCCATGCGGTGCAGCAGAGCTTCGAGGCCTTCGCCAAAATGATTGTGGGCTTCGCAGCGGGCGGGACCGAAGCGCCTCCCGGCCCCTCTGAGCCCCTGAACGTGAGGCAAAATCTTCACCCTCAATTCGAAAAAGAAGTAGTGGACAAAGAGCTCGCCGAGGAGATAGCGGCCCAACAAAGGCTCTTGGAGGAAGAGATGAAGGTCGCGCGGCTGCGAAGGCGCCAGGAGGAGGCAACCGCCGCACAGAGGCATCTAGATGAAGCGGCCGAGGTCACCCGGCGAGCCCTCCTCGACGAAGAGGCCGCCCGTCGCCAGCTCCGCTTCATTATCGCGGAGTGCGAAAGGCTCCGGCGGAAGAATGAGGAGAACCGGGAGATCCCGGATGTGTCGACGACGGGCCGGCGACACGTGAACGAGCACAGCCCCCCATTTGCCATGTCCCCACCTCGGGGGCGGAGTCCCCCCGTCGGCGTCTCTCCTCAGATCGCCTCGACGAGGAAGCCGTTCGTCAACAATTCCGATTCCTGGCCGCAGAGCGCGAGAGGCTCCTAAAGAAGAATCAGGAGCGGAGGGAGATCCCATAGGCAACGGCTTTGGGTCGGCGATACTGGACTGCCCGTAGTCCGTCACCCGCAGGATCCCCCCGCGCGGAAGGAGTCCTCCCCGGCAACCACTTGGCCCTTCCCCGGGGCATGATGACCGTCAGCAGCCAAGGCGAGACCGGAGCCAAACCCCTGAGGGGCAGAGAGGGCGCGCACCGGAGCGTCCCGCTTATCCTGAGGAGGCCACGTCGCTGGCGCGATGGATAATCTCGGCCCCAAGACCCGCAAGGTTCAAGGCCCCCCATTGGCCACCTACAGCGAAAGAGGCGACCCCTTCTCGCACGTACAACAATACCATAGGGCGATGGAGGCACAGGATGTGGATGATGCGTTCCTGTGCCGACTTTTCTCGCAGAGCCTGCGGGACACGGCGCTGGAGTGGTATTACGGCTTGCCTGCAAGATCCATCGGGAGCTTCGGCGAATTATCCCACAAGTTCGGCCCGGAGTTCCGGGCCGGACGCACAAAGAAGAAGCATTTGGACTACCTCAGCACGATAATCCAAGGGGAAGGAGAAACAACTGGAAAATACCTGCGACGCCTTCAGGACGAAAAGCGGGCGGTGGTGGCCTGCGGAGATGAAGTGCTCATGCTGGCCTTCAAGACTGGACTGTGGAATCGAAGCTTCCACAAATCTCTGCTCCGAGACCCGCCTGTCGACTACGACGCGCTAATCGCTCAGGCCGAGAGGTATGCGCTGAGCGAGGAGACTCTCGGCGGGAAGAAACCAGTCGCCCCGGCGAAATTGCCACATGGCAAGCCTCAGTCTTATCCCAGGCCGAGGCAAGAAGACGGGCCACGGGGCCGCGACCAGCTGGCTCAGCCAAGACGCGACCCAGGGGGCGTCGTTCGCAAGATCGTCCAGGCCCAGTGCGAGAATTCGCCCCCATCCGGGAGCCCGCCCGAGCGATCCCGAGGCTAGAGGGACCCCTCCGGGCCCAGTACACGCAGCTAAACACCCCCATGATAGAGGTGTTGGCCGCGGCAACCAGGGCCGGATTGCTACCGGATCCGTCCAGGGAAATGAAGTCGGACCCAGCAAGACGGGACGTCCGGAAGTACTGTCGGTATCACCGGGACCACGGTCATGATACCGATGATTGCTTCACCCTCAAGAGAGAGATCGAGCGCCTGATACAGGTGGGTCACCTTGGGGCTTCGTGAAGGGCAAGAGGATGATCCAAGAAGAGAGGGCTCCGCGAGGAGCGCAGGGGCCGGATCCACCCTTGGACAACAGGCGGGAGGAGCCACGCCCGCCCAGGCCAGCCATGCGCATAGATGTGATATGCGGAGAGCCGTCCTCGGGGGAGCGTCGTCGTCAGGGAAAAAGGCGTATGCCCAGCAAGTGATGGCAGCGGGACTCGGCGGCGAGGCGAAGCGGAGAAGGGTGGCTCGACCCCCCACTACTTTCACTGATGAAGAGCTGGAAGGATTCGAGCTGCCGCATGACGACGCCATCGTCATCGAGGCTCAGATCGGGACGGCCATCGTCAGCCGCCTCCTGATCGATACTGGGAGCTCCTGCGACATTCTGTTTATGTCGACGGTCGAGAAGATGGGGCTGAAGCAGGCAGACTTGAGGCCTTGCACAGGCCCCATCGTCGGCTTCACTGGCCACTTGGTTCCTATTGTGGGGGTGATCACCTTGCCGGTGTCGCTCGGAGAGGAACTTAGAGTCGCCACTCGCATGACGCAGTTCGTAGTCGTCGACATTGCGTTGGCGTACAACAGGATCATAGAGCGACCGTACATGACGGCCATTGAGGCGCTCCCCAGCCTACTCCACCAGATGGTGAAATTCCAAACTCTGCGAGGGGTGGGGTTAGTGCGGGGGAGCCAGAAGCTATCCAGGAGCTGCTACGTGGGGTCGACCAAACATAAGGGTCCAGAGCAGGCCTTATCGGTCGGCCTCCTTAATGAAAGAGAGGACTTCTGCGACCAACGGCCGACCCCCGCTGAAGAAGTCGAAGAGGTATCCGTGGTGGCGGCGGAGGGCAAGACTGTCTCCATCGGCACAAAGCTCCCGATCTCCCTGAGGGCGGCCCTCATCGACCTCCTCCGAGAGAACGTGGATATATTCGCCTGGTCGCCCTCGAACATGCCGGGGGTCGACCCGGCGATAATCGCACACAAGATGAATGCGGACCCGGGATCTCGACCGGTCCGACAGAAAAAGAGGAGCGCCGGGGGAGAAAAGAAGAAGGCAGCCGATGAGGAAGTGGAACGGCTCATCCATGCCAAGTTTATCATGCCGGTGGACTATCCAGATTGGCTCGCCAACGTCGTCTTGGCGAAGAAGGCCAATGGGAAGTGGCGCATGTGCGTCGACTTCACGGATCTCAACAAGGCGTGTCCGAAGGACAGCTTCCCACTCCCCAGGATCGACCACTTGGTGGACCAGACGACTGGTTACGAGTTGTTGAGCTTCATGGACGCCTTCTCATGATACAACCAGATCCCGATGGCGAAAGAAGATGAGGAGAAAACGGCATTCATCACCGATAGGGGCACCTTCTGTTACACGAAGATGCCCTACATACTGAAGAACGCCAGGGCGACCTACCAGCGGATGGTGGACAGGATATTCAGCTCGCATGTCGGGCAGAACCTAAAGGTCTACATCGATGACATGCTGGTGAAGAGCAAGAAAGCCACAGACCACCTTGCCGACCTGCGGGAGACGTTCCAGAATGTGCGCCAGTATGGCTGAGGCTGAACCCAGCGAAGTGTGTTTTCGGCGTGCAGTCGGGGAAATTCATCAGCTTCATGATAACGAAGTGAGAGATTGAGGCGAACCCCGACAAGGTGTCAACCCTCGTTAACATGGCGCAGCCACGAACCATTCAGGATTTACAACGACTTAACGGCCGGGTCGCAGCGCTGGGGAGATTCTTGTCGAAGTCCGCGGAGAGATCACTCCCCTTCTTCAGAGTCCTACGCACTGCCTTCGGCATAGCAAAAGTCGACAGGAAGGTGATCACATGGGACGATGACAACGTTCGAGCATTCGCAGAGCTGAGGGCCTACCTGCAGAGTCCGCCACTGCTCGCCAAGCCGGAGGAAGGAGAACAGCTGGGGCTGTACCTGGCCGCCAATGAAGAAGCAGTCAGCTCCATCTTAATCAAAGAGGAGAAGGGCGTGCAGCGGCCAGTATATTATGCAAGTCGGATTCTCCGAGAGACGGAGACTCGTTACAGCCTCATCGAGAAGGTCGCCTACTGTCTGGTCACAACGGCGAGGAAGCTCAGACCGTATTTCCAGGCCCACCCCATCGCTGTCCACACCAATCTGCCCATCGAAAAGAACCTGAAGATGTTAGAGCGGTCGGGCAGAATGCTTAATTGGAGCGTCGAGCTTAGTGAGTTCGACATAACTTACAAGGCCTGGACGGCAATCAAGGGCCAGGCCCTGGCGGACTTCGTGGCAGAATGCACTGTCGAAGTCCCCCCCAGAGAACCTTCCGGACGCACCACCAACAGCTGCCTCCCCACAGGCAATGGGGGCGGCCGGACCATCGGAGCCCTCCCCGGAGGAAGCGGGCAGATTGTGGACCATTCACGTCGATGGGTCGACGACAGGATCCGGAACGGGGGCAGGCATCATCATCCAAACCCGCGACGGATGTGTGCTGGAGTACGCCCTGCGCTTCGACTTCCCGGTGACCAACAACGTCGCGGAGTACGAGGCCGCAGTCAATGGGCTGAAGCTTTGCAGAGCTATGGGGCGACGAACGTGCTGCTGCTTGGCGACTCACGGCTCGTCGTTCAACAGGTCCAAGGGAGCTTCGAGTCCCGAAAAGAGATGATGAAGCGCTACCTTAAGCGCATCCAGGCCGAGCTCCAGAAGTTCAAGAGAGCGGAGGTCCGACACTTACCTCGCTCCAACAACCTCCGGGTGGACGCCCTGTTAAAGCTGGCCTCCTCCTCCGCGGCCGAGATCGGAAAGGCCATCTACGTCGAAAGTCTGCCGGCGCCTACTATTGAAGAAGAAAAACTAATGTGTGTCGACCAGACGACGACCTGGATGACCCCAATAGTGAAGTACTTGGAGACGGGGGCCCTGCCCGAGGAGCGGCTGCAGGCCAAGAAGATAGAGAGGCGGTCCCTGTCGTTCGTACTCTTCGATGTAGTGTTATACCGCCGACGCCGCGCCAGGTTCGACGTCCTGCCGCACCTGAAGTGCCTGGGGCACGAGCAAGCTGAACAAGTCATCCGCGAAGTGCACGAGGGCTTCTGTGGGAACCATCACGGCGGGCGCACTATCGCCCACAAGATAGTGCGCCAAGGATACTACTGGCCGACTATGATCCATGACACGGCTCAGTACGTCAAAAGATGCGATGCGTGCCAGAAGTGCGGCAGACACACGGCAGCGCCTCCAGCCAACTTGGTGCCTATCGTAAGCCCGATCCCGTTCGCCAAGTGGGGGCTTGACATCCTCGGACCCTTCCCAAAAGCGTCCGAAGGTAGAAGTACCTGCTCGTCGCCGTGGACTACTTCACTAAGTGGATCGAGGCCAAACCTTTGACACGCATCGCGTGGACGGATATGTAGGAAAGTGGATCGAGGCCGAACCTTTGGCACGCATCGCGTGGACTGATATGAAGGAATTTATTTGGAAGTCCGTGATATGTCGCTTCGGGATACCCCACTCTATAGTGACGGACAATGGAAAACAGTTCGACTGCGAAGGCTTTCGAGACTTCTGTTCGGGCTGGGGGATCAAGCTTCATTTTGCGTCTGTTGCCCACCCGCAATGCAATGGGATGGCGGAGGTAGCGAACAAATGCATATTGGGCCCCCTGAAGAACAAGGTCGATGCCGCTCTCGGGACGTGGGTGGATGAGCTACCAGGCATTCTCTGGTCGTACCGTACCACCGACAAGGCATCGACCATAGAGCCCATTCATGCTGGCGTTCGGGTCGGAAGCGGTCGTTCACGTGGAGATCGGAGAGGAGACGCTTCGGTTGAAGTACTTCGATGAAGATGTCAACGTGGAGGGCCTCGGCCTTAGCCTCGAGCTCCTTGACGAAGTAAGCGACCGGGCCTTGACGAACCTTGTCCGACATAGCCAAAGGATGGCCCGACACTACAACTCCCAAGTGAAGAAGCGAACCTTCAGAATTGGTGACTTGGTCCTCAAAGACGCCACCTTCAAACCCGAGACCGCTCGCCGAGGGAAGCTGACGGCCAAATGGGAAGGGCCCTACAAGATCGTCGACATCGTCGGGCCGGCCACATACATCTTGACGACCTTGGATGGGAGCGAACTGGCTCACCCATGGAACGCGGAACATCTCCTGAAATATTATCAATAAGTAAGTCTTTAATGAAATACTTTCTTTTCTTCGCATTTTCAAATCTCGACGTCTCCACTTGAAAGTTTCAGTTTAAGACTAAAGACTCTGGGGCAGGACCAATCCTCGCCATCCAAACCAGAGAAGGATACGGGCCGAGCCACGCGCTCACTCCCCCCCTCAAGACTCCGGGGCAGGACCAATCTTCGCCACCCAAACCAGAGAAAGGCACGGGCCGAGCCACGCGCTCGCTCCCCCCTCAAGACTCCGGGGCATGACCAATCCTCGCCACCCAAACCGGAGAAGGGCACGGGCTGAGCCAAACGCTCGCTCCCCCCTCAAGACTCCGGGGCAGGACCAATCCTCGTCACCCAAACCGGAGAAGGGCACGCACGCGCTCGCTCCCCCCTCAAGACTCCGGGGCAGGACCCAAACCGGAGAAGGACACGGGCCGAGCCACGCGCTCGCTGCCCCCCTCAAGACTCCGGACAGGACCAATCCTCGCCACCCAAACCGGAGAAGGGCACGGACCGAGCCACGCGCTCGCTCCCCCCTCAAGACTCCGGGGCAGGACCAATCCTCGCCACCCAAACCGGAGAAGGGTATGGGCCGAGCCACGCGCTCGCTCCCCCTCAAGACTCCGGGGCAGGACCAATCCTCGCCACCCAAACCAGAGAATGGCACGGACCACCTCAAGACTCCGGGGCAGGACCAATCCTCGCCACCCAAACCAGAGAAGTGCACGGGCCGAGCCACGCACTCGCTCCCCTTTCAAGACTCTGGGACAGGACCAATCCTCGCCACCCAAACCAGAGAAGGGCACGGGCCGAGCTACGCGCTCGCTCCCCCTCAAGACTCTGGGGCAGGACCAATACTCGCCACCCAAAGCAGAGAAGGTCACGGACCGAGCTACGCGCTCGCTCCCCCCCTCAAGACTCTGAGGCAGGATCCGTCCTCGCCACCCAAACCAGAGAAGGGCTCAGACCGAGCCACTCGCTAAACGTCCTCCCAAACAGACCCATTCAAGACACGCGAACCAAGGCAGGCCACGCGCAGGCCAAGAACCTCCGGTCAATGCAGGGTCTCGATAAAGCGTGCCCCCGATGCGACTCGTCAAAACGAAAGGACCCTCGGGAAGCGCACCATTAATGACAACACACCCCCCAAGAAGCAAAGGCTGACGAATCGCGTCTGACGCCACTTGGCAAAAGCAGCTTCGAGGGGCGTGAATCTGAGGGGCCTATTAATGATGCCAGCTCATCGCATTAACTTCCGGGGAACCGTTAGCAAAATCCCTCTATAAATACTCCCATTGCCCCTCGAAGGAGCAGAGGAGAGAAAATATGAGGGCAAGTTAGTCTCAGTCCTAGAGGTGGCAATTCGGGCCGGCCCGGTCTGGTTTTCTTAAAGGACTGGGCCGGGCCGGCCAGATAAGACTTCGGGCCATTCCGGAGAGGTCCAGGCACGGTCCGATAAAAATTCAGGCCGCCCGACCCGGTCCGATATGGTTGAATGAATTATGTATTGTGACAATATTTTATCATATTTTTAAACACAAACTTGTCTCATATGCTTAAAGATGCATCGAAATGGAGCACGAAAGGAGAGAATTAATTGGGTTGAATAAGGTGATGTGTCCTATATTGTTTTCATTTATTTGGCAAGAAGTAACATGTTTGGTGGTTCTTTGTCTCTTCTCGGAAACTGAGATCGACCCCCAAGATCCGAAGACATCAAAGTTGGCGCTGGCGGGAAGTTATTAAAATTTATGATATTTGGACCTTGATCTGATAAGATACATGACATTCGACTCAACACCATAAATGAATACACATTACTGAAATTCGCTTTAGATCAATGTGTGATCAAATTGAAGTGAGGCGATCAAATGCTTTTCGTGCCGTGTCGTGTCGCCCATGGGCTAACAAGCTTGGCCCGGGTCCGGTCCGAAAATGAACCGGACCGGGCCGGCCCGGTCCGATAAGGACTTCGGGCCAAAATTGTTGGCCCAAGCACGGTCTTATCGTGCCGGGCCCGTGCCGGGCTATCGTGTCGGGGCTAAAATTGCCACCCCTACTCAGCCCCCCATGAAGGATGAGAAGGTGCGAGGTATCCAGCCCCCAGAACATCCGGGTAGGGCTTCCCACCGGACGCCGTCAGCCCAAACAAAAGGGAGGCCCCCGGCCGTCAGTGGACCCCCCCCATAGGCGACACCTTCCACACGACAGTTACCGATGGGCTATTCCTCTTACACCGAGAAAGACCCGTCGGTCACTCCTCGAATTCCCTTGGACAACTTACGCTAAGGGAATTGGAGCACCTGTGGCGGACCATTCCCCTCTTCCGGTGCCCGACGCGCGCTGGCTCTCCAGGTCGTGAGCCCAAGGGACGGGGCAATCCTGCCAAATCGCCCCACTGGGCATACCAGCCTCTGCCTGGGCATATCAGCCTCTGCGGGCCCGCTTCCCAACGGCCCGCCCCGCCGATGGGATATTCCTCTTACATACGGATCGCCGATAGGCTATTACTCTTACACGAGGGGCGCCCTGCCTTCCACTCCTCCACTTCCCCTAGACAACTGCGACAGTGGAACAAGAGGACCTGCGGCGGATCGCTCCTCCCGACCAGCAACTGCTCCACCCCGATCCCCACCGACGGAGAAGGTAAGTGCCCCACGGGGCATACCAGCTTCCACCGGCCCGCCTCCTAACGGCTCACCTCCCGGTCCTCTATCTTCCATAGAGGCCCCGCTGCCGAGGCTCCCCGCTGGCGCTCCGCCTTTGCCGCCTCGTCCTCCACCTCTTCCGGGGTTTCTCTTCGAGTCAAGGATCCCCCGAAGAGACCTTGCAACCATTCATGGTCGAGGTGATGAAAGAGGAGTCAGCCCGCCACCGCCACCTCGTGCTCCTCTCCCAGGGTTTCCTGTCGAGTCAAGGATTCCCAGGAGAGACCTTGCAACCCTTCATGGTCGAGGAGGTGAAAGGAGAGGCAGCGCGTCACCGCCACCTCGTTCTCCTCCAGGGTTCCCCTCCGAGCTGAGGATTCCGCAAGGAAACCTCGCAACCATTCATGGAAGAGAAGGCGAAAGGGGACTCAACGGACAGCGATAAAGGAGATAGCCCACGCCGAACACAGGAGTTCGCTCATCCTAATGCAGTTTATAATGAAGTGAAACGGCTTCCCAGCCCGCCACACAGATCGGATTACAGTTGTTCAACTACTGTCGTTTTCTTCAAATTCCTTGTAAAAAGTTAATGGAGAAGGCTATTCCAAGCGTATTCTTAAACGTTATCTAAGCGCGCCCTAACATGGGGACAATCCCCATCAAACTGCAGGGCGAGCTCACGAAATCCTGTCATTCAGGACGGCGAAGAGAAAAGTCTGAGCTACATGCTCCCCCTCATTAAAAAAGGAAAGGGCCGAGATGCGCACTCCCCATTGTCCCACAGATACAACTCGGTGATCCACCATAACAAAAATAGCACAAAGACTTCAATATATATGTAGTTCGAACTTTACAACAGTAGCGGGGGCCGACCCAACAAAACGAGGACTCTCTCGGGCCAGCCCTACCGCTCCGTCTAAACAAAAAAGGGGGGAGAAGGCTGAAACAAAACTACTCTTGTTGACCATTGCCCACCTGAGGCGCCGCCGCTCGGTGCGACGTCCTTCTCACCAACCTCCGGGGAGGCGGCCTCATTGTCGACGGCCGCATCCTCGATGACTACATCCTCGTCCCCCCCCCCGCCTCTTCCTCACCCTCGGAGGCCACGAGCAAGTCGAAGTCGACCTCGATCAGAGGGCACAGGTCTGCCGCCCTTTCCTTCACCCGTCTCAGGCAGGCCTCCCAGCCTTCCTCGCGGCCTTTCACCATGCCAACACACATTGCATCCGAGAGGATGGGGATGACAGTCGACTCTTGATACGACCGAAACTCCTCGGTCTTCAGTGTCAGCTCCTCTTTCGCGGTCCTCGCCTGGGCCGCCAGCCCGACCGCATGCGCCTCCCCCCGTTCAAGCGCGCTCACCAGCTCCTTCATCTGATCGGTCGCGGAGGCGGCCTTCGCCTCATAATCCACCAGGAGACCCTTCAGGTGCTGGACCTCCAACTCCAGTTGGCCGCACCTACCCTTCTCCTTAGCCAGCTGCTCGTCGGCATTCTTGCGAACCCCAGCAAGCTCGGCAGCCATTCTGGCGACGGCGCCCTCGGCCTTGTTTATGGCCGTCGTGTGCTTCCGAGCGGCGAGCGTCAGAAGGATGGCCTGCACGACAAAAGAAAAGTCTGTTGAGATACTCAGCAAAACCACCTGAAAGACTTAACCCAATTCGGCCCGCCTACCTGTACGCCGTGCCATACCGATTTGCCGCACAGCCCCTCATGCCTGACGGCGGCCAGACTCTCCCTATCGCGGGGCAGCAGAATGTTCTCCGCCAGACGCGCCGCCACCCCGCCGTCTTCAATGACGGATTCATCGGTTCCCACTCGAAAGGGCATCCGGTGAACGGCCTCCTCCGGATAACCCTCGATCTCGGCTTTTTTGGCCTTGAAGTGGATGAGCGAGGCCTCGCAGCTGGGGTGGGCCCCTTCTCCAAAACAAACCGTGGGCAGTCATAGGGCCAGCCCTCCCAACCCGACGACGTGGGCCCAGAGCCCGACCCGCCAGAGCCCTCTGGACGATCTTGGGCTATGATCCTCTCGGCAGCGGGGGGTACCCTCGGGCTCGAAGGACGGGCTTCGGGGGCCGCCCCTGGTTCGGTCCGCCCCTCACCCCGGCCTCAAGATCGATGACCGGGGCGGCGGCCCCCTGAACAGGCCCTTCCCCGAGCCGACTGGCACTCCTCTCCCTCTGAGGATCGATAACGGACGACGTCGTGGGTAGCCTTGTCCTCTTTGAGGACGCCTTTCCCCTCCTCGAGCCTTCCCTACCGGCCTCCTCGCGCGGCCTCTTCGGGTCCGCCTTCTTCGCCTTCTACGCCGCATGTTTCGCAGCCCGCTTCTTCAGCTCTTCGAGCGAAATACTCATGGTGCGACCTGTAGACTAGGGAAAGCTTAGAGTGAGCACTTTAGATGCGACAACCACAAAGTTCGTATTATCTTCGGGCCAAATGTGCCGAGCTATCATGGCGGGCTCAGCAAGCATCCCGTACTCCCGGCCCTCTTCCGGTATGGCCATCATAGACCGAGCTACGTCTTCCTCCTCATCACTCAGATTGACCCCCTTCTTCGCCTCGGGATTCAGCTCCCCCCAGTTCGATCTCATCACCACATCCGCGGGCATCAAGACGAACACATATTGTTTGCTCCACCCCTTGATCTTGTCCGGCAACCCTCTGATGAGGGGGTGGCTTCTCTTTGCGGACAGATCATAGTAGGACCTCGGCCTCTTCACCGCGAAGAAATGCCGAAAGAGGGGCAGGGAGGGGCAGACGCCGTTTCTCGCACACAGCACCAGGAAGCCGATGATCACACTGATGGAATTTGGCATCAATCTGAACAGTGGCAGCTCCAGAAAAGTCAAAACTTCCAGCACAAAGGGATGGGGGGAAGCGCAACCCCTGCTGGAAGCAGGCCACGTACACCCCCACCTCATAGTCTCCCGTAAAACACACCCTCTCCAGCGCGGTCGGCTCCCGGATGGAATATGGCGGCCTAATATACGACTCGCTAATTTCCGAAAGGGACAACCTCAGCACCGACTTCACACCCAAGATCTCGTCGGGCACCTTTCCAGCCTCCGCCACCGTAACGGCTGCCGAAATAGTGATCGTTGCAGTCCTAACCACGGGCCCTTTCCCTTTCTTTGGGTCCCGCGGGGCCTCCGGGGCCTCTGAGGGCGAGCCCACTGATTGCACACCCCCCGCGGCCCAACTCTCACTCTCCGGCGACCTTTCCCCGGAACTCTGCGCCGTATCCGCGGCGGAGCTCACTTCATCCACCGCCCTCGACACCGGCATGTGGAGGGAGGACGTTGAGGAAGACATCAAGAAAGAAGAGATTTAGTACATGTACGATGTCGACGGCTTCAACGACGACGCTCCGGCGGCAACTGATCTCCGGCTGCAACTACGGCGCAAACTAGGCAGTCTCCGTTGATCGCACGCGCTTAAAGAACTTTAAAAGTGAGAAACCCTAACTTGTTCCCACCCTAAGCCATTTATAAGACGCCCCAAAGGATCGCAGCCGTGAAAATCCTGCCATACGTCGAGAATCCGCGCTCCCTGACGCTTCGATCCGCGCAGAATGATGTCTCGACTGATAGCAGCTGTCGCATCCGCCACGCGTCACCCAAAGAGTGGCCGAACCGCTTCGATTTCCATCCACCGCCGATTCGAAAAGATCACCTCTATTCATGCAACAGACACCTCGGCTCGTGCAACAGACACCGAAACGCTTCGATCTCTGCCTTCTTTCGATGCAAAATAATTACTCCGAATCGAAATGACGTCACTCCAGCCTCCGCCTTTACTCCATCCCAAGAAGGGCCCCACCACCATTAATACGGCCCAGAAGACTGAGCAGCACACATTCGAGGTCGGACTGTGGCATCGATCGTCCTCGACCGGACCAGGCAAAACGCCTTAACTCGCCCCGACCCGACGGACCCGCCGGGTCGCCCCGAGCTCACCCTCATACCCTTACCAAACGAACTATGTCTCAACCTCCCTCTAGCCACAACTCAGCAGTCGTCGACAGAGGGATGTTGGGGGCAATCATACCCTCACAATCAAACAGTCTACACACCCAATAAGTAGGAAAAGAAACCAAAACAAAATCAATCCATTTCATTTATTTTAAATGGTGTGACTATTCACGGAGCCCGTCGAGAATACGACGTTACATCGGGCCCGGCCCACTGCCAGCCGTACAAAAAGAGACAAATTTCCCCGACTCTAAGTCCTCAGCGTCGACGCCTCTCCGCCAACCGAGCCCCCATTTCCCTCGCCACCTGGCGAACTCCCGCCTCCTTTGCCTTTTGCAGCAGCGGAACGACATGCTTGTCATGGTAACGGCGAATAGCTTCTTCTATCACGTCGCGCTCAACCCCCGTCTCTCCTCCAGCTGCTGCTTAAGGATACCCTTCTCCCTCCTCTCCGCCTCGATGGTCTTCTTCAGGTCGGATATATTCTCCATCTGCACCTCGATCACCCTCTTCTTGCTGGCCATCTCCTCGGCGTGCCTCATCTGGATATCGGCCCGCTCGCGCTCTTCCTCCAGAAGTTGACGCTCGAGCCTAGCCTTCGTCGCATCGAAGTACGCAGCCCGCCCCTTCTCAACCTCATAGGCCATCGTGACCCGCACCAGCTCCTCATCCTTCTCCCGTGGCTTTTCTCTGACCTCACTGAGATCGATCCTTGCCTTGTCAAGAGCGGCCTTTGTGGCGGCCACCGGAGTTTTGTGCTGCAGAGTCACCATGGCCGTGATCATCTACAAAAAAGACCCAATTCAGTCGGACGCGAGCAAAAGGGCTGGGAGAGCGAGGCGAGGAGATCGACCAACCTGCATCGTGTGCCACACAGCGAAATCGCACAGCCGCTCTACGCCCACACAGATTAAGGACTCGCGATCCCGCGGCAGCATACAATACTCCGCTAAACGCGCCGCCACCCCAACGTCCTCAAATATCGTCTCATCACGGCCTATCCGATAGGTCGGCCGGTGAAGACTTTCGCTTGGAAGCGCCTCGACCTCAGCCTTTGTCCTCTTAAAGCCGATGAGAGCGTTTTCGCAACTCGGGTTCGTCGCCATTCCCATCTCGCACAGGGGGATTCCGTAAGGCCACTTCTGGACCGGGGGTGCCTTGCGAAGCTTGCTCGCCTCGGGTACCCGCCTAGGAACCGGGATGACCAATCCCCGAATGGGTGAACCCTCGGGGAGGCCCTCGCCAGCTCGACTGGAAGAGGCACCCGATTCGGACGTCCTTCGCTTTTGGTTCGTCCCCCCTCACCCAGGACCTCGGTACCCCCCGCCTTCGGGACGTCTCCTCCACAGGCCCCTCCTCGCCCATCGCTCTCTTACCCTTATCACGAGGGTTGGCGCTCTCCCCGACCGGCACTTCGGCAGCCCTTGACACCTCCTCCGGCGAAAATGTTGCGTCTCCGCCTGCAAAGGAGAGAAAGATCAGGGTAAGCTTACATAAAGGCTCACCAAGTTCAAACTACCTTGAGACCAAAAATCCTGGGCGAGCCGACTGTTCTGCGTCAAGTTCGCCAACCGACGCTGCGCCTCGGACAGCTCGGCCAAGATCTGCGCCTTCGCCAGGTCTTCACCGGTTAGCTTCACCCTCTCATTCACCAGAGGGTTCAGCGCCCCCCCAGTTCGACATCAGCACCGCGTCGACTGGCATCTCAACAAAGACAAAATCCTCCATCCACCTACCAACATCGACGGACACCCGACGATAAGCTCCCGCCCCCTCCTTGCCCCCTCCTTGCACAGATGCATTGGTACATTCCCCTCTTCCGAACTGCGAAGAAGTGCTGGAATAGCGCCAGGAACGGACTCAGGGAACTGGCGAAGCACAGCACGGCGAACCCCATCAGCAAGCCCCAGGAACGGGGCGCCAAGGCAAAGATTGGCAGCTTTAGAAAGTTCATCAGGTGGAGGAGGTAAGGGTGGATCAGGAAGCGAAGCACCAACTCGAAGGACCGGGTGTAAACCCCAACTTCGTTGTCACTAAGCCAACACACCCTTTCCTTAGGCCCCGGGACCCGCGCTTCACACGGCGGGCGCACGAACCGCATCCGAATCTCCCTAATGTTGATCATGTCCGGCCTACAACTGGCGGCCTCAATCACCATCGGTAGGTCAGTGCGACACGTCCTCCTTCTCTGAGGCCTCTACGCCCACCATCACCTCTCCTCTTCCATTGACTCCTCTGTCGCCGTACTACTACCCCCGGAGTCAAAATGAGAAGCCATCGATTAAAGGATATAGGGATTACCTAGCAGAGCAGCCGAGCCGAGAGGACGATCGGAAACGAATCTCCGACGAAGGCAACAGCGACAACGTCGGTGAGCGACTGACAGAAACCGGAAAACACGAAGACAAGTCAGAACCGGAAGAAAGTTTCCACCAATCTCCTTCTCCCCATATTTATAGAAGACAACCGGCCATCTTGACCGTCGATACGCCACCACGTGGCACCCATCGGAGCTTCCATGATGCCTCGACTGGCGTGCAAGTCACCTCATCCATGCGTCGCAAGCCCAATAGTGGAGGCGCTTCGATTTCCCCCTTGCACTTTCAAATCGCAATAATGGCCAACCAGGCGGGAATTCCAAGACCAACGCCACCACTCTCGAACGCGGATCAGGATCCGAACCGCCGTTCCAAGGCAGGGGAAGTGATACGTCATCCGAGCCGAGCCGGACTTCCACCTCGAGCTCGAATGCCGGGGGCAATTGTTACGACCTAAAAATCGTGATAATCCGACCTTCCATCTCAGCCCACCGAAATACCGTGCCGACTCGTCCCTCCCTCCAAAAGGGCGGCCAACCCAGCGACAGGGCGCTCCATGCCCAAACGTCAAAAAGCCACAGGGCGCCTGTCGATCCTAGAGTCCGACACGACTAAGGGAAGGGCGCACTCCGCCCCGGCCACTGATAGGGGCGCTCTCCACCACGGTCAATGCGGGACGCGCACCCGTTCTCCCTCAGCCCGCTGGAAATAGCGCACGAAGTGTACATCCGGACCGCTCATCCTCAGTCTGGGCCGGCCCGGCGACCCGTGGAGGGACCCCGCCCCTAGGAGGCGCTCCAACGGTTCCTTGGCACATCGAACACGACAAACAACCTAGTACAAAGATGCTACTGACACTTACGCCGCCCGACCACCTGACAAAGCACCCCCTGGCCGTTGCGTCCCCTGACACTTAATGCTTTCGGCCCTGACACCCTGACAAAAGCGACCCCGGCCATTGCGCCGTCTGACAAAAGCGTGACTGACACCCTTGATCCTGACATCCTCGTCCAAAGCTTCCGCTGACAGCAGGGCCAGCTCAGCACGCCAAGTCAGCATGCCAGACAAGCCCCACCTAACCGCGTCCACCAGGTATAAATATCCCTTCGCCTCCAACGGGAAAAAGGTTGGCAAATTATCTCTCAATCTCATTATTCACACACAAGAGCAAAGGTCATCCATATCTTTGTTCTTCCACCTCTGACAGCTCGTCACGTACGATCGACTCACCTTTAGTCCGACATGCGTGCATGGCCCCCGCTTTAAGTCTTATCACTAACTTAGGCATCAGAGAGGCTAAGGGTTGGACCCCAACCCGGCCTTTCTGACGAGCTGCTCCTTGTGCAGGCCAGCCTGTCGTCTTGGATTGCGCCCTGCCATTGTCTCCAACAGCGCGGTCGCAAGTTAGAGTCCCCGAAAGAATTGATTCCGTGTTCGGTCCTCGTTGTGTGCTTAGCCTCTTCATCACACAAATCACCTGTTAAACAACCTTCCCTAGTCACCACCTAAACATAACCATCGTGCCATTAGTTCCACGTAATACAAATTCAGTATACACGAGTTCTAACCCGCAACAAAACCCTTACCAAATGAGGGGCCTAAAATCACTCTCATTTAATGGCATGATTTTCATATTAAACCATTACCAATTGAGATCTCATTCACATTTGCCGCACCATCCAATCGCATCATTTCCCATTAAATCCTTACCAAATGAGGTGCCTAAAATCACTCTCATTTAATGGCCTGATTTTCCAATTAAACCATTACTAATTGACATCTCGTCCATATTCGCCACACCGCTCGTCCTCATTCGACGTATCCCAATCGCATCATTACTCTGCCCCCAAAGAGCCACATTATCCTCAAGGTGGTGCATAAAGTGCGTGAGATACTCATCTCTGACTGATGGTGCGCGCCTCCTATTGGGTCAAAACCCAACCAAGGTCTCCATTATCCTTCATGAAGCCCGAAAAGAAGCTACAGCAATCACCAATGTTCCTCGTGGATTCATCATGGCATGAAACTAGTCGCAAGACCCAAATGAGCCCATCGTCTACCTCTGAAGCTCTGCGTGCTCCTAGGTGCCAAGACAGGGCCCGCAGGGGCTCTGCAATGAACGCGGGGGCCTGTCGGCCCTGCAAAGGGACTGCATGGCCCTAAGGACCTGTGAGGGGGGCCGATGTTCCCTCCCGTATCCTTCCGATGGTTGGGCTGCCTTGGATCTTCGTCGAAGTCGTCAGCTGGGTTCAGATCTGACGCCGAATCATCTTTTTGTTGGACATACTCTTCCAAAGAGATGATTTTGCCATTGTCTCTTTCCAAAGCTAGCACATTTTGTTCCGCATCTCTGTCATTGTCTTCGTCTTTGTTCAGATTTGATGTCGTGTCGTCCTTCGGATGGGCCTCCACATGAAAAATTCCATAAAATTTCATCATTTCCGAGTCATTCAAGACAACCAAATGCTCTATAAAATTGTTCTCTATAAAGAAAAACTGTAGCATTATTTGGATCAAAGTTAAGATCTCTGAACCTAATGCAATGCAACAGTGATAGCATCCAGTCACCAGATAACAACCCATCAATTTAACTTGACATCATAAATGTTGAGTTCCACCTTAGCTGTGGGAATGTCGTTAAAATGAGTTTTTGCGAGAACATACTTGTTAGCTGCCTCCTGAAATTTTTCATATCGATAAATCTTGTTTCCTTCTTGTCGCAGCACATCAGCTCTTTGTAGCATATCATCAAACACCTGGTGACCTTTCATCATGGCCGCAGAATAGTCGTGCTTTGATCCACTTAATACGATCTTCGAGAAAAATCAAAATAAAAAGGGATTTTTGATGGTGGAAAGGGGAAGATGGAATTTTTATTTATTTGAGGAAAAGAAAATACAAGATAATTGACCTCTTTAGAAGAGGAGGCCACTCTTCTAACTTTACCTTTGAGACTAAATCCTAAATCTCCCAATCTAAAATAATCTTTCTTCTCACCATAGACATGTCTCCTTCTAATGATCATTGTCTTCTTATTTATAACAAGTCTCTCACTAATTAGGTAATTAGCCAAAAGACTAAATTAACCTCCTTATTTAAACTATTATCAAACGAGGATCCTAATATTTTTCTCACATTAAACCTTTACCAAATGAGGGGTCTAAAATCACTCTCTCATTTAATGACATGATTCCTATATTAAACCATTACCAATTGAGATCTCGTCCACATTCGCCGCACCGTCCAATCGCATCATTTCCTATTAAATCCTTACCAAATGAGGTGCCTAAAATCAATCTCTCATTTAATGGCATCATTAAACCATTACCAATTAAGATCTCGTCCACATTCGCCGCACCGCTTGTCCTCATTCAATGTATCATAATGCATCTCAAAGTCAAAGGGAGTCAAAATCAACATCGGAGACCTTGTCGTCTCACTGAACTTCGCAAATGCAGCTGCCTCAAAAATGAGATGAATTTTCAGAGCAACTTGAAACGTAAAGAACGAGATTTAAGCTCCGACAAATAAGAACAAGAGAGAAATCTAGGGTTATGGCTTTTCATGTGAGGAGAGTAAAATAGGAGAGGATAAGAGAGTTGGGGAAACCATTGTAGGATCATAGCGGAGGCAGAAGCGGCATGGGTCGCCATTGCGGTTTTGCCGATCAGGATTTTTTTTAACACGCCAAGGAAAAAAAGAGAGAAATAATAAAGAAAGAAGAAAACAGAAAGAAAATAAATGAAAGAGGGGATAGACAGCTCGGATATTTTGGGTAAAATAATTTGGGTTTAAGTTAAGCGGGTTGCGGGTTTAGTTAAATGGATTTACGTGGAAAGAAATTTAGGCCCTTACCCATAGAAAAAATAGAGAAAAAATTGCTGAAAAATCCCAAAATTTTTAGAAAAATAGATTCTCATAAATACAAATTTTCAGGCATTTACCGTTTATAATGTAAACATCGTGCAATTTGGAAATTTCTAACTTGCTAGTTAAGTAGTAACAAAAATGGTTTACAACCATAGAACACAATGGAATCAAAAATTTCACCTCAAACTAACTTGGTTGAAGAAACAGCTAAATCTATTAAATATATAATTTTTTTGTCAGTCCAAACTGTTAGTCTGGGTCTTATTACCTTAAATGTAAACATTACATAATTCAAAAATATTTAACCCGCATGTTTAGGCAGTCACAAAATAAACATTTTTTAACAATAGACCAAATGACTATTTGATGAGTGGATTAGCAATCTCCGACTTGTATTGTATGCTTACATTTTAAAGGAAGAAGATGAAAATAATCTGGTTGGATGGCTCCAAAAATTGATATATTAAGTTATTAATTGATGTAGCCATCCCCTCCCATAAGAAATTGAGGTAACACCTTAGGTCCCATTTCCTCTGTCACCCTCCCTCCTCCATCTCTCATGTGTGGTTAAGGGATATTATGAAAACTTCCTCAGATGGCAGTTAAAACAGCACACCTCTCTCCTCTTTTGAATGATCTTGATCTCCATGTGTTAAAACATTGTTACATCAAAAATGTTGTGGTTTGCATGTTTTTGCCCAAGTACATAGGGAAGCCAAACGTTCTGTTCTTTGAAAATAGTTAAATTTTCGATCACTCAATGTAAGGAAAATCATATGCAAATCCCCATATTTTCATTTTTTTTGTATATTTATGTCTCAGGACATAGAGATCAATTTAAACATAGCCGATCAAGAAGAGGGAAGGGTAGAGTCTCTGATGACACATGACGCACGCGCGCGCGCGCACACACACACACACACCCCCCCTCCCTGCGCTTGGGTGTGGCAGAGATCAATATACACGTACTACATATACATACTGACATACATATATGTGGACACCAATGATAAGTTTCTCCTTGGACACTTGTCAGAATAAATAACACAGCAAGCTGTACATGGTACAATATAAACATATTGGGAAAAGATCAGATTCATATCACATTGAACAATTCTGTTACTATGTTACTATTAGTATCATAGTTTAACAAATCGGCAAATACCGACATGTATTAATTGTCGTTTACGATCTCAAATATGCCATTACAATCCAGACAACTGCAAACTAATAACAACAAATACAAGCAGAATTCCAGGATCTGAAGTACCAAATGTTAAAATTCTGACATATTACAAATAATGCATGAAAGATCTTGTTAAACAGACAATCAAGCTTTGAAAAATTCACAAATAAAGATTCACAACGACCTGTTTAAATCGAATTTGTAAGGATGATATGTAACAGCCCCTCTTTATTGAATTCGAGATGAACTCTTCTAGTTCAATCAAGACACTCAAGACATGCATAGTATCAGGCTATTTTAGTTATGATATGATCTCTAATGAAAGCAAGCTAAGGTTGAGCTGATTGATTCAGTTAATATCTTCCATAATGATGATGACAGAGAAGAGGAAATACAGAAGAGTTTATTAGTCATCTCTCCTTATGTTTTATTTATAGTATTAGAATTACATGTGTTATAAATCTAGATCAATCTAGATCAATCATTCAAGGTCATAATTAAGAACATACACAAATGATGCATTGTATCTAGACACTATGTTAATTAAGTATATGTTGATACATATTTAACATATGTTCTAGTTTTAATACTCTCCCTTAAGGCAGCGAAGAAATATTGATCGTTCCCAACTTATCAGATAAAGAAGAGAACACTTTAGGTGACATAGAACTCGTATACAGTATAAAACCTGTAGGTAGCATGGAACTCTTAGACAGTAGTAAACACAGAGCTAAGAGGCAGCAGAGAGGCTATTAGTAATAGAACAATAATAGTATTGTAACAAAGTAGCACTACTATAGAGGTACTATAACAAAGTAGTAACACCTCAAAACTGTATCAAAGCAACAATACTAGGTAGTATTGAAGCAAAGTAGTAACAGCTAAAAGAATATAAGGGAGTCGCATATTGTAGCAGTACTGAAGCAGAGGAACATCACCTCAAGGACTGTAGCATTGTTTAGCAATATTAAAACATAATAGCAATAGCGTAACGACTACTGTAGAAGGGTGGCATTCCCGGAGCTGGTAGCAACATATGTATTGGTGAGGCATAACATCTCGATGTTACCCTGCCGTTAGGCATACGACATATGAGCATAGCCTAGCGCGTGCTTGTGACTAAGTTCACAACTACAATGCCAAGAGCCCATGCACTAATACCAATATCAAAAAATAGAAAAACATAGAAGAGGTAGATGTATAGCTTCATTAGCTATCTATTCATCTATCTATTTATAATATTAGAAGTACACGTATAACAAATCTAGAAAAGTCTAGATCCACCATTCAAAAGCACTAATTAAGTACATTGTGTAATTCTAGCCTGTAAGGATCAAATACACCAGAGGGGGGTGAATAGTGGTGAATAGTGTATATTAAAAATTAACTGTTGCAATTAAAGAGTTACTTCTAATTGCTTAAGATGTGCAGAAAGTAAAGTATGTAGAAAAAGTAAATCAAACGCAAACACAGAAATTTATCCTGGTTCGGATCCTCTTGATCCTACTCCAGTCCTCTACTCCCAGTAGAGATTTTCAATCCACTATAATCACTTGCCCCGCAAGCACCAACTTACAAAAAATGGTGAAACTCCCCGTGTCCCAAACTTTGTACAATCTCAAAAGAGATTCAAACCTGTTAAATAAGAAATAGAAAAACACATATAGCCTTGTTATGAATTTAGAATGAAATTCAAGGAAGGTGTTTTAAAAATGAGACTTCAAGATGTATAAGATATATAATGAAGAGCAATACTTGAAGTTCTCTGGTTCATAAAAGAAGAGAGAGATCAATCGATTTCTTCTTGCAATTATGAACACAAACAACTTTCTAAAACGATGTTGAAAAAGACAAAATTGCATTAAGGAAGAAAACTTCAATTCTCAAAAGATCTATGATTAAGAATCTTGAAGTTCTTCCGTTCTCATAAGAAGAGAGAAATCTATGGATTTCTTCTTGCAAATGAGAAAAGAGCAACTAAGGCAAGATTGTTTAGAATCAACAATTATAGGAAGAAAGAGAGAAGAAAGTTGTGTGGAAAGAATGAGGGGTATGCCCACTTATTTATAGTATTTTTGGGCAGTTATTCTGAAGGAAAATAGGGGGAAAAGGAGTTTCCTACCGTTCAGAAACGGTCTGGAAAGTTTCAGGTAAAACGGTCATAAAAACTTCATTAGTCGACTAAAGGAGTGTTAGTTGACTAAAAGTCAAAAGGTGGAATTTTTTACTGAAATTTTAACGGTAAGTTTCTGAAGTTGACTGAAGAATACTCAGAAATTTTCAGGTCAAAATTCGAACAAAAAGTTTTTAGTCGACTAATGGTTGACTTAGTTGACCAGGACAGAAAAACGTGAATTTTGACTTTTCTGAAAAGGGTTGTTTAGGATATGTTATTAGGAACCTAGGACTTAGATGGATTTCATATTCAAGGCTCTGAAATCTATAAAGTATAAAAAAATACATCAGTCCGTAGATTTCCGTAGATATGTATGTTGAGCTTCATGTGAGTATTTGAGATGCCTTTGTGCAGGGATTCCTTATCAAGTGATTATTGTCCAAGCGTGGATATATTAGGAAACTGCACATCTGCATAGATAGAGTGAGTAGCAATAATAATAGTTGTCACATCAAAATCATATGGAATAAAATAGGAAAGTGAACATGGGATTATGAAATCCCAACATTATCCCCCTTTTTGATGATGACAAATATTTATAAAAACTGAAGTGGCATACTCATATATATGCAGATATCATATAAGATGCTATACTCAGTTATATGATGGCAAATATGTATGCTCCCCTTAGAATTTGCCTAAATATTCTCCCCATTTGTCATTGACAAAAAGATGGGGAAAAGAATAAAGTTAGTCGATTAAGAAACTAGTTAGTCGATTAAGAGAAAATAGCACAGAACTGAACATAGGTGTTCTAAACCAGACAATGTAACATAGCGTGTACGAAACAGAACCAAACAGATCTTTACTAAACAAAACATAGAGGAACCATACAATGTGACTAGCAGACGACCAATAACCATAGTAAGCATACGGAACAGACATATCCAAAGACCCATCACTAAGGCCCTACGGCCTACAACAAAAAACGAATTAGAACCAGCAGACAAAACAGATTGTTCCAAAGCCCAACACTAAAAGCCCGAAGGCCTACAACCTAAAAACAAAATACCACAACATTCAGGAAACAACAGACACCTACGACAACAATTGTGACAAACGGCGACAACGAGCGGTCTAGTGCTAACGGCCAGAGGGAGAACCGTATTCCTGAGAAGTGCGACATGGTTTGCGACGGGGAGTTTCTTCGGGAGCAACTACATTCAGAGCCTCAAGAGAGGAAACAAGCTTGCTCTGATTTAGTTGAACCTGGTCGATCACATGGGCCTGCTCAGTCAAGGCCGTACGGAAATCTCTAAACCCAGCAGTCATCGTCTCGCGAAGGGATTTAACATCCTCCCTAAGACCGTGAAGAACGGTCATGGTGGTTTGGCGAGGAGTGGAGGAAGTGCGAGGGGTCTTTAAGGGACACGACCTAGGATTAGTTCGACATTCTGGGAAACATTTGTGAACACACTGTTTCTTAACAAAACGAGGAAAACCGTGGGATGAACCCGGAGTAGATGAACCCAGAGTGTGAGAAGCAGAGGGGCCGAAAGTTGGTTGACCAGGGGTATAGTCAGGGTCGGCGGAATTTGGTTCTTCGACGGGGTCCTCTTCGGGGTCTTCTTCTTCGTCATCATCATCACTATTTGCAGCATCGGATTCCTCAGGGTCCGGAATATCGAGATGCATATTATGTAGAGTGATGATGTTGAGATTGTAAGGGTTAGAGACGGCAAGTTCGCCCTCAAGAGGAATACTGAACATTTTCAGAACCAAGGTGATGAAAGAGGGGTGATAGATGTGGGTTTAGACTGGACGAAGAAGAGACTGTAAGATCCCAAAACCCCAATTTATAGGCAATCCACCCATTACTGCATAAAGACAATGTTCCAACTCATTGGATAGATAGTTAAAAGAGCCACCTTTCGGCATGAGATTGGAAACAATGACCTTGAGGATGATGCGAGCAGACGGATGGAAATGAACGACTGAAAGTTTGTGAACCCAGGGAGTTGCGATTTTAGCGAGGATTCGAGGATCGGTCATGGTGAAGTTAAGGGAACCCGAAAAATGAGAAGGAATATCAAGGAGTTCACAGATCTTACGAAGGGTAAGACAGACCGGAAAACTCTTGACGCGGGTGAGGATATGGGTATCACGGCCGACGACGCAAGGCTCTAGGTTGGCGTAGCACTCTCAAACAAGGAGTGGGTAGTAGGGTTTCTTATTCCCAAGAGCCCAATGTTGAACGAAGCAAGAGCGGAGTAATCGATGAATCTCTCAGGATGAAACTTCGCACTCGCGGAGGCTTTGAAGCGATTCTCGGCCGCAACATCACGAAATTGAGGGAGAGCCATTGAAGAGGAAGAAGATGAAAGAATGGTTCGGTTGGGGATAAAAGAAATGGAAAGAAATCGCCGAAAATAAGTAGGCAGAATTTGAAGTAGTTATCCAAGCGAACAGGTGCCATGATCAGTTCGAGAGCAGTTTTAGAAACTGAATGGGTGAGAAAGAACTGAAAAGTGTTCAAAAAATATGTGAAGAGGCGGAAGGAAGAAGAAACGAAAACGCGAAAAGACGCAAGTTAGAGCGGAAACGGTTTAAAAACCCGATATAATCGGCTAATAGATTGGTTAGTCGACTAAGGTAACGGAATAATAAAAATATCTAGATCGCATCGTTCGGATTTTAATAATAAAAAATATTTAAAAAAATTTGAAAAGATAAAAACTAGTTTGGAAAGTACGGTAGTGGGTGAATGAGATTTAAGGCTTTTAATAAAATTGGTCAATGCATTGAATATTGATGATGTCAAGTCCTCATTCCAAGATGAGATAAAATTTCGGGTTTCTAGGCAAGGAAGTGGCCGAATAAAAAAGGGACATGTGGCCTGGAGTGCTTGGGAAAAGGGAAGTTGAAATGCCTTTTACCAAGGTGATATAATGAAGGCTAATTGTGGGTTCCAAGGCAAGATATGCGGCCAACAAAAGAAGCCAAAAAGCCCTTGTCAGGTAAGAATTTAAGATATTAAATAAAGTAGGTAAGAATTTAAGAATTCAAATAAAGTCTCATAAATAATTTTATCAAACCGAATTCTTATAGGAAAAGACAATCCCAAATTAGTGAACATTCCTAATAGATAGGAACGAAATAAAAAATATTAAAATAAACCGAATATAAAAAACGGTTGTAAAAGAAATTCGGATTAAATAAGACATTAGTCGACTAAATAAAATAATTGTCCTAAAAAATCATAAGAAAATTCCAGAAATTCATAAAAATTGGAAAACATTATATGATAAATTCAGATTCACTGATGATGCCTAGATCTCTTCTAAGTTTGATGAAAGATTCCGCTTTCAAAGGCTTAGTTAAGATATCGGCAATTTGATGTTCAGTGGAAATGAATTTCAAAACTATATCCTCTTTTTGAACATGATCATCTAAAAAATGATGACGGACATCTATATGCTTAGTGCGTGAATGATGAACTGGATTCTTAGACAAATTAATTGCACTAATGTTATCACACATTATTGTGGAACATTCAATGCCATAATCTGAGATAGTTTGTTTCATCCATAAAATTTGTGCACATGCTAACCCAGCGGCAATATATTCTGCCTCTGTGGTAGATAATGAAACAGAATTTTGCTTTTTGCTAAACCATGAGACCAAAGCATGTCCAAGAAAATGACATGTACCACTGGTACTTTTTCGGTCTGATTTGCAACCAGCAAAATCTACGTCACTATATGATAATAAATCATGTGCTAGTTTTAGGATAAAATAATCCAAAATCAGAAGTATGTTTAACATATCTAATTATCCGTTTTACAGCAGTAAGATGTGACATCTTAGGATCTGCTTGAAAACGTGCGCATAAACAAACTGAAAACATAATATCTGGTCTACTAGCAGTTAAATAAAGTAGAGAGCCAATCATACCTCTGTAAAGACGTTGATCAACACTCTTACCATTTAAGTCTTTGTCTAATGATGTAGATGTACTCATTGGAGTATGTTTATCAGCAGAAGTCTCTAAACCAAAACGCATGATGAGTTCTTTAGCGTACTTTGATTGATGAATGAAGATACCTTCCTTCATTTGTTTGATTTGAAGTCCAAGGAAGTAGTTGAGTTCGCCCATATGACTCATTTCAAATTCCTTCTGTATAATCTTAGAAAAATCTAAACAAAGAGGTTCATTAGTAGAACCAAATATAATATCGTCAACATATATTTGAATAATAATGATGTCAGATTTTATATTTTTAATAAACAGAGTTGAATCAATTTTACCAATTTTATAACCAGAATTTAAAAGATAACTTTTCAATCTATCATACCAAGCACGAGGTGCTTGTTTAAGAGCATATAAAGCTTTCTTTAATTTAAAAACATGATTATTAAGAGATTCATGAAAAAAACCTGGTGATTGTTCAACATAAACCTCTTCTTTAAGAAAACCATTTTAAAAAGCACTTTTGACATCCATTTGAAATAACTTAAAATCTTTAAAACATGCAAATGATAAAAGCATTCTAATAAATTCAAGACGTGCAACTGGTGCATAGGTTTCTTCATAATCAATTCCTTCTTCTTGATTATAACCGTGTGCAACCAATCGTGCCTTGTTTCTAATTACCTGACCAGATTCATCCAATTTATTTTTGAATACCCACTTGGTACCAATAATTGAATGATCTGATGGTCTGGGAACTAATTCTCAAACATCATTTCTCTGAAATTGATTGAGTTCTTCCTGCATAGCAATGATCCAAGAATTGTCTTTGCATGCTTCATTGATGTTCTTTGGTTCAATGGTTGAGAGGAAAGCACAATGCGCCATTTGTTCTATTTGACGACGAGTTCTTACTCCATCTGTAATATCTCCAATGATTAATTCTGATGGATGATTTGGAATTTGTACAAATGCCTTAGGAAGATCTGCATTATCTGAAACAGACTTAACAGAGGGTTTAGTAGCATCAATTTCATCAAGATTAATATTATCTAAAGAATTAGATAGAGGTAATATATTCTCTTATCATCAATGATGATGGGAGAATTAGATGAGGGGTTCTCATCAAATGTGACATGTAGTGATTCTTCAACTATTGAAGTTCTTTTGTTATATACTATGTAGGCTTTGCTACGTGTTGAGTATCCAACAAAAATTCCTTCATCAGATTTTGAATCAAATTTATCAAGTGCATCTTTAGTATTAAGAATAAAACATTTACATCCAAACACTTTAAAATATGATACACGAGGAATGCGATTAAAAAATAATTCAAAACAAGTTTTATTAAGCAATGGCCTTATAAGAACTTTATTCATAATGTAACAAGCAGTTGCGACAGCTTCTGCCCAAAAATATTTTGGTAGATTACTATCACAAAGGATTGTTCTAGCACATTCTTGTAAAGTTCTATTTTTCCTTTCTACTACTCCATTTTGTGGAGGAGCACGAGGAAAAGAAAAATTGCGTGTAATGCCATTTTCATTACAAAACTTGGTAAAAGATTCATTTTCAAATTCTCCTCCATGATCACTACGAATAGTGACAATGTTAGAGGATTTGATCTTTTGTATCTTTTTACAAAATATTGAAAATTCTTCAAAAGCATCATTCTTATTTTGTAAGAATATAACCCAAATATATCTAGAATAATCATCAACAATGACAAATGCATATCTACTTCTATTTAAGGAGGCTACTCTTGAAGGACCAAACAAATCTAAGTGTAAAAGTTCTAATGGTCTCTTGTTGAGATAATACCCTTTGATTTTAAAGAAGATTTATGCATTTTTCCTTGTTGACAAGCATCACAAAAATATTTGTATTTGAAAGAAATATTTGGCATTCCATTTACTAATTTGTGTTTTGAAATATGTGCAAGATTTTTGAAATTTGTGTGTCCAAAACGTTTATGCCATAAAAGTGTATCATCTAATGTAATCATTAAACAATGATTATTAGTGGTAATAGACATGCATAAGATATAAATGTTATTCTTACGCTTACCACGAAATAAAACAGATGACATATCAGAATCATAAATGATGCAATTACTTTGTTCAAAAACTATTTTATAATTTTTATCGCATAATTGACTAATGGAAAGTAAGTTGTGTTTCAAACCGTCAACCAGGTGAACATTCTCAATGATAGGCTGATTTGCATTACCAACTGTTCCAGTGCCTATGATTTTGCCCTTTTTGTTGTCACCAAAGGTAACTGTGCCTCCATCTTTATATATAATGGTTGAAAATAATTTGACATTTCCAGTCATGTGTTTTGAACATCCACTATCCAAAATCCATCTTTCCTTTTTAGGTACCTGAAAGATAAAACATTAAACATTGGTACCCCTTTTTGAGGGTCCTTGGGATTAGATTTTTGGAAGCCAAACTCAAGTGGAATTTGGCTTTCTAAGATAATCACAAGAATAAACAATAGAATGCATATAATGAGATATATAACCATTTCTATCTTTTAAACAAGAATCCTTAGGAACCCATATACTAATTGTAGTAGGTTTCCTTGGAAATGTTTTTGAAATGTTAGTAACATTTCTTTGTGAAGAAGAAGTAGGAGTGTTTACTTTCTTCGTGTATATGAATGCGTGATTCTTCTTTTGTGGTTTAACAAAGATAGTTTTTCCATAAAAAGAAGAAGTGTTACAGGACTTGGGTGCATCCTTGTGAGAATATCCCAATCCTTGTCTATGATTTGCTGGATATTGAATTTTTAGCAAATCATCGAGATTTGTCTTTCCTTTGTTAAATTTATTAACATTGGATGACATCTCGACGTATTTCATCTTTAGTGATGAAATACTTTTATCCATTTCGGATATTTGTGTATGTAGTTCTAGATTCTTAGTTTTGAGAATATCATTCTCTTTACTAAGATCTAAATTTTGAGAAGATGTATTCTCAATATGTATGGAATTTGGTGTAGTGTTTTTAGAAGAATATAATTCTTGATATTTAATAAGGAGATTGTCATTATTCTGTTTCAAAGATTTATGTTGACCATTCAACTTTTTGAAACGAGAATAGAGATCTTTCAATGCTTCTAATAATTCTTCATTATTAAAGGAACTTACCTCTTCTTCATTATCTTGTGCCATAAAGCACATATTAGCACTTTCATCATGGTCGTCTTCATCATCTGAAGATTCATCCCAAGTTGCTGCAAATGCTTTCTTCATCTTGTCAAACTTCCTTTCTCTTCTGGATTGATCGTTGTTGTTGGAAGTTTTGAACTTTGTTTTGAGAAGTGGACAATCTTTCTTCATATGTCCTGGCTTATTACAATTGAAGGAAAGAGAAGAATCAGTATTTTTAGACTTATTATTATACTTACCTTTTCGAAAGAACTTTCTGAAGTTCTTGGCAAAGAATGCCATGTCATCATCTGAATCTTCATTATCTGATGTTGTGTTGAAGGCGAGTACTTTCTTCTTCTGATCTGATTCTTCTTTCGCATCTTGCAATGTAACTTCATGTGCCATTAGGTTACCAATTAGATCTTCCATTGATAAGGTGGAAAGATCATTGGCTTCGTCAATAGCAGTGATCTTTGGACGCCATTCTGGGGAGAGTACCTTAAGAATCTTGCGTACCTGATCAAGAGAAGAGTAAACTTTTCCAATAGCATTAAGAGAATTAATAATGTTAGTGAACCTGGTGTTCATTTCTCCAATCGTCTCTTTGTCTTGCATCTTGAACAACTCATATTTATGAACCAAGGAAGCAATCTTGGTTTCCTTTACTTTATTGGTTCCTTCATGAGTTACCTCGAGTATGTGCCAAATTTCCTTTGCACTTTTGGCCTGAGATACTCGATTAAACTCATGTTTATCCATGGCACAGAATAAAGCATTCATGGCCTTTGAGGAGTTGGTCTTTGCAGATTTGTCGTTGGCGGTCCAATCAGCAACAGGTGTTTCTGGCTTTGTGTATCATGTCTCTACGATGTCCCAAATCTCATAATGCATACTTTGGATATGAATCTCCATTCGTATTTTCCAATATGAGTAGTTTGAACCATCAAATAGAGGAGGACGAACTTGAAAGTGCCCTTCAGGATGCTGATTGTAATTGTGTGGAACGGCGTTCATGTTTAATGTTGAGGAACTTGCTGCCATCTTAGCCTTGCTCTGATACCAAATGTAATTCTAGCCTGTAAGGATCAAAGACACTAGAGGGGGGTGAATAGTGTATATTAAAAAATTAACTGTTGCAATTAAAGAGTTACTTCTAATTGCTTAAGATGTGCAGAAAGTAAAGTATGTAGAAAAAGTAAATCAAACGCAAACAGAGAGAATTATCCTGGTTCGGATCCTCTTGATCCTACTCCAGTCCTCTACTCTCAGTAGAGATTTTCAATCCACCATAATCACGTGCCCCGCAAGCACCAACTTACAAAAAATGGCGACACTCCCCGTGTCCCAAACTTTATACAATCTCAAAAGAGATTCAAACCTGTTAAATAAGAAATAGAAAAACACATATAGCCTTGTTATGAATTTAGAATGAAATTCAAGGAAGGTGTTTTAAAAATGAGACTTCAAGATGTATAAGATATATAATGAAGAGCAATACTTGAAGTTCGCTGGTTCATAAAAGAAAAGAGAGATCAATCGATTTCTTCTTGCAATTATGAACACAAACAACTTTCTAAAACGATGTTGAAAAAGACAAAATTGCATTAAGGAAGAAAACTTCAATTCTCAAAAGATCTATGATTAAGAATCTTGAAGTTCTTTCGTTCTCATAAGAGAGAAATTTATGGATTTCTTCTTGCAAATGAGAAAAGAGCAACTAAGGCAAGATTGCTTAGAATCAACAATTCTAGGAAGAAAGAGAGAAGAAAGTTGTGTGGAAAGAATGAGGGGTATGCCCACTTATTTATAGTATTTTTGGGCAGTTATTCTGAAGGAAAATGGGGGGAAAAGGAGTTTCATACCGTTCAGAAACGGTCTGTAAAGTTTCAGGTAAAACGGTCATAAAAACTTCATTAGTCGACTAAAGGAGTGTTAGTCGACTAAAAGTCAAAAGGTGGAATTTTTGACTGAAATTTTAACGGTAAGTTTCTGAAGTTGACTGAAGACTACTCAGAAATTTTCAGGTCAAAATTCGAACAAAAAGTTTTTAGTCGACTAATGGTTGACTTAGTTGACCAGGACAGAAAAACGTGAATTTTGACTTTTCTGAAAAGGGTTGTTTAGGATATGTTATTAGGAACCTAGGACTTAGATGGATTTCATATTCAAGGCTCTGAAATCTATAAAGTATAAAAAATACATCAGTCCGTAAATTTCCGTAGATATGTATGTTGAGCTTCATGTGAGTATTTGAGATGCCTTTGTGCAGGGATTCCTTATCAAGTGATTATTGTCCAAGCGTGGATATATTAGGAAACTGCACATCTGCATAGATAGAGTGAGTAGCAATAATAATAGTTGTCACATCAAAATCATATGGAATAAAATAGGAAAGTGAACATGGGATTATGAAATCCCAACACATTGTACCTGGATACTATACTAGTTAAGCACATGTTGGGTCATATTTAACACACATTCTAATTCTAACGGATGATTTGTTGGAGTTGTCTACAAGAAGAGACGGTATTTTTAGACAGTCCATGGATAGATAAAGTACAATTTTAAACCGATAGGTCCAACACCCCAGCAATGTTGGTCAACCCTAGAAATCATGATACTTCATATTCGTATCGGCTTGATACACCCAATACAGTCAATGCCCATACCATGAGCCAAAACCGAATCCAGGATTTGAAACCTTATTAGTAATGATGCATATTATAATACCGGTAAGTGAACGTTACTGCTCATAAAATCATGAAAGTAATGTGATTGACATGCAGAAACTCATGCGTAGGATGTTGAGCATGTTCAAGGTGATCAAGTAATAAATGAGCATCTGCATATATGCATAGAGCACATTGAAGTATTGAATAACCTAAGGCTACAGAACAGTGGTACTGAATGCAGGTGTCTGGGTTATCATAACTTCTTAATAAGTACAATGTTTGCCAGTAGGCAGTAAACAAAGTTTCCAATCATGTAAACATAGAAGTAAAAGTTGCAAGCATTACCTCCACCAGAGAATTCATCCAAGTCTGCAACAAAAACACCCATTGCATTAGAGTCTGCAGGGATGTTCATGTTTCTTTTCAAGAGAACTTCTAGAGTTTCGCAAGCGTTTTCTTGGAATATTCCAAGAAATGAAGCCAATGTCTTCAATTGTGCACCATTGGAATCAGCAGTGGTATGAAAACGATGGCTCAAACCAACTACCGACACTCGAACAGAACCAAGAAATTTCATGGCAGTACAATGAGAGTGCCTGGTCCGTTTAGTCTGCTTGAAAAGGAAGTATAATAGCGTTGATATTCATCATGAAAGTTTGATGGTAGGAAAGTTCTTGATCAAACATATGTACTTCCCTTGCTAGTGTAGGATAATAGAACATACCATTGCAAAATGGCCAGCCTCGGAAGGCGAAGACTCCTTAACATGCATTCCAGGTACTGAAGCAACCAGGTGTCCAACAGCCCCTCTGAAGTCATAATTTGGCAACTCTGCAATCCAATGTGCTTGGCTTGGCACATCAGAGATAAGAGATGCAACAAACCCTCCCAGTTGGGCCCCGAAATCAGGATATGAATCTTCAAGAGTAGAAAAGAGTGTGGAATAGTCTGGCGAACTTCTCAAAGGAAAATCTTGCCACCAAACTGTATTTGTCACATAGGTCCACTATCAAAATAAACCAGAATAGGTAAGCATAAATAAGAGTCAAAATTAGAAATGAATGATTCCACAAATATTGAAGAATATAGTTTCGTATTTAACTTTCAAGCAGTATGAAAGAAGTAAAACTGTAGAGAATGTATAGACATCATTGAGCTTTGACCGAAGAAACTAAACGCTAAGTACTGATCACAATCTACGTTATGTTTTTTACTGCCGTTATTATAACAAGTACGCAGTGTAAATTTTATAAAAATAAAAGTTAGAAATGCTGATGCAAAAATAAATTGCAAACTAAATCCAGTCCATGACCAACCATGCAATAAATATAGCAACTTTTTGCTACTGAAAGAAGATTCAAGTAATTTGAGATGTCCACCAAATTATGTCATCCAAACTTGCTGAAACACAGCAGCTCTGAGAGAATACCTTCCTTAATTCTACATTAGAAAAAGATAAAAAAAAGTTTCATTTCCTTTATAAAATGCATGCATAATGATAGAAATTAAATTCGATATGGACTCTTTACTTTTAAAAGATTTTAAGGAGTTTGAGTCCTTGGAAAATTCTAATTAGTTGAGTCTTTGGTATTTTGAGAGTTTTAGTTATTTGAGTCGTGTTGTTATTTGAGTTTTTTTTGTCATTTGAGTTTGCGTTATTCTAGAAGTTCTAGTCATATTAGGTTTAAGAGTCAAGTTGAAAGCCTTCATATCCACAAACTTATGAGTTTTTTATTTGAAGAAATCAATGAAGAATACTAGTTTTTGGTGTAAACTTTTACTTTCTCCACAAAATTAAATATTTTGCATTGGTTTGGTCGCCAGACGAAAGGTCTGAAGAATATCTACGTGCGAGGCGTGCAAGTCAGTGATCGTAAGATTTCCGGGGTGCAAGATCCAAAAAGTTATTAAATCCATAATCTATCTCCTCTACTAAATTCCCACAACCTCCCTTCTCGCTTCTTTTTGCGTCACATAACCGTGATTGAGATGTCACAATCCCAATGCTAACCCCCGCCCCCACCCCACAACCAAAAACCACAAAAAAGAAAAAAAAATAAAAAAGAAATAAAAGAGGTCAGGAGATTCAATCATTTTGGTTGTTGTTTCGTATTTTAATTTAACACCAACAAACATATTGAAGTAATGGGAAACTAGAAAATGTATGCTTCAAGTTCCATTCATTCCTATAGTCAGATTAATGATAACTATCATGTGGTAGAGAAATAATGCATCGATGTTTTTCTGGGACATTTTGGTAGTAGTAAATGCATTTGCATTAAGTGAGGGAGAAATGAGTCGTATTACAAGTATGGTTTTGGTTGTGTTCAAGGTTTGCAATCTTGTTCAATTGCGAAGTCCATCCGAACCGTCCAATGAAGAAATAAGAGGAGAGTAAAGCGTCAATGGCACGCGAAGCGCATGCAGAACCGATACATAATAAATGTATCAGTACCGGATTTCAAGTCATTAACACCAAAGTTATAAACTACTAACAACTAGTATAAGATATGCATGATTTGAATTGCTAAAATTTGAAATTCTATTTTATCTCATATAATGATAAGAAAATTTTCATTCAACCAGCATAATCAAGGTTCAATATATTGGCTGATACAAGTACGTATAAGCAACTTGTGATCGGATCTATAGGAGTGATAAAATGCACTTATTTATTGGCACCAGATGAAAATATTCAGATTTCACGAGATAGTATAAAATTGTTTTGACTAGAATTGAAGTTAAAGCATTGATCTCTTAAACAAAAACTAACAAAAACTAGATAGATTGACTTAGATAATTCATGAAGAGGATCCGTTGATAAAGTTGGTTATCAAAGAGCAGACGTTGCCTAGATGATAAGGATGATCTATAAATATTTAAGCACTTACTAAAGACAAATATCTAATACCTAAGAACTATGTTGAGCTAAGGGAAATAATAACTAAAGTCAAATCCTTTCGATATGTATTTTTGATACTATTCGATATGTATTTTTGATACTTTTGATATAGCTGACACCAATACTAGATTGAAACCGACTTCAAACCTCAGATGTGATGCTAACTTGCTGCAATAATATCAATTGGTTATGTTGTTCACAAGTAAATATTATAATTTCCAAATTAGAAATAAGAACTATAGTTTTCATTCTAGGAAAAAGAAATTATAGCTTCCAATTTATGAATAGGAATTGTAATTGTAAGGTATGTTTTAAAGCTATGTAAATGGCATCAATACTCCAACCATAGGGTGTGGTCTGTTTTCAACATGGCATCAGAGCATAACTTTGTGGTGTTATGATCACCAGATTCATCACCATTGTCACAATCTTCATTCATCACGTCTTAATTCAACTCGAAACTCATCCTAAACCAATCCCAAATCAAACTATACCGCCCAAACCAAACCAATAGTAAACTATGGATAGATGTTCTGATCGAAACAAAAAAGTTTCAGCCTTATACTAGTTTCAACAAGACATGTAATAAAACCCAGCCCAAAAATCGATTTCAACAAAAAAAAATCCTTTAAAATCAACAAACAATTAAGCATAGAATTTACAAATGGATAATCTAGCAGCAAACGCTCTTAATAAATTGTTAAAAAATAACAATCAATACTTCAAAAATTCTATACTGGGCATGTGTAAATAAGCCAGGGAAGAAAAGAAGATAGAGGGAGAAAGCGGTTTGAGTCAGATAACAACTTGTTGGTTCTTAAGTTCAAAACTTGTTTTGATGATGATCAACACTATGTTGTGTGCTAATTAGCTCATTTGTTTTAGTCTCATGTTAACAATTGATTATCTTGATGAGAAGACAAAACAATAGGTAATGTGATGATGGAATCAATGCTATGGAGCAATGCTTACATGAAGATTATTGAGCTTCAATGTGATTTTACATTTTATCTTCATGTATTTTGCTTTTTCTTAAAGGATATTGTTAAGACTTGAATAGATGCACACACACACACACACGCATATATGCATCATTTCCATCATAGGGTTCCTTAAAATTCATGTAGAACCCTTCCCATTTGATACATTGCTCAAAACACTCTTATAGTGTATTTTGGAGCAGGACAGGCACATTGTGTAGGGCACCAGACGTCTGTCATGTCAGCTTTTTTTGTTCAGCTTGACACAGCCATGGGTCAATCGTCTTGATACTCTATGATCAGGCGTCTGAACAATGGTTCAGACGTCTGGTACATGAACTCCAGTCGACTAAACAGAGTGAGCCAACTTTCATCTACTCTCTGTCTTTTGGACTAATAATTGGCAGTCGTCTGAAGAATGCTTTCCAAACGATCGACAGTCGTTCAGTCGTCTGGTAAGTGTTCATCAAACGTCTGTCGCTTGGAGATTAGACTTTCATCTTTTTCATCTGTACATATCATTTTGCCACTGCCAGACACCTAATGATTTGTTCCCAGACGTCTGTGCACAGACGTCTGGGAACATTACTTCAGACGTCTGGTCACTCCAACATCTGTCCGTTAATAGCCTTTGGCTGTGGATTTTGAGATTTGTTTTCTTGGGTTTTTAGCCGAGTTTGTGAGTGCTATTTAAACCCATTTGAGAAGGATTTTGGGCACCACTCCATCAACATTAAGATCATTTTGTGAGTGCCAAAGTAAGGGTTTTTCATTGAAGAGATTTCTTTTCCTCTTTCTCTCTTTGTTATGCATTGATCATTCATCAAGAGAGTGTTCCAAGTGCATCAACTTCTACATCAATCACTTGATTTCAATCTTTCATGCCTCCACATACACATTAGTAAGATCTATTCCAGGTAAGATTGTATTTTCGTTTCTTTTATTACGAGATTTAGTACTTGGGTTGTGCGTACATGTTGAGGTTACTCCACTTGGAGTGTTACTATATATCCCAGTTTAAAGATTATCCCGGTCGGGGGTTGTCCTCAGTTAGAGTTTTCGTGCCCCGATTAGGGAGCACTAATGGAAAGCCATCGCTCGGGTTTACAAGGGTGTGCCTGGAGTAAGAGTCCCTATGTAGGGATCCGAACCAGGATGTCTTGTGTTTGTGTTTGCATTGGCGTAGTTTCCTTTGTTGTTTGTTGATATAATTGTTTTATTTCCGTTACGTTGTGCGTTGAATTATTAGTAACTTTTTAATTGCGTATATTTGCTTGTTTTGACACTATTTATGCCTTTATTTACTGTTTTGTGTATCCACAGGTCCCCATAAGTGGTATCAAATCCTTGGTTTGGTGGCTTTTGCAAGCTTGACATCTATGTTTCAACAACAATCATCTCTTCCTCCCGTCTTCAAAGGCAAATACTACGCAAAATGGAGGAAGATCATGCGTCATTGGCTTAATGACCAAGATGCGTCAAAGAACATTACTTCGAATGTTCAAGTCTGGAATGCTTTGCTCAATTGCGTTTCCACGAAAATTAGAAAGATGATAAAAAAATTCGAGACGGCAAGTGCAATGTGGAATCTTCTCTAAGGGAATTTCGGAAAAGATGAGATCAAGTCTTGCGATGATGCGAGCATCGATTGCAATGATGTATCTCGTAACTCTCTCATTCAACAACATAATGATGCTATTACTAGTTATTAGGAGTTGATTTCGTATGACTCTCTCAAAGTGAAAAATAGAAGCTTGAGAGAAATGCATGCACACACATCTTTATCATCCGAACCTTGTGCTAAGACACAAACCATTGCTTTGAATCAAGAAAAGATTGCGATTGATTCACGTGTATGCATGTTGAGTAAAGAAAATGACTCTTAAAACTCAAATTGAGTATGTGAATGGCTTTCACAAATCTGTGAAAGAGAGTGTATGACACGCATCAAGTAGATCAATCATTGCATATCGAGAAAGATGGACTTCTTTCTCATATTAGTGCATTGAGAGGTGAGGTTGCTCCTCTCAAACTCCAGAGAATGTGCACTCGGATAGTGACTCCGTCAATCTTGAGAATGATTCTCAAATTGACGCTTTGAGAGATGAGACATTGGCTCTCAAATCTTCTTGAGCTTAGCTCATGTCTATCCAAGAGAGATGACGATATTGTTCAAAAATAACATTTGATTATCTATCTTCATAAAGTTTTGATGTTACAAACACATATATATTATTATTTATGTATACTAACTCTATCTATGCAGATTATAAAGTTCAACATTTTCATATTCAGAAATCATCAAGTCAACGTATACATTGCAAGAAGCATCAAAAATCAAGATGAATCTCAAAAGATGAATATTTATATATTGTGAAAAATGATATAATTTTTCTTTTTCTTTTTGCATATACTTAGCATGTGAAAGCCTTGATGATGATCTATCTTAGTCATTTAGTGTCTTTCCTCAAACGACCAAGTCACCGACCTTTTTAGTCGACTAACTCTTTTCCCTGGTCGACTAATTAATTTTCACTTAATTTTCAAAAATTACGATTTTTGGTCAACCACATTTATTAGTCATGCGGATCATTTTTATACAATTTCCTAAGTTTTTATCATAGTCGACTAATAGATTTTCCTAGTCGACCAGTCAGTTATTCTAACAGTTATTTATTCTGACCGTTTGTTGGTTATAATTTTGTAGTCGACCAACACCATTCTAGTCGATTAATGGTAGTTATAACTTCTTCCAACGGCTATAAATCTGACTGTTGGCAGTTGTAGTCGACCAATCTAAGTTATCTAGTCGACCAATTTTAGTTTCAACGGTCAAATTTTAGTTCATTTTCAAGGCCAGGTAGACCAATAGCTTTGCCTAAACGACTAATTTTTGGACAAACAGTTAAGTTTTTCGAACCATTTTAGACAGTTGTTAAACAGTTATTGGGGATCTCTTTAGCCGATAAATAGCCCCAAACCCTCGGTCTTTTTACATGAAACCATTCTCTCTCTCATTCTTAAAGTGTGTCTCTCTTACTCTAAAAGAAAGTGATTTTCAAATTTTCATTAGGAAAACTCTGCAGAAATTTTGCCTCCATAAAAAATCCATTTCCAATTGTTTTCTACTACATTTTCACATCAAGAAACCTTGGAGATACCATCACCTTCCTTGCAATTCAATTCCTACATTATCAAGGCTATATGTGATATTATTTCTTACTTTTTCTCTTTATTTGGTAAATCTCTTGTTGAAGAGATTGTATAAGTTTGCAACACGAGGAGTGTTGACATCTTTGTATGTTGTTTACTTGCAAAGAGCAAGTGGTAATAATAGATTGAAAATATCTACGGGAAGTAGATGACTGGACGTATGATCACAATGATCCAAACCAAGATAAATATTAGTGTTTGTATTTGCTTATTCTCTGGATTGTGATTATTTACTTCCACGTTTCTTTTGCATTTTTTAGCAATTTTTAATTTTACAATTTCGTCGTGATATACACTATTCACCCCCTCCCCCTCTAATGTATTTAGTGTGCCAGGAGATCCAACATTTAGTATCGGATCATGGTTAAGTTGGATTACACCTATCTGACGAACAGTTCAACATCTTCATCATAATTTCCAGAAGTGCACTCTACTAAAGGCATCCACTGTTCAATGGTTCCAACTACTCATACTGGAAGATGATAATGATGATCTATCTTCAAAGCATTGATTATGAACTTTAGAACATGTTGGAAACACAATACGAGAAGCCCACAACTCCATACGCTCAATGGACTGCAGTTGACCAAACCGCTGCAACCCACAACTCTAAGGCCATGAATGCACTATTTTGTGCAATAGACAAGAATGAATTCAACCGAGTCTCCCAGGACAAATCAACATATGAAATCTGGTATACACTCGAGGTAACGCATGAAGGAACTAGTTAAGTTAAGGAAACTAAATTTCTGTTCTTGTTCACATGTTTGAGTTATTTAAAATGAAGGAGAATGAGACAATTGGAGAGATGATCACTAGATTCACCAACATAACCAACTCTCTAATTGCTCTTGGTAAAGTATATACTCAAACTGAACAAGTCAGGAAGATCCTTCGTGCATTAACACCAGAATAGGAGAAGAAGCCAACAGCTATAGAAGAAGCCAATGATTTGTCAACCCTCACCGTTGAAAGTCTAGTTATTAACTTAGTGGCATATGAAGCCCAACTTCAAAAACACAAAGAACAATCAGACTCAAAGAAGAAAGTGCTTACTTTCAATGCATCGTCAGATTCAGATATAGATGACGATGATATGGCACTCATCACCAGAAACTTTAAAAAGTTTCTACGACGAGGTAAGTATAAAAATTTGAAATCTAAAGATACTGATGCATCTTTGTGTTTCAATTGCAACATGCCATAACATATCAAAAAGGATTGTCCACTCCTTAAGCCTAAAGAGAGAACTTTTCATAATTTCAAAAAGGAAAGAAAATTCGACAAAAGGAAGAAGGCACTAGCAGCCATATGGGACTCTTCATCCTATGATGATGAAGAAAATGATGAACAATCTAATGAGGAAAATGCTCACATGTGCTTTATGGCACAAGATGATATGAGGTAAGTAGTTTAGATAAGGAAGAATTACTAGAAGCATTTAATGATTTATTTATTAGATTTAAGAAATTAAATGCACAACATAAGAAATTAGTTCTTACTCAGCAAGAACTAACCTCATCATCAATATCTTTATATAATCTTAAAAATGAGAAAGAAACTTTAATTTCTCAAAATTTAAAATTACTACAAGATAATGAAATTCTCAAATCTGAGAATCGTGATATGTTTGCCCATATTTCTGACTTAGATCATAATATTTCATCTTTAAAATTGAAATATGATGAAATGACTATTAATGTAAATAAATTTAATAAAGGTAAGAATGATTTGGATGATTTGCTTAAAATTCAACATCCAGCAAATCAGAGACAATGATTGGGTTATAAAAATACACCTAAATCCAATGGATTTATAATTTTTGTTGTATCTGAAAAGAAGAAGCATGTATTTTTGGATAAAAAGAAAATAAACTATTCTATTTATGTACAACAAAAGAATAGTATTTCTAATACAAATAAGACAAACTTTGTAACATATTCTAAGAAATCCACCGCACATTCTATTTGGATTTCTAAGGATTTATGCTTATATGATAAGGATTTGTATATCTCAAAATTTTATGAAAGATATTATACATTCAGTAAATTATTTGAAAAAGCCAAAATCTACTTGGTTTTAGCTTCCTAAGGACTAATCCCAAGGACCCAAAATAAAAGGGTACCAATATTCATTGTTTATTTTTCGGGTACTTATGAAGAAAAATGGATCCTAGATAGTAGATGGTCCAAACACATGACAGGGAACAGCAAACTACTATCAACCATTCAATTCAAAGACGGTGACACAGTTACATTCGGAGAGTTATTGGCTTGAAACATAGGGAAAGTTATTGGCATTGGCACCGTTGGTGATACAAGTAAGCGTTACTTGTTGACAGTTTGAAACATAATCTTCTATCCATTGATCAATTTTGCGATAAAGATTTTAAAATAGTTTTTGAAAAGAAAGCATGCATTATATATTATCTTAATATGACTAATATATTATTTAAAGATAATCAATAAAAATAATATATATTATACTAGTCATAACACGTGCCCGCGGGGCACGGTTCATTCAAGATATACTCTCAAAATCTTTGTTCTCCCCAAAAAAATTTTCCCCTCCAAAATTTAAACGAACAAAACTTTAGCTTCGCCTTCGGTGTGGTAAGATATTCCCTCAAAATCATGGGCGCCGAAGGCGCCCCACCCGTGCCCTCAGGCACGATTCATTTAAGATATTCCATTCCCTGAAAATCGCGGGCGCCAAAGGCGTCCGCCCGCACCCTCGAGCACGGTTCATTTACGATATTCCCTCAAAATCATGGGCGCATTCGGCACACGTGCCCACCATAGTTTTAGGTTTCGGCCGAAACCGACCGGTTTCGGCCGTTTCGGATCGGTTTCGGAGGGGACCGGTCCGAAACCACACGTTACTTCTCGGTTTCGGCCGTTTCGGCCGTATCGGCCGGGGTTTCGACCGTATTGGCCGATACCGGCCGAAACTTGTCAGATACCGGCTGAAACTTAAAAAATGAAAACAAGAAGGAGGAGGAAACATCACCAAAATCCAGAAAAAGAAGAAGAAACGAAGAGATGGACGTACCTCATGGTCGCCCGCCTCCCATCGCATCCCCGAAGAAGCCCGCCTCCTGCAATTTGAGGTCTTACATGGTAGCATATTCTAGCATTTAATTTACATTTTGTTTGCACGGTGCAAGTGCAATTGTCCAACACATGCTAGCATTTATTAAGAAGTTTGACCTTTTGAGTGAGCGGCCACTAAAGGCTTTCCATTTAATTACAAGCTTGACATTCAGCCACTAAAGGTTTTCCATTTATTTACAAAGTTATCATTTTCAGCCACCAAACCCTTCCATTTATTCAAAAGCTTGCCATTCTCATTTATTTTCAATCCTGTTGATCAAAAAAATGTAATATATTTAGCATAATACTTTTAACAAAATGTGTAACTAGTAAAAAGGTATTTGTGCTAATATTTGATAATATTTGATAGTATTTAATAGAGTTTTAAGTATCTGAAACTACCGATACCGATGAAACAAAACTACCGTCCGAAACCACCGAAACGGACGATACCGATACCGAAACCTAAATTTTGGGAAGAGCGATACCGAGACCGAAACCGAGACCTAAAACCTTGGTGCCCACGAGCACGGTGTTAGACCTGCGGGTCTAACCCGCCGGCCCACATGGGCCGGGCCTTTTGTAGCCGCCAGCCCCCCTCCCTTTGGTTATGCGCGCGCGTCCATTAGCCTACGGAAACCCTAGTTTATTTTATAAATAGGGCTAGCCGTCATGTGTAGGCTTTTATGCTTGATATTGGAAATTATTCTATTGAGCGTCCTAGGAGTAGTTCTTAGATTAGACGAGTGCGGACGTACTCTAGGCGTCTTGGTAGGAGACTACACCTTTTTGTATTCAATTATCGTGTTTTTGCTACTCTTTATCAATAAAAATCATCTTTTTATCTTGGTTCCTAACAATTTGGGGTATCAGAGCCCGTGACGATCCATGGCGGCTTCAACTAGGTCGCAAGACAAATTTGAGGCGTTGTAGGCGAAGTTCACCGGCGAGATCGAGGCAATCAAAAAGTCGTTCGCGGGGAACAACGATTCCATGGCAAAATTCACCGCGAGATGTCAAAATTAACCACCTCCATATCGCAATTGACGTCAAATCAAGCACGGAACGATGAACAATTCGCACAATTGATGGGCACCCTCAACAAATTGGCGGCAAACCCTAAGGGCAAAGGGAACCCTAATTCTTCACCAAAGGCGGCTCCTTTGAAGAGAGAGAAGGAGAAAGAGGAGGTCTTTCCCCAAAATCAACCCTACTTCTTGGAGGAGATGGACGGGGAAGACGCCGAGGAGCCGTGGAGGGACGACTACCGCGAGGAGGTGCGGCGGAGGGCGGTACAAGGCCACGTTTCACTTACCATTCGGTGAGATGTCGATCACTTTGGATGATGTAACTACTCTTTTAGGCATTACAGTTGTAGGTAAGGGAGTGTCCATAGAGAACGTTGATGAGATGGATGATATTGATTTAATTGTGCATACATTAGGAGTTAGTCGTATGGTTGCACGGGAAGAGTTGAACAATTTTAGAGGTTCGGGTGTAAGATTGGAGTGGCTTAAGGAAAATTGTAGTGATATCAAGAAAGTATGTGTTGAGAAGTCTGTAAGGGCATATTTATTGTACCTTTTAGATTGTACATTATTCGCCGATAAGACTTGCACTCGAGTGTCAATTAAATATTTATATTTACTTATGGATCTGTCATTGGTTGGAAGCTATTCTGGGGGAGCAGCATGCCTTCCTTTCTTATATCGTCAGCTTGGACGTGCTAGTCGATGGAATTGCAGACAGATTGCGGGATATCTTATCTTGCTTCAGGTATAATTTTTTAATTTAAATGGTCATAACAATCTTTTATTTTTCTAATCTTATTTATGTTATGAATCAACTACTGGGGGAGGAACCCCCAGCCCTTTATTTATAGGCATGACAGGAGAGTAGATACATCGAATACATAGATATGGGCGTATCTCTAAGATACCCGCAATCCTAACCGACTCTGGTTATTTCCATTCACAACACTCCCCCTTATCCAGCCATAAGTGTGGACTCTGCTCAAGAGTACTTCGGGATTCTTAGCGTAATAAGAGTCTCACATGGGGTGGATACTTCAGGATCCTGAGTTGGTGAGGTTTGCCTCGTTAAAACCTTTAGCTATGGAAAACCCAGTGGGAAAAACCATAGTTAAGGAAAAAGAGTGCAAACGCTCTTTAACTCCCCCTGATTTGTACCAGTGACTCTGCTCATGAATACTTCTGGATTCTGAGCGTCACAGAGGGGTGGATACTTCGGGATCCAGAGTTGATTTGATTTGCCTCGTTAAAACCTTTGGCTATGGAAAACCCAGTGGGAAAAACCATAGCTAAGGGAAAAGAGTACAAATTCCCTCAACTCCCCCTGATCTGTAAAAGCTCTTAGGCTTTCAGATCTCATAGGCTTATCTCATCACTCCTATTTACAACATTCCGAAAATATACACTTATTACAAAGTTATTGCAATTCAGTAGTTGCTGAATCCAGAAACTCTGGAGAGGTGTGCTAAGTATCGTCGCCTCTGATGATGTCTTCAGACTATGTGGTTAGCTCCACAATACCAGCTTCTATCCCAATCGTCATTGGGATGTGATATATCAGCAGGCGCCCTCAAGTACACCATTGGTGTGGTGAGGATCTCGGAATGATAGGAAGATGTTGCCTTCATAAATTGCTTTGCAGATCTGCATGGGATCGCCATCCCTCTGTGGGTACCCGATCTGTGATTTCTCAGCATAGGGATTGGACCTGAAACCTGCATTTGCATGAACATTGGAGGATGATACTTCATTTTGTAAGCCCGAATCTTTTGACCCTTGGAGGAAGCGCAGAAGGCTTAACTCCGGTCTAATGGCCCTTTTTAGGTGCCAACTATCTCTGGCTAATGAGTTTACTGCAATTGTTATACCGGGACACATGCAGTTAGCCAGGAGTGCATGATTGCACTAAGATAAGGGACTTTAGGACCAGTTATATCCTCCCCCTCTTCCAGCGATCGGAAGGGTTCTTTTTGTTCATCCAGTAAGTGTACCACCGTAGGTGTACTTTGGATGACAATGGTCCTTTTAATATCTCCAACGCACTTCTGGGCGTTTGTAACAGGATTCTATGAGCCATGACTTTATATTTGCCTAGGTCTTTTTATTTCAAGTTTAAAAGTCAGGCTTGTTCATGTAGTTCGGTTTTCTCTTCAGGAGATCCGGTGAGATTTTAGTTGTCTCCAACTATGATCTCTAATCCTGTTCTTTGCACAGATGCAAAGACAACCTTCAGTAGGAATCATTGACTTGTCAAATGATTCTCTTGGTTGTACATTTATTTATTATACTTATTGTTTTTCTTCATTTGAATAGACGTCCCGAAGTCTATTCAGGCATTTTTAAGGAAATGTGGAAATTATCTTTACCAGATATCCACGAAGGTATGCTGTCACAACATCCAATAACAGCATATCCATAATTTTCCTTCGCCAAATCGTAAGGTATTCGCTTTTGATAACTTAGGGAGATTGATGCATCATTTATGAGACATGCTCATTTGAGTTTGTTCGATCCCTAGTTTCAGCGAAAATGTCCTCGGGTTATAGGTTGTACCTTATAGCATACGATTTTGTATTTATTTTTCTTATGTGGGCAATACTTTGTTTTATCCACAGGTTTGACACCTTTTTGGTGTCAGGACTTCAGGTCCGAACATTTCACGTTTCATAAGTGAGTCCAGCTCATCTTTTATTGCCACGTTCCATATTTTTGGCCAATCTCTACGTTTGCCTTCTAGCAACGGAGTGTGGAACGATAATTTACGAACATCATCGCTTTTGCGATGTATATGGCAATATGATACGTGAATACATTTGTCGACAATTTATGTTCTATCTGTCCAACACCTCCCCAGTACGTACAACATTTACTTAATTTCACTTTTTCCCGGCAATTCCTCTGTAGTGGATTCCAGGAAGGGTGATGGTGTGGACATGAGCTCATTGTCCTGTGGTAGTATTGTCTTAAGGTCTCCAGGAGTTTCTGTCCTTAGAGCCTGGTGGTCTGCCTCTTTTCTGTTGAGGATCAGCCACTTCTGCTGCTAGTGGGTTGCATCCATTCTCGGGGATGTCAATCCTAGCTGGAGTTTTTGCAGCAGGGATGTGTGATCTGACAATCTTCTGGTTGTCAGTAAACGGATCCGGTAATTTATGAACTGTGTTCTGGATGTGTAAGATCTTTAGGATCTTATCATCACATTGTTTTGTTACCGGATCGTAGTGGGTCAGACTTTTTGTATCCCACTTTATAATTTTCTTCGCGCCAGATTTTCTAGTATCTGGGCCTATTTTTGGGAAACTCGTCTCATCGAAATCACAGTCTTCAAGATGTGCCTTAAATGCGTCCCCCGTTTGGGGTTCTAGGTATCTTATAAGTGAGGGTGAGTCAAACCCTGCATGGATACCTAGGCGACGTTGAGTACCGTTTTGGTCCTCTTTGGTGGTGCAATGGGGATTTAAGACTGCGCGACCGTAGATTCTCAGATGAGAAATGTTCGGTGGCATTCCATATGCAAGTTGCATTGGAGACTCTGACCTCCAGAGGGTCTTATTTTCATTTACGATGCAGCATGCAGAGTTTGCATGTCCCCATGCATCCATAGGCAATCGGGATTTAATGGACGTTCAGTCCATTGGAGTCTACTTTTCAGTGACTCTGCCGACCCATTTTGGGTATGAACATGCGGCACTTGTATGTTCATTTTCAATTCCCGTTGATTGGCAGTACTCTTGAAAAGACTGGGAGGTATATTTCCCAACATTAACCAGACTTATTTACAACATTTTATTGTCTGGGAAATGTGCCCGCAACATTTTTATTTTTGTGCCAATAGCTTTGGAAAAGCTAAGTTGCGGGTCTGTAGTAGACACACGTACGGATATTCTGAGGATGCATTTATCAGTACAGTGAAGTACTGAAATAGCCCACTAGGGGTGGTGGATTTTATCCACATCTATCTCCTTGTATTCTTTTTGAGGAAGCGTGGAGATTCTTTTTCAACTTATTGTGGAGATGGCCTTGCAATTAGTTTTCCCTTATAGTAAGGGATGCGAGGGATGTTTTCCCTTCTGAAGAATCTTCTGGTTCTTCAAGTCATACCCATAGGATAAGATGCGATGCATCATCACAAATCCAGGGTGGCCAAGTCCATCATGCCGGAGTAAAAACTCGGCTGATGTCGGGCACTTCAGGTGCTCCGTTTAAATTCTGCTTCCTTTCTCCGAATCTTCGTATGGTGGAGGCCTATAAGGCTCTCAAAACGTTCAAGTGTGGATTTTACTCCTTGTTCTTGAGACGTTGCATACGGTAATTTTTTTTTCATTTACATTTGCTGTTTCCAAGTGGAATCCGTTGCAACAGATGTCCTAGAAACTTAGAAAGTTTCTTTTGGAATTCGGAGGGATTAGTGCATCCTTTATTTTTGTGTCGTTTGGGGGCAACAGTGTTGCATTCCCTGGATCTTCAATATAGCCCTGATATTGGGCTTTGTATTGAAAGAGATCGTACGTGTTTATTGTCTACTAATTATTTATGAGAGCAGTTTCAAAAGATGAAACATAAAGGCACATGCATATTCAGATAGACATATTCATTTATTGTCTACTAAAATTTTTCAACCAAAACAGATTGCGTAATACAAAAGCTCTCATAACGTGAGATGTTCTAAACAATTTGCTAAGATAAAAGTAAAGGCTAGTCAAGCATGTCATTATTTTCGAAGTCGCCAGATGAAAAACTTAACTGGAGCATCAGATGTCATCAGGTTTGTTTCAGCTTTATTTTTCTTGTTCTCTTTATACAAATCCTGGAGATGATGCGGAGTTCGGCACACTCTGGACCAGTGGCCTTTCATGCCACAATTTTGGCACTGGTCTTCACATTCCCTCTTGGGTGGGGGTATATCATTTCTATTTTTGTTATTTCTGTGCCTCGTGAACTTCCGCTTACTTTCATTATTTCGCTGCTGCTGTACATGGCCCTTGGCATTTTTCTGTTGACCCCCCTTCTGTGGTCTTTCTTTTCTTTTATTATCTCTCTTCTTTTTGAAGGAAGAGGAATAGTGAGCTTCTGGTGGGGGGCAGTGCCGGGGAGCGTATATTGTGAGTGGAGAGAAGAAGCTCTCTGTTTTGCTCGACCATGAGTAAACATGACAGCAGCTCGGAATACTTGGTGAACTTGCGTTCACGGTATTGCTGCATGAGTATCGCATCTTTTTCATGGAAGGACGTATACGTCTTTTCCAGCATGCGATTTTCTGAGACTTTTTCACCACACAACTTCAGGCGTGCGGTGATGCAAAAAAGTGCTGAGTTGTACTCAGCAACGGACTTTAAGTCCTGCAGTCTCAGGTTCTCCCACTCGTATCGTGCCCTTGGGAGTATAACATCTTTCTGATGTTTATACCTGTCCTCAAGGGCAGTCCATAGCTCAAGTGGATCTTCGACCGTAAGGTATTCAGCCTTTAAGGTCTTGTCCACATGGCGGCGAATATAGATGATGGCTTGCGCCTTCTCTATATCGCTAACATTTTCTTTTTCAGTCACAGCAGCGATGAGGGTCTTTGCCCGCAGGTGAAACTTTACATCTAGCTGCCAGCTTAGATAGTTTCTACCTGATGCTTCCAGTACTTCGAAATTAACGCTTGCAATATTAGCCATTTATCTAGCAGAGCACAAACATGCATGAATTAATAATTAATTCAGAGAAAACATTTTCATGCGGAGGCAATATTTAACGAAAAACTAAATGTGTGGATCGGCCAGTCCCACAAGAAAGAGTCCAAAAAAAGTCCACAGTCCAAATTATACAAATTTGCAGCTTAAAGAAAATGAAAATACAACTTTGGAAACCCCGTGGGTCCCATATGATATCTTCATCTTCAAGCGTGGCCTCCGTCTCCATGGAATTTGGTCTTCTTTCTTTGACATTTACATAAATTCCTCACTACAATTTCTCTCAAAAAAAGAAAAGTGCGGGAAATAAACTGTGGGACTAAACGGCCGATCCAAAAACCACATTTAGCAATTCATGCAGAAATATTGTGCTCATCAACATTTTCATCAGACATTTTCATCACAGGCATCACATGCATTTAATATTCGCAGAGATGGATAAATAATTTAAACACTTAATAATTATTGGACCACTGGGCAACGTCATACACCGTTAGGTTAGGTTACTAACGGCAGAGCGGTCGCAGGATCTTCCTAATTATTAAGTTTTAAATACAATGCACAACCACGCATATAATATCCAACAGAATATACCAGAGATGCAAAGCATGTAAATATGATTTTTGCAGAAAAAATCATTACAATGCAAAGGTTGTAAAGTGAATGGGTTTAATCAATTAAATTGATTAAGAGCCCAAAATAAACATTTTCTTTGTCAGAGGAAAAAGTTTTCCTCATCATCCCAAGAAGCCCCCCAAAAAATCCCCAAAATGCCCTTGTCTGCCCGATATTCGTCCCGTAATTTACCGTGATTTTTCACGAATATTTTGCCTTTGAATCCCCATTTTAAATTAATTTTTGGGCTAATAAGTTGCCTTTTGAGGCGAGTTTATAGCCCTTTACCTCCCCCTAAATTTTTTTTTGTGAAAATCTGTGGGCCTGAAGCCCACAGATCTGCTGTGGGCTTCAGGCCCACAGATCTGTTTTTTATTTTTTTTGAAATCTGTGGGCCTGAAGCCCACAGATCTGCTGTGGGCTTCAGGCCCACAGCTCTGTTTTTTTTTTTGAAATCTGTGGGCCTGAAGCCCACAGATCTGCTGTGGGCTTCAGGCCCACAGCTTCTGCGTTTTTTTTTCGTTCTAGGGTTTCGCAGGCAAGGGGGAGGCGCGCCGCCGCCGCCCCCCTGCAGGGGGGCGCGGCGGAAGGGCCGCGGCCCCCCTGCAGGGGGGCGTGGCCGCGGCCCCCCCGCAGGGGGGCCGGCGGGGGCCGCGCCCCCCCCCCCCCGCCCCCCCCCCGCCCCCGGGGGCCGCCGCCCCCCCTGCAGGGGGGCGCGGCATCGGGGGCCGCCGCCCCCCCTGCAGGGGGAGCGGCGGCGGCTCGCGGGGGCCGCCCCCCTGCAGGGGGGAGCGGCGGCGGCCGCCCCCCCTGCAGGGGGGGCGGCGGCAGAGGGGGCCGCCGCCACCCCCCCTGCAAGGGGGGTGCGGCGGCTGCCGCCCCCCCCTTGGGGGGATGGCGTGGCGGCGAGGGGGGGGCCGGCGGCGAAGCCGCCGGCGTGGTTGATTTAGGGTTTTGGTAAAAAAATTCATAAACCCTAAAAAATTTTGATTTTTGGGATGAATAATCCGTCGTTTTCAAGGCGACGATGAATCCCCATGACGATCTTGCGAGATCTAGGGGAGGGGCAATCATACGTATGATTAAAAGTAGCGTTTTTAGTATTTTTACCTCTATATCCGTCCTCCAGATATAGCGACGGTTGCTCGAAGCCCTACGCGGATGACGACCTTCGATGGAGGACGCCTTGCACCGCGCTCGTGGATCTCCCGTCTCGCCTTCGCCTTCGCCTTCGCAACGAACGGAAAAAAAATTTGTGGAAAGGAAAAAATTTAGAGGCTCGTGCTGATAACGTGTTATGAATCAACTACTGGGGGAGGAACCCCCAGCCCTTTATTTATAGGCATGGCAGGAGAGTAGATACATCGAATACATAGATATGGGCGTATCTCTAAGATACCCGCAATCCTAACCGACTCTGGTTATTTCCATTCACAACAATTTAAATATTTTTTTGCAGTCATGGATTTTTAAATACTTTCCATTCTGTTGTCCTTCTCCCAATGTGAAAGAGAGGTCGGAGGACCTAGCCGCGCAACAAGGGGGCCCCAAGAGGCGCGTTCAACCCCCCCACAGCGCGTGGGGAGGTTGGCCGACAACGGAGGACTCCCCCCGGCCACCTGCGGGCTCAGGCAGGGGCGGCGGGACCCTGCCTGGGCCCACCAGGCTCCGACGACCCTGCCGGAAGGCCGGCAGGGTCTGCCGACCTTCCCAGGAGGGCCCAGGGGCCCGCCGGGCCTGGCCGAAGGCCGGCAGGCCCCTGTCGGGCCGCGACAGCACAGAGACCCCCCTTGGCAGCCGCAGGGGGGCGAGGGCCTCGGACAGCATGCTAGAGGGGTTTTCAAACCCCTCGGGCAGCGGACCGCGGCTACGGGAGGCCGCGGGCAGATTTTGGGAGACTTTTGTGATCCTCCAGGGCACCGACCAGCACTTGATGATCCCTTCTACGGCCATGGACGCGGGAGAGACTACTATTCCGACGGAAGGAGCAGATATTAGGCGGAGTTCGGCGATGACGCAGGATGGGACGACTTTGAGGGGCGTCGCGGAGGTCACCATGGAGACTACGGGGGTCACGGAGGCGGACCACCCAGACGTTACGAGACCATGGACAAGAGGCGACAGCACTACCGTCCGCGTCAAAGAGACGAGGGGAGGCCCGAGCAGGGGCACTTTGGAGGGGATTGCAGAGTCCGGAAGCTGAAGATGCCGATCTTTTCTGGGGACGATCCGCACGCCTGGTTGTTCACAGCGGAGAGGTATTTCGCGACGCATCACATGACCGAGGCGCAGAAGCTGGAGGCGACGGCCATCTGCATGGAGGGGAGAGCTTTAGGGTGGTTCCAGTGGAAGGAGAGGAGGCAGCAGATCCGTAGCTGGGCGGAGTTGAAGGACTTGGTGCTGGAGAAGTTTAGAGACCCCCGCCTGGGGAACCTACACGAGCAGCTATTTGCCCTCAGGCAGGAGGGGCCGGTGCGGGAGTACATTGAAAAATTTGAGACACTGGCGGGGCGAGTTCATGGGGTGTTGGACGAGTCGTTGGAGGGCACCTTCTTGAAGGGGCTGCGTCCTAGTCTTCGAGCTGCGGTAAGGCCATACAAGCCTCGAGGGCTTTCAGAGGTCATCGAGATGGCGCAGATGGTGGAGGACTCCCAAGCGGAGGATAGGCGATGCGGGAGCGACTACAGTGGGCAGATGCAGCGGATCACCACGACTGGGATAGGCGGAGCAGGGGTCCCTACTGAGACAGTTCAGACAGGGCTTGAGAAGATGGGTGAGCAGAACCCGCCCCCGCTCGGGGGCCCATTTCGACGGATGACCGATGCGGAGATTAGGGAGAAGCGGCAAAAGGGTCTCTGTTTCAAATGCGACGAGCGCTTCGCTTCCGAACACCGTTGCGTGGATCGGAAGCTGCAGGTATTGATAGCGGAAGCAGACGAGGATGATGACCTGAAGGACGAAGGCATCGGAGGGGACGACGACTCCCACTAGGAGTAGAGCTGCCAGGACTTACACCACCTTGAGGACAAGGTGGATCTTTTGGGGGAGTATTGTTAGACCTGCGGGTCTAACCCGCCGGCCCACATGGGTCGGGCCTTTTGTAGCCGCCAGCCCCCCTCACTTTGGTTATGCGCGCGCGCCCATTAGCCTAGGGAAACCCTAGTTTATTTTATAAATAGGGCTAGCCGTCATGTGTAGGATTTTATGCTTGATATTGGAAATTATTCTATTGAGCGTCCTAAGAGTAGTTCTTAGATTAGACGAGTGCGGACGTCCTCTAGGCGTCTTGGGAGGAGAATACACCTTTTTGTATTCAATTATCGTGTTTTTGCTATTGTTTATCAATAAAAATCATCTTTTTATCTTGGTTCCTAACACACGGTTCATTTAAGATATTCCTTCAAAATCGCTGGCGTCGTTCGGGTGTGAAGAAAAAGTTTAACCCGGTCCAAAAGAGAAACGCACGAAAATCAAGGGAGGAAGTGCATAAGTGTGGGTGTGTGTGGCCTTCGGCGCGGGCCCGTGTCCTCGGACACGGTTCATTTAAGATATCCCATCAAATTTTTTGTTATCCCCAAAAATTATTTCCCCCTCCAAAATTTAAATGAACAAAAATTTAGATTCGGCGCGGGCGCCTAGGACACTGTTTATTTAAGATATCCCTCAAAATCTTTTTTCTCCCCAAAAATTATTTCTCCCTCCAAAATTTAAACGAACAAAAATTTAGCTTCGGCATGGACGCGGGCATAATAATGTTGTCGGCATCAATTAAGCCACTTTTACAATCGGAAGCTACAATCCATTAGGAAATAAGTCGTTAAAACTTAAGCAACTTTTAATTGGATGTTTTCTTTCTATAATACAATTTAAAGAACTCAATTTACGGAAAGATCAATCCAATATGCTTTTAAAAGCAATCATATAATTGGCTGTCCAATTAATAGATAGGGAGAATTAAATATTAATGCATACCTTGTAGCTTCCAAGACCATGTCCTTGAGCTTCCACTTTGGTTTCTCGGTATCAACACTTAAAATCTAAACGGACAGAAACATGCTAAGTATCTTGACGCAACAAAGGTAGCTTCTTGTGGTAAGAATTTCAATTTAATTACTCGAGTGATCAAAAGAGTAGCCCGAGTCCAATGAAATGTGAAATATCCAAGTATGCATCTATCTAGTTCTTGAATAGGCTTCATGTTCAAAACGTCGGCATCTGTTTCTTTAGATACAAAGGAAAATAAATTGTCTTCGCATCCTTGTGTCTTTTTCAGATAGTCAACTGCCAGGTTAGGGCACTCGTTTGCATACCCAAATCCCAACCGCCTATCTGCAAGGCGTCCCATAACCAGCAAATTTTTTGGGGAAGAGATAAAGTTATTTTTTTCAAATTTTTGGTCTTTTCCCAAACAAAATTTCTCCCCAAAAGTTCAGTTTTCCCCCCAAAATTTTTACATAAACTCATCTCAGCCTTCAACTTTCCAAGAGCAAATCTCAGCCACTCTTTATCTTGTCCTAGTCAGCCCTAGGATTCAAAAACAATTGTGTTTTAATATATAGATAGTATGCATAAAAATAAATTCACATAGTCATTGTTTATTAACATCCACAGATAATATACTGTTAAGGCACAAACGTTTTGGATACACTAATTTCAAATATTTGGCACGTATTTCAAAACACAAGTTAGTTTCAAGAATGCCAAATATATCTTTTAATCATACATAATTTTGTGATGCATGTCAATAAGACAAAATGCATAAATCATATTTTCAATTAGAAGATGCTATTTCAACAAAACGACCATTTGAAATCCTACACTTGGATTTATTTGGTCCATCTAGAATAGCTTCTTTAAATGTAAATAGATATGCATCTGTAATTGTAGCTTATTATTCAAGATATACATGGGTATTATTCTTAAAACACAAAAATGATGCATTGGAAGAATTTTTGATAATTTATCGAAAAATTCAAAGAATAAAATCCTTGACGATTATTAATTTATTACTATTCATAGTGATCATGAAGGAGAATTTGAAATGAATTCTCTACAAAATTTTCTAATGAAAACAGCATAACACATAATTTCTTTTCCAAAATCCGCACCACAGAACGGTGTAGTTGAAAGGAAAAATAGAACTTTACAAGAATGTGCTAGAACCATGTTATGTGATAGCAACTTACCAAAATATTTTTGGACAGAAGTTGTTGCTACTGCATGTTACGTTTTAAATAGAATTTTAGTAAGACATATATTAAATAAAACTTGTTTTGAATTAGTATATGATCGCATTCCACGTGTATCGTATTTTCGTATCTTTGGTTTATAAGTGTTTTATTCTTAACATTAGGGATGCACTAGATAAATTTGACTCTAAGTCAGATGAAGGAATATTTGTAGGTTATTCTACTTGTAGGAAAGCCTATATGTTATATAATAAAAGAATTTTATGTATTGAAGAATCACTTCATGTAATTTGATGAAAATTACTCAACTAACACTCCTTTAGATGAAGATGAATTAATATCTTTATCTAATCCACTAGAAAATATTAAATTAGATGACAATGATGATAATAATGATTCTATTAATCCCTCTACTGAAACAACCTCAGAAAATACAAGTCTTCCTAATGCATTTGTAGAAGTTCACAACCATTCACATGAATTAGTTATGGAGACATCAGATGGTGTGAGGATTATATCACAAATAGATTAAATAACTCATTGTCCCTTTATATCATCCATTGAACCTAAGAATTTTATAATGAAGCATGTAAAGATACTTCTTGGATAATAGCAATGTAGGAAGAACTTAATCAATTCAAAAAGGAATGATGTATCGGAATTAGTTCCAAGACATTTAGATCATCATGTTATACAAACAAAATGGGTATTTAAAAATAAGTTAGATGAATCAGGAAAGATAGTTAGAAATAAGGCTAGATTAGTTGCACAATGGTATAATCAAAAAGAATGAAAAGATTACGATGAGACTTATGCACCAGTTGCACATTTAGACTCTATTAGAATGTTATTACTTTTGCTTGCTATAAAAATTTTAAATTATATCAAATGGACGTTAAAAGCGCCTTTTTAAATGGTATTATTAAGAAAGAAGTCTATGTAGAACAGCCACGAAACTTTGAAAAATCGTGTTTTTTAGTTAAAGAAATCAGTATATGGTCTAAAACAAGCACCAAGTGCTTGGTATGGCAGACTCAAAAATTTTCTTCTGAAATCAGGTTATTTTATTGGTAAGATAGACTCCATCTTATTTACTAAACACATAAATTCTGATGTTATAATTATACAGATATATGTTGATCTACTAATGATTCTTTATGTCAAGAATTTTCTAGGGAAATGCAGAAAGAGTTCGAGATGAGTCACATGAGTGAACTTCCATACTTTCTTGGACTACAAATTAAACAAATGAAGGAATGTATATTTATTCACCAAAGTAAATATACAAAGAAACTCATCAAACATTTTGGATTGGAGAATTCTGCAGAGAAACAAACTCCAATGGGTACGTCATCATCTCTTAACGATATAAATGGTAAAAGTTTTGATCAACCCTTATCGAGATATGATCGGTTCATTACTATATGTTACAGCAAGTAGACCAGATATTATGTTTTTTGTATGTTTATATGCTAGGTATTAATCAGATCCTAAGATGTCACATTTAACTGCAGTCAAAAGAATAATTAGGTATATAAAACATACTTCTGATTTTGGTCTATACCATCCTAAATCAAGCACTTTTGATTTAGTATCATTTAGTGATGCATATTTTGCTTGTTGCAAATCTGATCTTAAAAGTACAAGTGAAACTTATCACTTTTTAGGTCAAGCATTAGTGTCTTGGTTTAGTAAGAAATAAAATTCTATTTCATTATTAACCACTCAAGCAGACTATATTGCCGCAAGATTAGCATGTGCACAAATACTATGGATGAAACAAACTATATTAGATTATGGTATTAAATGTGACACATGTCCTATTATATGTGACAATACTAGTGCATTTAACTTATCTAAAAATCCAGGTCATCATACACGCACTAAACACATAGATGTACGTCATCATTTCCTATATGATCATATTCAAAAAGGAGACATTATTTTAAAATATATAGCAACTTAAGATCAAATCGCTGGCATATTAACTAAGCTTTTAAAAGAAGAAACATTTCTTAGACTTAGAAGAGAATTAGGTATAATTAATAAATCAGAGTTTTAATATTAGAAAACTATCTAAAATTATATGATTACTATTATATAATTTTTCTGGATTTTTCTGAAATATTTTTTATTTATTTTAACCGACCAGCTATTTCTCCTAGTCGACTACTACGATTGATCCAGATTTATGTGTGTTAATAACATTTTGTTATAAAATATTATATATATATATATATATTCAGATTAGTACACAGCCAAATCTCTTCATCAAAATAATCTTTTGAATTTTTCCCACTCAGTACCAAGTACTTTGTACTTATGACTATTGGAGTCCTATCTAGTCAAAATTCTCTTAAGTCATATCCTATTATAGTATACATAGGGCCATATGTCAGTTACTGTTCATATGTCAGTACTTTGACCGAATAAAGTGATAAATCACTATTCACACATCTTCCCAACGTGTTTTATTTTCAAAACCTCGATTAGTGGACCAACTGTTTCATTCACACATCTTCCCAATGATGTAATTTTTCTTTTTCTTCTTACATATACTTAACATGTGATAACTTTGATGATAATCTATCTTAGTCATTTAGTGTCTTTCCTCAAACGACCAAGTCACAGACCGTTTTAGTCGACTAACCATTTCCCTTAGTCGACTAATTAATTTTCACTTAATTTTCAAAATTTACGATTTGGTCAACCACATTTCTTAGTTATAAGGATCATTTTTATACAATTTCCTAAGTTTTTGATCCTAGTCGACTAATAGATTTCCCTAGTCGACCAGTCAGTTATTCCAACAGTTATTTACTCTGACTATTTGTTAGTTATAATTTTGTAGTCGACCAACATCATTCTAGTCGACTAATGGTAGTTATAACTTCTTCCAACGGCTATAAATCTGACCGTTTAACTTGTAGTCGACCAATCTAAGTTATCTAGTTAACCAATTTCTGTTTCAACGGTCAAATTTTAGTTCATTTGCAAGCCCGGTCGACCAAGAGCTTTGCCTAGTCGACTAAGTTTTAGACAAACAGTTCAATTTTTCGAACCATTTTAGGCAGTTGTTACACGGTTATTGGGGATCTCTTTGGTCTATAAATAGACCCCAAACCCTAGTCTTTTTACACAAAATCATTCTCTCTTTCTCATTCTTAAAGTGTGTCTTTCTCACTCTAAAAGAGAGTGATTTTCAGATTTTCATTGGGGAAACTCTACAGAAATTTTGCCTTAATAAAAAGTCCATTTCCAAGTGTTTTCTACTACATTTTCACATCAAGAAGACTTGAAGATACCATCACCTTCCTTGTAATTCAATTCCTACATTATCAAGTCTATATGTGATATTGTTTCTTACTTTTTCTCTTTATTTGATGAATTTCTTGTTGAAGAGTGTACAAGTTTGCAACACGGGGAGTGTTAGTATCTTTGTATGTTGTTTGCTTGCAGAGAGCAAGTGATAATAGTAGATTAAAAATCTCTACGGTGAGTAGAGGACTGGACGTAGGATCACAAAGATCCGAATCAGGATAGATCTTGGTGTTTGTGTTTGCTTATTCTCTGAATTGTGATTATTTACTTCCGCGCTTCTTTTGCAATTTTTTAGTAACTTTTAATTTTACAATTTCGTCGTGATATACACACTATCCACCCCCCCCCCCCTCTAGTGTACTTGGTGTGCTAGGAGATCCAACAGATATTTCTTCACTTTTGAAGAAGTATGAGTTATTGTTTACTCAACTTTTGAGTATGGACAATGTTGTGGGATCCTTTACTTTGAGTGTGACCAAACCAAGCTTTTTCTAGAAACACCCAAACAAATTTGTGGGGGATCCTTCTAAGGGATTTGTCACATCCAAACCCTCTCTTGGCAAGAAATCAATGAATATTATAAAGCCAAAGAGGAATCATGCACTTTTATATTCCGGTTATGTGGTTATTAAGAAGCCCGTTCAAAATCATATGCTTGTGAACGCTTCTTCTTCTGTTGTTATGCACAATGCTTCTACTCATATGAATAATCTAAAATGTTTGCATGCTAGAATTGAACCCGCTCATTTGTTGCATGCTACCCATGATCATATGCATGGTAGAAATGTTTATTGTGTGAATGCTTTAAATGCTCACTCGCATGTTTCACGCACTGGACACACTAATGTTTATGTTCCACCTCATAAGCACCACCTCCTATTCATTCTCCTACATGACCACTCCTTAGGAAACCCAGAACACTTTCGTTGTGGATTCCTAAGAGTGTTGCTCAGCATGATAGGAACTCGTATATAGATTTGTATGTCCGTAATGTTATATTTTCATGCGCCTATATAAGGAAAACCAAACTTCATGTTTGTTTGGTTCCCTCTTGCTAGCACTCATACATTTTATTCATTGCTTGGGTATCATGCATGTATGCTTAGTTGATGTACCCACTTTTTGTGTGAAATTGTCCATAGCTCTCTTGTTTGTATGTTTCATATGATTTAGTGATGAGTATGAAATTTTTACTTGCTAGCCTGTTTATTTCCTTTCGTATGACATGTTTCATGTTTACTTGCATTATGCTTATGCATATGAATAGGTTATTGATGTATCCCTTGGATTTTATCAACTTGGCACCTTCCCATCTTTTTGATATGCCAAAAGGGAGAGAAATTGTGGTTATGTAAAATATGTACCATATACTTTTATGCATACTCTTTGTTGGTATTGCTTTACATAACACCTATCAATATGCTTTATAGTTTGATTGTTTACCGTTTGATTGTTTATTTTGTGCACATATTCATATTGATAGCGGGAGTTTGTTAGCACACACATTGTATTTCAATGTTTATGTTATATTTTTACATAACGTTTTGTCATCATCAAAAAGTGGAAGAATATTGGTTCTTGAGTATGTTGTTTTGATGATGATCAACATTATGTTGTGTGCTAATCACATTATTTGTTTTAGTCTCAAACTAACAATTGATTATCTTGATGAGACAAAACAATAGGTGATTGGATGATGGAATCAAGGATATAGAGCAATGCTTGCATGAAAAAAATAGAGCTTCAATATAATTTTACTTTTTACCTACATGTATTTTGATTTTCCTTATAAAATATTTGTTAAGCCTTGAATAGATGCACACACTCATATATGCATCATTTCCATATGGTTCCTTAGAATTCAGGTAGAACCCTTCCCATTTGGTCCATTGCTCAAAACACTCTATTATAGTGTATTTTGGATCAGGACAGATGCCGGGTGTAAAGGCACCAGACGTCTAGCGTGTCAGCTTTTTTGTTCAGTTCGACACAGGCATGGGTCAGTCACCTGATGCTCTATGACCAGTCTTCTGAACAGCGGTTAAGACATCTGGTACATGAACTCCAGTCGACTAAACAGAATGAGCCAACTTTCATCTGCTCTGTCTTTTGGACCGATAATTGACAGTCATCTGAAGAAGGCTTTCCAGTCGACTACACAGTCGTTCAGTCGTCTGGTAAGTGTTCATCAGACGTCTGTCGCTTGGAGACTGGACTTCATCTTTTTCATCTGTCCATCTCATTATGTCAGGCACCTGATGCTTTACTCCTAAACGGCTGTGCAGTTTATTAGACGTCTGGGAACATTACTTCAGACGTCTGGTTGCTCTAACATCTGCCAATTTATAGCCGTTGGCTGCGAATTTTGTGAGTTGTTTTCTTGGGTGTTGAGCCGAGTTTGTAAGTGCTATTTAACCCCATTTGAGAGGGATTTTTGGGTACCACTCCAGCAACATTAAGATCATTACGTGAGTGCCAAAGTGAGGGTTTTTCATTGAAGAGATTTTCCCTCTTTCGATCACTCATCAAGAGAGTTTTCCAAGTGCATGAACTTCTTCATTAAGCACCTGGTGATTTAAATCTCCCATGCCTCCACAAACACATTCGTAAGATCTATTCAAGGCATAGGTAAGATTGTATGTTCGTTTCTTTTGTTACAGAACCTATTACTTGGGTTGTGAGTGCATTGTGGGTGTTACTCCATATCCCAGTTTTAGGATTATCCCGGTTATGTATTGTACTCGGTTAGAGTTTTCGTGCCCAGGTAGGGAGCACTAGTGGAAAGTCACCGCTCGGGTTTACAAGTGTGGGACTGGAGTAGGAGTCCCGGTGTAGAAATCCGAACCAGAATATGTCTTGTGTTTGTGTTTGCATTGGCGTATTTTCCTTTGCTGTTGTTATTGAGATAATTGTTTTTATTTTCGTTGCGTTGTGCGTTGAATTATTAGTAACTTTAATTGAGCATATTTGCTTGTCTTTAAACTATTTAGTCGTTATTTAGTGTATTATGTAGCCATAGATCCCAACACAACTGCTACTTCAAACAAGAGGACGTGATCACTACTTCAACTATGAGGATGAAGCATCGTCATATGCTCTTTCTTATCAAACTACAATTAGGGGTAGGTGTTTCATTATAAAGTAAGCTTATTGGGCTTGGGTTTAAAAATAAAATCAGTTTTAAACCAAGGATAGAGGTCTCGCCCGATACCGCTCGGTATCGGGCGTATCGGACCGGTACCCGCCCAGTACCGGTCCGAGACGGACGAAAGATATCGGTATCGTCCGGAACCGTAGGGTTCCGGCCAGTATCGCCCGATACTGGGCGATACTGGCCGGAACCCTAGGGTTCCGGCTAGAAAAAGGAAAAAAATGGAAAAGCAAAAAGCGAAGATGCCCCGTGACTGAACAAACAGGACCCCTAACCCTAACCCTACACCCTAATCCAAACAAGAAGCAAAGAACCCGTGATTCCCCCCCCCCCCCCCCCCCCCCGTGAGTGAACAGCAACCCCGTGACCAAACAGCAAGCAAAAAAGCATTCACGTGATTCAACATGAAGGAGAAAGAGCTTTAAAAGGGGGAGAAGTCACGTACCTCTGCGTCGAGCAAAAAAATAGAAATTTTCTCCCCTAATTTGAACGGAGCAACCCTAGGCCGTGGCCATTCTCGCGGAGGACCGGAGCAACCCAATCGCAGCAACCCTCGGCTATTCTCGCAGACCCGAGCAACCCTAGGACACGGAGCTGAGAAATCGGGGAAGACGCGACAGCAGATAGCCCAAGCCCTCGCCATTCTCGCTGGCGAATCAAAGGGGAAACTGACGAGAGACGACGAAATCGAAGGGGGAAGGTGAAATCGACGCCAATCTCGTGGGCGAATCGAAGGCGAAATCGACGGGGAAGGCGAAATCGAAGGGTTGCGCTCTCGCCAAGCTCGTGGGCGAATCGAAGGGGAATTCGAGGCAGCGGCGTAATCGAAGGTTAGATTTTATAACTTAAATTTTGCGTAATTACAAAACCGCCCACAGTATATAGCATATTTACAAGTTTGCCAGTGAACTAAAACCTAATTAATAACTGTAATGGCAAATTCGTAAATAAATGGAACTTTAGGGGATATGTTGAAACTGTTTGTAATACTGCGGTTGGGTCAATTACCAAACTACCCTTTATGTTAATTATAATTACAAGTTTGACATTAATAGAGAACACGCTTAATAGATGGAATGGCATACTTGTAAATAAATAGAAATACTGGCCTTTTTAGAATTGAGTGTTTTGATAATTTAAAATACAAATAAATTATATATACGGTAAAATAATGTAAAATACGTAAGAAATACGCAAAAAATACGGAAAATACGTAATAAATACAGAAAAATTGTTTAAAATACAAAATAAATACGGGAAAATTAAAATAAATACGGAAAAATTATTTAAAATACAAAATAAATACTGAAAATTTATTTAAAATACAAAATAAATACGGAAAAAATACAAAAACCACATAATAAATATAGAAAAAATACGTAAAATACATAATAAATCCTAAAAATACTATATGGACTCCTAAAAATACTATATGGCTAACATCAATTTAATTACCATATAATACGTGGTTAGAGGGGAAAATACTTAAAATAAAAGAGAATCTTAAAATAAAAGAGAAGTTGCAGTAAATGTCGTCACAGTGCCCTAAAAATTTCCCCATTAAATGTCGCAACGCGTGCTCTTCGGGTCTGGTCAAAAAATCGGATTAGGGACACATGCTCTAACAATGCTAATTTTGAAAAAACTAATAAATAATAATAGAAGTTAAGGAATTATTGGCAGAAAATACTAGGTACTTAAGTCCTTATACTACAGAGATACGAATAAAAAACATACTAAAGAATCTAATAAAAATTATAAAAATTACTAAAGAAATACTAAAAATTAATATATAAACACCGAAATAGTAAAAAGTATAAATTACTGAAACATACTGAAGAAATTAATGTTAAATAAATGGAAATACTGGATGGAGAACACACTTAACAGATAGAATGGCATACTTGTAAATAAATGGAAATACCGGACTTATTAGAAACTGCATGTTTTGCTATTTTAAAATACAAATAAATAAATATATACGGGAAAATACTGTAAAATACGTAAGAAATACGGAAAAATAAGGACTTAATACAGAAAATACATAATAAATATGGAAAATACTTTAAAATGCATAATAAATACGGAAAAAATATTTAAAATACAAAATAAATACGAAAAAATATGGAAAACACATAATAAATATAGAAAAAATCCTTAAAATACATAATAAATCATAACAGATTGGTTATAAAAATACAATAGATATACGACAAATTGCATGTTATTATTTATGGGATAAATTTTTAAGTTGCATGTTATTATTTAAGGGATAATTTGTTAAACTGTTGTTCATGTAAATAATTACGTGATAATTATTTAAAGGTTAGAAACTTAATTTTATGTGATATTTAAGTTGCTTATCTGCATGTAAAATTTGTTGACATGTTTTAATGGTAATATATATTTTAAATTTTCATGCATATTATATGATAATTCAAGAAAGCCTCTTAGGTTAGCCATTAAAATTCTTCTAAAACTTATGAGACGCATTTTAGATTGACATGCTATATTAAAATCCAAATATATGATTAGGATAGCACGTTGAAACAAATAAAACCTTATAGTTGATAAGGACTCTAATAAAAGTTATTAACGAATCATAATAAATTCGAATTTTAGGATTCAACTAGTTGATAGGATTAACTAGTTTTAATAAAAGCCTTTTAGTTGATGGCAAATATATGAATGATAAGTTTCCTTCAATGGACCATGATCCGGATCAATGTGCTTGGCTAAGTTTGCTGGATCAACCTAGCTAGACTGGGTATAAGTGATCCTGGCTTAGTCAATTCCCTGACCATGTTCCGCTGGGCCGCAAGGACGCAAATCATGATTATGTGACACCGTCGACTATATCTAAGTCTAATACGTTAATAATCTTTTCAAGATTAATCATAACCCTTGGTTTATGGTGCAGTAATTAACATGTCTCGAAGAACTCCAAAGGAGAAGACGGTGGATATTGGGTGGGCTCACTGTAAAATGATCGCAGATAACCATAGACAAGTAAGGTGCAACTATTGCCGGAAAGAAATGCATGGAGGCGTGTCTCGCCTTAAGGAACACTTGGCGGGAATTACCGGGGATGTGCTGACATGCCCCGAGGTACCTAAAGAAGTGCGTGAAGAGATGAGAGCACACATATTTCAGAAGAAGACCGAAAAGGTACAGGCCAGATTTGAGAAGAAGAGGATAGAGGAGGAGATAAGGGCAAAGCAGACGGAGGCAATATCAGATGACTCAGATAAGGATGAGGATGAGACCGAGGAGGCGAGGGACCTTAGAAGAGCTCTTAGAAGAAGTAGACAAGAACTTGTCGAAGAAGAGATTAGAAGTGAGGGCAGAAGGATGGGAGCAGGATCGTCTGGGTCTGGAGCCCCTGGGCTAGCCAGATCGGGTAGTCGTGCCGCCCGAATGGCCGGTATGTTCGCGTGCGGTTCTGCTCGCGATGTTCAGCCAACCGGTAGACCAGCCGGCACTCTCAGACCCGATGCCGACCCTTTTTCTCAAACGAAGAAGGGTAAATCCCAATCAACCATAAAGAATACCTTCATGAAGAATGCCAAGGCATATGTCGGCCGAGCTATGGCCAAATTTTTCTACTTCAACCACATTCCATACAATGTGACCAATAGCCCATATTACAGGCCCATGGTGGATGCTATTGCGGAATCGGGACGTGGCGTTGCTCCACCCACTGCTTGGGAGCTGTCACACACATACTTGGACATGGAGTATGAAGAGATCAAAAATTATGTAGAAACTTTTCGTGTTCAGTGGGATGAGTACGGTTGCACACTGATGTGCGATGGCTGGACAACACAAAACAGAAGGAAGATAATTAACTTCCTTGTGTATTCGACCCATGGGACAATGTTCCTGGACTCTGTGGATGCAACCGACCAATTCCAGAATGGTCCTTACATATTTGATCTTATGGACAAATATGTAGAACTAATTGGGGAGCATAGAGTAGTCCAGGTAGTTACCGACAACGGGGCAAACTACAAGTCAGCTGGGCAGCTACTGATGCGCAAGAGACAGCATCTGTATTGGACCCCGTGTGCGGCGCATTGTATCGACTTGATATTTTCTGACATGGCAAAAGAAGAAGTAATCAAAAATATCGTCGCACAAAGTCAGATGGTAACAGGATTCATATACAACAAAGGATGGTGCTCAGCTTGATGAGAAGAGAGACGGGTGGAAAAGAGTTGATCCGGCCCGCGATAACAAGATTTGCGACCCACTTCATTGCTTTGGACTCTCTGTATGCTCACCGAGATGACCTGCGGAGAATGATCACATCCAGGGATTGGTCCGATAACTTTCCAAGGCTTAAACCAAAAGACAGGGAGGTTGGAATCAACGTGTATGATCTGATTCACGGCGATGTATTCTGGCAGACTATCTCTAATGTCATCGCCGTATTTGAGCCCCTGGTGAAGGTTCTTCGAATGGTCGACAGCGATGATAAGGCCGAGATGGGGTATCTCTACGAGGCCATGGACCGTGTAAAAGAGGAAATTCGGAAGAATGTTGGTAGGGGATACAGAAAATGGTGGGGACATGATAGACAAGAGATGGGATAGGCAGCTACATCAAGATATTCATGCTGCAGGCTATTTTCTAAATCCTCGCTTTCAATACTCCTCCAATGCAACAAACGACAATGAGGTGCTGGTTGGACTCAGACGCGTGATCGATAGGCTTGAACCAGACATCTCGAAGCAAATTGACATTGACAGAGAGGTAAATGAAATTCGGATATCCTTATTTTGATATATGATTTGATGTAGCAGTTCACATTCTAAAATTATGATTGATAATTGTAGCTGGATGCCTATAAGATGAGAGTTGGTTATTTCGGCTCCGCTAAGGCGGAAATGACGATAACAAGGGTCACTCCAGGTATCTATATGGATCTTAGATTTCTATATGTTCCCCATAAAACGGTCCATCTTTTCTGACCACTGGAACTTGTTGCAGCTCAATGGTGGAATAGTGTTGGGTTAGAGCAAGCTCCAACGCTTACACGATTAGTTGTGCGTGTGTTGAGCCAAACTGTCTCGTCGTCCAACTGTGAACGAAACTGGACCACCTTCTCCCTCATTCACACAAAGACCAGGAACAGGCTAACAATGGAACACCTTAAAAGGTTGGTCTATGTGCATTATAATATGAGACTGCGACATAGACATGCGAGAAGGAGCGAGAAGGCCGATCACCAGCTGATCGATTTGGATCAGATTTTTCACGAGGATGATCCATTGGAGGAATGGACCAGAGAGACAGAAGACAGGGTGCTCGATGACAGAGACAATCCTTGGTTGGACGAGGCGCTTGCGGAAGCAGAACGTACACGAAGCAACCAGCCGCGGCCAAGTCACGCCCCTGCGAATATCACGTACAAGCGAAAGAAGGCACCCACTCGGGCTAGGCACGATAGCGATGATGGTTCGTCTCCCGATGACCAAGGTCCTACAGACGGAGGTTGTGGTGCGTCGGCATCCGTTCGCCCTGCTGAGAGACGTGGAGACCATACTTATGATACGCATGGGTATAGAGAGCATGATAGGCAGCACAGTGAAGAAGGGGGGACGATGCCTACGGTAGACACTCTGAATATCAAGGGTATCAACGTGCTTCTGATTATTATGGAGGTTATGAATATTATTCCGGTGGATTCCCAGGAAGCCAAGGCGATTATTGCGCACCGTATAGACACTCTGATGTCTATGCTGATTATGATAGTCAATACAGGTACGGTTCGAACGTGACTGAGCAGTCCAGCAGTCAAGGCAGTCATGACACGCCTTTCATCGAGCAGAGCCGGCCCTCAGCATATGATAACATGATGATATCTTTTTTGGGCCCGGAACAGATGCAGTATTCATATCCTCCATACTACCATGCACAGCAGCCGGATGATGAGAACTACGAATGAGATTTTTGTATCTTTTTATTTATTTTCTTCATTTTTGTATCTTTTGATGTATTTTATTCAGCTTTTGTATTATGAAGGCAGATTTATGGTTCATCAATATTTATTGTTCTTTTATATCTATTAATTAGTCAATTGTTGTTACAAATGAGTAATGTGAACAGAAAAATACATAAAAATACAGAAAAATACAGCAAAGTATCTCTGATATAGAAATACATGAAAATACAGGAAAATATAGCATATTATAAAATACATGAAAATACATGAAAATACATGAAAATACAACAAAGTATCAAATACAAGAAAATATCGAAATACAGGAAAATACAAGAAAATATCTCCGATGTCGATACCTATACCGATACCGAAACGAAACTACCGATACGGACGATACGGACGATACCGAAACTGGCTTCCGAAACCGCCGAAACGGGCGATACCGATACCGAAACCTAAATTTTGGGCGGAGCGATACCCTCTCCGAAACCGATACCTTAAACCTTGTTTTAAACACAACCCTACTTAACTGATATTTTCAACTCAAAATTGTGTTAAATGTCCCGAAATCTTAATCCATATAATTTATTTAATCGGATATATCGGGCTTTATGTTTCGATTCTTGGTTTTATGTAAATCCAATTTAATTTCTTCAAGTGGTTTTTTGGTTATATCAAAATAGAAAATTTATTTTATGTACTATAAAATGCGAAATAACTGTTTATATTTTGATCTATTAATATACTATTGGGTTGCAGGTTAGCCAGACCGTTGTCACGTTGATACTGCTTAATAGAGTTCTATGATCATGTTGGGGCATGACATCTATACCATTTTCTTATTATTATTTTAACACATTCAATCAGGATAATGTTTTGAACTTTAATTTTAGCTATAAAAGGATTTTTTTTAACTCCATAATATGAATTAAGATATAATTTTGAATTTTAGTAATTAACAGCTTAAATCTTTCCTCATATTAGTTGTTATTAAATAGTATTGATTGTATCTATCATATTTGGAAGTATCATATCAGCATGCTTGAAATCTGCAGACAATATGAATCAACATTAGTCAGATTTCAAACCTTGATATTAGTCTATTAATATTTAATTTTAGTAATTAAAAAATGTAATTATCTTTTAACAAATTTAAATTAACAAATGCATTATAAAAAAGAATACAATCATGAACTCAATTATTCAAGGAGTATGGAAAAATTTCAACTCAGATAAGACAAATAGAATAAGCAAGAGAGATAATTCGGGGATAAAAAAGGACAAAAGGCAAGCAAATAGAATGTTTGAGATAGATAGAAACAAATAATTGAGAAGAAAATAAACAAAAAGAGTAGACAGTAGCACAGGGTACGAGGAAGAGAGCAATGTAAAAAGATGTAAAAGGCTAAGAAGAATGCAAAAAGGTAGCAATGATTTAAATATTGGCAGATACGGTCGACATACCAAACAATGGATATATCTTGATATATCAAATTTAAAAAACTAACCTGATATTGGTTGATATCAGATGTATCAGCCGATATGTATTTTTTCAACTTAAGTTGTAATTTTATCGTTACAAACTTACAATTATTGCAATATTCAGTTGGTACACTACTTACATATTGTTACAATTTGATAGAATGTTAAATTTGTAAGAACGTTCAATCATACTTTACATTGGCATGTTCTTAATCTTTCATGTGTTTTTAGGATAAATCATGTTAAAGATTTTTTTATGTACATCCAAAAGTATGTAAATAAAGATTAATTGATTAGATACAACTATGAAGTAAGTCACTCTTGCTATTAAAATCTTTAGATACATTTTCTATTCATGCTACATTTTAAATTTTATTGCTTTGTACATAATATGTTAATCATTAATTTTAGTACGTTATTATGACGTTGCTAATTTTAGTGCATTGTTGACACTCTTGCGATGTAAGTCTTTTTAGTCTTTGAGAAATATAAAAGTTGAGGCTTTTAGATATTTCTACTTGTTAAGAGAAGTTTTTCCGTGAATTTACTATTCAGGTCATTTTTAAGTTAAATGGGTCCAGGAAACAGACATACACATTTAACTTAATCTACTATGAACCACACCCAAAACACAACAATTATCATATGCATTCATCAATCCAACCTTTTCTTTGCTTGGGGTTGTTAGCAAAAAGTGGCAGATATGTTTGTGATATGAAGCGCTACCCCCGGTACAAAAACTGCCAAGATCAATATCCGAACAAGATGAGTGTACAGTCCCTTCCAGAAAGTTACATCATCCTTTTTTGCTCAATCAACTTCCGTACGATTTTCACACTTTTTCCCGTTTTCTTGGGTTTAAGGATTCCTCACTGATTTCCTAACTCCTCAATTCTGGTTTGTTGGTTTTAGTTCGTTTGACCCCAATACTGACCAAAACTGTGAATGTTTTACCAAGATTTATCTTATCATCAGAACCCCAAAAACCCCCCTTTGTTTCCAATCCGAATGGGCAATGTGTATCAGTATCTCTTGATTTTTCATACTGTGACGACAACTTTTTTGCCACAATCTGCAGTCACTCATTTGCAGGTTGTAATCCCAATAATGTTAGTCCAAACAGCATAACGCTAAATTTGATGTTAGGGTGACAGCACTTATATGACCAAATAAACAACCGTCTTTGTCACATTTTGAGGAACTTTATCCAAAAAAAAATCCTAACTAGAAAGAAGAGTTTGTAGTCAGATGAAGATCAAGTCCAGAGATTTCAAACAAAAGCTTACTACCTTCGATATAGTTAGATTACTAAGTTGAGTCAAATGGGATCTCTATTATTACACTCCCTCATTACGAACAAACATTAATGGTTACAAAATTGCAAATGAATCAACTAAAATAAATAGGAACTAGAAAGAGGGCATGATCTATGATGAACCACTTGAAAATGGTACAAGGATATATGATGCAAAAAGATAGCCTAATGCCTGCCAAACTCTAAAAATTAAAAAAACAATAGTGTATACTTTAATAAATGATACATTTCTTGTACTTTTATCAAATGTGGTATAAGCTATTGCTAGTGTTGCTAGGTGTCTCTTATGCCCGAAATTTCAGTTTATTAGTCCCTACCACTTTATCGAAACTGCAAAGTTGTGATGGGTGTTGAAAATTATATATTTATACTCTAACATTCTCCCGCAAACTGGGCATCGTTTTTTATGAGCCAAAACCTAGTCTTTTGGGTAGAGTTATCTTTTTTAATCTGCTTTTTTCATTACACACATCAATGGCTTTTAACATGGGTTGCTTTGATATCATGTTGACATCCTTGCCACTTCATCAAAATTCTAAAATTGTAACATGGGTTAAATTCTATATATTTATATCGCAAAATGGTGAAACCTAATTCTAATTGGCATTATAACTTGGAGGAATTAACATGTTTGTACCCAAAAAATGGGTATATCCTTGTCTGTGATTGGCATCAACTAGCTTATACATTCCACAAGTATCAACAATGTCATGAATAGGGATTACTCAAGTCATCTCTCTGTAATTCCAACCCCGAGTTATTTTAGTGTTTTAAATTATGGTTTTACCATGGTGTGATGTTTGTTGTTTCATCACTTAATATTAATCACTTTCAATAATCACGCGTGCAGCCAATTTATGGCATCCGTTCTGGTCCATTTGTTTCCCACTGAAAATGGAAGATACTTCCAAGCTCGTCTCTTGTAATTAATAATTAATTCCTCTCAGTTGGACGTTGCAGGGTACCTGCTCTCCCTATCTGCTTTCTAAGCAAGACATTTCCCATTCTGTGTTGACAACAAAACTAAAAGAGATGAAACAAGTCCATAATATGAAATAAAAGCACCCTAAACAATTAAAAATTTTATATATTAGCACAGTTTGATGGAGAAAGATTTTAAGTAACCTTTTATTTAGAAAAAGAAGTAAAGAATAACCTATAAATGACCAGCATGACAATAGTCATTTATGGGACAAAAGTAACATGAAGGAAACAACTACTGATTAGCAAAGTTGATACCATCTGAAATCTGCATGGGGTAGACGCTACCGTATTGTCAGGAAAAATGGAACTAAGTCACATGAGTAAAGACCTCACCTGCTTAGCATTAAGATTTGCTGAAGTAACAACAACACGCATGTTCTCCTTCCTTTGTAATACTATCAACTTTGGATGGTGGCATGCAACACCTCGATTCTTCTTGTCCTTCCCAAAGGCTATTACATCAGGAAACGGGGGATAACTACAAAACAAAATAAACTTGAAGTTAAAACTAAAAGGCATTTAAAATAGTTATGTTGATAACATCTAATTTACATAGCAAAACATACAGAAATATACATACACAAGCAGTAAGTTTGGATAATACGTAAATGGAGCAGATGTTCTGCTCTCCCGTTTGGAACTCCAACATCTTTCGGCACTATGACATGCAATTGTTATTGGTAGTTCGTTGGGCAGCTGGCAATATGGCAAGAACCTGAAACACTCTTTCGTCTATTAATTAACCAACAGATCAATAAAACAAACCCTTAAATTTGAGGGAAATACAGTATATTCCAATGCAAATACCAAGACACATCGCTCGTGAAAGTTGCCATAAAAACTCGGGTGAGGTTTTCAACAGGATGCAACAGTTCAGGCAATGTAACTGTCTTCGGTTCATCGGGCAGGCCAGGAACCATGCCCTCGAGGCGATTTAGGAAGAATGTCTTCCCATCAGAATAACAACCATTTTGACCATGATCCCTTATGTTCTTGAATGAATCACGCTCAAAATTTCCTGTCGATGCCATATAACCTTTTTCCAACCCGTTCGCGTCATTCCTAGTAACATTTTTATCAGAATTCCTAGAACCAGTTACTTCAGCTGAATCGCTAATCTCTAAACTTCTTAAACAAGAGACGGGATCTACACTCCTTAACACACTTTGGCATCGCCTCAAAAGGAATGCCGCTTTATTAAATAACTTTTCATAATCTTCCAAACTTCTCTTAGACTTTAGATCAAACACCTTATCTTCAATGCTCTCTACAACAAATCCATACCTAATAACCCTACACCTACTCCCCAATCTCTTGCTACACCCGAACAAAATCTCATCGCCAACTGATAACTCCACAACCACACCTCTCTTAAGTCTCCTTCCATTGACAAAGACGCCATTGGCACTAGCCCTAGACTGTAAACCCCTGATTTCGTCCCGAAATCTCCTGCGGATCTCGTCAAGATTCGAACTTGGAGGGAGAAAGAACCCGTCAATCAGGCGGAGCCTGCGATCGGAACTATCGAGAAAGACTTGGCAGTGGCGCTTGCTGATGAAGCGGTTGTCGAGGACGATCTCGCAGTGGCGGCGCTTTCGGCCGATGGTGTAGACGCTGTCGGAGATGATGAGGATTGGGTGGCGGTTGCTGGTCGGATCTAGAGATCGAAGGTGGAGGAAGAATACTGAGTTTGGGATCGTGATCTGTTGATTTCTGGATTGAGATTCGACTTCTTCTGGATTGAAGGGATTATTGAATTCCATGAAGAATCGCAGTGGGATTAAAAGAATGAAAAATAATAATAGTGCAAAAAACTGGTTACAGATGAGTAAAATCGGCTATGATGGAATGAACTGTTTTATGAATCGAATGAGAAAAGAACAAGGAGGTCGACTATAAATTTTCCCTCCTTATTTCAAAAAGAACCGTTTCTCGGATTTTTAGCGGAAGATGAGGTTAAATTTTTTGCCGCTGGATGCCCGAGCAAAGTACAATTTTTTATACGAGTATTACCGCTGGATGCCCGAGCAAAGTACAAATTTTTATACGAGTGTTGTGAGCCACACCGTCAAGTTTTATGAGTTCACCGTATTCATAAATTCACCACTTAATTTTTTTTGTCATTTATAAATTGTAACGTTCATTTCTTTTATTTTCATTATTCCCCCCTTTTTTCACGCATCTCCTCTTTCAACTAACCACCCGTCAAAAAATATTATCTTTCAACTGTGAGACGAGTAGCAATCTAATGCAACATGGCAATGTTCAATTGCGATTTAAAACAGAAATGTTCTCCGTTTCTCCTTGATTCACCGCTTTGATGCCATAGATTGCCCCTCATTTTATAAAAAATTTCCTACTGGTGAGGCAATCTACCGAAAAAAGCTTAATAACATATATATGAGGCGAGGAGCAATCTACCGAAAAAAACTTAATACCATATGAGGCCCAGATCCATTGTTATCATTCGTTGCCACCGCCGATGATGGCATCGCCCGGGGTCCATGAACTGGGAGAGGGCGGCAATTGTCTGGTCGACGGGTGCCCCTGCCTTGACGAGGATAACGATTGATCTGGGCCGGGCCAAGGAGAGCACGAACTCCCGATGGATGTGGTGGCCCGTCGGCGGGAGACCATCATCGACAGTGGCTGGTCGTTAAGTTGAAAGAGGAGATGGGGAGCCATCCGCGGTTGAGAGATGGGCAATATTAGAAATAAAGATATGAATTTAACAATTTATAAAAGGCAAAAAAAATTAAGTGGTGAATTTATAAACACTGTGAAGTCATAAAACTGAGCGGTATAATTAACAACACTCTTTATATATATATCTAAGGAGGCGCCCCCATTTCCCCCATCTCCTACAATTTTTTTGGAAATTTCTTTTCATGGGGTTGTTGTTCACATCATGGATGATCAACATACCAAATTTCAAGAGATTCCAATACTTTTTGAGCCTCCATCTACCCCTTACAATTTCAACGGTATAAAAACGTGTCGGAAACCCCATGAAGTTGCAAGGGGTAGATGTGGGCTCAAAAAGTATTGAAATCCCCTGAAATTTGGTATGTTGGTCATCCATAAGGTGGACAATAAACCCATGAAAAAAAGTTTCAAAAAAAATGTGTGAGATGGGGGGAAATGGGGGCGCCTCCTTAGATGGAATCTAAGGAGGCACCTTAGGATCCCTTTACCCATATATATATATATATATATATATATATATATATATATATATATATATATATATATATATATATATATATATATATAGTGAAAAATGGAGAAGAGCTGACAGCGCTGGAAATTTTTCCAGCGCTGTCCGCATTTTGGGCGCCCTAAAATTAATTTTTTTTGAAAATTTTTTTTGCAGTAGTAAGATATACTTGTTGGGAAGCTCCCCACAAAATTTCAGCTCGATCCGACACCGTTTGAGCCTCCGTTCATCGATTTCAAAAACGTTGCGCAAATCTGTCCACAGTTTTGCGCAACGTTTTTGAAATCGATGAACGGAGGCGCAAACGGTGTCGGATCGAGCTGAAATTTTGTGGGGAGCTTCCCAACAGGTATATCCAACTACTGCAAAAAAAATTTTCGAAAAAAAATAATTTTAGGGCGCCCAAAATGCGGACAGCGCTGGAAAAATTTCCAGCGCTGTCAGCATTGGCCCATTAACCTCATATATATATATATATATATATATATATATATATATATATATATATATATGGGTAAAGGGATCCTAAGGTGCCTCCTTAGATTCAATCTAAGGAGGCGCCCCCATTTCCCACCATCTCACACATTTTTTTTGAAAATTTTTTTCATGGGTTTATTGTTCACCTTATGGATGATCAACATACCAAATTTCAAGGGATTCCAATACTTTTTGAGCCCCCATCTACCCCTTGCAACTTCGTGGGGTTTTCAGCACGTTTTTAGACCGTTGAAGTTGTAAGGGGTAGATGGTGGCTCAAAAAGTATTGGAATCCCTTGAAATTTGGTATGTTGATCATCCATGATGTGAACAACAACCCCATGAAAGAATATTTCCAAAAAAATTGTAGGAGATGGGGGGAAATGGGGGTGCCTCCTTAGATTTTCATCTAAGGAGGCACCTTAGATCCCCTTTTTCCTATATATATATATATATATATATATATATATATATATATATATATATATATATATATATATATATATATATATATATATATATATATATATGGGGCAAATGTGCCTGAGAACGTGCGCAGGTAGAATTACCTGCGCACGCCCCCTCTGTTCGGGGTTTCTAAATTTTTTTTTTGAAAATTTTTTTTGCAGTAGCTAGATATACTTGTTATTAAGCTCCCCACAAAATTTCAGGTCAATCCGACACCGTTTGAGCCTCCGTTCATCGATTTCAAAAACGTTGCGCAAAACTGTCCAAATTCTGGACAGTTTTGCGCAACGTTTTTGAAATCGATGAACGGAGGCTCAAACGGTGTCGGATTGACCTGAAATTTTGTGGGGAGCTTCATAACAAGTATATCTAGCTACTGCAAAAAAAATTCAAAAAAAAAATACTTACAAACACCGAACAGAGGGGGCGTGCGCAGGTAATTCTACCTGCGCACGTTCTTAGGTACATTTTTTGTTTTATATATATATATATATATATATAAACTGAAAGCATTTTTATAATGCGTGCTTTGGCCTCCGTCCCTCGACCCGAAGGAGATGGAGAGGATGCCAATCGGACTAAGTGCATGTTGTTTTTTGTTGAGAATGGGCAAGAAAGTGGTCCATTTACACTGTTTATGGCACTATTCCTCTATTGTGCACCATTTTCTCGTTTCCCTTTTTCGCGATGTGTTCTTTTCGCTTCGATTTTTTCCGTCGAAAAACGCGAACGTAACTCTGCCGTGGCAGCCTCATTTTCTCGAGCAAAATCTCCGCGTTTCATGTGAATTGCAGTCCAGATTCCCCATTTCTTTCACTTCATTACTCTCTCTCATTCATCCCCGCCAATCGCAGTGCGCTGATTTATTTTATTTTATTTTTTTCGGGTGCTACAATAATCCCGTCGCATTTTTTGGCATATTCGCGAGAAATGAACAGTGCAGCGTATTTGTTAATGTTTTTTTCCGAATTTTATTGTCTTATTAATAAGGAATGTACTCAGGGCTGTTTAATATTTTTTCCCCGATTGATACTCCCAGTGGACCCCACTCAATTCAATTAAATTATTTGAATTGTTTATTTCAATTAATTTTTTAATGTTTGTGTGCTCAGGTCGGTCCGATTGTTTTTAATTAAATTCAAATAATTTATTATTTTAAGACCGGGAACCTCACTCCAAACTTTCTTCATCCAATTTTACAACCAACAAACACAAGAAATTTGTGTGGGACCCACAAAACTTTCTCATAACAACTTTCCAACCAATTTTTCAACAAAAAATACAAAACCAAACTTTTCTCACATCAAAATTCCACAACCCCTCAACTTTCCACAAATCTGTAATGACCCTAATTTCAATATACGCATATTTGTACGTATTTTGGCATAGATGCATAAGTATAATTTTTGGGAGTATGCCCGTATTTTTCTTTAATTATTGTTGGTGGAGAAATTATTTTTAAATGGTTTTAAACCCATTATTGATATTAGAAAATAAATGTATTACAATGAAATACCATGTATTTAAGGAGCATGGTGTATTTCACCATGTATTTTTATTTTCCTAAAAATTTTAATTTTAAATTTTGTAGCCATTACACTTAACATGGCTATGTGTCATGTTGTTAACTTAAACTAGGATACATGGCTCACATCTTGACTAAGTGGAGGGATGAGAGAGTTTTGGGGGTTCAAAAACTTATGCAAAGGAATAACAAAACACAAAAAAAATCAAGAAAAAAAATTCACTCTCCATCTCCAATTTCAGCTTGGCCGAAATTTGCTCCCCTTCTCTTTTTTTTTTTTTTGCTTTCTCCTTCCTCCTCTCATCGCCACCATTGCTCCTCCTACTCCACCACCAAGCACCCCCATTTCTCTTATCAGTCCAACACCAAAATTAGCCCAAAAATCCAACTTTTGGAGGCCAAACTAGGAGCTTGAAGGAAGGAGATTTAGGAGGAGGGCCCAAGCTCTACAAGGATTAAGAAGGGCCCAAGCAATTTGGAGAACACTTGCAAGGTAGGATTTTCTAACATTCTAGTCAGAATTTAGTTTTAGGATTGTGTTAGTAGAAGTTCTTAACATCCTTGTAGAAATTAGTTTTAGGACTTGGAGATTTACTTACTTTAGCATGACATGCTAAGTCTTGGTAGGAATTATTGTTTGCAAGTTTTGATAGGAACCATGCTCTAGTAGTATTCATTTTTATTCCATGTTGTTTTCTTCAATTTGGTACCATGTTGAGCTTTAGATATCAAGATTTATATGTTTTGGTCTCATTCTGTTTTAATACTCAAAATTAGTAAAATTGTGCCATATTGAAAAATTGAGAAAATGATTTATATGTTAACTTGTTAAGAATGTTAATTTGTGATTTGCTATGTTTAGGAGTTGGTTTCCATGCTAGTTCTATTAAATGATAGGTTGTAAGCAACATAGTTTTGATTATGTAATGTATGTTTACAATAAAATGATAATCTTTCTTTAGAGATTAGAAGAAATTAATATCTTGTAAATCTGCGATTCATTGTCATGCTAGTATAATTATGTTGATTAATGGCACCCAACTAGGTTAGAAACTAGTTTAGTTAAAGATTTAAGTTGCTGGAATTTTTTGTGTAGCAGAACAATAACTTGTAAAAATCGTATAAAATAGTAGAAAAATCAGAAAAATAAAATTAAGGACACTACGAAAAACTACAGAAAATTTCCTACAACTTTGAAGAGAGGCCAAGAGCCAATTCTGACTGCAATTAGGGTAACATCGCCATTCTTTCTGGACTGACGCTTTTGACAGATTTGCGTTGTAATTTTGAGTAGAATTTTCATAATTGTGCTCTTGCTTTAAGTTAGTTTTGAACATGCTAAGTTGTGCTTTATTATCATGCCCTTAAGGTGCCTTATGATGATGTTTATTACGTTATGATTCATGTGGAAAAAGTTATTGATGATGAGTTTGCATGTATGTTGGAACAAAAGTGATATTTGAGACCACTAATTGATACCATGTTAATGAAGTAATGCATATCAAAAGAAAAACTTGTGAGTGAGGATGAGAGTTTAACGTCGGGAGTTCTCGGTCCATTCTTGAAATGGGTGAGACTCCAGATGTGGGTTTGGGGGAAACACGGGTAAATTGTAGGTGTTAAGGAGCGGACGTAGTACGATTTCTCACTCGCTACGTCACTCCCGTAAGGGGGAGTTGACTAGAGTTAGAGAGGCCGCCGGTGCGCTTGTGACGCACCAGGACGGTAAATGATGGTTTTCTCCGTTTGTCCGACAGAAAAATCGAGATGAGTCTCGCTCCGGTACCTTGTCCATTCGGGTACAGAGTTACGAGAGGCCCCTCCAGTGCTCGTGACGCTGGAGAGGTACCACTTTTCACCCACCCTGTGTGAAGTCCACTCCCTTAGCAGTCTACGGTTTGCCCAGGTTCCAAAATAGAACAACATTTAATTTTACTTAATTTAATCATTTATTATTTCAGTTCTGTTCACTGTTGTTTACTTTCAGCACTTATGCTTTGATATTAATTTCTGCATAAACTTGTGACGGTGTGACACTTGTAGTTAGTGAGTTTGTGAGGAAGACCAGTTCTAAAACTGGGTTCTACTTGGGTGTTAGGAGTTCCTACATGGTCACGCGTTGACGTGTCCCACCCCGTGGTTTTCAGGTACGAGTCTCGAGCAGTTAGCGGGTGTCCCGGAGCCGGAGGCCGATACTTGTACAGCTGAGGTAGAGCCTACGGACGACCTCGTTCAGTTAGACTTCCCGGGTTTAGACTAGTGGGTGTGTTGTACCGGGTGGACTTTTGTACTTTTGGGTTGAGGGTTTCTACTTTTTGTGTACACACTTTTGTACCCCTTTTTGTACAGTTGATGTATATATGTATGTATATGAACTTATGTAATGTAATGTAACTTCTGTGTTGTTGTATTTGTTGAGTATTGATTCCCCGGATTTGGTTTTAATGATGAACAAACATAAATATCGTGAACTAACTCTTTGTGAGCGCAGTTATGGAGATCGTCGCCAAAATTCTATGTAAATCAAAAGCGACGTCTTAAGACTTCTCAAAGCACGTGATCATTTGCCTGAAACTTCGTTGAAGCTCTAGGAGCATTATTGAAGTCAAGAGATTCGGATTGAATCTTTGAAGACGGTTCGACTAGTTTATTTTATACTCTTCTAGCTTCTTTTCATAGAATGTTAAGCCTTGAGTAGGTCTTACATTATAATCTTCTTAACGCTCATATCTTAGAGCTAGGATTATCTTAGAAGCCCATAGAAACTTTCCCGAAGCTTCACGCTTCATTTCGCGACTTCTAGTACATCTTAGTTGGTTCAAGAAGAAGGACCAACCGACTAGATTGTCATCTAGTCGGTTAAGAATCCTTCTTGAACCAACTAGATCTCCTTGCTTACTTCAGCATCTTCACTGTTGACCAATTAGTCGGCCCAAGAAGGTTCACCGACCGACTAGTTGTCAAACTAGTCGGTTTGGAATCCTTCTTAGACCGACTAGTTATACTTTCACTTTTCAGCCTGAGTTACTGTTAACTCGCTGGTTGGTCCAAGAACAACCATCGACCGACTAGTTGTGAAACTAGTCGGTTGGAATTTGTTCTTAGACCGACTAGTTCTCTTGTGTTCAGCTTATTGTTTTTCAACTGCTTAGTCGGTCAAAGAACACTCACCGACTGACTAGTTGTCAAACTAGTCGGTAGGGAAGTCTTCTTAGACCGACTAGTTCTTTATCTCCTGAACTATCTTTCTTGGCTGTCAACCTCTTAGTCGGTTCAAGAAGAATCACCGACCGACTAGTCGCCAAACTAATCGGTCAGTGATCCTTCTTAGACCGATTAGACTGCTTCAGAAATAGATCCGTTGGAGCATTAAATGCACGATTTTTCATCTCTCTTCTCTAACCCCTATATAATCTTGTGATGCTTCTTCATAGCATTCAAGGCTGATATTATTGAGACTTTGAGAATTAAAGAGAGAGCATTTAATTCCTATTTCCAAGCTCCCTCTCTTCACAAGAATCTCTCCCTCACTCTTATTCCTCAAGAGAGATTCTCATTGATTATGAGCTACTTAAGCTAGGAGCTTGAATCCAAGTCACCAACTTCTCCCTAGCCACCTATTTGCTGGTCATCTTGGTGGAGCTAGGGTTTGGTGCTTGCTTCTTTCCCAAAATCCTTCTTGCCCCAAAATCTTAAGTTTTACTCAAGGCATAGGGTTTTGTGGTTAGTGTTTATATTTCATATTTACTTTAATATTGCAAGTTTTTCTCTCGGTTTGTGAGAGAAGTTTGTGATCCCGGTTTGTGGGAGTCACATTTTCATTTGTGTATGATTTGATCTTGTGGAGGTTTTCTACAAGAATTTCATAGTGCAAATTTGAGTTAGAGGTTTCTAACTCAAGTAGCTGGAGGGGATCCGGGTGTTTGGGACGAAGGATCACCAGGAACAAGTCGGGGAGACTTGGGTGGATCCGAACCCGTTACATCACTTGTTTGCGCTTGTCTTTTATTGTTGTCTATTTTCATTTACGCATTGTTGGTTGAGTTTGCACAATAATTAGGAATTATCCTGTTGATTATTTTAAAGTACTATTCACCCCCCCCTCTAGTACTTGTGCAGTAGCTATCAGGGCATTACATTTGGTATCAGAGCCAAGTTCATAGCTATGTCTACCAACGACAACAAGAACGTTCGTCCACCTTCAGACTATAGCACTTTCAGGAACCGTGAAGGAGCTTCTTCGGTGATGGAAGGACATTCCTCAACTAGGCCTCCCTACTTCAACGGTGCCAATTATGGATACTGGAAAAGCCGGATGGAAATGTTCCTCCGGAGCACTTCACTATGGAGAGCTACGATGATGGAGTATGTCAAGCCCGCCGAACAAGACTTCGCTAAGTGGACTACCGCGGAGGTCGTCGCATAGGTAAACAATGCCAAGGCAATGAATGCCTTGCAATGTGCGTTGGAGCCCGAAGACTTCAACAAGATATGTACATGTATGAGTGCATATCAAATCTGGAACTCACTCCTCATCTTACATGAAGGAACGAGTAGGGTAAGAGACTCCAAACTCACTGTTGTAAATAAAGAATTCGAATTATTTCACATGCAACAAGGTGAGAAGATGAAGGAGTACTATGCTCGCTTCGTTGACATTACAAATGAATTGGAGGCTCTTGGAAAGACTTACACCGAAAAGGAGAAAGTCTCAAAGATCATTGACGGACTTCCTTCTTGTTGGAAAAAGCGTACCTTCGCCATCGAGGAAGGTAACGATATGAATAAATATACCGTCGTTCAACTAATGGATACATTGATGTCTTATGAGGTACGTAAGGACAGTAAGATAAAGATGCAGGACAAGATGAAGTCGTACTTGAAGCAAGACGAGCCAAAGAAAAAGGTGATTGCGTTCAAGGCCGCTCCATCTACATCTACCGATGATGAAGAATCGGAAGATGAGTTGGACTTAGAATCCATTGCCCTCATGGCAAAGAAGTTCAATCGATTCTTCCGGAAAGGTAACTTCAAGAACAAATCTAAATTTAGTTCTACTGCCTCCGCTCCTTTGTGTTTTAAATGCAACAAGCCAGGACACATCAAAGCGGATTGTCCTCAAAACAAACAAAAGGAGAAATGGAAGGCGCCAAAGTTCGACAAGTCTCAAAAGTACAAGAAAGGGTACAAGAAAGGACTTGTCGGCACATTCACCGACTCCGACGAGGACTCCTCAAGTGGAGAGTCGGATGATGAACAAGTGGAGCAAGCACACATGTGCTTCATGGCTAGAGAGGAACATGATCAAGAGACTTCCTCCGATGAAAGCGAGGATGAAGGCGATGAGGTAACTATGGATGACCTTAGATTAGCTAACGAGTAAATTTGGTCTAAATATTCTAAACTAGTAAATAGATATACTAAGACTAAAGATGAGCTAACTAGTCTCCAAACCTCACCTAAGCCTATCATCATCAACAACGACACCGTTGTTGAAAGTTTGAGAAATGAGATTGTAAATCTCAAATCTCAACTTGAGCATGTTCATATTGAGGAATCGGATGAACGCGAGATAGCGGATTTGATTTCTCGAAACTCAACTTTGAGTATTGAGAATGAGAATCTCAAGTCTCGTGTTTGTGTACTCACAACTCAAGTGTCCACTTTGGATGCTTCTATACTTTCTCTCACCGAGAAGTATGAGTCCACATTAGGCCGAATTAATAAATTCAATAAAGGTAAGGACCATTTGGATAATATCCTAAATGACTTACTTCCGGCCAATCATCGTATTGGCTTGGGGTATAAGATGGGAAATTCATCCAAATCTTCCACCACCTTTGTTAGGCCAACTTCCGAAGCCTCAACTAGTGGGAGTAAACACCCCATGGGTAGTTCATCTACCAATGGTGCTTCCACTAGGTACACACCCCCATTTGGAAAGAAACCCACTTTGGGTGGACCTCTAAAGAAGGGTCATGCATTTATGTACACCAATACCATGCCACGTAGGAACACACCTCCTACTCCACATGTTCACACGTATGATGATTTTTATGCTCCACGTCCACGAGCACGTGCACACCATGTGAGACACACTCACGCACGTGTTCCCCCACATGCATATGTTCATCCACATCACTATCATATGAACAATTACCATCATGCACCATATCATATGTCGCCACCACCATTTCATCATGTGCCATATGCTTATCCACGACATGCATCACGTAGAAATCAACAACGTATGCATGCTCCCAATAGGAATAGGGCTCCCAAAATATTCACTATTTGGGGCCCAAAGAACACTAACATGCATGAAAAACAAGCATACATGAATTCCTATTTTATGAATGTCGTGCACAATGATGATTATGTTGGGAAGTCTAAGTCCAATTGGACTTGGCTTCCAAAGGTCTAATCTTTTAGGACCCAATGACCTTGGGTACCATGGAATGATATTTCTATCTTTAGGTACTCAAGAAAAAGAAACGGAGCAACAAATCCAAATTTATCTCCAAGGATGGGTGGATACTCGATAGCGGGTGTTCAAAACACATGACGGGTGAAGCTCAATTGCTCTCCGGAGTGGTGCCCATTGCAAATGGGAACCGAGTAGTCTTTGGAGGCAACGAGAGCGGAACCATCATTGGTGTTGGTAAAGTTGGTAACCCATCTAAACCTCTAATAAGTGATGTTTACCTTGTTAAAGGATTAAATCACAATCTTATTTCAATAAGCCAACTTTGTGACAAGGGTTACAAAGTTAGCTTTGCGAAAGGAATGTGTCATATTTTTAGTAAAGATAATAATAATTTGTTATTTTCTGGCACACGCCATAAGGATATATATATCCTAGATCTTCCAAAATCACATGAACAATGTCTCATTGCCAACACGAGTGAACAACACTTATGGCATCGACGTTTTGGTCATGTGAACTTTGGAACACTTTTTAAGCTATCCAAGTTAAATTCTATTAAAGGATTTCCTAAGCTTACTTTCCAAAAGAAAAGCTTTTGTGACTCGTGTCAACGAGGCAAACTTCCAAAATCGTCATTTAAACCTAAGAAGAGCATATCCTCTAAACGGCCTCTAGAGCTTTTACATCTAGATCTTTTTGGGCCAACTAGAGTTGCTTCATTAGGGAATGCTCGATATGGACTTGTCATCGTTGATGACTTTTCTAGATTTACTTGGGTATTTTCTTTAAGTAATAAAAATGATGCTTTTGAAAACTTCACAATATTTGTTAAGAAAGTACAAAATCTCATTGGAACCACCATTGTCACTATTCGTAGTGATCATGGAGGGGAATTTGAGAATGAGTCTTTCTCAAATTTTTGTGATGAAGTTGGTATTACTCACACCTTTTCCTTCCCTCGTGCACCTCCTCAAAATGGTGTTGTTGAGAGAAAGAATAGGACGCTAGTGGAATGTGCTCGCACGATGCTTGATGATAGCCAACTTGGCCATCAATTTTGGGCGGAAGCGGTACATACCGCTTGCTATGTGTTTAATAGAATACTTTTGAGGCCCGGCACCAAACAAACTTGTTATGAATTGTTGTTTGGTAGATTGCCTCAAGTTAAACATTTTCGAGTTTTTGGTGCAAAATGTTTTATTAAAAACACGTATGGGAGTTTGGACAAATTTGATCCAAGATCCGATGAGGGGATATTTGTTGGATATTCCTCACGTAGCAAAGCCTACCGGATATACAACAAAAGAACCTCAACGATCGAGGAATCACTTCATGTTTCATTCAATGAAAATTTTGTCCCATCTAGAATTATCAATGATGATGACTCTATGGATGTTTTATGTGATTCTATTGGTACGTCTAATTCCATTGATTCTATTGATACTAACCCTACTGATGAATCTTTTTGAGAATGTTCCTAGTGATCAGGGAGTTCCCAAACGGCTTCATACAGTTCGTGACCATCCCCATGAGCAAGTCATTGGCAACATACTTGATAGTGTCAAGACGAGATCTCAAGTCAACTACTTCGCTCATTGTGCCTTTGCCTCCTCAATAGAGCCAAAGAATATTAACGAAGCGTGCGAAGATAGCTCTTGGATCCTAGCCATGGAGGAAGAACTCATTCACTTTGAGAGGAATGAGGTTTGGGAGCTTGTTCCATTGCCTTCGAAGAACCACACCGTTATAGGAACGAAGTGGATTTTCAAGAACAAGACCGACGAGAACCAAAACGTCGTCCGGAACAAAGCTCGGTTAGTAGCTCAAGGCTACCGGCAAGAGGAAGGTATAGATTTCGAAGAATCCTTTGCTCATGTAGCTAGATTAGAATCTATTAGGTTGTTGTTATCTTTTGCATGCCATAAAGATTTTAAACTCTTTCAAATGGATGTAAAAAGTGTGTTTTTAAACGGAGATGTCGTTGAGGAAGTTTATGTTTCTCAACCTCCGGGTTTTATAAATGAAAAATTTCCAAATCACGTTTTCAAACTTAAGAAAGCACTTTACGGTTTGAGACAAGCTCCAAGAGCTTGGTATGACCGCCTAAAGAACTTTCTTTTGGATTTGGGTTTTAAAATGGGTGAAGTTGATTCAACACTTTTTGTTAAGTATGCCAATCATGATATTATTTTAGTTCAAATTTATGTTGATGATATCATTTTCGGTGCTACTAACTTCACTCTTTGCGAAGAGTTTTCTAATGTCATGAAGGACCAATTTGAGATGAGCCACATGGGTGAGCTCAAATATTTCTTAGGTCTCCAAATTCGCCAAATGCATGATGGAATCTTCATCCACCAAACCAAGTACACGGTGGAGTTGCTAAAGCGATTTGGAATGGAGAATGCTTCTGGCAAGAAGACTCCAATGAGCACTACTACACATCTTGATAAAGATACGGGCGGCAAAGATGTAGACATTCGTCTATATCGAGGTATGATAGGTAGTTTATTATATCTTACTGCCAGTCGGCCTGATATTATGTTTGTTGTATGTGTATGTGCTCGTTATCAGTCTCAACCTAAGGAATCTCACTTAGTAGCGGTAAAACGTATTTTCCGTTATTTAAGTTACACACTCGACTACGGATTATATTATCCAAAGTCTAGCACATATGAGTTAATCTCATATAGTGACGCAGATTATGCTGGATGCAAATCCGACAGGAAAAGTACTAGTGGCACTTGCCATTTTATAGGAAATTCTCTTGTCTCTTGGTTTTCCAAGAAGCAGAATTCCGTATCACTTTCAACCACCGAGGCGGAATATATTGCCGCCGGTGCTGCGTGTGCTCAGGTTCTTTGGATGAGACACACTCTTAAAGACTTCGGTATAAACTGTGATACTTGCCCTATCATGGTGGACAACCAAAGTGCAATATGTCTCTCTAAGAATCCGGTACACCATTCCCGTTCTAAACACATAGATGTCCGTCACCATTTCCTAGATGATCATGTTGCTAAAAAGGACATCATTTTAGTGTACGTTGAAACCCAGAAGCAAATCGCCGATATTTTCACGAAACCACTCAAGGAAGACTCCTTTGTGCGGTTACGTCGAGAATTGGGGATTATGGGTGAATCCGAGATTTAGGATTCATATTTTCGATAATCCTGCATGATAATAATTATTCTATATGCTCATGCTAGATTTGTTGTGATTTTCTGGATTTATGATTGGATTTTTGGAATTTATGCTAGAAATGTTCATGAACGTCGTATTTATAATTTTTGATGTTTTATGGGGTAGAATAATGATGTATGAGAGTATTTCGATGTTTCGTCCAAGTGTTCTTTGGAGAGAACTCAAAATTTCAAATTCTAAAATTTTTGGACTCTCTTAGTCGGTCCAAGTTCAATAGCCGACCGACTAGTTTCAGTTCTAGTCGGTCAGTGATTGAACTTAGACCGACTAAATCTTGCCCTAGTTTTGACTATCTGTTACTGTTTGCACTTAGTCGGTCCAAGCTCATTGGCCGACCGACTAGATTGCATTCTAGTCGGTCAGCTCTTGAACTTAGACCGACTAGTTGCGCAGGGGCAGTTGTGTCTTTTGGCATTCTGAATCGTTCTTATGCCTCTTCGCACCGATTAGAACTCATTCTAATCGGTGCGTAACTTCTCCTAAACCCTAACCCATGTCTCCTCAGCTCTCCCTCCACCGTGTGTCGTCGTTTCTGGCCACCATCTGCCGTCGCCGACCGTCTCTCTCCTTCCTAGGGTCTCGCTTGGTATATCTCCTCTCTCCCTCTCAGCTTTTAGGGTTCATTTCTGATCGATTTAGTTTAATCTCTTTCGAATTAGGGTTTCATTCTAGTTCATATTTCGATTTCTCGTTCGATCTCGTGCGTTTCTTTGTGTTGTCTCGTCTCGAGTATGGCGAGAACTCGAATCCTTATCCGTCCAACCACTCCGTCTCCCATGACCGTAGAGTCTCCTCCTACCGACCCTCCTCAAACCAAACGTCGTGCCAAAACCACTCCTTCCTCTTCCTCGCCTCCCCTCAAGAAGAAGAGGACTTCCAAGCCCAAACCCCAATCTCAATCTCAATCCAAGCCCCGAACCAAGGCCAAAGAAAAGACTTTGCCTCCATGCCCCTTCCGTGCTCCCACTCCTCCCGATGACTCTGACGAAGAGTATATTCCTGAGTCTGAGCCTACAGATAGAGCTCCTCCTCCTCCTCCTCCTCGTACTTCGTCTCGTCCGTCTAAGGGGAAGGCTCCCATGCCTTTAGGTGGAGTCGATATCTCGTTGTGTCGCGATGACCCGATGTGTCTAGCGGCATACAATCGTATTGAGCATTGTCCTTTGATTCTGGAGCACTTCGTCCAGTTTTCTGACTTCCCTCAGCTTGCAGATCTCCTCTCCTATAGCGGCCTATTAGACTATCTTCGCCATGACCCCAAGGCGAATCCTCACCCGTACCCCAGACTCGTCAAATTGTTCTATGCCAATCGAGTACGGGGTGAGTATGATGACACCCACTCCATTGAGACCACTGTCTTGGGGACACCTATTGTCCTCACGGCAGAGATTTTAGGGGAGTTGATTGGTGTCTCATCCTCTGGCCTGCTCCCTACTGATATCTCCGTGGATAATATCCACGATCTTGACCAGACCATGCTTGCTGAGATGTTCCATGTCATCCCTCCTGCCATGATTGGCGTTCCCTCCAAATCATTCAAGCCTAATGCTTGGGTCTTAAATTTGATTCTGAAGTCGTGTCTTCTACCGAAGTACGGCTCCTCTAGCTTGCCCTCCCAGCCGTTTCTCAAGCTTATCTATGCTCTTTTTATGGGGAGCGAGATAAATTGGGCTCGTATTATACTTGACAAGATGGATTCCTTTGAGTGCATAAGGAAATCCACCAAGTCTGCCCACATTCCTTATCCTTGCCTTTTGACTCTCGTTTTCCGTCACTTTGGCGTCCCTCTCCCTCCAGATGACCAACGTCCTTTGGGTTCTCCCCTGAACGCGACTGCCGTCAAGAAGTCTCTTGCGGCGCTGCGTCACGTTCAGAGGACTACCCCTATTGCTGACCCTCCTCCTCCTACTCCTTCACTCGCTGAGTTTTCAGTTTCCCTGAGACGTCAGGAGTCTCGTATTTCTCATTGTGAGGAGATGCTGGCTCGCATATGTGATTATCTGGATATTGACGTTCCTCCGACGCTTTCTGATGAGGAGGTCATGGACGTTGATGAGGATGAGGAGCGAGATGCTTCTCCTGCTCGTGCCCCCGAGGGTACGTCTACTGGCACCTCTTCTGCTGGTGCTCCCGAGAGCACACATGCTGCCACCATTCCTTCGGTGGATACTTCTGCTGGTGCTCCCGAGACCACTCCTGTTGCCACTCTCCCTTCGGTTGTCACTCCAGTCGTTCCCGAGACTTCTACCACTCCTGTCGACCTAGAGACCACCATCCCTTCTTCAGAGCCTGCTGCTGCTGCTGATCCTCCCTCCGCCTCCTGAGCTTGCATTGGAGGACTCTCCCATGTGCACTTGGATGATATATTTGTTGTGAGAGAGTGGGGTAGGATAGTTGGGTGGTGATGTCTTTTTGATGTATTTTTGGATGTTTTGATGATACATTTTGATGTATATTCGTTTTGATGTCTGTTGAGAAATATGTTGTATGATGTGCTTCGATCTGATGATCGTTTATATTTGTGTTGGCGGATGTATACTTTTTGATGTACCATGTTATATATATTTTTTTGGAGAGAAAGAAATTCTTTATTGAGTGTAAAAATATATACAACACTATAGCGAAAAGGGCTGAGGAATCAATATAAAGAGGATAGGGCACAAGCGCCGTCACTCTTTAATATAGATTCCTCACCCTAATGCAACTATACAGTTAGAGACTGATAAAATAGAAATTTAACCCAGATCTCTAATCTCCCAATTTGCAAACAGACATATCTCCTCGGAAGTAGAAGGATCAACATCTCTCAACGCAACTTGGACATCAGCTGCGATCATCTCAAAAAGGTCCGTTTTGCTCCTACGAATATCTTCGAAGACTCTCCTATTATGTTCCCGCCAGATGTGCCAAACAATAGCAGCAAGGATAGTTTTAGCAAGCCTACACAAAGGACTCTTCCCCCCCAAATGCAGTAAGTAGTAATCACTGACTGCAGCAATAGATGTATGCATGTGCTGTCTGACATTCAACTTGAGCAGCGCCCTCTTTAGGATATAGCTAGTATAGCTACAACTAAAGAATAGATGCCTAAGATCTTCCACAGTGTTGCCTCCACAAAAAACACAGTAATCTGGGATATCTATACCCCATCCGCGAATAATATCTTTGGTGAGGAGTTTACCCTTGAACGCTCTGAGGAGTGAAAGAGACATTTTAGGAACATGTCCGGGAAACCACACCAATTTCTGATATCGGAATGGGGTCCCCTGAAGCCGTACCCCCTCCCAAGCTTCTTTAAATTGGAAAGGATCCGAATTGCTGTTTGATGAAGAAGCCGGCCCATAGCCGTTGGAAGCAAGACCGGCACAAGCAACACCTGTCGGCGAAATGGGAGAATGCCGAGTGGATCTAAGCGCCCAGGCCCATCTGTCAGTGCCGACGGAAATCTTAACAGTTGCAAGATGCGAGCGAATTGGAGCAAGCTCCGGGACATCCACCCAGGCACCCTGCACCCAGTAGTCATTAACCCTCTTTAGGAAGGCATTCAGAGGAATAGCAACCAGATTTTTCTACTCGGGTTGCCATTTACTTCAGTGTGCACATTATATTTCTTTTTGTCTCTGATGTTGATTTCGTCGCTCGATGATTACATTGTTTAAATAGAATTCTTTCTATGAAAACATAGAATTGTTTTCCATGCACTAAATTCACCAAGAATGTTGATATTGGAGAGTATGTTCCATAACTCAATACATGAAATTGATTTGAGTTTTGATGATTTCTTTTTTTTTTGGATTTTCGACTATGGTCTCGTTGGCACACTTTGATTTTCTTGGTGATTTTACTTTGGTGTCATTTGGACCGTGGTCGTATTCTTTGACTCTCGTGTTTTTATTTTTAGACATTGTTGTTGTCGTTGATCACCTCCCGCTTTTTTTGCTAATGCCAAAGGGGGAGAGAATTAATAATGACGATGTGCTAAATGATAATTTAAAGCAATTTACCATGAATCTAATTTGATATGTTAGATTGATGGGGAGTGAAGATATAAAAATGGATTTCAAATCCGATATTTCAATAATTAGATCATGTTTTATACTTTCCTCGTCTGCTTGATGCTTATGATTATTATTTAATATGGAATTAATGTGTCATCAATGCAGGGGGAGTAAGTAAATTTCATTTGAATCATTATTATTGATTATTATTTATGTTGGTTTGTCATCACCAAAAAGTGGGAGAATGTTGAGTATTGATTCCCCGGATTTGGTTTTGATGATGAACAAGCATAAATATCGCGAACTAACTCTATGTGAGCGTACTTATGGAGATCGTCGCCAAAATTCTAAGTACATCAAAAGCGACGTCTCAAGACTTCTCAAAGCGCGTGATCGTGTGCCTGAAGCTTCGTTGAAGCTCTAAGAGCATTATTGAAGTCAAGAGATTCGGATTGAAGCTTTGAAGACGGTTCGTCTAGTTTATTTTATAGTCTTCTAGCTTCTTTTCGTAGAATGTTAAGCCTTGAGTAGGTCTTACATTATAATCTTCATAACGCTCATATCTTAGAGCTAGGATTATCATAGAAGCCCATAGAAACTTTCCCAAAGCTTCACGCTTCATTTCGCAGCTTCTAGTACATCTTAGTTGGTTCAAGAAGAAGAACCAACCGACTAAATTGTCATCTAGTCGGTTAAGAATCCTTCTTGAACCGACTAGATCTCCTTGCTCAATTCAGCATCTTCACTGTTGACCAATTAGTCGGTCCAAGAAGGTTCACCGACCGACTAGTTGTCAAACTAGTCGGTTTGGAATCCTTCTTAGACCGACTAGTTATACTTTCACTTTTCAGCCTGAGTTACTGTTGACTCGCTAGTCGGTCCAAGAACAACCATCGACCGACTAATTGTGAAACTAGTCGGTTGGAATTTGTTCTTAGACCGACTAGTTCTCTTGTGTTCAGCTTATTGTTTTTCAACTGCTTAGTCGGTCAAAGAACACTCACCGACCGACTAGTTGTCAAACTAGTCGGTTGGCAAGTCTTCTTAGACCGACTAGTTCTATATCTCCTGAACTATCTTTCTTGGCTGTCAACCTCTTAGTCGGTCCAAGAAGAATCATCGACCGACTAGTTACAAAACTAATCGGTCAGTGATCCTTTTTAGACCGATTAGACTGCTTCAGAAATAGATCCGTTGGAGCATTAAATGCACGATTTTTCATCTCTCTTCTCTAACCCCTATATAATCTTGTGATGCTTCTTCATAGCATTCAAGGCTGATATTATTGAGACTTTGAGAATTAAAGAGAGAGCATTTAATTCCTATTTCCAAGCTCACTCTCTTCACAAGAATCTCTCCCTCACTCTTATTCCTCAAGAGAGATTCTCATTGATTGTGAGCTACTCAAGCTAGGAGCTTGAATCCAAGTCACCAACTTCTCCCTAGCCACCTATTGCTGGTCATCTTGGTGGAGCTAGGGTTTGGTGCTTGCTTCTTCCCCAAAATCCTTCTTGCCCTAAAATCGTAAGTTTTACTCAAGGCATAGGGGTTTGTGGTAAGTGTTTATTATTTCATATTTACTTTGATATTAAGTTTTTCTCTCGGTTGTGAGAGAAGTTTGTGATCCCGGTTTGTGGGAGTCACATTTTCATTTGTGTATGATTTGATCTTGTGGAGGTTTTCTACAAGAATTTCATAGTGCAAATTTGAGTTAGAGGTTTCTAACTCAAGTAGCCGGAGGGGATCCGTGTGTTTGGGACGTAGGATCACCGGGAACAAGTCGGGGAGACTTAGGTGGATCCGAACCCGTTACGTCGCTTGTTTGCGCTTGTCTTTTATTGTTGTCTATTTTCATTTCCGCATTGTTGGTTGAGTTTGCACAATAATTAGGAATTATCCTCTTGATTATTTTAAAGTACTATTCACCCCCCTCTAGTACTTGTGCAGTAGCTATCAGGGCATTACAGTATTTACTTTTCAGTACTGCATTTTATTTTCTGTTGGAGCACTTTTCTTTTTCCTCTGTGTACTATTCCATTGTTATTGCAGTGGCCTGCTCATAATTTATATTAAACCACAAAAAATGCATAGTAGTATTTAGATAAGAGGGCTCGAAGCCTGAGTCTGAATACTACGGCGACCTTGTCAGCTACGCTCCTCGTACTTGGGTGAGCGGGGCATGACAAAATCCATTCTCAACAAAAAGAGCATGCCCTAAGGCTCGTTGGCAAGTACAATTTTTCAATGCACTCATTTTTAAAATTAAAAAACGATTAATTTTAAAAGAGAATTGCTATATACACCGGTTTACCAATGCAAAAAAAAATTAAATCATTAGTCATTCAACACTCTATCTCTTCTCCTTTTTACCATTTTTGGCAAGTCATCACTACATAGACCCCCTTAGGGGATGTATATAGTCCATGTCAGTTAAAATTATTTGGAAAAGCCAACCAATTCCTAACAATGCACAAATCCTTTCTTGCATGAACAACTATAAAACGAACAGTGTTGCCCACCATGTTCAAATTGATGTTAGACAGAGTTGTTAATCCCGATCAAAATAAAGCATGCAACATTGGCCAAAATATGGTGGAAAGCTTTATCCAATATGAACGTAGTTACCAGCCCGGCTATGATGAAATTAAAACATAATGACCGGTGTTGGCACCCTTGGGCATTAATCCTTTATGTGCAGTTGGAATTCCTGCAAAGTAACTCAAATTAGCTAAATTTGCCAATTCAGCTCAATCATGCACACACATCATATGCTCAATGAAATGAAATTGACAGTCGAAGACACGCATACTGATATTTAACGTAATTATAAAGACCGAATCCAATATTAAAATTCATACAAGCGCAAAATAAAAGGCCAACTACAATATTTGAATCCAAATCCAAACGTAACGAATAACAGATCCAAACGTAATACAAATCCAATACAAATCCAAGTACAAACAACCTACTCCAAATTCCAAGCACCAAGTACGAAGTCTTTATATATACATCACCATGAACATCATAGAAATGACGGGGCGTGCAATGTTTGTATGCCTAAGGGAATGTTCTTTTTGTTGAGAATGGGTGTCGATAATATGCGGGTTTAACTCGATGTTGATTTCTTGTAATCTATGGGTGGTCGATTTGTTACGCACCATCACATATTGGACGACATGAAACCCTAATTTGGGCGTTCTCAAAAGCACCATAGTTTACAAAATCTCAAGGCAAGCATGCAACAGATTGTCAAAATCCACCGTAAATCCAACTCAAATTACAAAAGCCCGATGCATTTAGAGCAAAGGCACCATAGTTATCGATTGTTTATGTCGGATTAAATTCAATGCATCGGTTGAATGAAACAACAAGCCAATAAAATCTCAAGCCACATGACTCCACAATTATTCCGGTTACATACCTATTATTTCCCCATGATGATACACACAACGTGAAACTGATATGTTTGCAATACAAAATTGCATTTTTATTTTGTAATTTCTGAGGGCTCGTGTGTAGGGTTTCATGCATGGTTTGAAAATTGAATGTGGACTGAGGTTACAATATATGCTTGACTTTATGTTGGATGAATTTTTCACACATCCAATCAGGAGTACTCTGGACCAACTTATATGACCCCTACATAAAAGATCCCAATGATGAGACATAGACAATGAATATATGGTGTGCGTGATTGGGATTTATGATGCTACGCTGATACATTTCTATGGCATGCTTGAAGTATGTCAAGAAACCAGCAATGAAAATTATAATTAATAAGCTGAGGGAAATTGGTTATGGAGTCATGAATGGCTTGGACATTGTAACGATCGGTTTTCATCGTTGTATTATCTGTATTTTCTCTCGTGTATTATTTCTTTCGTATCCATAGCTTGGTGTTTCTGTCCCCGGACCCGTACCTGTACCTGTACCCACTTCTATTTTTCATACTTATTGTTATTATTACTATTATCCTTTCAAAAAATTTATTTTAAATTGTCTTTTCTTAAAATTATGTTTTTTTATTTCCCAATTCAAAATTCAGATTCAAAATTTAAACATTTTAAATGTTTGAATAACTTTCCTAATAGAAACCCATTTAATCCTATTAACTAGCTCTAATTCTCCATTAAACTTATTGGTTATCAATCTTAATAATTGAGATTCAAATCCCTTCCTATTTTAGCCAACACCCCACATTTGAACCCAACCCCAGGCCGATCAGTTTTCCACGCACACAACCCTTAAACAAAAAAAATGAAATCAACCCTACTCGCATGCTGTGCACCTTGATACCCCACACACAACTAATATAGAAGGGTAAACTTGGAACCCAAGCCTAGACTTGTTCACAGCTGATCTTCTCCTCAATCACTCACGTGCATATCATTCCCGAGCCCCCCACTACTCCACTTCACGTGACGTCCTTGGTCTAACACTACACTTCTTTATAAGGAACATAGGTTTATTTTGCCTTACCTATAACACAGCACCCTTCACCTTTAAATAATACAACCCTATTCTTTATATAAAACCCTACTGCCTTTTGAGAAAATAGAACCCTAGAGACTAAAAAGCCAGCCGCCCCTACCCCCTTCTCACCTTCTCCACGCCAACACGCAACCAACGCCCGCAGCAATCTCCTTGCAACGCAGACCCGCGCCCAGCTCCCCCTAGCGCCACCCAACCCCGTCCAACGACCGTCGGCGGTCTCTCTCTCCTCCTGCAGCAACCGCCCACAGCCGGACACTCGCCGTCGCCCCGCCTTCCCAACGCGTCGACCCCCGTCGCCCTGCTTTAGACCCACGCCCTTCATCCCCACGCAAACGACAGTCACCGGTGCCTTCACCCTCTTCCCCTGCGACCCAGCACAACCCTCATCTCCACGCCATCACACAGCAGGTCGCCGCCCTCCTCCTTCTTGCCGTCGCAACCTCGACCGCACCGTCTCTCTTCACCGCCGGAGGGCACCTACTGCCGACAGCCCCCTCTTCCGAGCTCCCACGCCGCCAAGTTCGCCCAGCGCCAGCGCCCCCTCGCGACGACGACAACCCCCGCCCAGGAACTGCTGCTCCCCTCCACGCATTCGCAACCCTGTCACCGACGGTTCCTCCCTCTCGCAAGCCACTGCCGTGCTCCACAACCCCGCGACGCCCAGCTCCTCCAGCCCGCGGCCACCGTATTGCCAACCTGCCGCCCTTTAGCTTTTCCACTCTCGTCATGCGAAAGAAAGAAATGAAAGATGAAGGGAAGAAGCCAAGAATAAAGGTGAGTGCATGTACAAACAGTGAATTTTTATTAGATGTAAACAGTGTACTAGAGAGGGTGCGGTACCCTAGGACCAAAGCTCATAGATTTTAATGAATTACGGGAGCTGTGAACTTCATACTAATGTGATTTTCCCAATGCAAGTTGCCATGCAAATAGATAACCCTATAAGCCTATGCATTTGTTAATATAAATATATATGTGTTAATATCCCCATTAAGTATGGACAATACCTTGCACGTCTGAAAAGTACATGTCTAGTTATTATATATGTATATATATGATAGTTTTATTAAACATATGATAGGGGTTAGTATCTTTGTTAGTTCCTAAAAGAACAGTGACTTAAATAAAAGGTCAACAGTAGCAGGCTACAAGAAACAGAAAAAAATACTGTGTATGTTTAATTGTAAGTGGATTTTTATGGTATTCCTTATTGATAGTAAAAATATGTGTCGCAGATAAATTTAGCACCTCGTTATCATCACCTGGCACCCGAAATCGTCATAACAGGCAAGTATATGATTTGTTATGAATTTTAGAAGTGTCGGCACGTTTACGCCGCCTTCATGTTTTGCTGATGTAACTCAAAATTTAGACGTGAAATGACGTACAAAACTGACACCATAATGACTAGGACAAAAATTGGGATCCAACGGTATATCATACGATATATCCCCAATTTAAACAACTAGAGAAAGAAATTGTTTCTGTAGCAAGTTGAACAAAAAGGACGAAATCGTCATTATTTGAAATTACGGAAACGGTCGTTCGACCCGTTTCCGCTTTGCAGAACTGTCACCATAAAACTTTAATATTGTCAACAATGAAATTCAGCGAGTCTTGACATGATTAACAATATGGACATCGTGAAATCGTGCGCCTCGAAGGCGGTATCGTGATATCGTGATGTCGTGTGAGTCGACTAGGCCGGCTCGTGTTCCGGCAAAAATTTTGGGTGGGGTTAGGGTTGAGCGGCCACTGGGCGTATGAAAGGTACTCTCCTCAAGAACACCACCCGACGCGGTGGGTTAGTGTCAATCACGGTAAGCCCCCGTGAGAGGAACGACCTTCTCATCACGACCTAAAGGCGAGAACCCTAGATTAGATGTGAATTCTTGACATGGTCATTGTAACGCTAACTTGGTCATCGTGAATATTGAAATGCTAACAAACTCTGAGAATCTAACTTTAAACTTGCCATCGACTAGAACTGCATGCTAGGATTGTTTCTTTCTGCTCTGTAATTGTTAAATGTTAATTGCTGCAGTCGTTTCTTTTAAATTTAATAATGCTTCTAAATTTCATATACTTGTTATATACTTCGCCTTGGGATGCTAACTCTTTCTTGCAGACCCCTAGCTGACATACATTCATGTTTGTGGATGTATGTCAGGTTCAGAGTTTGAGTACCACCTGCCTTGGAGAGCCAGAGTTGTCGAAGACGTCGAGACGTTTTCTGCAGAAGACTAGAGTCACTTTTCCGTCATTGCTTTGAGTTTTAGTTTGGTTCCTTGTAGTAGGATTAGGGTTTGGTTGTAGTTTCCTTTGGCCATGCTGAGGCCCTGTTGTTTTATTTTCTGTACGAACAATTCTGGAAGTGCCCATTTAATTTAATGAAATGTTTTCTGGTTGTTCTAATACGCAAATGCAAGGACCCTTTTCTGTGTTTTTATCACAGACGCTTATTGAACTCGAGCTTCACCGCTCCAGTTCAAGCGGGCCGTGTAACGTTCTCGCTTCCGGTGTCTTTTGGGAAGTGGGGCGTTACAGGTTTTAGTGGTGGCCCATGCAGGTCATGCAACTGCCAAGTTCAGAACAATTAGAACACTTTTCATTAGCAAAAAATATCCAGAATAGTTCGTACGTGAAATTATTCGAATATCTTGTCTCAGCACGATAGGAAACCGACACCAGGATGATAGGAATAGATAGACGCTTGTGCTCGTTAGTTAGACACCCGTGCCATGACTTGGTATTATCATCTTAGGAGTCAACCTGTCGATTGATCATCCAGCTCTAACCTTATTAAACTTTCGAGTTTCGTTAATCATTTGCTTAGGTTTATCGAATTTAGGGCCCAACCGGACGTAGCGATCGTCGCCGTGCAAGTCAAGCCTGAGACGTCTGCAATGAGTAGATTTCGAAGCGTGGAATATTCCAGACCTATAGATAAGATCTTGACCTCGACCCTCAACGAACCCTCACATCGGCTTCCCTAACACAGTCTAGTTCTTTGACGAACCTTAGTGCTAAACCTTAGTCGACCCAATGATTATTTCCCCCTGATTTTATTATTTTATAATCATTACACTTCCATGTTAATGATCGTAGAAAGCCGTCGTAGCGTATTCACAGAGTTACTTCTTAGTCGTCCTTACGCTTCAATCGTCGAACCTGATTCTTGTCCTCGATTCACATAAACTCTTCATATCCGCCATTTTTTTAACCTTGAACCCCTCCTTCTAAAAAGATATTTTCGATATTTCATTTATTGAATTCTTCGCTAAGTTTAAAATTCTTTCGAAAAAACTTTTACTAGATTCTCTACACTTCAGTTGACTTGAACCCAATCTTGATATGAAACTTTTCTGACGCGATTTTTAATTACTATCTTATAACGATTTCCTGACATTCATCTCTCGCACTTCTATTTCGCATACCCTCGTGTAGCCACTCTATTTTTCTCATGTAAAGAACTTCCTTTTAAACTTTATTTCTATTTTTGCTAGTTCAAAATATCATCTTCATTTCTTGCTAACATATTTTCAACACAGTCACTCCTACATACCTTTAAAATACTTTCCTAAGTTAAATAGAACTTCAAAAATACTGCGTGTTAGTTTTATAATCATTGTCTTCACATATTTTAAGAAAAGAATTTTTTTTTCTTTACATACCTATTTTCCATATGCAAAACAAGTACCACCTCACTATGACCATATTACTCTTCACCAATTATTTGACTAATCATATTTCACATTTTAACTTATACCATATGTTCACAATTTTACGATGTTATTTTACACATATCCTTATCTTCTTACTTCAATTATTCATAAATATTTTATGTGACCCAACCAGCTAAAATCTTACCCATGTCACATTCGAAACCGACCATCACAACATTAACTCGTTGCCTCATTCTTGCACCTTGCTTAGTTATCACATTAGAGCTTATCTTTCCTTATGTCAGCTTTAGTTTAAGTATAGTGGGACCATTAGCCTGATTGTGGTGTTGGGGTGCATGTATATAGATAGTGACTGTGGACCAGCGTATGCTAATCTCTATATACCACCCATGTATGAGTGTGCTTACCCTTAGGATATTATTATGGAGTGATTGTCTATTGTGTCATATGTGCATGTACGGTAATTTGTGATATAAATGTATATAGGCGAGTATAGAATAGTAAGTGTTATGTTTATACTTGGGCGAGTAATTGACTATATCATTATAGGAATATTAGATTTAGTTTTGACCAGTTACTAGGAGTATATGTACCATAGTTGTACTTATTAATGTTTGTAATTGGATGCTAGTATAGTGATATGCGTGTTAGGTGCAATGTTAATAGGTGTACGCATAGTTGTGCGTGCAGATTTATTGTGTGATGGCATGTCTGTGTGTACTTGTGCGTATATATGTATGTGGTTAGTTATAGGTGTGTGTATATATATATATATGTATTGTATAAGTAAGTGTGTTGTATGTGTAGTAAGATTATAATGTATTACCCCTGCGGGATGATGTGTGAGCACGTGTATACCAGGAGGAATGCATGGCCGTATGTTTGTGACTACGTATATGTGATTGTATGAAATAGTATGCTAGCCCTATACAAATTACCATGGCTTTGTGTACCGGCGAGTGTATATGTGACCTATATAGATACGAGATAGGCGTGTAGTAATGTAAGTATGTATATGTATGTGAAATAAACGTATGTATAAGTATTTGAAAGTGCGTGATATATGGGTAAGTGTATGCAAATGGATGTATATGATCTCATTATGATGTATGTATGACTGTGATAGAATGACATTAGTGTCTAAGTCCGCTCACCCCTAGGTCGGCCTACTTAAGAAGTCTGAGGACGGACTTGATCCTAAGGTGGGTAGATCACTATGACCCTAGTGCTAGGAGTAAGGCTTATACGATCTGTGTATAGTGTAACGTATTACGTGCATGTATATACGTGTAATGATTCATATTATAATGTATGTATGGTAATATGCGGTGTGTAAAAGTGATTGTACGATTGAAGTGTTAATTGACAAAGAATGATTGTATTTTTATTTGTGGTATGTTTATGTGACTTGTAGTATTATATCAGTGTAGATTGTGAGTTTTTTAAAGATGTATGATATTACCTTGTGTATTGGTAATAATGTGAGTATGTACATTGTTGTGGTTGTGTAGTAGAGTGTTACTATTCACCCGAGTATAATATTGGTTGGATTGTATTTGTAGGATGAGATTATATTGAACGTGTTATGTTAATTTGTAATTGGTAATGTATGTATGTGTGTTGTTACTACTACTAGCATGGACGATGATTAATGTTATCAATAGTAATACTATTGGTGTTGATACTAATATTAGTAATACTATTAGGATATGGCATGATAGTTAGTTATGGTGTGTATGCTTTAGAAGAAGAGATACGAGCGTTACCCCTTACGTCTTCCCCGTCTTAGCCGATAAGATTCCGAGGGCGGAATCGTTCTTAAGGTGGGTAGGATGTAACGATCGGTTTTCATCGTTGTATTATCTGTATTTTCTCTTGTGTATTATTTCTTTCGTATCCATAGCTTGGTGTTTCTGTCCCCGGACCCGTAGCCGTACCTGTACCCACTTCTATTTTTCATACTTATTGTTATTATTATTATTATCCTTTCAAAAAATTTATTTTAAATTGTCTTTTCTTAAAATTATGTTTTTTTATTCCCAATTCAAAATTCAGATTCAAAATTTAAACATTTTAAATGTTTGAATAACTTTCCTAATAGAAACCCATTTAATCCTATTAACTAGCTCTAATTCTCCATTAAACTTATTGGTTATCAATCTTAATAATTGAGATTCAAATCCCTTCCTATTTTAGCCAACACCCCACGTTTGAACCCAACCCCAGGCCGATCAGTTTTCCACGCACACAACCCTTAAAAAAAATGAAATCAACCCTACTCGCATGCTATGCACCTTGATACCCCACACACAACTAATATAGAAGGGTAAACTTGGAACCCAAGCCTAGAATTGTTCACAGCTAATCTTCTCCTCAATCACTCACGTGCATATCATTCCCGAGCCCCCCACTACCCCACTTCACGTGACGTCCTTGGTCTAACACTACACTTCTTTATAAGGAACATATGTTTATTTTGCCTTACCTATAACACAGCACCCTTCACCTTTAAATAATACAACCCTATTCTTTATATAAAACCCTACTGCCTTTTGAGAAAATAGAACCCTAGAGACTAAAAAGCCAGCCGCCCCTACCCCCTTCTCACCTTCTCCACGCTAACATGCAACCAACGCCCGCAGCAATCTCCTCGCAACGTAGACCCGCGCCCAGCTCCCCCTAGCGCCGCCCAACCCCGTCCAACGACCGCCGGCGGTCTCTCTCTCCTCCTGCAGCAACCGCCCACAGCCGGACACTCGCCGTCGCCCCGCCTTCCCAACGCGTCGACCCCCGTCGCCCTGCTTTAGACCCACGCCCTTCATCCCCACGCAAACGACAGTCACCGGCGCCTTCACCCTCTTCCCCTGCGACCCAGCACAACCCTCATCTCCACGCCATCACACAGCAGGTCACCGCCCTCCTCCTTCTTGCCGTCGCAACCTCGACCGCACCGTCTCTCTTCACCACCGGAGGGCGCCTACTGCCGACAGCCCCCTCTTCCGAGCTCCCACGCCGCCAAGTTCGCCCAGCGCCAGCGCCCCCTCGCGACGACGACAACCCCCGCCCAGGAACTGCTGCTCCCCTCCACGCATTCGCAACCATGTTGCCGACGGTTCCTCCCTCTCGCAAGCCACTGCCGTGCTCCATAACCCCGCGACGCCTAGCTCCTCCAGCCCGCGGCCACCGTATTGCCAACCTGCCGCCCTTTAGCTTTTCCACTCTCGTCATGCGAAAGAAAGAAATGAAAGATGAAGGGAAGAAGCCAAGAATAAAGGTGAGTGCATGTACAAACAGTGAATTTTTATTAGATGTAAACAGTGTACTAGAGAGGGTGCGGTACCCTAGGACCAAAGCTCATAGATTTTAATGAATTACGGGAGCTGTGAACTTCATACTAATGTGATTTTCCCAATGCAAGTTTCCATGCAAATAGATAACCCTATAAGCCTATGCATTTGTTAATATAAATATATATGTGTTAATATCCCCATTAAGTATGGACAATACCTTGCACGTCTGAAAAGTACATGTCTAGTTATTATATATGTATATATATATATGATAGTTTTATTAAACATATGATAGGTGTTAGTATCTTTGTTTGTTCCTAAAAGAATAGTGACTTTAATAAAAGGTCAACAATAGCAGGCTACAAGAAACAGAAAAAAATACTGTGAATGTTTAATTGTAAGTGGATTTTTATGGTATTCCTTATTGATAGTAAAAATATGTGTCGCAGATAAATTTCGCACCTCGTTATCATCACCTGGCACCCGAAATCGTCATAACAGGCAAGTATATGATTTGTTATGAATTTTAGAAGTTTCGGCACGTTTACGCCGCCTTCATGTTTTGCTGTGTAACTCAAAATTTAGACGTGAAATGACGTACAAAACTGACACCATAATGACTAGAACAAAAATTGGGATCCAACGGTATATCATACGATATATCCCCAATTTAAACAACTAGAGAAAGAAATTGTTTCTGTAGCAAGTTGAACAAAAAGGACGAAATCGTCATTATTTGAAATTACGGAAACGGTCGTTCGACCCGTTTCCGCTTTGCAGAACTGTCACCATAAAACTTTAATATTGTCAACAATGAAATTCAGCGAGTCTTGACATGATTAACAATATGGACATCGTGAAATCGTGCGCCTCGAAGGCGGTATCGTGATATCGTGATGTTGTGTGAGTCGACTAGGCCGGCTCGTGTTCCGGCAAAATTTTTGGGTGGGGTTAGGGTTGAGCGGCCACTGGGCGTATGAAAGGTACTCTCCTCAAGAACACCACCCGACGCGGTGGGTTAGTGTCAATCACGGTAAGCCCCCGTGAGAGGAACGACCTTCTCATCACGACCTAAAGGCGAGAACCCTAGATTAGATGTGAATTCTTGACATGGTCATTCTAACGCTAACTTGGTCATCGTGAATATTGAAATGCTAACAAACTCTGAGAATCTAACTTTAAACTTGCCATCGACTAGAACTGCATGCTAGGATTGTTTCTTTCTGCTCTGTAATTGTTAAATGTTAATTGCTGCAGTCGTTTCTTTTAAATTTAATAATGCTTCTAAATTTCATATACTTGTTATATACTTCGCCTTGGGATGCTAACTCTTTCTTGCAGACCCCTAGCTGACATACATTCATGTTTGTGGATGTATGTCAGGTTCAGAGTTTGAGTACCACCTGACTTGGAGAGCCAGAGTTGTCGAAGACGTCGAGACGTTTTCTGCAGAAGACTAGAGTCACTTTTCCGTCATTGCTTTGAGTTTTAGTTTGGTTCCTTGTAGTAGGATTAGGGTTTGGTTGTAGTTTCCTTTGGCCATGCTGAGGCCCTGTTGTTTTATTTTCTGTACGAACAATTCTGGAAGTGCCCATTTAATTTAATGAAATGTTTTCTGGTTGTTCTAATACGCAAATGCAAGGACCCTTTTCTGTGTTTTTATCACAGACGCTTATTGAACTCGAGCTTCACCGCTCCAGTTCAAGCGGGCCGTGTAACGTTCTCGCTTCAGGTGTCTTTTGGGAAGCGGGGCGTTACAGACATGATTGGTGGGTTGTTGTTTCATCTGGTATGCATTGAAATGTTTTGGCTTGAAATAAAGGTTTTTAAAATTGAAGGTATATGTTTCAATGTCATATAATTATTGTGTTATGCCAGTCTTTATTTTTGTTTATATGTATGATTTGTTTAAATTTTCTGAATTTAGTGTGCCATGTCTCTTCTCTCGTTGTTTATGTTTTTATGTCCCATGCACGATTTTATGATAAAACAAAAGTCAATTACAATGTATGCTTGAATTTATGTTTGATAAAAATAAGGTTTAGATGGATCATAATGGAGAACACTCGGGGTGTTCAACGTGTACATCGGCCATGGCGGCTATCATTTTTTTCATCATACACTTACAGCTATACGAAGACGATAGGGCTACCCATATACCTCATAAGCCTTCATTGATGCGTGATATTCATAGAAAATCCCATATGCGTAGAATTCTACATGGTTTTGATAGTAGTAGTTTACACTACTTAAGAATGCGCAGGCATGTGTTCATAAATCTTGCAACTTTAATGCCACAAAGTGATATTCTCAAAGACACTTATCATGTGTCCATCGAGGAGCAGTTGGCAACATTTCTTCATATCGTAGGGCACAAGTCAAAAAACAGAGTCATTCAAGTTGATTTTATAAGGGCTGGGGCGACAATCAGCACTTACTTTAACAAAGTGGTGTATAGAGTTTGTACCCTTCGGGATAGGTTCATGGAGCAAGCCCCAAATGAGACACCACCAGAGATACTCAATAATCCTAATTGGTTCCCATTTTTCAAGGTAAGTGTGTTTTTATGAATAGCTGGCATTAGACTAAAATGATTGATGGTGATTTCAAATTGTCTGTTATTGATTACGGTGTAGGATTGCATTATTCTAATTGATGGGACACATATCGATGCCATGCTACATGCCAAACTCGTACCACGATTTAGAGGACGTAAAGGGGTTATGCAAAATGTGCATGCAGCTATAACATCAAATAAAAGATTCACTTATGTGATGGCCGGGTGGGAAGGATCAACGAATAATTTTACGGTCCTGAAAGATGTGTTGTCATCCCCTACCGGGCTGCGTGTGTATGATGTAATAGGAAAACTTTTTCGAAAATATCATGTATACATCTGCATGAATCCATGGGAATATAAATCAAGTTTAATTTTTCGGTTGTTGGGAAATATTACATATGCGATGCAGGATATACAACAATGCCTGGGTTCATATCTCCATACCAGGGTGTTAGATACCATCTGAAGGACCATTCTTATTAAGTGTCTTGAAATCACAGAGAGCTCTTCAACCTAACACATTCTTCATTAAGAACAAAGATCGAGTCGACGTTTGGAATACTAAAGAACAAGTTTAAAATTTTGTCTGCAAGGCCTCACTATCCATTCAAATCTCAGGTCGATACCGTCCTTACTTACACGGTATTGCATAATTATATCCAAATAGCAGATCCGCATGACCCACATCTAAATGAGGATGTGGATGTGTTTGAGGAGGATGGGGATGTGAAGGATGAGTTGGATGACTCGATTATGGATCTTTCACAACAGTTACCCATACGTGAACAAACTTCACAAAGGGATCAATGGTAACTTCGTAGGGATCAGTTAGTGTGGGAAATATGGGTGGACTATTGTAACATACATAACCATGGGAACACAAATGAACATGGGCTATGACGGATGAGTTAAATGAAGAATTTTTACAATATCTGTTAAGTTGAATGCTTTGTATTACAATAGGTTGTATATGTTGATTATGTTGGGTGATGCATGAGATGTGGTTACAATTTACTGGCTTTAACTCATTATTTTAATTCTATTGTGTTGGTTTTTGATTATATCGGTGGTAGTAAATTTTACCATCATTGCTTTTTATTAAATGTACTATATGTTGGTTCATGTCAGTATTGCCAATATTGCAATGTTATGGAATTAATGATTTTGTAGGCATGGACGGGTCAATGCAATAAGGATAAGTGAGTGATCATATGCCACCATTTTATGACCCTTCAAATGGTACACAATGGGCAGAAGAAGATTGAAGGAATGATCCATTGCTTGGGCGGCCTTTCCCATGTAGGATGAGTAATGTTCAATTTCCTACGCAGTACTTCCAAGGAGTTGGATCAAGTATGCCTTTTCTACATTATCCCAATTATAGCATGCACATGCACATGCCCAAGCCGCATCCTCTGGGCTTTATGCATATGGTACAAGGTGGGGGCAATCCCTCCATTTATAAGTCGGTGTACCCAAAGTGCTTTCACCATGCCATCATCAAAAGGCGGGCATGGCACAAATGTCAGAAGTGACTCGTCTCGGAAGTCGAGTTGCCATGATGATGACATAGAAGCATCGGTTTCAAGTCTCCGAAAAATAAGTAAGAAACCCTCCACAAAGGGCCAGACGAATAAAGTGTGGCTTGGAGAGCATGATATGGCCCTAATTCCTTTCCTGGCGGACCAAGCAAGGCAATGAAATAAAGTCAACAAGACTTTCAAAGGGACTGGCTTCACCGCTGCAACTTCACATATAAACTCCATTTTTGGCACGGAATACACAAGCCAACGTGCCCGTAATCATATGAAAGGTCTGTCTCGGTGGCTTTCTGATGTTTCATCGTGCTTAGAAATTAGTGGGGCTAGTTGGTCTGAGGAGAAGAAAATGATAGAACTTGACCCTGAAATTTATGTTCACTGGGACGCGGTATTTACTTCTCCATTAAGCAAATCTGAAAATAAAAGTTGTTACGACCCAAAGATCGTGGGAGTTCGACTCCCGCCCAGATCCGCTGACATACCTCGTTGAATCACCCCTTATGCGAAAGGGACGCCGCCCTGGAGGACCGAGGCAACAGGAGAATGGGCGCACCTCGCAGCACTCCCCCCTCCCGGACGAGGCGTACGACAGCAGTCGCTCGGCCCGCCAGGGGCAGGGCGCCTGGGGAGCGCACCGACAGCGCCACCCGGGATGCTGACTGAGGCGTGGGCATATCCCTCCTTGCCAGCGATCCACGACCTGTGACCGAAGAGGTACGCGACCGGGCCGAACAACCCTCGAATAGGTCGACCCGGCGGGTCCCCGCGAACCCCGCCGCCGGGGATAGCATTGCCGGACCTATAGTTCATCATGCACGACAAACAACCTAGTGTAAGGACACGACTGACACTAACGCCGCCCGACCACCTGACAAAGCACCCCTGGTCATTGAGCCCCCTGACACTTAATGCTTTCGGCCCTGACATCCTGACAAAAGTGCCCCTGGCCGTTGCGCCGTCTGACAAAAGCGGGGCAGGCACTCCTGTTCCTGACATCCTCATCCGAAGCTTCCGCTGACAGCTGAGCCAGCTCAGCACGTCGAGTCGACATGCCAGGTCAGCCCCACCTAATCATCTCCCATCAGGTATAAATACCCCCACACCTCTTACGGTGAGGGGGTTGGCAAATTCTCTCTCTCAATCCATTATTCACACACGAGAGCAAAGGTCGTCCATATCTTTGTTCTCCCACTTATAGCTCGCCACGTACGGTCGACACACCCTCAGTCCGACCGACATGCCTAGCCCCCGTTTTAAGTCCTATTAGTGACTTAGGCATCGGAGGGGCTAAGGGTTGGACCCCAACCCTGCCCTTCTGACGAGTTGCTCGTGGTGCAGGAAAGCTCACCCCTTGGTCGACGTCAGCCTTTGGCTCCCGCCACCCGATCTTCTTCCACCGTGTCCGGTGAGATTTGACTCCGTGGCCACCCCCGGCGGCAAGTCTAGCCTCTTCACCCCACTAATCACTTATTAAATAGCCCACCTAAACCCTCTTATCAACATAACCACCGTGCCCTTGGTTCCCCTCAATACAAATTCATTGTACGCGAGTTCCACCTCGTAACAATTAGCGCTGTCTGTGGGAACGAAGGGTCACACCCATGTTAGACTCCATGCCGATCACTCGGAACCCTGACCACGGCAAGGATCCCGTGGGTCAGGAGCCACTCTCTTTACTAATCACCCCGGCGCCCGACCCCCCTTCGGGGATGGGCGCCGAGACAGACCATACCTTGGCCCGCACAATCCTGAAGAGCTTCGAGGCCGTTACTCAGGCGATGGGAAGCTACGCGGCGGCAGGAGCGGAGCCACCGCCCGGCCCTTCGGAGCCCCCGAACGTGAGACGGAATCTCCACCCTCAGTTTGAGGAGGAGGGGGGAGACAGGGGGCTCGCCAAGGATATTGCGGCCCAGCAGAAGCTCCTGGAAGAGGAAATGGAGGTCACGCGGCTGTGGAGGCGTCGGGAGGAGGCAGTCGCCGTGCAAAGGCATTTGGACGAAGCGGCCGAGACCGCCCGGTGGGCCTACCAGGACGAAGAAACCGCCCGCCACTAGCTCCGCTTCATCATCGCGGAGCGCGAAAGGCTAAGGAGGGAGAACGAAGGCAACCAGGATATCCCGGAGGTGACGGCGACGGGCCGGTGGCTCGGGGACGGGCGGGGCCCGTTGTTGGCCAGGTCCCCACCAGGAGGAGGGAGTCCACCTCGCCAGCACCACTCCCCCGATCGCCTGCATGAGGAAGCCGTTTGTCGACAACTACGCTTCCTCACCGTCGAGCGCGAAAGGCTTCTGAGGGAGAATCAGGAGCGGATGGAGACCCAGGGAGGCGGCCGGAGGGCGATGGTACTGGGAGAACCGTAGCCCGCAACCCGTCGAATCCTCGACCTGGGGAAGGAGCCCCGCCAAGCGACCGTCATGCTACTCCCCGGGGCGGGAGGACCGTCGGCGGCCGAGGCGCGACCGGAGACAGACCCCCGAATGGCGGAGAGGGGATGCGCCCGAGCGCCCTACCTACCTGGAGGAGGCCACGCCGCTTGCGCGGTGGATCACGTCCGCCCCGAGGCCAGTAAGGTTCAAACCCCCCCACCTGGCCATATACAACGGAAGAGGCGACACCCTCACGCACGTGCAACAATACCGGGGGGCGATGGAGGCGCAGAATGTGGATGAGGTGTTCCTGTGCCGGTATTTCTCCCAAAATTTGAGGGACACATCGTTGGATTGGTACTTCGGCTTACCCACAAGATCCATTGGGAGCTTTGGCGAGCTGTCCCACAAGTTCTGCCAAGAGTTTCGGGCTGGGCGGACGAAGAAGAAGCCCTTGGACTACCTCAGCACGGTAGTCCAAGGAGAAGGGGAGACAACGAGAAGATACCTGCACCGCTTTCAGGAGGAGAGACGGGCGGTGGTAGCCTGTGGCGATGAGGTACTCATGCTGGCCTTCAAGACGGACTCGGAGCCTCCACAAATCCCTGCTTCGAGATCCGCCGGCCGACTATGAGGCGCTGGTCGCTATGACGGAGAGGCATGCATTGGCCGAAGAGACCCTCGGCCCGAAGGCCCTATTTCCCCCGGTGAAACTGCTTCGAGGTGAGCCCAAATCACCCCCTCGGCCAGGGCAGGAGGAGGGGCGTCGGGGCTGCGACCAATTGGCCCGACCAAGGTGCGACCCGACGGGGCGTCACCCACATGATCGCCCTGATCTGGTCCGAGAGCTTGCCCCGGCCCAAGGTGCCGCCCGAGCCATCCCAAGATAGGAAGGCCCCTTGCAGGCACACTACACACAGCTCAACGCCCCCATGTTAGAGGTTCTGGCCACGGCGACAAGGGCCGGACTACTGCCGGAGCCTCCCCGGGGGATGAGGTCGGATCCGGCAAAGAGGGATCTTCGGAGGTATTACCGATATCACCGTGACCACGGCCACGATACCGACCATTGCTACACTCTTAAGAGAGAGATTGAGCGGCTGATCCAGGCGGGCCACTTGGGAGGCTTCGTTGGGGACAGGCGGGCAGTACAAGGAGAGAGAGCCCCCGGGAGGCGCGGGGGCCGGAACTGCCAGTGGACCACGATCAGGAGGAGCCACGCCCCCCCGGGACGATCATGCGCATAGAGATCATAAGCGGGGGGCTACCCCCAGAAGGGACGTCGCCCACGATCTCGGAGGCAGGCGCCCGACAGGTGATGGTAGCGGGAGCCAGCAGCAGGCCAAAGCGGAGAAGGACAAACCGACCCCCTATAACCTTTACCGAGGGAGATCAGCGGGAGGTTGGGAGTCAGTGCGATGACGCCCTCGTCGTCGAGGCTCGGATCGGGGCGGTCGTCGTCAGCCGGCTCCTGATTGACACCGGAAGCTCCTGCGACATCCTGTTCCTGTCAACGATCGAAAGGATGGGGTGGGGGCGTGCGGACCTAGAGCCCTGCGTGGGCCCCATTGTCGGCTTCACCGGCCATATGATCCCTATAGTGGGGACGATCACCCTGCCGATGACTCTGGGGGAGGAACCGAGGGTCGTCACCAGGGGGACACGGTTCGTTATCGTCGACATCGCGTCGGCGTACAACGGAATCATAGGGCGTCCATACATGATGGCCATAGAGGCGCTCCCCAGCCTGCTACACCACATAATGAAATTCCAGACCCCGCAGGGGGTGGGACTGGTACGAGGAAACCAGAAGGTGTCTGGGGGCCGCGACAAGGGGCCAGTCAGGCGTGGGAGCCCGAAGCGGGCCCTGACGGTCCTCATCCCCGACGAAAGGGAGGACTTCTACGACCAGCGACCGACCCCGGCCGAGGAGGTCGAGGAGGTTCCCGTAGCCGCGGAGGAAGAAAGAACCGTCTCCATCGGGACGAAACTCCCGACCGCCCTGAGAGCGGCCCTCGTCGGCCTGCTCCGGGAAAACGCGGATATATTCCCATGGTCACTCGCAGAAATGCCGGGGGTTGACCCGACTGTGATCTCCCACAAGTTGAACGTGGACCCAGAAGCCCGACCGGTTCGACAGAAGAAGAGAAGCGCGGGGGCGAAAAGAAGAGGGCGGCCGAGGAAGAAGTAGAGCGGCTCCTCGAAGCCAAGTTTGTCCTGCCAGTGGATTACCCAGACTGGCTCGCCAATGTCGTTTTGGTGAAGAAGCCCAGTGGAAAATGGCGCATGTGCGTCGACTTCACTGACCTCAACAAGGTGTGCCCAAAGGACAGTTTTCCCCTACCCCGGATCGACCGCTTGGTGGACCAGGCGTCTAGTTACGAGTTGTTAAGCTTTATGGACGCCTTCTCGGGCTACAACCAGATACCGATGGTGGATGAGGACAAGGAAAAGACGTCCTTTATCACCGATAATGGCACCTTCTGTTACACCAAGATGCCCTTTGGACTGAAGAACGCCGGGGCGACCTATCAGCGGATGGTAGACCGAATATTCAGCCCTCAGGTGGGGCGAAACTTGGAGGTCTACATCGACGACATGCTGGTAAAGAGTAGGAGGGCCCCAGACCACCTCACTGACTTACATGAAATGTTCCAAAGGGTCCGCCGATACAACTTACGACTGAATCCTGCAAAGTGTATCTTCGGCGTGCAGTCGGGAAAATTCCTAGGTTTCATGATAACGAAGCGGGGGATCGAGGCGAACCCCGATAAGGTGACGTCCCTCATCAATATAGCGGAACCTCGGGCGATCTGGGACTTGCAGCGACTGAAAGGCCAGATCGCTGCTCTGGGGCGATTCCTGTCGAAATCTGCGGAGAAGTCACTCCCCTTCTTCAGGGTCTTGCGCACTGCCTTTGGCAAAGCTAAGGACAAGAGGAAGGTGATCCTGTGGGACAACAACTGTGCACGAGCGTTCGCGGAGCTGAGGGCTTACCTACAAAGTCCACCACTCCTCGCACGGCCGGAAGAAGGCGAACCCCTAGGGTTGTACTTGGCAACCAATGAAGAGGCCGTTAGTTCCGTCTTGATCAAGGAGGAAGGGAGGGTGCAGCGCCCTGTTTACTACGCCAGCCGGATCCTTCGGGAGGCGGAGACTCGCTACAGTCCCATCGAGAGAGCCGCCTACTGCCTAATCACCACAGCCCGAAAGCTTCGACCATACTTCCAGGCCCATCCCATCGCCGTCCACACCGACATGCCCCTCGAGAAAAACTTGAAGAGGTTGGAGCGATCGGGGAGGATGCGCAACTGGAGTGTCGAGCTCAGTGAGTTTGACATAACATATAAAGCCCGGACGACGATCAAGGGCCAGGCGCTGGCCGACTTCGTGGTGGAATGCACCGCAGGGGGCGCTCCGAGGGACCAACCAGAGCCCCCATCAGCAACCATGTCCCCGCGGGGGACCGGGGGGGGGGGGGGGGCGAACCCTCAAAGCCCTCCCGGATGGACGTGGACGAATTATGGACCATCCACGTCGATGGCTCCACGACGGGATCCGGGACGGGGGCGGGTATCGTCATTCAAACCCCCGACGGGTGCTCGTTGGAATACGCCCTACGCTTCAACTTCCCGGCAACCAACAATGTCGCAGAATACGAGGCCGCAGTTAACGGGTTGAAGCTCGGTAGGGCGGTGGGGGCGACGAATGTGTTGCTCCTTAGTGACTCACGGCTCTTCGTCCAACAGATCCAAGGAAGCTTCGAGGCCCGAGAAGAAACAATGAAGCGCTACCTTAAGCGCATCCAGATCGTGCTCCGCAAGTTCAAGAAGGTGGACGTCCAGCACCTGCCCTGCTCCAACAACCTCCGGGCGGATGCCCTGTCTAAGCTGGCCTCCTCCTCCGCGGCCGAGATTGGGAAGGCCATCTACGTCGAAAGCCTATTGACCCCAACCATTGACGAAGACGAACTGATGTGTGCGGGCACGGTGACGATGTGGATGACCCCCATTATGAAGTACTTGGAGACGGGGGACCTGCCCGAGGAGCGGATGCTGGCTAAAAAGGTGGAGAGGCGGGCCCTGTCATTCGTACTCCTCGACGGAGTGATGTACCGCCGCCGCCGCGCCAACTTCGACGTCCTGCCCTATCTAAAGTGCTTGGGCCCGGAGCAGGCTGAGCAAGTCATCCCCAAAGTGCACGAAGGCTTCTACGGAAATCACCATGGCGGTTGCACCATCGCCCACAAAATAATGCGCCAGGGGTACTATTGGCCGACAATGATCCGGGACGTGGTACAATACGTCAAGAGGTGCGAGGCGTGCCAGAAATTCTACCGACAGATGACCGCACCTCCGGTCAACTTGATGCCCATTGTGAGCCCGGTCCCATTCGCCAAATGGGGACTCGACATCCTTGGGTCTTTCCCGAAGGCCTCAGGGGGAAGGAAATATCTATTCGTCACCGTGGACTACTTCACGAAGTGGGTGGAGGCAGAGCCGCTAGCGCGTATCATATGGACGGACATGAAGGGCGTTATCTGGCAATCCATTATATGTCGCTTCGGGATACCCCGATCGATAGTCACGGATAACGGAAGGCAGTTCGATTACGAAGGCTTCCGTGACTTCTGTTCGGGCTGGGGGATCAAACTCCATTTCGCGTCAGTCACCCACCCGCAGTGCAACGGAATGGCGGAAGCCGTGAATAAATGCATCTTGAACCCTATGAAGAAAAAAGTGGATGCCGCCCTTGGGGCATGGGTCGACGAGCTGCCGTGAATCCTATGGTCCTATCGCACCACCCACAAGGCCTCGACAGGAGAAAGCCCGTTCATGCTGGCATACGGATCGGAGGCTGTCGTTCCCGTGGAAATTGGAGAAGAAACGCTCCGACTAAAACTCTTCGACGAAGAGATCAATGGAGAGGGACTCGGCCTCAGTCTTGAATTGATAGACGAGGTAAGAGACCGGGCCCTGACGAGCCTCGTCAAGCACAGCCAGAGGATGGCGCGACACTACGACTCCCGGGTAAAGTAGCGGACTTTCAGGATCGGCGACTTGGTCCTCCGAGACGCCACCTTCAGACCCGAGACCGCCCTGTGGGGGAAGCTGGCCGCCAAATGGGAAGGGCCCTACAAGGTCATCGATATCGTCGGACCAGCCACGTACATCTGGCCAACCCCAGATGGGAATGAGCTAGCCCATCCTTGGAATACAAAGCACCTGCTAATGTTCTACCAATATTTGTGAGTTTTTCTTTTATATATACGAGATACACATCTACCCGCTTTCCCCAACATTGTTGTTTCCACATAAGTGTTTCAGTGTGAACCTCCGAACCACTGGGGCAGGGCCAACCCTAGCCACCCAAACTAGAGAAGGGCACGGGCCGGGCTACGCGCCCGTTCCCCCCATCAAGCCCTCTGGGGCATGGCTGTTGGATATGGATGACGTTTGTACACCCTTGTAGGGGATGTACGAGGGAATACGGACCTCGAACGTCGCGTACACGAAGTCGTGTGCAAAGGGAATCTGTTCCCTTGCGGAGAGGATCTCTAGATTAATGGGAAAGTCGCATTATATGTGCATAAGTGCATGCGACATATGGCTAATAAAGGGGGAATATCTTAAGCTTATGTTGTACCATGCATATGGTACAACTTAAGCTTATGTTGTACCATGTATGATGGTACACTTTAGTAAATTGTTCCAAAGGAACAATTACTCCTAAAATAACTACCTTGGGGGCTATAAATAAGACCCAAGGCTTAGCCATTTCCTAACACTTTTGCATGGTATTCTTGCCTTGTTTTCATTCTAGCGAAGCTCTGCCGAAATCCTTCCTCTCTCTTTATCCAAGTTCTTAATCTAAAAGTAGAGATTTAGATTGTGGATTTAGTAGCCTTACTCCATTCGTGAGAAGACTCGATCTGTCATGGCGAATCCGAAGGCGAAGTTTCGAGACTACCGTGCCGCATACGCAAGCGTAAGTCTCAACTTCATTTATCGATCCTAACGCTGTTATGACAGGATCCTACATTGGTATCAAAGCCATACGGATTCGCTCCGGTCAGAGCGTCGCCCCGTCAAAACTATGAACGAGTCGTTGTCTTTTTCACGAATGTGTATCCTACCATTATGGATATGGTAGGAACGCTTCGTGACGGAGAGAACGCAGCGGTTGTTCTTTTCACGTTAGGGTCTCTTACCATTACGGATATGGCAGGAACTCTCCGTGACGGGAAGAACCGACCGTTCATATCGTCAAACTCGCTCTCTTCATGGATGCTGAGTCTCCATTCATAGGGAATGAGCGCTCTCTTCATGTGGAGCGCGTAGTTTACGAATTTTTTGAAGAGGGTTATTTTTTGGCACACGGCCATTGGAGGACAACTACTTCCTCGACGAACGGGTGCTTCACCGGAGAAGAAGGTGGTAGTTATTTCCATCGGGGAAGATAAATTTTGGTACATGAAATCTATAGCCAAATGGGCAATGGAGGCAATGCACTCCCCCTCCCCATGCGGAGGGGGTTGGCTACGGCCAATGACGACGAACACCACCACGGCCACCCCCCTCCTGTGGGGATGTGTGGCCAACCCCATGAAGGGGGGAGACTGGCCATGGCCAAAGGGCCATGGCCGGTCAAGGCCAATAAGCCATGGCCGGCCCTGGCTGGCCAGGGCCAGGGCCAGGGAGCCCTGGCCGCGGCCAGGCCAGGCCAGGCCAGTGCCGGCCCTGGCCCGAGGCCAGGGCAGGGGCCCTGGCCCCCGGCCAGGGGCCAGGCCGCCCTGGCCGAGGCCAGGGCAGGGGGCCCTGGCCCCCGGCAAGGACCAGGCCGCCCTGGCAGAGGCCAGGGCAGCGCCCTGGCCTCAGGCCAGGGCCAGGCCGCCCTGGCAGAGGCCAGGGCAGGGGCCCTGGCCCCCGGCCAGGGCCAGGCCGGCTCCGGCCCTGGCAGAGGCCAGGGCCTGGCCAGCCTTGGCCTCGGCCAGGGCCTGGCCAATAGCCGGCCCTGGTCGCTGCCAGGGCCACGGCCGGCCCTGGCAGCGGCAAGGGCCTGGCCGAGGGCCGGCCTGGCCGGCATTGGCCGGGAGAAGTTTCAGACCATTAGTATTGGTCGACCAATTCGGGTGTTTTGGTCGACCAATTCGGTAAAAGGCCTTGGTTGAACACGAACGTGCCGACTAGCCCATACGGGGCCAAACAACAGTCGTCTGCGTCAAAATTCTCTCATACGGGGGGAAACGCCTGGATCCATAAGGGAGCCGGCGACGATGGCTTGCAGAAAAATCTCCTAAAGGGGGGATTCGACCTTGACACGGCAACAGCTTAAACCCGGCAATGGCCAGGGATTGCCGAATATTTCACTAGTATCATAAGGGTACTATGTTGAAATATATTTTTTGAAAAATACGTCTTCATACGTTTTGAAAAATACGTTTTCAAAAACGCTTTTTGGGCTCTACTCCTTGAAGATTAGCCGTAGTGCTCTACTTCATGCGAGATTAGCCATGCCATTGTGCTCTACTCTACGGAGATTAGCCAATGTACTTATGACATTGTGCTCTACTCTACGGAGATTAGCCAATGTATTTCAAATTTTTTGAAAAAGATGTTTTCAAATAGGTTATGTCCCGTCCTTAATCGGGATAGCGTAATTTAGAATTCCAAGTCCTACCACGATCCGGCCATGGTTATCTAATCCATGTGTGTGTAGAACAGGTCTCGTGGCTTGGCAATTGTTGCGCTAAAATTCTTTGCGCAAACTCTCACCTATTCCATTTTGAAAGATATGTTTTTCAAAAGTATTTTTCCGCTGCTGGTACCATACGGGTATCATTTCTGATTTCTTTTTACATGAGATAAGTAAGAGGGATACTTTGAAAGTTACTTCTAGATGGTAGTTGGGAGCATAGTGAACTTCTCGATTCTAGAGTAACATTTCAGCGCATCCAAGAAACTTATCAAGTGTTTAAAGAATCGAAACTTTATGCATAGAATTTTGATCTTGTTTTTCATTTTCTTTGCAGTTGTTTGATTCGAATATGTCTACCGCTTCTAAGAACATTGTCGCCGAGCTTAACAAAGGTGAGAAGCTCAACGGCGACAATTATAAACTTTGGTCAATAAAAATCCAATATGTTTTGGAGGAGCAAGATGTGCTTGAAACACTCCAAAACGTAATGGAAGAACCTGAGTTGGGCAATACGGCCCAACACAAGAGGGACCGAGAAGCTTATGAGACTTGGACTCGAAAGAACAAAATAGCACGTATTACGTTATTGTCCGTAATGGACAATGACATAGTGCGTCTATTTCGGGAATTCGACCTAGCCAAAGACATATGGTCTGGGCTAGAAATAAAGTTTGGTGGAACTTCGGTCACCAAACTCCGCTCCTTAAATATTCAATTTGATTCGTACAAAATGCGGCGAGATCAATCTATGAAAAAGCATCTCCGCCACATGGCGAATCTCATAGCTGAATTGAAGGATGCGGGTCTTACGCTGTCTGACGAACAGCAGATCCAAGCAGTCATTCGTTCACTCCCAGATAGCTGGGATAACATGAAAATGCACCTCACTCATAATGAGTGCATTAAAACTTTAAGCGATGTATCCAAACACCTCGAACTCGAGGAAGAGCGGATTCAAGCCGCAAAACCTAGTGCCGAAGTGCACATGGCCGCTAGTTCCTCACATGGAGGAAAGAAGCGGAAGGATAAACGCTTAAGGTTTATGAACGAACGAAAGCAAGAACCAGAAACCTCAAAGAAGACTAAGAACAAAAAGTGGCAAAAGAATGTGCACTCAAAGAAGAAAAACTTGAAGAAGATCAAGTGCTTTAAGTGCAACAAGTACGGTCACTTCGCCCGTACGTGTACGGATGGAAGTGATAAGGTAACTTGTAGGGCTAGTTACATATGTGTTTCTAGTTCCATGTTTCTTGCTGAATCTAACTATTTTTGGTTGATTGATTCAGGGGCCACAGACCACGTAGCGAAGGACAGAAGGTTCTTCGTAGAGTATCGAAGGATAACTCAAGGAACAAAGTGGATATACGTCGGCAACAACACTCGTGTTGAAGTCAAGGGCGTCGGAACATGCAAGCTAGTTCTCGACAACGGCCGGACTCTATTATTGCACGACGTCCTCTTTGCTCCAGATATTCGAAGGAATATCGTATCCGTGGTCATGTTAATGTCTTTAGGTTATGAATGGAGGTTCTATGAACAAAATGTTGACCTTGTTTGTAATAGTTCTTTAGTTGGGTCGGGTAATGTTTGTAATGGATTGATTGTTTTAAACACTATGTATGTTGATTCTTCTTCTATTAATGAAAGTTTTCATTTGACAAATGCTTCTAATTCTGAATCTGAGATCATTTGTTGGCATGCAAGACTTGGTCACATTGGACCAACTAGAATGGATAGACTTGCCAAAAGTGGCTTGCTATCTAATGTTTCAAAAGTTGAAATGTCAACTTGCGAACATTGTCTTGTAGGGAAAACTTGTCGCAAGCCGTTTGGAACTGGCACAAGGGCCGAAGTTCCATTACAGCTTATCCATTCGGACATTTGCGGTCCAATGAATGTTAAGACAAGACGCGGGAAGTCCTATTTCATCACCTTCATTGATGACTTCACCCGTTTCGGTCACATTTATTTGATTTCCCACAAACATGAAGCTTTATCTTGCTTCAAAAACTATATGAGTTTAGTGGAAAATCAACTAGATCGCAAGATAAAGGTCTTGCGAACCGATCGGGGTGGAGAATATCAATCAACGAGTTTTAAGGAACTCTGTGATGAAAAAGGCATAGTTCATCAAATAACTATGCCTTATACTCCGCAACAAAACGGTGTTACGGAAAGAAGAAATAGGACATTGATGGAAATGGTCCGATCAATGATGTCTCAGGCAAATTTGCCCATCACCTTTTGGGGTGATGCATTATTGACGGCAGCATTCATCTTAAACCGTGTACCCTCGAAGTCGGTAAGTTCTACTCCTTATGAGTTGTGGAACAATAGAACTCCAGACTTAAGCATTCTAAAACCTTGGGGTTGTGCCTCTTACGCACATTTTTCCTCTCACAAATATGGCAAACTTGGGCCACGTGGGAGGAAGTGTATCTTCATCCGATACGCTGAAAACTCCAAAGGATATGTTTTCGTCGGTCAAGAGGACAATGGGGGTCTAATAGAATTCGAATCGAGGAATGTTGTCTTCTTGGAAAACGAGTTTCCAAGACAGGGTGAGATAAGTCAAGACTTATCCTTGTTTGAGACTTGGGATCAAGAAGGATCGGAACGTTCGAGTGGGAGAATTCTTGGTGAAGAGGAAAATGACCCTCATACTTCACCTATGGATGATACGAACGATACCAATCCTATTCCGAGTGGGAGTGATGTTATTCCAAGTGGGAGTGATGTCATTCCAAGTGGGAGTGATCAAACTCAAGCAAGACGTAGTAATCGAACGAGGCTAACACCTCTGAGATTTGAGGATGAATTTCCTCAAACATTCATGACATTACTACAAGATGATGACGAACCTGCAAATTTCAAACAGGCCGTCACATGCCCTGCTAAAGATAAATGGATAGCGGCGATGGAAGAAGAACTTCAATCCATGAAAACAAACCAAGTCTGGGACTTGGTTGATTTACCTAAGGGACGTAGAGCCATTGGGAACAAGTGGGTTCTCAAAATCAAGCATAAGGCTGATGGCTCCATCGAGAAATATAAAGCTCGCCTTGTTGCTCTAATAAGCAAAGGCGAGGGTCTATGTTTGGAAATGTGTCCCAAAGATCCAAAAGAAAAGAAAGCTATGGAAAAGGTTCCATACTCCAGTGCTGTCGGGAGTCTGATGTACGCCATGCTGTGTACCAGACCGGACATTTGCTATGCTGTTGGTATGGTAAGCCATTACCAATCCAACCCAGGACAGACACACTGGAAAGCGGTGAAGAGGATATTAAGGTACCTCAAAGGGACTGTGGACTATGCGTTGTGCTATCAAGGCAATACCTTGAATGCTATACCGATGCTGATTGGGCAGGTGATCTCGACGAGCGAAGATCTACCTCAGGCTTTGTTTTCTTGCTCGGGAATGGTGCAATATCCTGGAGCAGCAAGAAGCAAACCTGCATCGCCCTATCAACCATGGAAGCCGAATTTGTAGCATTCAGCATGGCGGTCCAAGAAGCTGTTTGGCTTAGGAAATTCTTAGACAGGCTGACGGATGCCACTGACTCGAGCACTGTTCCTATATACAGTGATAGTCAAGCTTCGATTGCCTATGTCAAAGATCCTAAATTTCATTGTAAGACCAAACACATTGATATTCGATTCAAGTTTGCGAAGGACTATGACAAACGGAAGGAAGTAGACATAGGATACATATCCACGCATAAGATGATAGCGGATCCCCTTACTAAGGCGATCCCCAGAGATGTGTTCTTCAAACACTTATCATCTATGGGAATGCGTAGGTGCTGAGCTGTATCATGTAATATTTCCCATGTCTATAGAAGATCAAAGTTTAAGTTTTGCATACAAGTTTCTTACAAATGATTTTATATACATTTGTGTTTAAGTCTCAGCTATTTTATTGTGTGTATGTCGGACAGATTAAGGTTGGCTCTCTCACATGAGCAACCGCCTTATCTTATCAGATGGATAAGATAGAGATGAGACTAGTTTAAAGTCAAAATCATTAGACAAATGATTTAGAGTCGTGACTTAAACAAGATAGTCGAATGAAAGATCTGCATCATATGGATGCTTACAAAAGATCTGAGATCTGTATCACAAGGATATTTAAAGAGATCTCATAGGATTTTTTAAATCCTATCTGTCTTATGCAGGATGAGAGTCCGGGAATATTTCACGAGTAGTAAGGGGACTCAAAAGATAGGCACTGTGGTGTCTGATCTTTCATCCGTACAACATCATTAAGACATACTCTCCCTGGGAAAGGAGTGATGTTGTAATACGTGTTCATACCACGTATGCATTACGACCACTGAGTTAGTAGCAATAGTGTTTGCTATTATGTGAGACTCAAAGGCCATATGGGTCTTAACTCTTACCCTCAAGGACTCCAGTTGGTTCCTTTAGATTTGACGAGATGATCGCTATCTTAGCGTGTTGCTAATGGGCTATGATAATTCGGCTCGACGGGGCACGTTAGAAAAGCGAATCAAGTCAAGATCAGAAGGTTCGCAAGAAGAGGAAGATTGATTTCATATTCGCATTTGGACTTTAATGATTCAAAGCTGGCCAGCCAATTGTGATCCAGATGGGATTCAATTGTTGAATATAAAGTATAAGAAATGTGAAGAAATAATCTAGGGTAAAGCATGCGTTGAACTACTCAACTTTGCACCTTCGAGGTCGTTGTGTATCTCTAACAAGTGCACAACAACAGACTCTACGCGCATGACGGTCGCACGGTCTATTTCTCGGTATGATAGATGAAAGAACTAAGAGAAAGATGTTCTCTTACAATCCCCTCAAGTGTGAGTGGGAGATGTTGGATATGGATGACGTTTGTACACCCTTGTAGGGGATGTACGAGGGAATACGGACCTCGAACGTCGCGTACACGAAGTCGTGTGCAAAGGGAATCTGTTCCCTTGCGGAGAGGATCTCTAGATTAATGGGAAAGTCGCATTATATGTGCATAAGTGCATGCGACATATGGCTAATAAAGGGGGAATATCTTAAGCTTATGTTGTACCATGCATATGGTACAACTTAAGCTTATGTTGTACCATGTATGATGGTACACTTTAGTTAAATTGTTCCAAAGGAACAATTACTCCTAAAATAACTACCTTGGGGGCTATAAATAAGACCCAAGGCTTAGCCATTTCCTTACACTTTTGCATGGTATTCTTGCCTTGCATTTCATTCTAGCGAAGCTCTGCCGAAATCCTTCCTCTCTCTTTATCCAAGTTCTTAATCTAAAAGTAGAGATTTAGATTGTGGATTTAGTAGCCTTACTCCGTTCGTGAGAAGACTCGATCCGTCGTGGCGAATCCGAAGGCGAAGTTCCGAGACTACCGTGCCGCATACGCAAGCGTAAGTCTCAACTTCATTTATCGATCCTAACGTTGTTATGACAGGATCCTACAAGGGCCAACCCTAGCCACCCAAACCAGAGAAGGGCACGGGCCGGGCTACGCACCCGCTCCCCCCTCAAGACCTCTGGGGCAGGGCCAACCCTAACCACCCAAACCAGAGAAGGGCACGGGCCGGGCTACGCGCCCGCTCCCCCCCAAGACCTCTGGGTAGGGGCCAACCCTAGCCACCCAAACCAGAGAAGGGCACGGGCCGGGCTACGCGCCCGCTCCCCCCTTAAGACCTCTGGGGCAGGGCCAACTCTAGCCACCCAAACCAGAGAAGGGCACGGGCCGGGCTACGCGCCCGCTCCCCACTTAAGACCTCTGGGGCAGGGCCAACCCTAGCCACCCAAACCAGAGAAGGGCACGGGCCGGGCTACGCACCCGCTACCCCCCTCAAGACCTCTGGGGCAGGGCCAACCCTAGCCACCCAAACCAGAGAAGGGCACGGGCCGGGCTACGCACCTGCTCCCCCCTAAGACCTCTGGGGCAGGGCCAACCCTAGCCACCCAAACCAGAGAAGGGCACGGGCCGGGCTACACGCTCGCTCCCCCCTCAAGACCTATGGGGAAGGGCCAACCCTAGCCACCCAAACCAGAGAAAGGCACGGGTCGGGCTACGCGCCCGTTCCCCCCTTAAGAACTCTGGGGCAGGGCCAACCCTAGACACCCAAACCAGAGAAGGGCACGGGCCGGGCTACGCGCCCGCTCCCCCCCTCAATACCTCTGGGGCAGGGCCAACCCTAGCCACCCAAACCAGAGAAGGGCACGGGTCGGGCTACGCGCCCGCTCCCCCCTCAAGACCTCTGGGGCAGGGCCAACCCTAGCCACCCAAACCAGAGAAGGGCACGGGCCAGGCTACGTGTCCGCTCTCCCCTCAAGACCTCTGGGGCAGGGCCAACCCTAGCCACCCAAACCAGAGAAGGGCACGGGCTGGGCTACGCACCCGCTCCTCCCCTCAAGACCTCTAGGGCAGGGCCAACCCTAGCCACCCAAACAAGAGAAGGGCACGGGCTGGGCTACGCGCCCGCTCCCCCCTCAAGACCTCTGGGGCAGGGCCAACCCTTGCCACCCAAACCAATGAAGGGCACGGGCCGGGCTACGCGCCCGCTCCCCCCCTCAAGACCTCTGGGGCAGGGCCAACCCTAGCCACCCAAACCAGAGAAGGGCACGGGCCAGGCTACGCGCCCGCTGCCCCCTCAAGACCTCTGGGGCAGGGCCAACCATAGCCACCCAAACCAAAGAAGGGCACGGGCCGGGCTATGCGCCCGCTCCCCCACTCAAGACCTCTGGGGCAGGGCCAACCCTAGCCACCCAAACCAGAGAAGGGCACGGGCCGGGCTACGCGCCTGCTCTCCCCCTAAAGACCTCTGGGGCAGGGCCAACCCTAGCCACCCAAACCAGAGAAGGGCACGGGCCTGGCTACGCACCTGCTCCCCCCCTCAAGACCTCTGGGGCAGGGCCAACCCTAGCCACCCAAACCAGAGAAGGGCACGGGCCAGGCTACGTACCTGCAACCCCCTCAAGACCTCTGGGGTAGGGCCAACCCTAGCCACCCAAACCAGAGAAGGGTACGGGCCGGGTTACGCACCCGCTCCCCCCTCAAGACCTCTGGGGCAGGGCCAACCCAAGCCATCCAAACCAGAGAAAGGCACGGGCCGGGCTACGCGCCCGCTCCCCCTCTCAAGACCTCTGGGGCAGGGCCAACCCTAGCCACCCAAACCAGAGAAGGGCACGGGCCGGGCTACGCGCCCGCTCCCCCTCTCAAGACCTCTTGGGTAGGGCCTACCCTATCCACCCAAACCAGAGAAGGGCACGGGCCGGGCTACGTGCCCGCTCTCCCCCCTCAAGACCTCTTGGGCAGGGCCAACCCTAGCCACTCCCCCCCTCAAGACCTCTGGGGCAGGGCCAACCCTAGCCACCCAAACCAGAGAAGGGCACGGGCCGGGCTACGCGCCCGCTCCCCCTCAAGACCTCTGGGGCTGGGCCAACCCTAGCCACCTAAACCAGATAAGGGCACGGGCCAGGCTACGCGCCCGCTCCCCCCTCAAGACCTCTGAGGCTGGGCCAACCCTAGCCACCCAAACCAGAGAAGGGCACGGGCCGGGCTACGAGCCCGCTCCCCCCCTCAAGACCTCTGGGGTAGGGCCAACCCTAGCCACCCAAACCAGAGAAGGGCACGGGCTGGGCTACGCGCCCGCTCCCCCCCTCAAGACCTCTGGGGTAGGGCCAACCCTAGCCACCCAAACCAGAGAAGGGCTCGGGACAGGCTACGCGCCCGCTCCCCCCCTCAAGACCTCTGGGGTAGGGCCAACCCTAGCCACCCAAACCAGAGAAGGGCTCAGGACGGGCTACACGCCTGCTCACCCCCTCAAGACCTCTGGGACAGGGCCAACCCTAGCCACCCAAACCAGAGAAATGCACGGGCCGGGCTACGCGCCCGCTCCCCCCCTCAAGACCTCTGGGGCAGGGCCAACCCTAGCCACCTAAATTAGATAAGGGCACGGGCTGGGCTACGTGCCCGCTCCCCTCCTCAAGACCTCTGGGGTAGGGCCAACCCTAGCCTCCCAAACCAGAGAAGGGCACGGGACGGGCTACACGCCCCCTCACCCCCTCAAGACCTCTGGGACAGGGCCAACCCTAGCCACCCAAACCAGAGAAAGGCACGGGCCGGGCTACGCGCCCACTCCCCCCCTCAAGACCTCTGGGGCAGGGCCAACCCTAGCCACCCAAACCAGAGAAGGGCACGGGCCGGGCTACGCGCCCGCTTCCCCCTCAAGACCTCTGGGGCAGGGCCAACCCTAGCCACCCAAACCAGAGAAGGGCACGGGCCGGGCTACGCGCCTGCTCCCCCCCTCAAGACCTCTGGGGCAGGGCCATTCCTAGACACCCAAACAAGAGAAGGGCACGGGCCGGGCTACGTGCCCGCTCCCCCCCTCAAGACCTCTGGGGCAGGGCCAACCCTAGCCACCCAAACCAGAGAAGGGCACGGGCCAGGCTACGTGCCTGCTACCCCCTCAAGACCTCTGGGGCAGGGCCAACCCAAGCCACCCAAACCAGAGAAGGGTACGGGCCGGGCTACGCACCCGCTCCCCCCTCAAGACCTCTGGGGCAGGGCCAACCCTAGCCATCCAAACCAGAGAAGGGCACGGGCCGGGCTACATGCCCGCTCCCCCTCTCAAGACCTCTGGGGCAGGGCCAACCCTAGCCACCCAAACCAGAGAAGGGCACGGGCCGGGCTACGTGCCCGCTCCCCCTCTCAAGACCTCTTGGGCAGGGCCTACCCTATCCACCCAAACCAGAGAAGGGCACGGGCCGGGCTACGTGCCCGCTCTCCCCCTCAAGACCTCTTGGGCAGGGCCAACCCTAGCCACTCCCCCCCTCAAGACCTCTGGGGCAGGGCCAACCCTAGCCACCCAAACCAGAGAAGGGCACGGGCCGGGCTACGCGCCCGCACCCCCCCTCATGACCTCTGGGGCTGGGCCAACCCTAGCCACCCAAACCAGAGAAAGGAACGGGCCGGGCTACGCGCCCGATCCCCCCCTCAAGACCTCTGGGGTAGGGCCAACCCTAGCCACCCAAACCAGAGAAGGGCACGGGCTGGGCTACGCGCCCGCTCCCCCCCTCAAGACCTCTGGGGTAGGGCCAACCCTAGCCACCCAAACCAGAGAAGGGCTCGGGACAGGCTACGCGTCCGCTCCCCCCCTCAAGACCTCTGGGGTAGGGCCAACCCTAGCCACCCAAACCAGAGAAGGGCTCGGGACGGGCTACACGCCCGCTCACCCCCCTCAAGACCTCTGGGGTAGGGCCAACCCTAGCCACCCAAACCAGAGAAGGGCTCGGGACGGGCTACACGCCCGCTCACCCCCTCAAGACCTCTGGGACATAGCCAACCCTAGCCACCCAAACCAGAGAAATGCACGGGCCGGGCTACGCGCCCGCTCCCCCCCTCAAGACCTCTGGGGCAGGGCCTACCCTAGCCACCTAAACTAGATAAGGGCACGGGCCGGGCTACGTGCCCGCTCCCCTCCTCAAGACCTCTGGGGTAGGGCCAACCCTAGCCTCCCAAACCAGAGAAGGGCACGGGACGGGCTACACGCCCCCTCACCCCCTGAAGACCTCTGGGACAGGGCCAACCCTAGCCACCCAAACCAGAGAAAGGCATGGGCCGGGCTACGCGCCCGCTCCCCCCCTCAAGACCTCTGGGGCAGGGCCAACCCTAGCCACCCAAACCAGAGAAGGGCACGGGCCGGGCTACGCGCCCGCTTCCCCCTCAAGACCTCTGGGGCATGGCCAACCCTAGCCATCCAAACCAGAGAAGGGCACTGGCCGGGCTACGCGCCTGCTCCCCCCCTCAAGACCTCTGGGGCAGGGCCATTCCTAGCCACCCAAACAAGAGAAGGGCACGGGCCGGGCTACGTACCCGCTCCCCCCCTCAAGACCTCTGGGGCAGGGCCAACCCTAGCCACCCAAACCAGAGAAGGGCACGGGCCAGGCTACGTGCCTGCTACCCCCTCAAGACCTCTGGGGCAGGGCCAACCCAAGCCACCCAAACCAGAGAAGGGTACGGGCCGGGCTACGCACCCGCTCCCCCCTCAAGACCTCTGGGGCAGGGCCAACCCTAGCCATCCAAACCAGAGAAGGGCACGGGCCGGGCTACATGCCCGCTCCACCTCTCAAGACCTCTGGGGCAGGGCCAACCCTAGCCACCCAAACCAGAGAAGGGCACGGGCCGGGCTACGTGCCCGCTCCCCCTCTCAAGACCTCTTGGGCAGGGCCTACCCTATCCACCCAAACCAGAGAAGGGCACGGGCCGGGCTACGTGCCCGCTCTCCCCCTCAAGACCTCTTGGGCAGGGCCAACCCTAGCCACTCCCCCCCTCAAGACCTCTGGGGCAGGGCCAACCCTAGCCACCCAAACCAGAGAAGGGCACGGGCCGGGCTACGCGCCCGCACCCCCCCTCATGACCTCTGGGGCTGGGCCAACCCTAGCCACCCAAACCAGAGAAAGGAACGGGCCGGGCTACGCGCCCGCTCCCCCCCTCAAGACCTCTGGGGTAGGGCCAACCCTAGCCACCCAAACCAGAGAAGGGCACGGGCCGGGCTACGCGTTCGCTCCCCCCCTCAAGACCTCTGGGGTAGGGCCAACCCTAGCCACCCAAACCAGAGAAGGGCACGGGACAGGCTACACGCCCGCTCACCCCCTCAAGACCTCTGGGACAGGGCCAACCCTAGCCACCCAAACCAGAGAACGGCACGGGCCGTGCTACGTGCCCACTCCCCCCTCAAGACCTCTGGGGCAGGGCCAACACTAGCCACCCAAACCAGATAAGGGCACGGGCCGGGCTACGCGCCCGCTCCCCCCTCAAGACCTCTGGGGTAGGGCCAACCCCAGCCTCCCAAACCAGAGAAGGGCACGGGCCGGGCTACGCGCCTGCTCCCCCCCTCAAGACCTCTGGGGTAGGGCCAACCCTAGCCACCCAAACCAGAGAAGGGCTCGGGACGGGCTACGCGCCCGCTCCCCCCTCAAGACCTCTGGGGTAGGGCCAACCCTAGCCACCCAAACCAGAGAAGGGCTCGGGACGGGCTACACGCCCGCTCACCCCCTCAAGACCACTGGGACAGGGCCAACCCTAGCCACCCAAACGAGAGAAATGCACGGGCCAGGCTACGCGCCCGCTCCCCCCTCAAGACCTCTGGGGCAGGGCCAACCCTAGCCACCTAAACTAGATAAGGGCACGGGCCGGGCTACGCGCCCGCTCCCGTCCTCAAGACCTCTGGGGTAGGGCCAACCCTAGCCTCCCAAACCAGAGAAGGGCATGGGACGGGCTACACGCCCGCTCACACCCTCAAGACCTCTGGGACAGGGCCAACCCTAGCCACCCAAACCAGAGAAAGGCACGGGCCGGGCAACGCGCCCGCTCCCCCCTCAAGACCTCTGGGGCAGGGCCAACCCTAGCCACCCAAACCAGAGAAGGGCACGGACCGGGCTACGCGCCCGCTTCCCCCTCAAGACCTCTGGGGCAGGGCCAACCCTAGCCACCCAAACCAGAGAAGGGCACGGGTCGGGCTACGCGCCCGCTTCCCCCTCAAGACCTCTGGGGTAGGGCCAACCCTAGCCACCCAAACCAGAGAAGGGCACGGGTCGGGCTACGCGCCTGCTCCCCCCTCAAGACCTCTGGGGCAGGGCCATTCCTAGCCACCCAAACCAGAGAAAGGCAAGGGCCGGGCTACGTGCCCGCTCCCCCCCCTCAAGACCTCTGGGGCAGGGCCAACCCTAGCCACCCAAACCAGAGAAGGGCACGGGCCAGGCTACGTGGCTGTTACCCCCTCAAAACCTCTGGGGCAGGGCCAAGCCTAGCCACCCAAACCAGAGAAGGGTACGGGCCAGGCTACGCACCCGCTCCCCCCCTCAAGACCTCTGGGGCAGGGCCAACCCTAGCCATCCAAACCAGAGAAGGGCACGGGCCGGGCTACATGCTCGCTCCCCCTCTCAAGACCTCTGGGACAGGGCCAACCCTAGCCACCCAAACCAGAGAAGGGCACGGGCTGGGCTACGCGCCCGCTCCCCCTCTCAAGACCTCTTGGGCTGGGCCAACCCTATCCACCCAAACCAGAGAAGGGCACGGGCTGGGCTACGTGCCCGCTCTCCCCCTCAAGACCTCTTGGGTAGGGCCAACCCTAGGCACTCCCCCCCTCAAGACCTCTTGGGCAGGGCCAACCCTAGCCACCCAAACCAGAGAAGGGCACGGGCCGGGCTACGTGCCCGCACCCCCCCTCATGACCTCTGGGGCTGGGCCAACCCTAGCCACCCAAACCAGAGAAGGGAACGGGCCGGGCTACGCGCCCGCTCCCCCCCTCAAGACCTCTGGGGTAGGGCCAACCCTAGCCACCCAAACCAGAGAAGGGCACGGGCCGGGCTACGCGCCCGCTCCTCCCCTCAAGACCTCTGGGGTAGGGCCAACCCTAGCCACCCAAACCAGAGAAGGGCACGGGACGGGCTACACGCCCGCTCACCCCCTCAAGACCTCTGGGACAGGGCCAACCCTAGCCACCCAAACCAGAGAAAGGCACGGGCCGGGCTACGCGCCCGCTCCCCCCCTCAAGTCCTCTGGGACAGGGCCAACCCTAGCCACACAAACCAGATAAGGGCACGGGCCGGGCTACGCGCCCGCTCCCCCCTCAAGACCTCTGGGGTAGGGCCAACCCTAGCCTCCCAAAACATAGAAGGGCACGGGCCGGGCTACGCTCCCGCTCCCCCCCTCAAGACCTCTGGGGCAGGGCCAACCCTAGCCACCCAAACCAGAGAAGGTCACGAGCTGGGTTATGCGCTTGCTCTCCCCCTCAAGACCTCTGGGGCAGGGCCAACCCTTGCCACCCAAACCAGAGAAGGGAACGGGCTGGGCTACGCGCCCGCTCCCCCCCTCAAGACCTCTGGGGCAGGGCCAACCCTAGCCACCCAAACCAGAGAAGGGCACGGGCCGGGCTATGCGCCCGTTCCCCCCCTCAAGACCTCTGGGGCAGGGCCAACCCTAGCCACCCAAACCAGAGAAGGGCACGGGCCGGGCTACGTGCCTGCTCCCCCCCTCAAGACCGCTAGGGCAGGGCCAACCCTAGCCACCCAAACCAGAGAAGGGCACGGGCCGGGCTACGCGACCTCTCCCCCCTTCAAGACCTCTGGGGTAGGGCCAACCCTAGCCACCCAAACCAGAGAAGGGCACGGGACGGGCTACACGCCCGCTCACCCCCTCAAGACCTCTGGGACAGGGCCAACCCTAGCCACCCAAACCAGAGAAAGGCACGGGCCGGGCTACGCGCCCGCTCCCCCCCTCAAGACCTCTGTGGCAGGGCCAACCCTAGCCACCCAAACCAGATAAGGGCACGGGCCGGGCTACGCACCCGCTCCCCCCTCAAGACCTCTGGGGTAGGGCCAACCCTAGCCTCCCAAACCAGAGAAGGGCATGGGCCGGGCTACGCTCCCGCTCCCCCCCTCAAGACCTCTGGGGCAAGGCCAACCCTAGCCACCCAAACCAGAGAAGGTCACGGGCCGGGCTACGCGCCTGCTCTCCCCCTTAAGACCTCTGGGGCAGGGCCAACCCTAGCCACCCAAACCAGAGAAGGGCACGGGCCGGGCTACACGCCCGCTCCCCACCTCAAGACCTCTGGGGCTGGGCAAACCCAAGCCACCCAAACCAGAGATGGGCACGGGTCGGGCTACGCACCCGTTCCCCCCCTCAAGACCTCTGGGGCTGGGCCAACCCTAGCCACCCAAAGCAGAGAAGGGCACTGGCCGGGCTACGCGCTCGCTCCCCCCCTCAAGACCTCTGGGGCAGGGCCAACCCTAGCCACCGAAACCAGAGAAGGGAACGGGCTGGGCTACGCGCCCGCTCCCCCCCTCAAGACCTCTGGGGCAGGGCCAACCCTAGCTACCCAAACCAGAGAAGGGCACGGGCCGGGCTACGCGCCCGCTCCCCCCCTCAAGACCTCTGGAGTAGGGCCAACCCTAGCCACCCAAACCAGAGAAGGGCATGGGCCGGGCTACGCGCCTGCTCCCCCCCTCAAGACCTCTAGGGCAGGGCCAACCCTAGCCACCCAAACCAGAGAAGGGCACGGGCCGGGCTACGCACCCGCTCCCCCCTCAAGACCTTTGGGGTAGGGCCAACCCTAGCCACCCAAACCAGAGAAGGACACGGGCCGGGCTACGCACCCGCTCCCCCCCTCAAGACCTCTGGGGCAGGGCCAACCATAGCTACGCAAACAGAGAAGGGCACAGGCCGGGCTACGCACCCGCTCCCCCCCTCAAGACCTTTGGGACAGGGCCAACCCTAGCCACCCAAACCAGAGAAGGGCACTGTCACGCCCCGCTTCCCAAAAACAGCGGAGGTGAAGCGTGACTAGGCCCGCTTAGGCCAGAGCTAATGAGCCCTGACCCAATAAACGTCTGTGTGGTACCAAGATGAAGGTACAGGTCCCTGCATGTTAGTACAGATCAATAAAAGTACAAGAAGGGAAGAACATCACCTTTTATTCCAACATATCATGAGTACCAAGTGTCAACGCCCGAAGGGCTACAACAGCAGAAAAGTAAATCTAATGGTGCAAGCACCCAACCTAGACAAGAAACAAAAGGTGCTACACACCCAACTAAAAGTAATGAACGTATCTGGAAACTGCAACGAGGAGTCTCTAGCTCTGGTCCTCCTCAGGGTCGTACTCGGGATCGACGCTCTCTGGCTCCACGTCAGCTGGCAAGTCTGTCTCCTCAACGTACTCTGGCTCAATCCCTGACGTACAACACCAAAAGAAGGAACTGTACGTCAGGTAAGGTCTACAAGAAAAGATTAGACCAAACTGCAAGTGCACCAATTACTTAACAACGGTTTACTGGTTGATTAACATGCTAAGGTTTTAACAACTGAAGTACACGCTACAGGAAGGTAAACACGACAAGTGATGGTCGTAGCGAGTGCTACCGACCACGGGACTAGCCTACAGGTGTCAAGACAAGACAGAACACGGAAACCAGACACGACAAGACAAGACACGAAAAGGGTTCACGCCTGTTCGATTCAAGGGGGATTAGACCCTCTTGCCGCTTGCACGCTCAACCCTACCCCAAAACCCCAAGAATCGTGACAGGACAAGGGATCACTTGCTCTAGCTTGACAAGTGCCCTATTGCTCTCTGATCTGTGTATCAATACATGGGATCACCTGTTCTAGCTTGTCAGGTGCCCAATTGCCCATCGGGCTGTGAACTAGTACAAGGGATCACCCGCTCTGGCTTGGCGAGTGCCCTATTGCCCAGCGGGCTATGCAGACAGAACGAGACAAGACACGACAAAACAGGAGGGTTGTACTAGGGTGTCCACAACTCACACACACGCATGTCAATCCTATGATATCAAAAATTTGTTGTTGTTGGACTCAGATTTCGTTGTCAAATCTGAGCCATCAGGGCGTCCCGGACGCTATCATTTCACGTCCGGTCCTCATGTTTCAAAATGTCTAATCTAGCAAGACTAAGGCCTAAACATGGCCAAGAACGCAAGTGGTACACTTGCCTATGGTGGCGAGTGCGTTGTCTCCCCGGTACGCCTCGTCCAAACGTCTCACCGGCGGGAGAGCGTCTGAAAATCGTGACACGGCGACGGTGTCAGTTCACGATTCAGAATGCCTATTAGGGTTGTGTCTAGGTTATCGGGAATATCCTATTCAATCAAAAATCACATTTTTAATGTAATTAACCTAATCGACGATCTATCCTATGTGCACATGCGAGAAGTCCATTCGTCGATTTCTACGGTTTGCACAACGTTTTAAAGATCAACGGAAAGTAAATTTAATTTGATTAGGTTGCTGATTTTAATTAGGGTTTGATTATCTATTGTGTGGGTTACTACGAATTTAGGGGACCAACCTGAAAATGACGGTTGCACGAAGATCCGGCGTCGGATCTGGAAAAGTGGAAGCTTTGAGTCGTCCGGAAATTCCCAGGCCACGGGTAGCGCAGCGAGGAATGTTGATCGCCGGTGATGGTGAAGATCCCAGCGTCTCCCGGTGTCGTTGCTGCTGGATCTGAGATGGGAACACCGTACTAGGACAAGAGGGAGAAATGAAGGAAGAGAGAGAGAGCCTTGGGGAAGATGGAGGGCGCAAGGATGGAGGAGGAAGAGCAAAGGGAAGGACGTGGGAGGAAGGGGGATAGGTTGGGGAAGAGGGAGACTGGAAACAATCAGGAGAAAAGAAGGAGAAAGCCACGTTTAAATAAGAAAATGAAACGACGGCTAGCTCAAAAATTAGGGTTTCGGGGTCAACTAGTCGGTCTGAGAAGGGCGGTCGACCGACTAGCTTGAGAACTAGTCGGTCGGTCGTCTAACTGTGACCGACTAAAAGGCAAACAGAGAACAGTGTCGGTACAGGGTTGATAGATCTAGTCGGTCTGTGAAGGCTCGTCGAATGACTAGTTTGCAACCTAGTCGGTCGGCCAGTGTTCATAGACCGACTAAAGGGTAAAAGTGGTCAACAAGATATTTTGAAGATTAGTCGGTCAGCGAAGGAAACCTAACCGACTAGTTCGTCAACTAGTCGGTCGATTTTCGTTCTTTGACCGACTAACTGTAAACAGTAACCTGGGTGCGAAAAATGATCTCTGTACTAGTCGGTCTGTGAAGAAGTATTGACATACTAGTTTGATAACTAGTCGGTCGGTGGATGAACTTAGACCGACTACGCGTAAACAGTAGCTTAGGGAACATGAAAGGGAGAACTAGTCGGTCCATGAAGAGTTGTTGACCAACTAGATTGACATCTAGTCAGTCGGTTCCTCAACGTGAACCGACTAATGAGCACAGGAAGTCGCAGATTGAAGCGTGAAGCTTCGGAATGATCTCAATGAGTTCCAAAGGCAAACCTATTCTAAGATATGAGCGTCATGAAGCACGCTCAGCTCCAGGTAGGGGAAAAGAAATACGGAAAAGAAAAAGAGAGAAGACGAACAATCATATATATATAAATAAATATCATCATACAGAAACCAGCAGTTACATCCTACCCACCTTAAGAAAATTCCACCCTCGGAATTTCTATCAGAATAGGTGAGGGTAACGCTCTCTCATCTCATCCTCTCTTTCCCAGGTGGACTCTCCAGGTGATCCGTGACACCACATCACTCTCACCAGGTCGACTACCTTATTCCTCAACTGCTTCTGTCGACGGTCCAAAATCTGCACGGGCTGCTGGTCATAGGTCAGGTCCGGACGGACCGTGATCTCCAAGAAATCCACCGTGTGTGACGGATCACCGACGTACCGACACAACTGGGATACGTGGAATATGTCGTGAACACCCACCAAAGATGGTGGCAGAGCTAGGCGGAGGCCACTGCTCCCACACGCTCCAGCACATCGAAAGGTCCGATGTACCTCGGACTCAGCTTCCCCTTCTTCCTGAATCGAATAACTCCGCAGTTCGGAGAAATCTTCAGGAAAACGTGGTCTCCAAGTTGAAACTCCAAAGGTCTCCTCTTGGCATCCACCCAATGCTTGAAACGATCCTGAGCAACTCTGAGCTTCTCCCTGATGTCTCTCACGACATCCACAGCGTCCACTATCATTTCTGGACCCAACAGCTCCCGATCTCCAATGTCATCCCAGCTCAGTGGCGATAGACATTTCCTCCCATATAAGGCAGCGAACGGCGCCATGCCGATGCTCGCCTGGTAGCTGTTGTTATAAGAAAACTCCACCAAATAGAGATGGTCCTCCCAAGATCCCTTCAAATCGAGCGTGCAAGCTCGCATCATATCCTCCAGTATCTGAATAGTCCTCTCGGACTGGCCGTCGGTCTGCGGGTGGTACGCCGTGCTGAAACTCAGACTCGTACCCAAATGCTCATGCAGACTTCTCCAGAACTGAGATGTGAACCTCGTGTCTCGGTCAGACACAATGCTCACGGGGACTCCATGTAAGCGTACAATCTCCTCTAGATATTTCCTCGCCAAAGCTTCTGTAGACTGGCCCACTCAGAAAGAAATGAAATGCGCAGACTTGGTCAACCGATCAATGATCACCCATACTGCGTCGTTCTGTTTCGGGGTCCGAGGTAAACCAGTAACGAAATCCATCGTAATATGTTGCCACTTCCACTCCGTAATAGGAAGCGGTTATAGCAACCCAGCCGTACGATGGTGCTCGGCCTTCACCTGTTGGCATATCAAACACTTGGCAACGCTCCGTGCCATACTCCTCTTTATGCCAATCCACCAGTAATTCAGTCGGAGATCCTTATACATCTTGGTGCCACCAGGATGTATAGAATAAGGTGAGCTATGAGCCTCGCTCAAAAGCTCCTCCCGAACATCACCTGCAGGTACGCAGAGTCTGCTGCCGTACCGCAACGAACCATCCTCGTGAATCACAAACTCTGCTCACAGCCCAGCTTCAACCTGCCTCCTAATCCTCTGCAACTTCGGGTCTCCTGCCTGTACTGCCTTGATCCGATCCACGATCGTGGACTGAATCTGCAAATTCATGAAAGAATGAACTACACCAGGTAGGACAACATCCAAATCCATCTCCTTCAGCTCCTGCTGAATCCTCCAGTCAGCAGTATGCATCATAGCAGTAGGAAGTCTACTCAAAGTATCCGGCACTACGTTCACCTTCCCCGGATGATACTGCAGATCTATCTCATAGTCGGCCATGAGCTCCAACCATCGTCTCTGACGCATGTTGAGCTCCTTCTGTGTGAATATGTACTTCAAACTTTTGTGATCGGTGAAAATCTTCACGCTCTCACTCAGTAAGAAGTGCCTCCAAATATTCAATGCAAAGATCACCGCAGCCAACTCCAGATCGTGCGTCAGGTAATTCTTCTCGTGAGTCCTCAATTGGCAAGAAGCATACGCGACCACATGGCCATGCTGATGCAGAACGTATCCTAAGCCCTTCCCTGATGCATCACAATACACTTCGAAACCTCCGCTTCGATCCGGTACCGCCAAAACTGGTGCCGTGGTCAACCTCGCCTTCAAGATACTGAAAGCCTCCTCACAAGCATCAGACCACTGAAACTCCACATCCTTCCTTGTCAGCTTCATCATCGGCTCAGCAATCTTCGAGAAATCCTTGATAAACCGCCTGTTAAACCAACGAAGCTCCTGATGTCGGACGCTGATCGCGGAGTCGGCCAATCTTGAACTGCTCTAACCTTCTCCGGATCCACAGATATGCCATCGCCGGACACCACATGTCCCAGGAATGCGACTCTGTCCAGCCAGAACTCGCACTTGCCATACTTGGCATACAACTTGTGTCGCCTCAGCGTCTCCAACACTGTCCTCAAATGACAGCTGTGCTCTTCTTCAGACTTCAAGTAAATAAGAATGTCGTCGATGAAAATCACAACAAACTTATCCAAGAAGTCGTAGAAAATCAAGTTCATGAGGTTCATGAACATAGTTGGAGCATTGGTCACGCCGAAAGGCATCACCACAAACTCATAGTGCCCGTACTTCGTCCAGAAAGCTGTCTTCGAAATGTCATCTTTCTTCACCTTCAGCTGATGATATCCGCTCCTCAAATCAACTTCGAGAAAACTCTCGAACCTCCCAGCTGATCAAAAATGTCATCGATGCGTGGCAGCGGATACTTATTCTTCACAGTGACAGCATTCAATCCTCGATAGTCCACGCACATCCTGCGTGACCCATCCTTCTTCTTCACAAGCAGCACAGGTGCACCCCACGGTGACACACTAGGGTGGATGAAACTCTTCTGTAATAGCTCATCAAGTTGCTTCTGTAGTTCCTCAAGCTCCGCGGGAGCCATCCGATACGGCGCCTTCGATATCGGCTGTGCACCCAGCATCAGATCGATACCGAACTCCAAAGCCCTGTCGGGTGGCAGACCCGAGATATCCTCCAAAAAGACGTCGTCAAAGTCTCTGACAACCGCTGGCCGGTCGATCTCCATCTCCATCTGCAACGCTGCAACGATCGGTACCTCCGGCTTGGCCCAAAATCTGATGGGCCCAAGCGACTCATCTCTGCTGCGGAACTCGAACTCCGGATAGCCTGGAATTTGGAAAACCACTCTCTTGCTGTGACAATCGATCGAAGCGTGGAAATCTCCCAGCCAATCGATGCCAAGGACGACATCGAAACGCGGCAGATCGTGGACGATGAAATCTGTATATAACTCATGTCCACTAACCACTACGGGAATTGACCGACATCCCAGGTTCACAATCACCACTCCGTTCCCTGTGGTGATGTCCTAACACTTAGGAAGTGTGTGGGAAGGAATCGAGTGCTTAGTCATAAACCTCCGGGATATGATGCACATGGATGCACCGGAGTCAAACAAAGCCAAAGCAGGGTAAGAGGACACAAGAATGGTGCCTAAGAAAACAAGGGCCTAAGGTCAAACACTACTCTAGCAATCATCAAACAAGCAACACTAATATAACTAGTAATACAATTATAATTATGAAATGAAATGACTAGGTCAAGATGTTACCTGCAATCACCCCATCCAGCTCCTCAGTCTCCACAGCAGTCATAGTGTAGGCCGGCCTCGGAGGCTGCACTGCTCACTGGTACATCTGCCTCTGTGGCACCAAGGGTGGTCCACGAATGACATGTCCTCTCTGAACTGGGGCAGGCGCCCTCATCTGCAACGAGGCTGGCGCTCCAACAACAGCAGTGCGGGCTCTAGGACAATCCTTCGCAGCATGCGAAGCATCTCCATAACATAGGCACATGCCCAGCTTCCTCCTACAGTTGGTCTGAACATGTCCGGGCTTGCTGCAGAAATGGCAGGGACCCTTGCTCTGCTGCTGCACTGGTGCTCCAGGTCTCTTGAATGGCACAGTCTGGACTGGCCTCATCATCGGCCTGGCAGATGGCCGGTACTGCTCCATAAGGCGCTTTCCTCTGTCCTCTGGAGTGTCAGGCAGGTGCGAAATCGTCTCATGATTCTTCACAGCATCTAACACCTCTGTCATAGTCGAGAAACTAGCAGAGGACATGGAAGCCTGGACCTTCAGACGAAGTCCCTGACGGAACCGCTCATCTCGGTTCTCCTCTTTCTTCACCATGTGTGGGGCAAATCGGCTCAGCATCTCAAATTCAGCCTCATACTCGTCGATCGTCATGTCCCTCTGCTTCAGATCCACGAATCTGCCCATCAGCTCTCTCCTAGCTGCCTTGGTGAAGTACTTCTCCTTGAACATGTGGCAAAAAGTCTTACACTCCACAGGCTTCTGCAGACGCCTCTCCTCAATGCGCCACCAGTTCCGGGCAATCTCAGTCAGCTGCATCTTCGCGATCTCCACCCGAGTCTCATCTGGAATCTTGGCAGCAACCAACTTCTCCTCAGTGCTCTGGATCCACTCATCGGTACCCAGAGGTCCTTCCTTCCCAGAGAAGGTCTTCGACTGAAGCTCGTTGAACTGCTTCACTCCTAGAGCAGCTCGCAGAGCAGGCGGTGGTGGAGGTGGTGCAACAGGTGGGTCCCGGGCAGCACGGGTGGTCTGTGTTGGATATGGAAGATGTTTGTACACCCTTGTGGGAGATGTATGAGGGATTACGGACCTCGAACGTCGCATACACGAAGTCGTGTGCAAAGGGAATCTGTTCCCTTGCGGAGAGGATCTCTGGATGAGCGGGAAAGTCGCATTATATATGCATAAGTGCATGCGACATATGGCTAATAAAGGGGGAATATCTTAAGCTTATGTTGTACCATGCATATGGTACAACTTAAGCTTATAATGTGCCATGTATCATGGTACACCTTAATTAAGTTGTTCCAAAGGAACAACTTACCCTAAAATAACTACCTTGGGGGCTATAAATAAGACCCAAGGGTAGCCATTTTCTTTACACATTTGCATAAAATACATGCATGCATCTTCTTCATAGCGAAGCTCTGCAGAAATATTTCCTCTCCCTCCTTCCAAGTTCTTAATCTAAAATAGAGATTTAGATTGTGGATTAGTAGCCTTACTCCGTTCGTGAGAAGACTCGATCCGTCGTGGCGAATCCGAAGGCAAAGTTCCGAGACTATCGTTCCGCATACGCAAGCGTAAGTCTCCACTTTAATTATCGATCCTAACTTTGTTTTGGACAGGATCCTTCATTGGTATCAGAGCCATATGGGTTCGCCCCGGTCAATCCACCGCCCCGTCGAAACTACGAACGAGTCGTTGTCTTTTTCACGAATGGGTCTCCTACTATTACGGATATAGTAGGAACGCTTCGTGACGGAGAGAACGCAGCGGTTGTTCTTTTCACGTTAGGGTCTCCTATCATTACGGATATGGTAGGAACTCTCCGTGACGGGAAGAACCGACCGTTCACGTAGTACGTTATTCATTTTTTGGCACACGGCCATTAAGAAATAACTAATTTCTTCGATGAACGGGTGCTTCATCAAGGAAGATGATGGAAGTTATTTCCATCGGGTAAGAGGAAAATTTGGTGCATGTGCACCATGGCCAAATGGGCTATGAAGGCCATGCACCCCCTCTCCCCATGTGGAGGGGGTTGGCTACGGCCAAGAACCACCGGCGACCACCCCATCAAGGGGGAGGAGAAAGTGCGGCAACCCCATTCAAAGGGGGTGGCCGGCCATGGCCGGCCAACGCCGAATGGCCTTGGCCATGGCCGGCCATGGCCAAGCCATGACCGGCCATGGCCAGGCCGGCAGTGGCCGGCCTTGGCCAAGGGCCTGCCGGCCAGGCCGGCCCTGGCAGTGGCCAGGGCCGGCCCTGGCCGGCCTGCCGGCCCTGGCAGAGGACAGGGCCGGCGCCCTGGCCACTGCCAGGGCCAGGCCGGCCCTGGCAGAGGCCAGGGCCGGCGCCCTGGCCTCAGGCCAGGGCCTGGCCGAGGCCAGGGCAGGAGCCCTGGCCCCGGCCAGCGGCCAGGCCGCCCTGGCAAGAGGCCAGGGCAGCGCCCTGGCCTCAGGCCAGGGCCTGGCCGGCCGGCCCTGGCAGAGGCCAGGGCCTGGCCGGCCCTGGCCGAGGGGGCCAGACCCCTGGCCGGCCAGGGCAGAGGCCCTGGCCGGCCTTTGGCCAAGCCCCGGTCAGGGCAGAGGCCCTGACCGGGAAGAAGTTGCATTTCGAAAATTGGTCGACCAATTTTGTGTTTTTGGTCGACCAATCCGACAGATGGTCTGGGTCGATTGCAAACTTGCCAAATGACCCATACGGGGTAACAAATGGCCTTGGTCAAACTCGAATGTGTCGATTAGTCCATACGGGGCTAACCACAGTGCCGAATAGTTCATACGGGACTAACGTTTTAATGAAGTTTTTCATTTGGGCTCTACTCCTTGAAGATTAGCCATAGTGCTCTACTTCATGCGAGATTAGCCATGTCATTGTGCTCTACTCTACGGAGATTAGCCAATGTACTTGTGACGTTGTGCTCTACTCTACGGAGATTAGCCAACGTGCTTTCAAAATTTTTGGAAAAAGATGTTTTTTTTCAAATAGGTTATGTCCCGTCCTTAAATCGGGATAGCGCAATTTAGAATTCCAAGTCCTACCACGATCCGGCCATGGTTATCTAACCCATGTCTCGTGGCTTGGCAATTGTTGCGTTAAAATTCTTTGCGCTAATTCTCACCTATTCTATTTTGAAAGATAAGTTTTTCAAAGTGATTTTCCGCTGCTAATACCATACGGGTATTATTTCTGATTTCTTTTTACTTGAGATAAGTAAGAGGGATACTTTGAAAGTTACTTCTAGATGGTAGTTGGGAACGTAGTGAACTTCTCGATTCTAGAGTAACATTTCAACGCATCCAAGGAACTTATCAAGTGTTTAAAGAATCGAAACTTTATGCATAGAATTTTGATCGTGTTTTTTCATTCTCTTTGCAGTTTTTTGAATCGAAAATGTCTACCGCTTCTAAGAATATTGTCGCAGAGCTTAACAAAGGTGAAAAGCTCAACGGCGACAATTATAAACTTTGGTCAATAAAGATCCAATATGTTTTGGAGGAGCAAGATGTGCTCGAAACACTCCAAAACATAATGGTAGAACCTGAGTTGGGCAATACGGCCCAACACAAGAGGGACCGGGAAGCTTATGACACTTGGACTCGAAAGAACAAAATAGCACGTATTACGTTACTGTCCGCGATGGACAATGACATAATGCGTCTATTTCGGGAATTCGATCTAGCCAAAGACATATGGTCTGAGCTAGAAGTAAAGTTTGGTGGAACTTCGGTTACCAAACTCCGCTCCTTGAATATTCAATTTGATTCGTACAAGATGCGGCGAGATCATTCTATGAAAAAGCATCTCCGCCACATGGCGAATCTAATATCTGAATTAAAGGATGCGGGTGTTACGCTGTCTGACGAACAGCAGATCCAAGCGGTCATTCGTTCACTCCCAGATAGCTGGGATAACATGAAAATGCATCTCACTCATAATGAGTGCATTAAAACTTTAAGCGATGTATCGAAACACCTCGAACTCGAGGAAGAGCGAATTCAAGCCGCAAAACCAAGTGCAGAAGTGCACGTGGCCGCTAGTTCCTCACATGGAGGAAATAAGCGGAAGAATAAACGCTTAAGGTTTGTGAACGAACGTAAGCAAGAACCGGAGACCTCAAAGAAGACAAAGAACAAAAAGTGGCAAAAGAACGTGCACTCAAAGAAGAAAAACTTGAAGAAGATCAAGTGCTTTAAGTGCAACAAGTACGGTCACTTCGCCCGTACATGTACGGATGGAAGTGATAAGGTAACTTGTAGGGCTAGTTACATATGTGTTTCTAGTTCCATGTTTCTTGCTGAATCTAACTATTTTTGGTTGATTGATTCAGGGGCCACAGACCACGTAGCGAAGGACAGAAGGTTCTTCGTAGAGTATCGAAAGATAACTCAAGGAACAAAGTGGATATACGTCGGCAACAACACACGTGTTGAAGTCAAAGGCGTCGGAACATGCAATCTAGTTCTCGACAACGGCCGGACTTTGTTATTGCACGACGTCCTCTTTGCTCCAGATATTAGAAGGAATATCGTTTCCGTGGTCATGTTAATGTCTTTAAATTATGAGTGGAGGTTCTATAAACAATATGTTGACCTTGTTTGTAATAATTCTTTGATTGGTTCTGGTAATGTTTGTAATGGATTAATTGTTTTAAATACAATGTATGATGATGCTTCTTCCATTAATGAAAGTTTTCATTTGACAAATGCTTCTAACTCTAAGTCTGAAATCATTTGTTGGCATGCAAGACTTAGTCATATTGGACCAACTAGAATGGATAGACTTGCCAAAAGTGGCTTGCTATCTAATGTTTCAAAAGTTGAAATGTCAACTTGCGAACATTGTCTTGTAGGGAAAACTTGTCGCAAGCCGTTTGGAACTGGCACAAGGGCCGAAGTTCCATTACAGCTTATCCATTCGGAAATTTGCGGTCCAATGAATGTTAAGACAAGACGCGGGAAGTCCTATTTCATCACATTCATTGATGACTTCACCCGTTTCGGACATATCTATTTGATATCCCACAAAAGTGAAGCTTTGGCTTGCTTTAAAAACTATATGAGTTTAGTGGAGAATCAATTAGATCGCAAGATTAAGGTTTTGCGAACCGATAGGGGTGGTGAATATCAATCAATAAGTTTTAAGGAACTTTGTGATGAAAAAGGCATAGTACATCAGGTAACTATGCCTTACACTCCACAACAAAACGGTGTTGCGGAAAGAAGAAATAGGACATTGATGGAAATGGTCCAATCAATGATGTCTCAGGCAAATTTGCCTATCACCTTTTGGGGTGACGCATTATTGACGGCGGCATTCATCTTAAACCGTGTACCCTCGAAGTCGGTAAGTTCCACTCCTTATGAGTTGTGGAACAATAGAACTCCAGACTTAAACATTCTAAAACCTTGGGGTTGTGCCTCTTACGCACATTTATCCTCTCACAAATATGGCAAACTTGGGCCACGTGGGAGGAAGTGTATCTTCATCCGATACGCTGAAAACTCCAAAGGATATGTTTTCGTCGGTCAAGAGGACAATGGGGGTCTAATAGAATTCGAATCGAGGGATGTTGTCTTCTTGGAAAAAGAGTTTCCAAGACAGGGTGAGATAAGTCAAGACTTATCCTTGTTTGAGACTTGGGATCAAGAAGGATCGGAACGTTCGAATGGGAGAATTCTTGGTGAAGAAGAAAATACGTTTCAAACTTCACCAATGGATGATACGAACGATACCAATCCTATTCCGAGTGGGAGTGATGTTATTCCAAGTGGGAGTGATGTCATTCCAAGTGGGAGTGATCAAACTCAAACAAGACGTAGTAATCGAACGAGGCTAACACCTCTGAGATTTGAGGATGAATTTCCTCAAACATTCATGACATTACTACAAGATGATGACGAACCTGCAAATTTCAAACAGGCCGTCACATGCCCTGCTAAAGATAAATGGATAGCGGCAATGGAAGAAGAACTTCAATCCATGAAAACAAACCAAGTCTGGGACTTGGTTAATTTACCTAAGGGACGTAGAGCCATTGGGAACAAGTGGGTTCTCAAAATCAAGCATAAGGCTGATGGCTCCATCGAGAAATATAAAGCTCGCCTTGTTGCGAAAGGTTTTACGCAACAGGAAGGAATAGACTACGAAGAGACTTTCTCTCCTGTCGTGCGTTTTACCTCCATTCGCTTAATTCTGGCAATGGTGGCTTGTTTGGACCTCGAGTTACATCAGATGGATGTAAAGACTGCTTTTCTTAACGGAGAACTAGATGAGGAGATCTACATGGAACAACCAAACGGGTTTGTACAAGAAGAAAACAAACATAAGGTTTGTAAACTTCGTAAATCCATATATGGTCTTAAACAATCCTCAAGGCAGTGGTATATGCGCTTTCAAGAAGTCGTTTTGTCGTATGGTTTCTCCATGCTCGACGAAGACAACTGCGTATATATTAAGAGGATTAAAAACAAGTATGTAATTATGTCTCTTTATGTAGATGACATACTTATAGCCGGAAATGATAAGCGTCTTATATTGGATATCAAAGCTTGGCTTTCATCCGTCTTTGAGATGAAAGACATGGGTGAAGCTGCATATATCCTTGGGGTTAAGATCTCAAGGAATCGTTCCAAGAAACTTCTTTCTCTCTCTCAAGAGACATATATAAAGAAAGTTTTAGAACGGTTTAATATGCAGGACTGCAAGCCAATTGATACTCCAATAAGCAAAGGCGAGGGTCTATGTTTGGAGATGTGTCCCAAAGATCCAAAAGAAAAGAAAGCTACGGAAAAAGTTCCATACTCCAGTGCTGTCGGGAGTCTGATGTACGCCATGATGTGTACCAGACCCGACATTTGCTATGCTGTTGGAATGGTAAGCCGTTACCAATCCAACCCAGGGCAGACACACTGGAAAGCGGTGAAGAGGATATTAAGATACCTCAAAGGGACTGCGGACTATGCGTTATGCTATCAAGGCAATACCTTGAGACTCAAAGGCTATACCGATGCTGATTGGGCAGGTGATCTCGACGAGCGAAGATCTACCTCAGGCTTTGTTTTCTTACTCGGGAATGGTGCAATATCCTGGAGCAGCAAGAAACAAACCTGCATCGCTCTATCAACCATGGAAGCTGAGTTCGTAGCATTCAGCATGGCGGTCCAAGAAGCTGTTTGGCTTAGGAAATTCTTAGACAGGCTAACGAATGCCACTGACTCAAGCACTGTTCCTATATACAGTGATAGTCAAGCTTCGATTGCCTATGTCAAAGATCCTAAATTTCATTGTAAGACCAAACACATTGACATTCGATTCAAGTTTGCAAAGGATTTTGACAAACGGAAGGAAGTAGACATAGGATACATATCCACGCATGAGATGATAGCGGATCCCCTTACTAAGGCGATCCCCAGAGATGTGTTTTTCAAACACTTATCATCTATGGGAATGCGTAGGAGCTGAGCTGTATCATGTAATATTTCCCATGTCTATAGAAGATCAAAATTTAATTTGCATACAAGTTTCTTACAAATGATTTTATGTACATTTGTGTTTTAGTCTCAGCTATTTTATTGTGTGTGTATGTCGGACAGATTAAGGTTGGCTCTCTCACATGAGCAACCGCCTTATCTTATCAGATGGATAAGATAGAGATGAGACTAGTTTAAAGTCAAAATCATTAGACAAATGATTTAGAGTCATGACTTAAACAAGATAGTCGAATAAAAGATCTGCATCATACGGATGCTTACAAAAGATCTGAGATCTGTATCACAAGGATATAAAGATCTCATTGGATTTTTTAAATCCTATCTGTCTTATGCAGGATGAGAGTCCGTGAATATTTCACGAGTAGTAAGGGGACTCAAAAAGATAGGCACTGTGGTGTCTGATCTTTCATCCGTACAACATCATTAAGACATACTCTCCCTGGGAAAGGAGTGATGTTGTAGTACGTGTTCATACCACGTATGCATTTCGACCACTGAGTTAGTAGCAATAGTGTTTGCTATTATGTGAGACTCAAAGGCCATACGGGTCTTAACTCTTACCCTCAAGGACTCCAATTGGTTCCTTTAGATTTGACGAGATGATCGCTATCTTAGCGTGTTGCTAATGGGCTATGGTAATTCGGCTCGGCGGGGCACGTTAGAAAAGCGAATCAAGTCAAGATCAGAAGGTTCGCAAGAAGAGGAAGATTGATTTCATATTCGCATTTGGACTTTAATGATTCAAAGCTGGCCAGCCAATTGTAATCCAGATGGGATTCAATTGTTGAATATAAAGTATAAGAAATGTGAAGAAATAATCTAGGGTAAAGCATGCGTTGAACTACTCAACTTTGCACCTTCGAGGTCGTTGTGTATCTCTAACAAGTGCACAACAACAGACTCTACGCGCATGACGGTCGCACGGTCTATTTCTCGGTATGATAGATGAAAGAACTAAGGGAAAGACGTTCTCTTACAATCCCCTCAAGTGTGAGTGGGAGATGTTGGATATGGAAGACGTTTGTACACCCTTGTGGGAGATGTACGAGGGATTACGGACCTCGAACGTCGCGTACACGAAGTCGTGTGCAAAGGGAATCTGTTCCCTTGCGGAGAGGATCTCTGGATGAGCGGGAAAGTCGCATTATATATGCATAAGTGCATGCGACATATGGCTAATAAAGGGGGAATATCTTAAGCTTATGTTGTACCATGCATATGGTACAACTTAAGCTTATAATGTGCCATGTATCATGGTACACCTTAATTAAGTTGTTCCAAAGGAACAACTTACCCTAAAATAACTACCTTGGGGGCTATAAATAAGACCCAAGGGTAGCCATTTTCTTTACACATTTGCATGAAATTCATGCATGCATCTTCTTCATAGCGAAGCTCTGTAGAAATATTTCCTCTCCCTCCTTCCAAGTTCTTAATCTAAAATAGAGATTTAGATTGTGGATTAGTAGCCTTACTCCGTTCGTGAGAAGACTCGATCCGTCGTGGCGAATCCGAAGGCAAAGTTCCGAGACTATCGTTCCGCATACGCAAGCGTAAGTCTCCACTTTAATTATCGATCCTAACTTTGTTTTGGACAGGATCCTTCAGTCTGCTGCACCAGCTGATGCTGCACTTCAAGCATCTCACGCATCATGCCAAGGAACTGACGGAACTCTCCGCCCTGGTCTTCCTGAATCCCATCTCCAGCGCTACCCGATCGGGTATTACGTCGCCCTGCCATCCTATTGACAGAAAGACGTAAGTTAGACTCGTTCAATGTGTGAATATTAAAAGTGAATGTCCTTACTCTTACTGTTCTGTACTTGCAGAAAGATTGGGACGTGGACCTGCATGGGCCACCACTAAAACCTGTCACTCCCCGCTTCCCAAAAACAGCGGAGGCGAAGCGTGACTAGGTCCGCTTAGGCCAGAGCTAACGAGCCCTGACCCAATAAGCGTCTGTGTGGTACCAAGACGAAGGTACAGGCCCCTACATGTTAGTCCAGAACAATAAAAGTACAAGAAGGGAAGAACATCACATTTTATTCCAACATATCAAGAGTACCAAGTCTCAACGCCCGAAGGGCTACAACAGCAGAAAAGTAAATCTAATGGTGCAAGCACCCAACCTCGACAAGAAAACGCACCCAACTAAAAGTAATGAACGTCTCTGGAAACTGCAATGAAGAGTCTCTAGCTCTGGTCCTCCTCAGGGTCGTACTCGGGGTCGACGCTCTCTGGCTCCACGTCAGCTGGCAAGTCTGTCTCCTCAACATACTCTGGCTCAATCCCTGACATACAACACCAAAAGAAGGAACTGTACGTCAGGTAAGGTCTACAAGAAAAGGTTAGACCAAACTGCAAGTACACCAATTACTTAACAACGGTTTACTGGTTGATTAACATGCTGAGGTTTTAACAACAGAAGTACACGTTACAGGAAGGTAAACACGACAAGTGATGGTCGTAGCGAGTGCTACCGACCACAGGACTAGCCTACAGGTGTCAAGACAAGACATAACACGGAAAGCCAGACACGACAAGACAAGACACGAAAAGGGTTCACGCCTGTTCGGTTCGAGGGGGATCAGACCCTCTTGCCGCTTGCACGCTCAACCCTACCCCAAAACCCCAAGAATCGTGACAGGACAAGGGATCACTTGCTCTAGCTTGACAAGTGCCCTATTGCTCTCTGAGCTGTGTATCAATACATGGGATCACCTGCTCTAGCTTGTCAGGTACCCAATTGCCCATCGGGCTGTGAACTAGTACAAGGTATCACCCGCTCTGGCTTGGCGAGTGCCCTATTGCCCAGCGGGCTGTGCAGCCAGAACGAGACAAGACACGACAAAACAGGAGGGTTGTACTAGGGTGTCCACAACTCACACACACGTATGTCAGTCCTATGATGTCAAAAATTTGTTGTTGTTGGACTCAGATTTCGTTGTCAAATCTGAGCCATCAGGGCGTCCCGGACGCTATCATTTCACGCCCGGTCCTCATGTTTCAAAATGTCTAATCTAGCAAGACTAAGGCCTAAACATGGCCAAGAACGCAAGTGGTACACTTGCCTGTGGTGGCGAGTGCGTTGTCTCCCTGGTACGCCTCGTCCAAACGTCTCACCGGTGGGAGAGCGTCTAAAAATCGTGACACGGCGACGGTGTCAGTTCACGATTCAGAATGCCTATTAGGGTTGTGTCTAGGTTATCGGGAATATCCTATTCAATCAAAAATCACATTTTTAATGTAATTAACCTAATCGACGATCTATCCTATGTGCACATGCGAGAAGTCCATTCGTCGATTTCTACGGTTTGCACAACGTTTTAAAGATCGACGGAAAGTAAATTTAATTTGATTAGGTTGCTGATTTTAATTAGGGTTTGATTATCTATTGTGTGGGTTACTACGAATTTAGGGGACCAACCTGAAAATGACGGTTGCACGAAGATCAGGCGTCGGATCTGGAAAAGTGGAAGCTTTGCGTCGTCCGGAAATTCCCAGGCCGCGGGTAGCGCAGCGAGGAATGTTGATCGCCGGTGATGGTGAAGATCCCAGCGTCTCCCGGCGTCGTTGCTGCTGGATCTGAGATGGGAACACCGTACTAGGACAAGAGGGAGAAATGAAGGAAGAGAGAGAGCCTTGGGGAAGATGGAGGGCGCAAGGATGGAGGAGGAAGAGCAAAGGGAAGGACGTGGGAGGAAGGGGGATAGGTTGGGGAAGAGGGAGACTGGAAACAATCATGAGAAAAGAAGGAGAAAGCCATGTTTAAATAAGAAAATGAAACGACGGCTAGCTCAAAAATTAGGGTTTCGGGGTCAACTAGTCGGTCTGAGAAGGGCGGTCGACCGACTAGTTTGAGAACTAGTCGGTCGGTCGTCTAACTGTGACCGACTAAAAGGCAAACAGAGAACAGTGTCGGTACATGGTTGATAGATCTAGTCGGTCTGTGAAGGCTCGTCGAATGACTAGTTTGCAACCTAGTCGGTCGGCCAGTGTTCATAGACCGACTAAAGGGTAAAAGTGGTCAACAAGATATTTTGAAGATTAGTCGGTCAGCAAAGGAAACCTAACCGACTAGTTCGTCAACTAGTCGGTCGATTTTCGTTCTTTGACCGACTAACTGTAAACAGTAACCTGGGTGCAAAAAATGATCTCTGTACTAGTCGGTCTACGAAGAAGTATTGACCGACTAGTTTGATAACTAGTCGGTCGGTGGATGAACTTAGATCGACTAAGCGTAAACAGTAGCTTAGGGAAAATGAAAGGGAGAACTAGTCGGTCCATGAAGAGTTGTTGACCGACTAGATTGACATCTAGTCGGTCGGTTCCTCAACGTGAACCGGCTAATGAGCACAGGAAGTCGCAGATTGAAGCGTGAAGCTTCGGAATGATCTCAATGAGTTCCAAAGGCGAACCTATTCTAAGATATGAGCGTCAAGAAGCACGCTCAGCTCCAGGTAGGGGAAAAGAAATACGGAAAAGAAAAAGAGAGAAGACGAACAATCATATATATATAAATAAAAATCATCATACAGAAACCAGCCGTTACAGGCACGGGCCGGGCTACACGCCTGCTCCCCCCCTCAAGACCTCTGGGGCAGGGCTAATCCTAGCCACCCAAACCAGAGAAGGGCACGGACCGGGCTACGCGCCCGCTCCCCCCCTCAAGACCTCTGGGGCAGGGCCAACCCTAGCCACCCAAACCAGAGAAGGGCACGGGCCGGGCTACGTGCCTGCTCCCCCCCTCAAGACCTCTGGGGCAGGGCCAACCCTAGCCACCCAAACCAGAGAAGGGCACGGGCCGGGCTACACGCCCGCTCCCCCCTCAAGACCTCTGGGGTAGGACCAACCCTAGCCACCCAAACCAGAGAAGGGCACGGGCCGGGCTACGCGCCCGCTCTCCCCTCAAGACCTCTGGGGCACGGCCAACCCTAGCCACCCAAACCAGAGAAGGGCACGGGCCAGGCTACGCGCCCGCTCCCCCCTCAAGACCTCTCGGGCAGGGCATATGCCTCGCCGCGTAACCACACCCCAGACTTGGCAGACCCTTGATCCTTGAAAAGTTGAACCCGGGAAGGAGGACAAGGGCACGCAAACCGGGACAAACGAGACGTCAGTTCCCGAGGAGGCGGTCCAGATTTGACTCGACGAAACGAAAGGACGTTCGGGAAATACGCCACCATTAATGGTACACTCCAAAAGAGGTTCCCTAAGCGCCACCTGGCAAAAGCGGTTTCCAACAGGCGTGATTCCGAGGAGCCCATTAATGAGCCCATTAATAATACCAGCTCATCGCAATAATTACGGGGGAAACATTCAACAAAATCCCCCTATAAAGACACCACTCACCCTCCCGAAAGAGAAAAGAACAAAGAGTCGAAAGATATGAGAAATCGGTACCGACACCCCCCACCCGCTAGGAAACGGGCAGAGACGCCTCGTCATAACAAAAGGGAGGTCACCGGCCACCAGTGGTTCCCTCCTCCCTGGGCGACGGTCGCTACAGCTCCACTACCTCCGATAGGATATTCCCCTTACAAACGGATCGCCAATAGGATATTCCACTTACACAAGGGAAATCCACCTTTCACTCCTCCGTCTGGTCTAAACAGGACGAGTCGGAGAAAGGTAGGCATCCGCTCCCCGCCGGCAGGAAAGGCAAAAGCCCCCCCGGGCTTGCAGGCCTGTACATCCTCGCCGTCGACCTCCGGACGGGGACCTCGACAAGGCTGCATCCCCGACGAGCCCAAAAGGCAAGTCATGGCATGTCAGCCCACCCCAGCACAATCGGGACCCGAACCCCGCCCTCAAACCCAAACCGCGAGGCGTGGAGGGGAGGCAGCCCGATTGTCAAGATCTCCCCCGCCCTCAAACCCAAACCGCGAGGGGCGTGGAGGGAGATGACAAAGCAATGGAGGGGAGGTAGCCCGATCATCAGGATCCCCCCAGGACAAATGCCACAGCAAGACAGCTTCCCTACCGCATCCACCTGGTCGAGGAGACCTTGCAACCGGTCAGCACAGAGGGCGGACGCTCACCTAGGCGCCAAGAACAACTGAAGTTAAAAAGGCCCACCCGGCAGAGGGTAACCCCTAAATCCTGAGGTCATTCACCGCAGGCGAGGACAGCTCCATAGCCCGCCCCAGGGCCGGATCTTATCCCCCCAACGGGCGATAATCTAAGTACTCGTGTACGAACCATAGAAGAGTTCTTGTAAATTTAAATGAAAACATTCATCCTTAGCAAAATCGCTTTAACTTTCTGAGAATGCCATAGCATGAAGCGATCCCCCTGCCAAGGGCCGGGCGAGCTCACGAAACGGAACCACCCCTCGCGGTAGGGAAAGTAGGAACGGAGCATCGCACTCCCCCCATACTAGCTTAGGACGCCCAGTAAGTTCACACCAACAGTTCGAACCCCCCGATACTACGCTTCAAACCGAGACCCCTCGCCAACTAAAATCCGTGATACCTTTCAGTCAAAGGGAAAAGGGTTGAACTGAGGCCCGCCCTGCGGGGCCACTTCCGCCCGAGGCTAAATCCACTGGTGACGGACACCCAGGGGTCGCCCATACATGGGGTAGCTCCTGTTCGTGATAGGGCGGCATGTCTCATCCCGAACTTATCCAGTGATTCCCCGTCCTGCCCAAAGACAACACATAGACCATCAACATCCCCTTCCCCCAAACCTCGCGCTCTCGGACAGGGAATGTTGGGGGAAGTAATTGTGTACTCACGCAAGAAAACAAAATAGGTAACACCAGCGATAAAACACGGCAAAGACCGACTTTCCAGTGACGACTCGCTAGCCTCGATAGGGGCTACCCGGTTCGGACCGCATTGCGACCAACTACCCAGGGCCGGCCTCCCAAACCACATCTAGATTCCCCTGCCAGATTAGGCCCACGAGCCTCGAAAACTCAATCCTGAGAATAAGGACAAGGACACGTAAACTGGGGCGGACCGGTCGCAAGCCAGAAACCGTGAAACAATGCCTGTCGGGTATACGGCTGGTCCCGATAAGGCAGCACCACGATGCGACTCGACGAAACGAAAGGACGCGTGGAAAACATGCCATCAGCAGTAACACGCCCCCCGAGAGGCCAGGACAGACGAACCGTGTCAGGTGCCGCCAGGAGAAAACGGTTCCCAAAGCACGTGATTCGACGGAGCCCATTAATGGCACTAGTCCCTCACATTATCCAAGGCGAACCCTTCCTCAGAATCCCTCTATAAGTACCCCCCCTCCAGAGTTTAGGGGGGAGGAGAAGATACACGAGAGGGAATCGCATCCCCTCACACCGGGTATGAAAAAGCCCTGGACACCCCACCGAGCTACGGAGAAGGCCAATATCCACCGACGGGCCTCACTTCCCCCACCGGTGACCGCCTCCACTCCACGACCTCTGATAGGATATTCCCCTTACACATGGGAGGCCCCGCCTGCCAACCTTCCTCCTGCTCTTAACCATATGAGACATCAGGTCCGGAAGGCTAGCAACGGGCCGCCACACCCCAATTAACATCCACCCCACGGCGATCCCTACCGGGTGTAAGGGTGGAAACCCCCAACGGGAGACGGGTCTCCCCACGACCCACCTGCCTGCCCCCAACCTTCCCCGTGAGGCCGGCCCGCCGGACTCCCCCTCCGGAGGGCAACACTACCACCTCCACCTCGTCCTCCGCCTCCTCCAGGTACGGGATCCCCGGCGAGGCCGGGCAACCATCCAGCACGGCGACGGCGAGACAGAACGCGATGAAGCAAGGGAGAGGAAGGAAGAAGATCCATCCGACAAACGAGGGTCAGCCCTCCCGAGGGGGGGGGGGTCACCACAGGGCTGCATCCCCGATGAAGCCAAAAGGTGATTCATGGCACGTCAGCTCGCCCCCGGACAGCGAGGCTGAAAGAGTTCAACGGTCAGTAGAAAGGAAGACCACCCCGCAACAGGGACCTGCTCACCCCGAGGCAGCCGGCGACGAGTTAAGACAACCTCCCGCCGCGACCACGGGTTTGGTCACACCTGCCCTATTGTTGTAAATACCATCTAGATCTCCGCTAAAGGCTGATGAATAATATTCTTCCTTACAGACCCCTCACCCTAAGCCCAAGCGCACAATAGCTAGGAATTTCACCAGGCACAGTGCGGCTAAAGCACCGCAAAAATAACAACCACGTCCGGTAAACACATCACAACGAAAACCATGGCCTTCTCGAAAAAGTCAGGCTCCCCCAAAGTCCGATCTAGCTGCCACATACAATGGAACGTCATTAAGGTGCAACGCTCCTCCCCAAATCGCAGTGTCCCACCTCCTCGCTTGGCTCCCACTCGGGACGAGATCTCACGATTCTGCAACAACGGGCAATACTCCGCGGGAGCCGCGTCGCCACTCCTGAGCGTGGACCCAAGTCCGAACCATGTTAGAAGGGAGGTAGTGTAACGCCATCCGAGCCAAGCAGGGTTTCCACCTCGCACTCGAATGTCGGGGGCAATTGTTACGACCCAAAGATCGTGGGAGTCTGACTCCCGCCCAGATCCGCTGACATACCTTGTTGAATCACCCCTTATGTGAAAGGGCCGCCGCCCCGGAGGACCGAGGCAACAGGAGAATGGGCGCACCTCGCAGGACTCCCCCCCGGACGAGGCGTACAACAGCAGTCGCTCGACCCGCCAGGGGCAGGGCGCCTGGGGAGCGCACCGACAGCGCCGCCCGGGATGCTGACTGAGGCGTGGGCATATCCCTCCTTGCCAGTGATTCATGACCCGCGACCGAAGAGGTACGCGACCGGGCCGAACAACCCTCGAACAGGTCGACCCGGCAGGTCCCCGCGAACCCCGCCACCGGGGATATCATTGCCGGACCTATAGTTCATCACGCACGACAAACAACCTAGTGTAAGGACACGACTGACACTAACGTCGCCCGACCACCTGACAAAGCACCCCCTGGCTGCTGAGCCCCCTGACACTTAATGCTTTCGGCCCTGACATCCTGACAAAAGTGCCCCTGGCCGTTGCACCGTCTGACAAAAGCGGGGCAGGCACTCCTGTTCCTGACATCCTCATCCGAAGCTTCTGCTGACAGCTGAGCCAGCTCAGCACGTCGAGTTGGCATGCCAGGTCAGCCCCACCTAATCATCTCCCATCAGGTATAAATACCCCCTCACCTCTTACGGTGAGGGGGTTGGCAAATTCTCTCTCTCAATCCATTATTCACACACGAGAGCAAAGGTCGTCCATATCTTTGTTCTCTCACTTATAGCTCGCCACGTACGGTCGACACACCCTCAGTCTGACCAGCGTGCCTAGCCCCCGTTTTAAGTCCTATTACTGACTTAGGCATCGGAGGGGCTAAGGGTTGGACCCCAACCCTGCCCTTCTGACAAGTTGCTCGTGGTGCAGGAAAGCTTGCCCCTTGGTCGACGTCAGCCTTTGGCTCCCGCCACCCGATCTTCTTCCGCCGTGTCCGGTGAGATTTGACTCCGTGGCCACCCCCGGCGGCAAGTCTAGCCTCTTCACCCCACTAATCACTTGTTAAATAGCCCATCTAAACCCTCTTATCAACATAACCACCGTGCCCTTGGTTCCCCTCAATACAAATTCATTGTACGCGAGTTCCACCTCGTAACAAAAGTTAATTACTTCAGTTTAAAATTCATAATAATTGATGCATTATACATGCATGCAAACTATAGGTTGAAAGACTATGTCAATCATCAGTTACCTTGGCTTGAGGATCTTAGGCTGATTATAGGAGATGACACCGCTAAGTGTGATTTTAGGAATGTTGTGATTCATGGTAAATATTACATATTTAGCCCCTCATTTAGCTCTATTTTTTTGCATATATGGTACTTATTTGGTCTCTAATACGATCGTATTTTGAATACCCTTATTTATTAGAGCATACTCATATTATATGCATAAAATGGAATTTTATTGAGTGTATCAGCTCTCTCATATTTTTCGTATGAAGATCTCGATCTCACGATTCTAACGACTATTTATTTGTATTTTTCTGAGATCTGTGCTAATTACTATGAATTTTTGAATGCAGAATACCATTTTAAATGAAGAAAATACGAAAATACGGCTGAAATACGCTCGTACGTACGTCCCCGAGTATAACTGCTGCAACATGGAAAAATCCCGATCGTCCCCGCTTCATCCTACGGGCGATGGCAGCGTGGCGACGCGGCCTCACCCAGACCACACTATCAAGATCCAGCGGCCATCGTCCACTCTAAATCAAAAGCGGATCGAGATAACCTGATGTGCCATGTGGCACAATCCCGAGTGCTCCAGCCCAAATCGAACGCTTCAGAGCGTTGGCGACATGGCCTAATATCGCCCGTACGATGACAATCCAACGGCTGTCGACAACTCCGAAGCGGATTCAAAAGAGATGTGAAGCGTGCGATTTTGTCGGATCCAAGGGACACTTGTCACATCCACGTTCGATCCTGTAAGGATCCAACGGCTGAGGATAGCGATGGCAGCGAATTCGTGTTTTAATTGATTTTTGGGTGCGGGTTTGAACCCGTTAAGCCCCTAAAACCTGCAATGTATCTATTTAAGCATATTCTAGGGTTTTTGGCCGTATTCATTTCGGATTGGAGGCTCTCTTGTGCGTATTTTTATGAGATTTTCTGGGGCTTTGGAGACAGAGGACAGAGGCTCTTGCATAAGGAATTCCAAGGCTTTTTGAGGAGTTTTGGTGATAGAGATCTCAACTTATACCTTGTAGTTCACGTATTTAGCATGTATTTTGAACTTTGGATCATGTATTTGCTAATGAAACTGAGTTTTCTTCTCTGCATGCGTGGCTAGTGCCTTCATATGTTGGTTATGATGTAGTTAGGGCTATGTTATCGTTGATTTTGTTGTCTTTTCACCCTACATGCATGTTATAATCACATATTTCATAGATTTCTACGTATAATCTAATTGAATGTGTTAATCGAAGACGTATGCATGCTTAATTGAATATGATCTGAGTAAGACTTATTCATGATATGATCCGAGAGGACGTATTATGTCCCGAGAGGGCACTTGTGCGTATTTTCCTTATGAAATTGACGTTATACGAGATTACTTCTTGGCCTTTTGTTTACGCGCTTTATCACCATACTTTTCGACGTTTTCATACCTTAGCCAGATGAGACGTTGAGTTATAGAAAAGACATTCAAAATCATCGATTACAAAACCCTTAACGAACTCACAACCGACACATGCTCCTCTCATTGGTTTCTTATACCAACTCTCCGTACTTGTTTTAATATTACTTTCTCGTTTACTTAAAACCATCATCACGATTATCTCACCTTTGAAAGGTGGTAGTTTTTCATCGTTTTATTAATCTTTAGAAACTGATTCTTTTGGTTTACAGGTCGACTGTCCAGTGGATTCGATACCCGACTCTACAGGTTTACAACTTGATCGATCTCCTACACTTGGGAGTAGCGCTCGCACATTTTGAGACGAGTCAGGTTGTGTATCAATCATTTGGCGGCTTATTTAATGATGGTGACGAAGATCATGTTGTTGGATACAACATGTTGTTGGATACAACGATCGATGACTTCGTATTTGATGATAACAAACGTGTGTGAACGATTTAATGTGTGTGCTAAGTGTTTTCACGAATGGCACTCTCGCGAATACTCAAAGAGAGACTAGCCAAAAGTGATGGAGGAATTGCTGTACACACTTCAATTGGACTGAGTCAAAGATGAGAAGATAAGGAGAAAATCAATTCAAATCCATATTTGAATTGATTCAAAACAATTGGTGCAACATTCAAATCCTAATGCCATGCAAATTGGAGACATGGTCATAGATGGAGAGATATGGAGAATCTCATGCAAATCAAAGGTGATTAAATGAGATCTAATTCAAATCATATAGCTACATAAATTGAATTCCATAGACATTCATATTCAAACTCCAATCCTAAGAGATTTATTCAAATCCTAATCAAATTAGGATTCCTTCCAATCTCCATCAAATATGGGATTCTAATTGATTCTATCATACCCCATCCTCTCCTATACACACCCATACTCAAAGAGAAAGATTTTAAGAGAGAGTCAACCAAAGAAATTTGGCCACAACCGTAGATAAAATCTTCATGGCCGCAACTTTGCAAGGAGCTCGACGGACGCCGCTAAAAAGTGCATAACTTTCTCCACAGAGCTCGGATCGACGAACCGTTTGTGCCAGGACAATTACAACATAGTTCTCTATAACATGGTGATATTTTTTTGATTTTGATCTCTGTATTAAATCAGTGGTATTTATTTTAGCATGAGTTGTATTCTGAATAGCTTCATATATTTCATCTCCTAGGCCAAAGCTCTAAGATCTCATTGCCAAAACTACCTTGCACAACTCCATAACCAAGCCCATCTACATTACGCAATATAGAAGGGAGCAAAGCTCAAGGCCGCAACAACACGGGACTTTCCATCTACTTCATTGTGCAACATCATTAGGAGAAGCTTCAACAACTTCCGTAACATCTCCAAGGAGGAGCTTCATCACATTGCGCAAGTCTTCAAGGGGTATACACACCTAGGCCACAAATTTTGAGGAGCCCAAGTCACCTAGGTCGCAAGTTTTAGAGGCGAGGACATGATGTTGGCGACGACATCCTGTCAGATACGATCTGACCTAAGCTGATTGACAAAGACGACTGCCGCTACACAAACTGAGATTCTCTAAACTCCTTATTATTATTTTGTGTAATTGTATAGATCTTGTAGGGTAAATTTTATCATTATTTGTGTTATGGGGCTTGTCTAGTGGGAGCTAGATAATAGGGTCTTGACGAGTTGTAGCTAGTCAAGATATAGCATTTAGTAGGTTGATAGGGTTCTGCACCGGTGGAGTGTGGTACGAACTAGGTGGGGGACAGGTAGCTTAGGACTCATTGTAGTTGTACAAAAGGAACATATTAATGCTAGTATTTGATTGGGGGCTGGACGTAGGTCGTGGGTGCGACCGAACCAGGGTATAACTGCTGTATACTCTGTGATTGTTTCTATTTACCCTGCATATCTGTATCTGTGCTGTATAACTGCGTGTGATTGCTCGTGGGTTGCACGAGAATTTTTAATAACATAATCACCCCTCCTCTAGGCTCAGATCCAGATCCAACAAGTGGTATCAGAGTAGGTTGGAGGATCTAGTCTAGAAATCATAAAAAACCCCGTAGAAAAGGCAGTGATATCTGAATGTTTTGATCATGCTAAAAATCTTAAACCTGCATATATATCTTCCAATATTATTAACTCAGTATGGTCTTATCTTTGCAGGAAACATGGACACTTTATGAAAAACTGTCCAGCTAGGAAAATGAAGTCTTTGGAGAAGAATGAGAATCCATGTGCAGTCACAAAGGATGAAGAAGAAGAGCTTGATGAGGAGCATGCACTGATGGTTAAAGAATTCAGGAAACACGTCAAGGCTTCTCAAGGAAGAGTAGAGATGGCACAAAGGTTTAACCGCTCTGATAATTTTAATCCTGCTAGAAATACTTCTGAACAAAATACTACTGATAAATTTGAATGTTTTAATTGCAGGAAGAAGGGACACTTCGCGAGAAATTGCCCACAAGGAAAGAACAACATCACTGAAAAGAAAGGAAAATCTCTAGCGATAACGTGGGACATGGATAGCGATTATGAAGATGAGGAGCATGAAGCCCACTCCTCCCTCTGCTTGATGGGAAAGCACAACGAGGTAAAATCTTGCACTAAAATTGAACTTGTGAATATTGTGTAAAGGAATGCAAGATAAAATAGATGAGCTAGAATCTACCGTAGATGACTATAGGAATGGTAACTTTGAATTATAACAAGAAAACTGTGACATGTCTGAAAAAATTGTTGATTTAGAATCTACTGTAGAATGTTATAGAAAGTTCTTGTTTTAAATTGCAAAAATAAAATTGTGACATGTTGGAAGAAGCTAAAAATCTGAAAGAAGAACTTGTTGCATGCAAATCTACCATCACCATGTTGAAAAAAGAAAAATCTAGCTCACCTGAAAAAGTTGATTGTCTTTCTTGTCCTACTTTGTTGAATGATATTAGCATGTGTAAAGAAAAATTGATTAATATTGAAGCTGAAAATAAATTGCTTATTGAAAAAATGTGCATGCTAAATAATGAGCTTAAAAGGAAAATGACTGATTTTGAAAAGAAAGAAGAGGAAAACAAGAAAGCTTTCATTAATAAATGCACTTTGCTTGTGAATAAAAATGCATTATTGAAATCCAAAGTCACACGCCTAGAGTTGTCCATTAAGAAATTTAATATTGGAAAACAATCTTTGGATACTATTCTTGAAAAGCAACTTTATGGCAATAATAGACGTGGACTTGGATATGGTTTGAAAAATGCTAAAAGCCTATTTTTAAGAAACTCCACAATGTGCCTACTATAGTCAAAAATGTTTATACAAAGTGCTTTAATTGTGATAGTGTTGGTCATACTTCATATCATTGTAAATATAGGAACACTAATATTAAATTCAAACAAATTTGGGTTTCTAAATCTTTGATGACTAACATGAGTGGACATTGTTGGATTCCAAGGTCACACATAACATCTACCGTGTAGGCAAGATGGAGATTTGGCGAGGAACTACAAATTGAATGCTTCATTATTTAGTTCATTAGCCAAGCGACGGCGCGAAGGTATATTTTTCTAATTTGCACTTAATGCATACCTTCATAGCATTTTTTGTTTTATGTGCTTGATTTGATTTTTATTTTGGGTGCTAGTTTGTTTACTTTCTAGCATGTTTAGGTCTTTATAAACAAAAAAAATCAAAAAAAAGGAAAAAGACAAAAAGCAAAAAATGGTGCTTAATGTATATCTTTTTCTTTGTATCATTCAAGTGATATCTATGAATGTCTTTCCTATCCTTGTAGAAATCATTGTATTATTATTATAGCTACATGCGCATGTTAGTACCTTTAAATAGCCAAGACATGCTTAATGAATTGAGTAACATGATTTCTACACCTACACTTTCATTTCCACTATTATTGAATATTGTTGCACAATTGGAGATTCTTTTATGAAATATTGGAAAGTGAATGTAGGATGAATAATAACTGAAAATCTAAGGGACATGATGTGTATTTGACATGGATAAAAATTGAGCTAAAAAGAATTGGTTTTCATGTTATGAAAAATGAAAAAGAAAGTAAATTGCTCCGTATGTAAAATGGATACAATTCATGGCAAGTATACTACACACGAGTATCCAACATATGCTTTATGGGTAATCTTTAACGTTGATGTTATACTCGTCAAGCAATGCCATCCCCACATCTAAGAGTCCTTATAGGCTATGTTTTTGGTGTGTGGTACCTTGAACTCATTTTTAATGAGATGGGAAAAATCAATCCTAAGTGATTTCATGTTTAATGGAAAATGTGGATTGGTTTTGGTTGTATTTCTTAAGAGTATCTCCCTTTGTGCTTCAAATATTTAATCGTCACACTTACACGATGGTGTAGAAGTCTACGCTACACTTTTCATTGAATTTGAAGTGCTTATTCTAAGAAAAATGACATGCAAGTGCTAGTTGTAATTTATAGTGACATGATTTAGACTTCATTTATACACTTTTGATGATACCAAAAGGGGGAGAATATATTGTGAAAGATTTGAATGATTTGGCGTGTGCATTAATGCTCATATGTTGCATATATGAATATTGGTTTAAAGGGGAGCATTAATGAATAATGAAAATGAAAATGTGCTTATTGAATATATGAATATTGGTTCAAGGGGGAGCATGAATAAGGGGGAGCATGCATACATGTTTGAATGCTTGAACTTCATTGTTTGCATGCTTGTATATGCTTGCACATCATTGCTATACTTGTTGCATATTGCATACACCCTCCATCTTCACACTTCACACACACATGTCACGATGAAATCATTGGAATCGTTATTGCTCAAATCTTATATTGGTTTGTCGTCATCAAAAGGGGGAGATTGTTGGATACAACGTGTTGTTGGATACAATGATCGATGACTTCGTGTTTGATGATAACAAAAGTGTGTGAACGATTTTATGTGTGTACTAAGTGTTTTCAGGAATGGCACTCTCACGAATACTCAAAGAGAGACTAGCCAAAAGTGATGGAGGAATTACTATGCACACTTCAATCAGACTAAGTCAAAGATGAGAAGATAAGGAGCAAATCAATTCAAATCCATATTTGAATTGATTCAAATCAATTGGTGCAACATTCAAATCCTAATGCCATGCAAATTGGAGACTTGGTCAAAGATGCAGAGATATGGAGAATCTCATGCAAATCAAAGGTGATTAAATGAGATCTAATTCAAATCCTATAGCTACATTAATTGAATTCAATAGCCATTCATATTCAAACTCCAAATCCTAAGAGATTTATTCAAATCCTAATCAAATTAGGATTCCTTTCCATCTCCATCAAATATGGGATACCAATTGATTCTATCATACCCCATCCTCTCTTATATAAACCCATACTCAAAGAGAGAGATTTTAAAAGAGGCAACCAAAGAAAGTCGGCCACAACCCTAGAGAAAAGCTTCATGGCTGCAACTTTGCAAGGTGCTCGACGGACGACGCTAAAAAGTGCATAATTTTCTCTTCAGAGCTCGGATCGACGAACCGTTTGCACTAGGACGATCACAACTCAGTGATCTACAACATGGTGATATTTTTCTGATTTTAATCTCTGTATTAAATCAGTGGTATTTATTTTAGCATGAGTTAATAGCTTCGTATATTTCATCATCTCCTAGGCCAAAGCTCCAAGATCTCATTGCCAAAGCTACCTTGCACAACTCTATAACCAAGCCCATATACATTGCACAATATAGGAGGGATCAAAACTCAAGGCCGCAACAACAAGGGACTTCCCATCTACTTCATTACACAACATCATTGGGAGAAGCTTCAACAACTTGCGCAATATCTACAAGGAGGAGCTTCATCACATTGCGCAAGTCTTTAAGGGGCATCCACACATAGGATGCAACTTTTGAGGAGCCCAAGTCAACTAGCCCGCAAGTTTCAGAGGCGGGGACGTGACGTTGGCGACGACATCCTATCAGATACGATCTGACCTGAGCTGATTGACAGAGACGAATGCCGCTACACAAAATGATATTCTCTAAACTCCTTATTATTATTTTGTGCAGTTGTATAGATTCTGTAGGGGAAACTTTACCATTATTTGTGGGGACTTGTCTAGTGGAAGCTAGATAAGAGGGTCTTGACGAGTTGTAGCTAGTCAAGATAGAGCATTTACTAGGTTGATAGTGTTCTGCACCGGTGAAGTGTGGTACGAACTAGGTAGGGGGAAGGTAGCTCAGGACTCATTGTAGTTGTACAAAAGGAACATATTAATGCTAGTATCTGCTTGGGGGATGGACGTAGGTCGTGGGTGCGACCGAACCAGAGTAAATCTGTTGCGTACTCTGTGATTGTTTCTATTTACCCTGCATATCTATATCTGTGTTGTATAACTGCGTGTGATTGCTCATGGGTTGCACAAGAATTTTTTATATCCTATTCACCCCCCTCTAGGCTTAGATCCAAATCCAACACATGCAAGTCCTACACCCTTCACACAAGCATCAATCGACTATGATGTCCAACCTGACATCCCCAATTATGCATCGACGAGGCCATCTCCGGCAGGGACAAGCCATGCAAGCCCACCATCCGTGGGTAAAAAGAAAATGTGTAGACGTGCATTGAGGGATGATCCTGACCTCATGAGGAAAATGGTGGAGAATGTTAAAGAGGTCACGGAAGCAATAAAGAGATTACACTTCCACTAGATTGAAGTTCTTTCTACGCGTTTGTATGCACAAAAAGAGTATCTAGAAGAAGTGTTGGATGCAGAGTTTATGGAACTTAGTGGGAATGAGATAGACGGGAAGAGATTTTTGGCGATGCCCGAGTCATTTAGGAAGCGATTCGTTGCCAAGAAGATTGCTAAGATGGAGAGGGCAAGGGGTGATGCAGGAGGAGAAGGGGCTGGCGATGATGAAGAATGGCATTTGTAAAGTATATTTGGTCTCATTATATGATGTGTTAAACTTAAATGGTGGGTGGAAAAATGATGGAACATTTTGATGTGTTAAATGCATGCTTGTTGTTTGATTTCAGTTTTTTTATATATAGATATGCATTATGGATTTCATATTTTTGTTGGATATGGAAGACGTTAGTACACCCTTGTAGGGGATGTACGAGGGAATACGGACCTCGAACGTCGCGTACACGAAGTCGTGTGCAAAGGGAATATGTTCCCTTGCGGAGAGGATCTCTAGAATGATGGGAAAGTCACATTATATGTGCATAAGTGCATGCGACATATGGCTAATAAAGGGGTAATATCTTAAGCTTATGTTGTACCATGCATATGGTACAACTTAAGCTTATAATATGCCATGTACGATGGTACACCTTAGTTAAATTGTTCCAAAGGAACAATTACTCCTAAAATAACTACCTTGGGGGCTATAAATAAGACCCAAGGGTTAGCCATTTTACTTACACTTTTGCATGGCATTCTTGCATGCATTTTCATTCTAGCAAAGCTCTGCCGAAATACTTCCTCTCCCTTTATCCAAGTTCTTAATCTAAAAGTAGAGATTTAGATTGTGGATTTAGTAGCCTTACTCCGTTCGTGAGAAGACTCGATCCGTCGTGGCGAATCCGAAGGCGAAGTTCGTAGACTACCGTGCCGCATACGCAAGCGTAAGTCTCAACTTCATTTATCGATCCTAACTCTGTTTCGGCAGGATCCTACAATGGTATCAGAGCCATACGGGTTCGCCCCGGTCAAACTGCCGTCCCGTCGAAACTATGAACGAGTCGTTGTCTTTTTCACGAATGGGTATCCTACCATTACGGATATGGTAGGAACGCTTCGTGACGGAGAGAACGCAGCGGTTGTTCTTTTCACGTTAGGGTCTCCTATCATTACGGATATGGTAGGAACTCTCCGTGACGGGAAGAACCGACCGTTCACGTAGTATGTTATTTTTCATTTTTGGCACACGGCCATTAGAAAATAACACTTTCTCGACGAACGGGTGCTTCATCGACGAACGGGTGCTTCATCGAGGAAGAAGGTGGTGGTTATTCCCATCGGGGAAGATGAATTTTAGTGCATGTGCACCATGGCCAAATGGGCTATGAAGGCCATGCACCCCCCTCCCCATGCGGAGGGGGTTGGCTACGGCCAATAACCACCGCGGCAACCCCCACCGACGGGGGTGTTCGGCCACCCCACACAAGGGGAGGCCGGCCATGGCCAAAGGGCCATGGCCGGCCAAGGCAAAAAATGGCCTTGGCCATGACCGGCCATGGCCAGGCTGGTAGTGGCCGGCCAAGGCCAGGGGCCGGCCCTGGCAGAGGCCAGGGCCGGCGCCCTGGCCTCGGCCAGGGCCTGGCCGGCCATGGCAAAGGCCAAGGCCGGCCGGCCCTGGCCGGCCTCGGCCAGGGCAGAGGCCCTGGCCGAGGGGGCCATGGCCCCTGGCCGGCCAGGGCAGAGGCCCTGGCCGGCCCTTGGCCAAGCCTTGGCCGGGGCAGAGGCCCTGGCCGGGAGAAGTTGCAGACCAAATAATTGGTCGACCAATTTGGTTGTTTTGGTCGACCAATCCGGCAGAAGGTCTTGGTCGATCGCAAACTTGCTGACTGACCCATACGGGGTGACAAAAGGCCTTGGTCAAACTAGAATGTGCCGATTAGCCCATACGGGGCTAACCACAGTGCCGACTAGCCCATACGGGGCTAACATTTTAATGAAGTTTTTCCTTGGGTTCTACTCCTTGAAGATTAGCCATAGTGCTCTACTTCATGCGAGATTAGCCATGTCATTGTGCTCTATGCTACGGAGATTAGCCAATGTACTTATGACGTTGTGCTCTACTCTACAGAGATTAGCCAATGTATTTTAAATTTTTTGAAAAAGATGTTTTCAAATAGGTTATGTCCCGTCCTTAATCGGGATAGCGCAATTTAGAATTCCAAGTCCTACCACGATCCGGCCATGGTTATCTAACCCATGGGTGTGTAGAACAGGTCTCGTGGCTTGGCAATTGTTGCGCTAAAATTCTTTGCGCAAACTCTCACCTATTCCATTTTGAAAGATATGTTTTTCAAAAGTAATTTTCCGCTGCGAAGTACTATAAGAGTACGATTGTTTGATAAGTGATGTGGGAATATTGAAGGTTGTTCTAGATGGTGATTGGAATCATAGAGACCTTTTCGATTCTAGAACAACATCTTCAATATTTTTCGAAAGTAACTTATCAAATATAATATAATTCCAAGTGGGATTTGAATTTTTAGAACTATCCAAATGGGATATTCTATTATCATTTCAAGTGGGAGTTATATTTTAAGAATTTTTATGCAATGTTTTGATCAAACCTTCGGTTTTGTGTCTTTTGCAGCATTTTAAAAGTAAAATGTCTTCCGCTTCAAAGAATATCGTCGCTGAGTTAAACAGAGGTGAAAAACTCAACGGCGATAATTACAAACTTTGGTCCATCAAGATACAATACATTCTAGAGGAGCAAGAAGTGCTCGAAACTCTAAAGAACGTTATGATTGAACCCGAGTTGGGCACTACGGCCCAACACCGACGAGACAAGGAAGCTTTTGATGCTTGGTCTCGGAAGAACAAGATAGCGCGCATTACGTTATTAAGCAGTATGGCTGATGACATAATGCGCATCTTCCGAGAACATGACCTAGCCATGGACATATGGTCCAAGCTAGAGGAGAAGTTCGGTGGCACATCGGTGTCCAAACTTCGCTCCTTAACTATAAGGTTCGATTCATATAAGAAACGTCCAGATCATTCCATGGGGAAACATCTGCGACATATGGCGAACCTTATCTCGGAGTTAAAGGATGCAGGTCATGTGCTCACAGATGAGCAACAAATCCAAGCAGTCATACGTTCCCTACCAAATGGGTGGGATCAGATGAAGATGCATCTCACTCATAATGAGAGCATCAAGACCTTCAACGATGTTTCCAAGCACCTCGAATTAGAGGAAGAGCTGCTTGCGGCTGCCAAGCCAAGTGCAGAAGTGCACATGGTTGCTAGTTCCTCACACGGGGGAAAGAAATGTAAAGATCGTTTGAAGTCTTCTAATGAACGTAATAAGCAACCTGAGTCTACCAAGGAACCCAAACATAAGGGTGGGCACAAGAAATGGCACAAGAAGAAAGACTTGAAAAGGATCAAGTGCTTCAAGTGCAACAAGCTCGGTCACTATGCTCGTTCGTGTACGAGTGGAAGTGACGAGGTAACTTCTAATACTAGTTACATATGTGTTTCTAGTTCAATATTTCTTGTGGAATCTAATCCATTTTGGGATAATTGATTCAGGTGCCACCAACCACATAGCAAAGGACAGACGGTCCTTCGTGGAGTATCACCGGATACCCCAAGGAATGAAGTGGATCAATGTAGGAAACAACACACGTGTTGAAGTGAAAGGCGTTGGGACTCGCAAGCTAGTCTTGGACAACGGCCGCACTCTCCAACTTCATGATGTTCTCTTCATTCCATATATTCAAAGGAATATTAAAACTGTGGTCAATTTAATGGGTCTTGGTTATAGTTGGTTCCTTCATGATTGTAATATGGACCTATTTTGTAATAATTCCTTTATTGGTATTGGGTTTGTATTTCAAAGGATTTATTGTAATAAGTACAATGTATGATTCCTCATGTAATGAAAATTTCCTTGTGACAAATTCTTTGACTAATGAGTCTAATATAATTTGTTGGCACACAAGGCTTGGTCATATTGGACCAACGCGTATGGATAGATTTGCCAAACGTGGCTTTCTATCAAATGTTTCAAAGGTTGAAATGTCGACCTGCGTACATTGCATTGTGGGGAAATCTTGTCGCAAGCCGTTTGGAACAGGCACAAGGGCCGAGGTTCCATTACAGCTTATCCATTCGGGCATATGAGGTCCGATGAATGTCAAGACAAGACGCGGAAAGTCCTATTTCATCACTTTTATTGATGATTTCACCCAATTCGGACATATCTATTTGGTATCCCACAAAAGTGAAGCTTTGGCTTGCTTTAAAAAACTATATGAGTTTAGTGGAGAATCAATTAGATCGCAAGATTAAGGTCTTGCGAACCGATAGGGGCGGTGAATATCAATCAACAAGTTTTAAGGAACTTTGTGATGAAAAAGGCATGGTACATCAGGTAACTATGCCTTATACTCCTCAACAAAACGGTGTTGCAGAAAGGAGAAATAGGAATTTAATGGAAATGGTCCGTTCAATGATGGCGCAAGCTAACTCGCCAATCACCTTTTGGGGTGATGCATTATTGACGGCCGTTTTCATTTTAAACAGCGTACCCTCGAAATCAGTTAGCTCCACTCCTTATGAGTTGTGGAACCAAAGGTCTCCTGACTTAAACATTTTGAAACCTTGGGGTTGTGCATTCTACGCACATATTTCCTCCCATAAATATGGCAAACTTGGGCCAAGGGGAAGGAAATGTATCTTTAAACGATACGCAGAAAACTCCAAAGGTTATGTTTTTGTTAGTCAGGAAGACAATGGTGGGCTAATTGAGTTTGAGTCAAGGGATGTCACTTTCTTGGAAAACGAGTTTCCAAGACATGGCGAGATAAGTCAGGACTTATCTCTATTTGAGATTTATGATCAAGAAGGATTACCTCATTCGAGTGGGAGAATTCTGGGTGAAAACGAAGATACGTTTCAACCTTCACCAATGGATTATATGAATGACGATTATCCTATTCCATACGGGAATAATGATCCAAGTGGGAGCAATTCTAACGACATTTCAAGTGGGAGTGATATTAGAATTGATCTAACTTCGAGTCAACACGAAGATACGTTTCAACCTTCACCAATGGATTATACGAATGACGATTATCCTATTCCATACGGGAATAATGATCCAAGTGGGAGCAATTCTAACGACATTTCAAGTGGGAGTGATATTAGAATTGATCTAACTTCGAGTCAACAAGGACTTGAAGAATCTCAAATACGACGTAGTAGTCATACAAGGTTGGCTCCTCTAACATTTGAGGTTGAAATTTCCGCAAACCTTTATGACTTTACTACAAGAAAATGACGAACCTGCTACTTTCAAACAGGCTGTATTTTGCCCTGCAAAAGACAAATGGATGGAAGCGATGAAGGAGGAATTGAAATCCATGAAAGTTAACCAAGTCTGGGACTTAGTTAACTTACCCAGAGGACATAGAGCAATTGGGAACAAATGGGTTCTCAAGATTAAGCATAAGGCTGATGGCTCTATAGATAGATATAAAGCTCGCCTTGTCGCGAAAGGTTTTACGCAACAGGAAGGGATAGACTACGAAGAGACCTTCTCACCTGTTGTGCGTTTTACCTCGATTCGCCTGATTCTGGCAATGGTAGCTTGCTTAAACCTCGAATTACATCAGATGGATGTAAAGACTGCCTTTCTCAATGGAGAATTGGACGAGGAGATCTATATGGAACAACCAACAGGGTTTGTAAAAGAAGGAAACGAACATAAGGTTTGTAAACTTCGTAAGTCCATATATGGTCTTAAATAATTCTCGAGGCAATGGTATATACGATTTCAAGAAGTTGTCTTATCAAATGGATTTTCCATGATTGATGAAGATAACTGCGTATATATCAAGAGGATTAAAAGCAAGCATGTTATTATGTCTTTATATGTAGATGACATTTTAATAACCAGAAATGACAAGGGCTTTGTGATGGATATCAAGGCTTAACTTTCATCAGTTTTGAGATAAAAGACATGGGAAAGTCACATATATCCTTGGAATTAAGATTTCAAGGAATCGTTCGAAGAAACTTCTTTCTCTTTCACAAGAGACTTATATAAAGAAGGTTCTAGAACGGTTTAATATGTAGGACTACAAGTCAAATTGATACTCCTATAAGCAGATGCGATAATTTATATCTGAAACCATGTCCAAAGAACCAAAAGGAAAGGGAAATTATGGAAAAAGTTCCATATTCCAGTGCAGTTGTTAGTCTTATGTACGCTATGATGCATACAAGACCAGACATCTGTTTTGCCGTTGGAATGGTAAGTCGTTACCAATCCAACCCAGGGCAAGAACACTGGAAAGCGGTTAAGAGCATAATGCAGTATCTTAAAGGAACTGCAGATTTGCAAAAGACTATGATAAAACCAAGAAGGTAGACATAAGGTACATATCTACGCATGAGATGATAGAGGATCAGCTTACGAAAGCGATCCCCAGAAATGTGTTTTACAAACACTTATCATCTCAAGGATTGCGTAAGAGCTGAGTTGTACCAATGTAAATTCCCATGTCTGTAAATGATCAAAATTAATAAAAGAATAAGTTCTTTTTCAAACATTGCATATGAATTTCTTAAGAAATGTTTGTGTACATTTTTGAAATCTCAGCTGAATTGTGTGTATGTCGGACAGATTAAGATTGGCTCTCTCACATGAGCAACCGCCTTATCTTATCAGATGGATAAGATAGAGATGAGACTAGTTTAAAGTCAAAATCATTAGACGAATGATTTAGAGTCATGACTTAAACAAGATAGTCGAATGAAAGATCTGCATCATATGGATGCTTACAAAAGATCTGAGATCTGTATCACAAGGATATTTAAAAAAGGATCTCATAGGATTTTTTAAATCCTATCTGTCTTATGCAGGATGAGAGTCTGGGAATATTTCATGGGTAGTAAGGGGACTCAAAAGATAGGCACTGTGGTGTCTGATCTTTCATCTGTACAACATCATTAAGACATACTCTCCCTGGGAAAGGAGTGATGTTGTAATACGTGTTCATACCACGTATGCATTTCGACCACTGAGTTAGTAGTAATAGTGTTTGCTATTATGTGAGACTCAAAGGCCATATGGGCCTTAACTCTTACCCTCAAGGACTCCAATTGGTTCCTTTAGATTTGACGAGATGATCGCTATCTTAGCGTGTTGCTAATGGGCTATGATAATTCGGCTCGGCGGGGCACGTTAGAAAAGCTAATCAAGTCAAGATCAGAAGGTTCGCAAGAAGAGGAAGATTGATTTCATATTCACATTTGGACTTTAAATGATTCAAAGCTGGCCAGCCAATTGTAATCCAAATGGGATTCAATTGTTGAATATAAAGTATAAGAAATGTGAAGAAATAATCTAGGGTAAAGCATGCGTTGAACTACTCAACTTTGCACCTTCGAGGTCGTTGTGTATCTCTAACAAGTGCACAACAACAGACTCTACGCGCATGACGGTCACACGGTCTATTTCTCGGTATGATAGATGAAAGAACTAAGAGAAAGACGTTCTCTTACAATCCCCTCAAGTGTGAGTGGGAGATGTTGGATATGGAAGACGTTAGTACACCCTTGTAGGGGATGTACGAGGGAATACGGACCTCGAACGTCGCGTACACGAAGTCGTGTGCAAAGGGAATATCTTCCCTTGCGGAGAGGATCTCTAGAATGATGGGAAAGTCACATTATATGTGCATAAGTGCATGCGACATATGGCTAATAAAGGGGTAATATCTTAAGCTTATGTTGTACCATGCATATGGTACAACTTAAGCTTATAATATGCCATGTACGATGGTACACCTTAGTTAAATTGTTCCAAAGGAACAATTACTCCTAAAATAACTACCTTGGGGGCTATAAATAAGACCCAAGGGTTAGCCATTTTACTTACACTTTTGCATGGCATTCTTGCATGCATTTTCATTCTAGCGAAGCTCTGCCGAAATACTTCCTCTCCCTTTATCCAAGTTCTTAATCTAAAAGTAGAGATTTAGATTGTGGATTTAGTAGCCTTACTCCGTTCGTGAGAAGACTTGATCCGTCGTGGCGAATCCGAAGGCGAAGTTCGTAGACTACCGTGCCGCATACGCACGCGTAAGTCTCAACTTCATTTATCGATTCTAACTCTGTTTTGGCAGGATCCTACAATTTTCACATGTCTTTTGTTCAAATAGCCCAATGATGAAACTGAAATTATAACACTACGTTTGTGCTCCTACGAATTAAAGCAAGTTATATTGTGTATCCTTCATACTGGATGACTGTCAGTTTGGTTTCTTTAGTCCCCAAGTTGGAGCTGACTTTGCTTGTGCTTCATATGCTATGACAAGGATTTTGTGAGTTATTAATTTCACTTGAATTATTTTGAGCTTGATATGTATTGGAAGTTGGCAATATGTTTCTTGTTTGCATTGAGATTTTTGTATATTATGGTGTATTTTCTTGATCAGCATTGGACTTTTTTGGCTTCACTTCATGAAGCTGAATGCTTGGGTATATAACGAAGGAGCCACTGCCAAGCAACCAGATGAGAAAATGAAAAAAAACCTGAGGGCTTCTGATTTTAAAATGTCAAGAACGTTTTTTTGGTTTTAAACTTATTTGGCTTTGCTTTATCTACAATGTGCTGTTGAATTTTGTGTTGGCTTTTTGCTGGAATTTTTTTCCATGGTGTCTTTTCGGTTTCTGATATGGGGTTATATATATAGTTTAGGATTTGATGTGGAGATTGGTAATATGCTTCATGCTTTCATTGGGATTTTTTTAAATATGGTGGCTTTGCTGTATTTGCATTGGACTTTTGTACTTTGTTTTGGATTTGAGTTGGATTTTGACCCTATGTTGCTTGCCTAGGTAATTTTCTTGCATCGGGATTTTTTACACCATGGGATTTTTTATGTATATGCATTGGGCTGTTGTATATTGATTTGGATTTGTGATGTAAGTTGGCAATCTGTTGTATATGCATTGGGCTATCAATTTGGTGAATGGTTGCATATGGATTTTGTAATCTACAGTGGGTGTATCTGCAATGAGATTTTGTAATCTGTGTTGGATTGAGCTGTATTTTGGCACTCTGTTGCTTGCAATGGGATTTTGATTGCCTTGTTATTGTGCTTACCATGGTTTCTTAGCTGTATATGCATTGGAATTTTGTTTATTGTGTTGGCTTTGCGGTGGAAGTTGGCAATCTGTTGTATGCATGCATGGGGATTTTTGCTCTTCTGTTGTCTATGCTGGAGCTGCATTTTGCTTTTGTATAGTGATTTGTTCTGGATTTGAGGAGGAATTTGGCACTCTGTTGCTTGCCTTGGTATTTTCTTGCCTTGTGATTTTGCTTGCCTCGAGTTTTTTTGTATGGAGTGGGATTTGTTTTGTAGTTTGGTAATATGCTTCATGCTTGCATTGGGATATTGAAAACTATGGCGTCTTTGATGAATCTGCATTGTACATTTGAATTTTTTGGAATTTTGTAAACTATGGTGTCTTTCCAAAATCCACAATGCTTGTGATATCTGTATTGTAAACTATGGAACATTTTGATGTGTTAAATGCATGCTTGTTGGTTGATTTCAGTTTTTTCATATATGGATATTCATTATGGATTTCATATGTTCACATGTCTTTTGTTCCAATAGCCTAATGATGAAACTGAAATTATAACACTACGTTTGTGCTCCTGCTAATTAAAGCAATTTATATTGTATATCCTTCATACTGGATGACTGGCAGTTTGGTTCCTTTAGTCCCCAAGTTGGAGATGACTTTGATTGAGCTTCATATGCTATGATATGTATTTTTATAGTGTTTCCATCCCATTGATGTTTTTTGATAGGGATATGAAATGGATGTTGTCAATCAGTTTCATGTTTTACTTGGGATTTTGTATACTATAGTGTCTTTGCTGTATCTGCATTGGGCTTGTTAGGCTTCACTTCATGAAGCTAGATTTTTAGGTATATAAGGAAGGAGCCACTGCCATGCAACCATATGGAAAAATGAAAAAAAAACAAAATTACGATGGCTATGTGATCATGTATGCATTGGGATGTTGTAACCTATAGTGTCTTGGCTGTATCTTAGAAGGTCTATTGTATTTTGTGGTAGAATTTGGCAATCTGTTGCTTGGCTTGGTATTTTGCTTGCATTGTGATTTCATGTGATGGCACACATCCATCAATACATGTATTTCCATATTTTTACGTATTTTATGTATTTCCATTGCAAAAGGATTTCAAATACGTTTGAAGGGTTTAAAATAGTTTATATGATTTTAAAATATAATTTTAAGTTTAAATATTTTAAACGAGTTATCGTATTTAGTTTATACGAATATATGCGTATACGATTTATTAGTTCGAAAAATAGTTTTACAAATTATATAATATATGTTGGTAATTTAAAGTGTAATCACACAGTTATAACTTAATTCCATACTTTTGAGAATCATAAAGTATTTATGAATAATTTTTATAATATGTTATATAAGTTATTTTAAAATGGTTTGCAGGAGTGTAATATCAAAATTGGTTTCAAAATCCTTTATAAAAAATATTTTGAATCATCAAAACAGTTTTAGCATGTTTTATTGATTTCGGGTGTCATAAAATACCTTTAAATAAATTTTATAATATTTACTTTTCAATTATTACTGATATATCCGTATCAATTATTTTCCTATATAAACGATATCAAAATAGTTTCAAACTTTTACAACATGATTATATAGTCATGTAATACTCCCCATATTAGTTTCGTATTTTTCTGGAGTCAAATCGACGTAGAACCCGCAAACCCATACCCTAAATGTTTTTGCCCAAAATCGTATCTCCATAGCTCAAACTCTGAAAGGAACTTCGTATTCATGATTCTCACGACGATAGGAACCCGTGGTAATTGTTTGAAAATTTTTCGGAGTCATATGTGAAAATTGATATCTTCATATAAAAATATTAGTATTATATAGTTTTTCCTAATTACATTTACTAACTACCCGTACTAATTACATTTTACTTTAACCATTAATTAATCCCCTAACCTACCCCCATTATGAGCCTCCCCTAGGTGTAGGGTTTGGGCATTAGTTTTTGTGCCCATAGAGTCTAGGACCCTTAGGGCACAAAAACTCTATGCCCGTCCTAAGTCGGACAGAACATAGACAGAAAAGCAGCGGAAAATAATCATGTTAATCTAATTAACATTTAACCCTAAGGTCCAAGACCCTAATCCAAGATCTATGCCGACTTGGGATGGGTCTGACCATCCCAAGAAGGATCTAGCCTACTGCGATTAAATTAAACTAATGCTAATAAACACATACCCGGAATCTCAACCCTGGAGTAGGCGAGATGTTCCGCATCGTCTTCCGAGCTGCTCCCGTCCCACGCCGAGCCGCTCCTTGAACCGCTCCCCGAACTGCTCCTCGAACCGCTTCGCATCCCGAGGCGATTGATCCCGTGTTGCCGAGCCAACCACGCGCCGTAGATAGTTTCACACGAGTGAAACCTCCGCATAGATTTCGGATCTGAATCCGAACTCCTTTGCGGCTTTGCTAGAGCCCTCAGGAGCAAAGCAGAAATTTATAGGGAGAGGAGAAATATTAATTTAAGCTTAGATCCGAGCATGCTCCAACATTTACGAGAGCCGCTCAGATCTAGAGCTTGGGACGAGTTATAAGGAAGGAGGAGGGCCTCTATTTATAGAGGCGGCTGACTCTCCCCTTTTCTCCACAACCGAGGTGGGACTATTAATTTGGGATTAATTAAATCAAGTTAATTTGCCTTTCACAAAGGGCAAACTTCCTCGAATTTTAACTCCCTCACCGTTGAGATTCAATGTTGGTACAACCTACCAAATCGAAGAGGGTTCAATGGTGAACGTGTAGGAAAAAATGGCTCGTCAATCCGAGTCCGTTTGACCCTTCAAACAATTGTCCAAAGTTAGCCAAAAGTCATGCTTTTCTTAGAAACGTAGCCGTCAAGAAAATCCCAGGTTTCAAAAAACCCTAACCTGAAAATTCGGGCTTGGTGGGCCTCCATTTTCGCTGGTTTCAGCCCAACAGTTTGGGCTGACTTGTTTTGGCTATAACTTGTGTATTTGAACTCCGTTTTTGACGCGGTTTGAACCTGTGTTTAGAGCGGGACGATCCCGTCATCTAGGTAACCTTTTCAACACGTTTATTTAATTAAATATAGTCTTAAACAATTTAAGACACATTTAATCTCTTTTGCATCCTATGCAAATTAGTCCCTATCTAGGCTTAAATTATCATTTGCATCAAATACAAATGATCTGAGGGCATATTTCCCTACATCTCCCACTTGCACTCAGGATCATTTATCTCGAATGCTGGAGACTTTTGCAAACATTTTTTGCAATATTTTATCCCTTGCATCAAATGCAAATTATTCTCCCTAACTGATTTCTACCTATTACTAGACGAAGATCGCACTCTGTGTGAGACCCTACAGCCTGATCCTTACAACAGGTTGGGCTCGAAGCCCTATACGGCAGTGACCATGAGCAGTGGTTGCCGTCCTTGCTTCAAGAATCATCATTATGTGGTTGACTCATTGACATGAGTATTGTTGGGACCATCCTGACTGTTTCCGTGATGAATTCCGCAGTTATAGTCTCTTCATCTAAACTATGTCGTATAGATCTAGTCTAGGGTACGGTCAAACTGTCAACCCCAATAACTTGACTCCGGTTAGTTTCTCTCGATCTTTTAGTCAAAAATGTTGGACTTCTTCCAACATACTCTGGCCAGAGTTTTTACTAAAGACCGAACTAACCCTACGACACTAACTCCCATTGACCGGGAGAGACGAATCCTCTCTTGGTCATTACTCTCCTCATACGCTTCAAGTGTCACCCAATCAAAGACCTTTCGACAGGCCTTGCCTCGAAGCTAGGTCATTTGATCTAAGTGGCACCGTTCACGCACAGGTTCGTCAAAATGACCTCAAGTCAAAAGACCAACTAGCCTATCATCACTCAGAGTCATCATTGACAGATTGGTCAATATAACCATATGATAACTCTTGTGGATCGTTCAGTGAACTCATTCTCTAATGAGCACCTGTGTCTCGTCTACGACTTTACCAAGTCAAGCGATCATGAGATCATCGCCACCGCTAAACGGTGAAGACTAAGACACAATGGTCTATTCGATGTTTCGATGTCTTTGTCTCGAAACATCTACGACCACGAACCCTTTTAGACTTATGCTACAGACGGTCAAACATTTCTCCATGATCGAGATACTCATCTCGATACCTGTTTGACCTTGCATAAAGTCTCAGGACTTTACCTAAGTTAATATCTAATGTTAACTACATTATAACATAACTTAGATAAATTATTACCAAACAGCTTACTGTTATTTTGAACAAGATGTTTGTGTTATTCACACACAGAGATAGATTGCCTCGAAGGCATCTTCTCTCAATATCTCCCACTTGCACTCAGGCCCATTTATCTCGGTATCTTATACCGTTTTTACACATAAGTTTTCACGACTTCATGTGATAGAGCCTTCGTGAGTGGATCTGCTAAAACAGTCTACACTATAGACTAAGGGGTTTCTATGTTCATGTTAGACCAACCATTTGAATCTCATTCAAATAATTCACTTGGTCTTACGGAATCTATAATATTTTATTTACTAGGATCTTATCCAGTTCATCGTACCTTACGATAATAATTTAAATTTGTTAATGGTCATTTCAAATGGCTCATATCTATTTCTGATAAAGTATCAAACTTTTGATTACTTTGTCAAACTATATGTTCCATTTCTTTGATGCCTTGCATGTAATTTACACGCTCCCATTGACCTTGAAAACTCTCTGGCTAATTCATATAAGTTGGTCCGTCTAAATCATATTTAGAAAAACAAACTTATAAGTGAATGCTCCAATTTTCATGGTCAAACTGAGCGTTTACATCGAGTTTGGTCCGAGTAGATCTGTACACATCTGTTGGCGAGACGGTTTCAACTAATCCGTTTTAAAGAAATTAGGATGAAAATCGTTCTCGACCAACATGATTGTACTTCACTATTTTCTTTATGCATCTAATCTTTCAACTTAAAGCTTTACTTGCAGAAAGCAAGGAATCATTTTCCTTGGGTACATAAACTAAATTCCAAAATTTATTTACGCACACGGACCAATTCTGATTGCATCAAGTTATAAATCAGATATACTACTCCGAATTATCATCCCGGAAGTTGACTAAGTCATCATCAGTTATGATGTCTAACTCGACTCTTCGTCTCACGAAATTCGAGTAATTATACAACTTCCTAATGATTGATTTAATGAATATCTTATTGATAATGTCCTCATAGAACATTATCAAAACCTAAGCATTACTATCTGGGACTTAACCCAGAGGGAGGACTTAACTCAGAGTCACTTGTTATGGATCGCACCGAGTCTAACTAAGTGTGATTCATACCTTTTAACACACTGATGTGTTAACAGACTTGACCTGAGAGAAAATCAATTTTTTTTAATTACGCAAGATTTTATGTAGCTAAGTATTTAACCATTCGATCTAATCGAATCAGTTTAAATACTTTTGTCATTTCGTTCTTTATTTTTTCAGACTTGTGTTTCATCAAGAACACGTGTCTTAATAAAATATACGAATAACTTATTTTGGTTGATCTAGACTTGGGTACATCAGTATGTACCAGACTGAGTTCGACAACTCATTCTCCCACTGTCTTACAAATGGGTTTCGGCCAATTTTATCTAAGAGGATAAGACTCACAAGTGTCCATAGACTTCATAATACGAGAGGTCAGACCCCTCTTTATGTGACTTGTGAAGCTTAGTCTCTCGATACGGCCTAGTCCATTTTACCATATAAGTTTGCTACTATCTTATGTATTTATATATTAACATTTAATATATTATAGTTATTACAAATTACTAACACAAAACATTGCTTTGGAAGCAAGGTGACGACATTCGTCAAATTGTGTTAGACGTCTTTTGTATAACAATAATTATGAAATCGTGACATCAAAATATGTCACATTTTCATATCCTCCTACTTATGCCTTTATTAATGATAAATTAAACTAACTTTCTCAATTGACTTTTCCAGAGTGCCTTCTTCCTTTTCTAAATCACATTTAGATATTTAAATAGCCCAACATAAATAAATGGCTACACAAACGTCTCATGTATCCAAACGCCTGAGAGTTGCAATCTTGAGTGTAGCTCAAGAAGTTGCTTGTCTCAAGATCCGGTTGGGATACATAGCCTTGCATCGCTCATGCACTCGTATTCAACTCAAACAATTTGATCGAATTTTTGAACTTTGCAGATCAAAATTGTTTGTCAATACAACCTTGAGGGTAGCTCGACAAGTTGTAGGGAGAAACATACTTCGAATATCCTATATGTTCAAGCTGACTCATATAGAGACGAGTGACATGTTGCGTGAATTTATTTGTTGGACCTAGAACTTAATGAAATCATATTTCTTAAGTCTGTTCTTTAGAAGGTCATTTTAATGTCAACGAGAATATAGTTTTGATTCTATCAATTAGAATTTAGCTTGATATTCAATTAATCAACCTATTTGACCAGTTAACTTATTCCATTAAAATATTATATTTCGATTCCTTCGGTAAACATAGTCTTGCCCTAGTTTAGCATATGTTCAATATTAAATATAGGTAGATTGGAATTCATCTATCTATATCCTCCCACTATTTTTACGATCGTTTCAAAGCTTAATAACGAGAGATTTAATCGAATTAAAATATTTTAAAAATTAGTGAAAGAGGGATCCAATCATCCTGAACCTCACAACCTTGAGGAGACTCAACAAGTTGATTGGTTCCATGATTGGTAGACTAACTCTTAGTCAATCACATCACATGCGACTCCCTATCGTTTTTTACCCACAGTCACTTATGATCTTGAGGAGACTCAACAAATCATAATGACTGGTCTAGTCAGACCCTTGATTTCGTGTCCAGATTTGACTTAGATCGATGCTCGAGGAGACCCGACGTATCGATTTGGGTCAAGTCTAGACTACATCACATGCATGTTGGAGTTTGTTCCTTAAAGATAAACATGTCATAGCTTGAGGAGACTCAACAACTATAATTGTCTTCTTTGAGTTACCAAGCTCCAAAATCAAGGAGGGATACTGATTAATCTTTAATAAGATATATAACGCATTGACTAGATATAGTCCAGGGTGTCATACAATCATGATTCGCGACATTGCGGTCCAGCGGAACACAGCCAGGGAATTGACTAAGCCAGGATCACTGCCCCTTGGACTAGCAAGGGTTGATCCAGAACTCTTAGCCAAGCACATTGACTGGATCATGGTCCATTGAATGAAGCTTTTCACTTTTATATGTGTGTCATAGACTAAACAGCTTTTATTAACAACTAATTAATCCTATCAACTAGTTGCATCCTTAAATTCAAAATTTTAGGATTTGTTTAATAACTTTTATTAAGTCCTTATCAACTATAAGGTTCACGTGCTATCCTAATTGTTATTAGGATTTTAATAAATTTTATTAACAACGCTAAAAGCGAAGTCCTTTAATGAAAATTAATAATAACAATTAGAATTAAGAAACATTAAAGGGACTACCCTAATCAGGAATTAGGTCTTGAAGTGTTGTTAATATTTTATTAAAACATAGCATGTCATTAAAATTTAAGTAATAAATTTTAATCATTTCTTAATGGCTAACCTAAAGGGGTGTCTTGTGTTATCAAATAAGGGACAAGATGAACTAGCCATTAAAATAAAGCTACACTAATTTATCGCATAAAGATAATGAACAACTATTTAACAATTAAATAGACTAAGTTTATCACATAAACAATTTTAGCATGCATACATAAATTTAACATTTAAATTTATAATATGATTTTAAAAATATTTTATTTTTATCTCATAAAAACTTGTTTTTAAAATCACAAATTTGCATGCTACTTTAAAAAATTTATCGCATAAAAATTTTAACCTTTAAAATCAGTTTTAAAATATCTCATAAAATTAAAACATCATTTTAAAAAACTTTCATGCTTAAAATTTTATCATATAAAATTTTTAGGCACTTTAAACTTATCGCATAAATTTTAAAAGATTTAAAATTAGTTTTAAAAATTATCACATAACTTTTAAAACGTCATTAAAAAATTTCCATGTTCAAAAATTTATCACATAGAATTTTAAACATCAAAAACATTTTTAAAATTTATCTCATAACTTTAAAAACATTTTTAAAAAGTATTTAAAAGCATTTCATGTGTTTAAAGAAATCGCATGCTAGATCGTTACGCAGACCTACGCTCTGATACCACTGTAGGGTTTTCTAGGACCCTTAGGGCACAAAAACTTTATGCCCGTCCTAAGTCGGACGGAACATAGACAGAAAAGCAGCGGAAAATAATCATGTTAATCTAATTAACATTTAACCCTAAGGTCCAAGACCCTAATCCAAGATCTATGCCGACTTGGGATGGGTCTGACCATCCCAAGAAGGATCTAGCCTACTGCGATTAAATTAAACTAATGCTAATAAACACATACCCGGAATCTCAACCCTGGAGCAGGCGAGATGTTCCGCACCGTCTTCCGAGCTGCTCCCGTCCCACGCCGAGCCGCTCCTTGAAACACTCCCCGAACTGCTCCTCGAACCGCTCCGCATCCCGAGGCGATCAATCCCGTGTCGCCGAGCCAACCACGCGCCGAAGATAGTTTCACGCGAGTGAAACCTCCGCCTAGATTTCGGATCTGAATCCGAACTCCTTTGCGGCTTTGCTAGAGCCCTCAGGAGCAAGGCAGAAATTTATAGGGAGAGGAGAAATATTAATTTAAGCTTAGATCCGAGCGTGCTCCAACATTTACGAGAGCCGCTCAGATCTAGAGCTTGGGACGAGTTATAAGGAAGGGGGAGGGCCTCTATTTATAGAGGTGGCTGACTCTCCCCTTTTCTCCACAACCGAGGTGGGACTATTAATTTGGGATTAATTAAATCAAGTTAATTTGCCTTTCACAAAGGGCAAACTTCCTTGAATTTTAACTCCCTCACCATTGAGATTCAATGTTGGTACAACCTACCAAATCGAAGAGGGTTCAACGGTGAACGTGTAGGAAAAAATGGCTCGTCAATCCGAGTCCGTTTGACCCTTCAAACAATTGTCCAAAGTTAGCCAAAAGTCATGCTTCTCTTAGAAACGTAGCCGTCAAGAAAATCCCAGGTTTCAAAAAACCCTAACCAAAAAATTCGGGCTTGGTGGGCCTCCATTTTCGTTGGTTTCAGCCCAACAGTTTGGGCTGACTTGTTTTGGCTATAACTTGTGCATTTGGACTCCGTTTTTGACGCGGTTTGAACCTGCGTTTAGAGCAGGACGATCCCGTCATCTAGGTAACCTTTTCAACACGTTTATTTAATTAAATATAGTCTTAATCAATTTAAGACACATTAATCTCTTTTGCATCCTATGCAAATTAGTCCCTATCTAGGCTTAAATTATCATTTGCATCAAATACAAATGATCTGAGGGCATATTTCCCTACACTAGGTTGGTGAGATCCGATAATTTAGGATCCAACCACCAAATTGATTACTTATATTAACTACTTATATTATATATTTCACATTATAAACCCTATATATCTAACTCTATATTAACCCCTGCCCCATCCCTCCTCCTTCACAGGGCAAAACTCACACCCCGCAAACACCCTCTCCCTTTTCCCACGCTCTCTCTCTACCATTTCCCTCTCGTCGGTGTCGGCACCACCCACCGCCGCACTCCGCCGCGACAGACCACCGCCTGCTCCTCCTCTCCTCTCCGATGAGGGGCTTCGTCGTAGCCTTCACCCTCCATCGAGCTCTCCTCGTGGCCTCCTCACCACACCACCGGGACACCACCATCGCCCCCTTCGACCTCCTCCCCGCTGCGACCCCCTTCCCTTGGTCGACGCTACATCCGTCGAATCCCCCAAGCCCCACAACCCTTTGCATCCTGCCCACCAACACCGCAACGAGCCACAGCCCGCTCAGCTCATTACGCGAGTTCCGCCCCATGCTCTGACGCCATCGACCACCACAACCAACCCCGACGACCTCTTTGCCATCCCTGAGTCCCCAGCCACCTCCACACCTCTCCACACCGCCCCGACGCCGCTACGAAGCCCGTCGAGACCCCCAGCAGCAGCTTTCACCCGCCACTGCTGCTGCTTGCCAGCGCTTTTGCTACTGCTGCCACAGCTGGAGACACCGCCCCGTCGCACGAGTCGTCCGCGGCCTCCCTCGTCTCTTCAGTCATCGTCGGCGACTCCACGAACGCGAGAGCCACGCTCCGTGCACCGTAAATGCGAGGCAAGGGTGAGGAATGCATAGTGTAGCATTTTTTAATACATATATATGTATTTACACATATATATTATTAGTAGAGATCGTATTAAATTCTTAGTATATTGTGTAGGTGTCAGAAAAATACAAGGGAAAAGCCAGAAAATCCAGTTCGACGAAACGGACACATTAGCGCTAGGTTCATCACCAAAAGACAAGTTTATTTTTTCACAGTAAATTTTTGAAGATAAAACCCAATTAAAGAATTTCACTTAAAGATGTATATCATAAAATTTTCACGTACACTCGCGTAGGAGAAAAATATATACCGTAGTACTAACGTGACGCTCTATTTGGCCCTTTGTTGGAGAAACTCCGACGTATGGTTTGTCCTAAATAAATCTTTGAATATATATCGTAAAAAGCAATTCTTGATTTAAAATTAGTTTTTGGCCCTTTTAAATTATTTTAAAATGCCTATTATTAATTGTAAAATCATGAAAACTACATACTGGCCTTAGAAAAATATTTTAAGTTTAATTAGACTCATTTGCTTAGTGTGAATCATTTCCGTGCTCATTTCTTTATACGATTGCATGTTTCCATGTTTCGTTTAATTGTTAAATTGAGTTGTAAAGTTGTAAAATTTTGTGAGACTATCATATGGACTATTAAGACACTATGGATCAAATGTACGCATCTGATAAGATGCAAATAAATAGAACAGACTAAACAACCGATGTACCCGTTCTTTGACCCGACATTTGACTTGACCCGTGGGATGTGGTAGTCCAATGTAGTAGAGGTTGCTGATTGATTAGATCCACCCTATTGATAAATCTTGACCATCTTCCTGATGGAGTCGGTAAGTAGAGAACTACGGGATGCTCCCGATGTTCTGGTGCATCTTAGTTACATCCTTCCTCGGACATTGGGCTTTACACTAGAACAAATGTTAGTAAATATCAACTTCATAGTTTTATACAGTCTTTTCCTTACAGGTTGCAAATTCCTATCAAATGATTAAACTGCTACAGGTTGCAAATCCATTCCTCCGCCGTGAGCTTGCCGTTTGTCTGTTTGCTCACCGCCGATGCCGTCTGCGCCTGCATCCGCTGCCATCCTCCACACGCGCACCACCTCCACCCCTCTTCGACGAAGCGTCAGCCTTCGCTTTGCACCGCCATCACCTCCGCCCACCTCGCGAAGACCCCTCCTGCTACTCCGCCTTTGACACCGCCCCTGACAGCTCGCCATCGCTCTCCACTCCACAGAACGCCGACACCGCTGCTTCCCTACCTTCGCAAACCCCTCCGCCTCCCCAACCATAGCCCCGCCGTTCTCCGCCTCCCTCCAACGAAGAAACATGCCCCCTGCCCCACGGTCGCAAGTGCCCTCGAAAAAGCCCCCAGCTCCGATTCTCCTCCTCACTCTTCACCGTCGCCTAAGACACCGCTGTCGCCGCCGCCGCTGCCCACCGCCACCTGCTGTGTCGATCGCCGCCGCCGCCGCCCAGTGCCACCTCCGCCCATCTCGCCTTCGTTGAAGAAGCCCAGCCCCAAGCATGCGAATGAGACGTAAGTGAGAGGGTATGAGATTTTATACGTATGTTTATACGAAAATACGCGTATAAGCGTATTTACGAACGTGTCTCTATTTATATAATATGGGTTTTCTGATGTAAAATTCATAATTAATTTTAGGGGTTTTAGCATATTTGTCCCTTAAATCTTGCATATTTTGATATCTTTCCCTCAAATCTTGGTATTTGCTCTCAAGTCCCTTAAATTTTAAACATGTAACCTTAATAGTCACTCTCTCTAAATTTCTGTTAAAATCTAACGGAATGGAAATATTCCGTTAGATTAAGGGGTTAATTGGGGGGTTAGGGTTAGGGTTAGGGTTAGGGTTTGGAGGGGGAGGGGTGGTGCCCCCTCCCCCTCCCCCTCCCCCTCGTCCTCCGCCTTGTCTGAGGCGGAGGGGGAGGGGGCGCCGCCCATCCCCCCTTGGAGGGGGCGCCGCCCCTCCCCTGTTTTCTGGGGTGCCCCCTCCCCCTCCCCCTGTTTTCGGGGGGGGGGGTGGGTGTGGGGGGGGGTGCGTCGCCCCTCCCCCCAGAAAACAGGGGGAGGCAGCGCCGTCCCCTCCCCCCTGTTTTTTGGGTTGGGTAATTAAACCTAATTAAGGGGGGTTTAATAATTAATTTAACATAATTTCTTAATTAACTAACCGTACTCGTTAATTAATATAACTTTTTAACAGAAAACATGTTGGAAGGACTATTAAGGTTAACATTTAAAATTTGAGGGACTTATGAGCAAATACGAAGATTTGAGGGACAAATATCAAAATATGCAAGATTTAAGTGACAAATATGCTAAAAACCCTTAATTTTATAAGACTCAGAAAAATACAAGACCAGCTCTAGAAAATCAGTCGTGACGTTCCAAACCTATTGGCACTAATTTCATCTCGATCTGGCGAGTAGATTTTTCACAGGAAAATTTTAAGCCTAGAATTTAATTACGTTGTTTTCACTTACTAATTAAAAACTAAATATTTTCACGTAAACTGATATATGGAAAAATTATATGCTCTAGCATTCAACGAGACGGTCGTTTTGACAGCTTACTTGAAACATTCTGATTTGTATTTTATGCAGAAGAAATTATAGAACAATTACGATAACTAATTAAAATTAGTTTTTAAATTCATTTTGAGCTTTTAAAATTATTAAAAATACACAAAAGCTTCAGAAAAAATTTCCTTCTTAGGTAAAATTATTTTCCTCATATCTAGCCAGTATAAACTTTTAGAACGTTTTTGGTATCGTTTCAATCGATTAGAAAATAAAAACGATCGAGATAAATAGGTAGAAAATGGTACGACTTATAACTGATGAATTCTTGTGATTTCAGGTACTGATTCTCATGCACCAGCACCTTGGAAGCTCTAGCTCTAGTCCCAGTTCACTATAACAACCTCGAAACTAGTCAGTCACAATGAATTCTAGATTTAAAAAATTAGATAAGTGTACTCGTACTTAGGATACCACATATATCCTCAGAACGGCTATTGACTCGAACCAAAAACTAGAGACATAATCTAATAGAAAACTAATCAACTGCAGAATGACTATCTAATTAAGCATGTGACATTTCCAACTTTCAACTTTGGTGGTTGTAACACACAACCATCAACTTGGGTAAATTGTGTACTAACAAAACTACCACATGCTCAAAGCATGGAATCAGTATCACAATTGTTGGACTTGCCTTTATCCTCAAATTTCTTAACATCCACTTTGCTTTGGCCCAGTCTGCTTTGAAATGAGTTCCTAACTTTTTGGTTTTCAATAAGAAAGTCAACCAGTAGTCCTAGTTTAACTATCATTGTAAACAAGGAACTAATAATATCATGTGATACATCGTATGGAACATCTTGTGAAACACCCCGTATGAAACATGTACATGGAACACTTGACACTTCACTGGGGTTTTGGGGTAACTCATAGTTAGAGAGAGAGTGAGAGTGACTGAAGTTCATCTACCTGCTGCCAGTGTCGGCAAACATAGATGCATGTGTCGGCAAAACCTTACATGCTGCTTGCATTGACAAATACATCCTCCTACCCGTGTCAGTTCTGTCTGGATACTGCGCACCTAGGCAAGAGATGAACTCAATGGTTGCATATCGTACTCTCTGACTTGAGTCACGTTGTTTTTAGTTTACTCACCGCTTGCACTACTACAGTACAGTTCGTTATCTTCTTTCAGTTCTGTTTACCTTTACTACTCAGTTATGTACGCCTTGTCACAGTTACTACTCAGTACTTTACTTTTCTCTCTGCTTTGCTTGTATGTAGTTACTTTCTATCACCTGCTTTAGTCATATTCGTGCACTGCTTCTTTTCTATGCTTAGAATTATTGTAACTTACCCACGGTTCCATTTATGGCATCGGCAGACGACGAACAAATCGAATAAGCGGCCCTTAAGTTTGAGGAGCCAGAGTTTGATCCAGAGACTGCTGATTTCTAGATACTTGAGTTGGTGTGCGTATTGTATGCTATTATGTATTTCCTTTCCGCATTTCCTTTTAAGTACTCAGTGTGAGAGTGTTGTGGTGTGTTGTATTTCAAATATGGACTGTAATAGGTTGAGTATTGGTATATCACTGTATTGTAACTATATTGATTTCACTGGTAATCTGCAAACCTACAAATTTAATCAAATAAGTAATGGCCCCCCTGAGAGTGGGTCGTTACAAGTTTGGTGGCCCATGCAGGCCCGCGTAAAATACCTCGTGAATATTATAGTAAGATCAGGATGTACTGTATATAATACTCAACGAAGCTGAATTTTCCTATGTATGCAGGTATGCCATTCAAACGATGGATGGAAACACTTATGAGAGTCCCAATGGAGCTGCTGTGTCTGGAGCTGGAAACCAAACCAACAACGTGCTGTCTCCCACTGTGCATCAAATTTCTGATGTCGCATTGCAAGAGCTTGTTCAAGCTATACGAGGAGAACACAAACGCGAAGGAGGAATACAACAATTCAGGTCGCTCTGCCCAAAGCATTGGAATGGTTTGGACGGTTCTCTGAAGGCCAAAGAGTGGCTACGAAGCACTGAGGATGACATAAGAGCAACTCAGATCGCGAAATACGCATAGGTGGACACTACCAAATTACAACTGACTGACGGAGCTAGGATTTGGAGGAATTCAGCTGAACGTCGCCTGCAATGACCAATTGATTGGGTGACATACATCGATCACTTCAACACCCAGTACTTCTCACCCTAGGCTTAGATGGAACTGCAAGCCCAGTTCGTCGGTTTGATGCAAGGTTAAATAACAGTGGAACATTATGATGCTCAGTTCACTATGCTTAGCTGATTTTCTCCAGGAATGGTTGACACCCCTCTGACTCGAGCTCAACGCTTCAAGCAAGGACTAAACATAGGGATTCGACAACTTGGTCGGATGCCAACTCTGCACATATACTGAAGTCCTAGCTGCAGCTCGCAAGCACGAATTAATTGAAAGAGAAGAGAAGCGAGAGCAAGCTATAGCTGCCCCTCCCCGAAGGTCGCCACCACCTACATCTGCTGCTGGATCCAGTCATCGACCTCAATCCAACCTGCACAGGCTTGTCCAGCCGGCTCAATTCAAGAGACATGCCCCGCCACCTCGCCCAATGTGCCACCATTGTTGGAAGCTGGGACATGTTCGATCAGAATGTTGATTATATCTGAACCTTTGCCTGGTCTGTGGCTCGAAGGGCCATGGTGCAAGGGATTGTCCTGAGAGGAAGACACGACCTCCTAACCCTGCTCCAGCTATTGCCCCTGCTAGGAATGCTCCACAACGACCACCACCACCTCCACAGCGACATCCACTTCCTCCTCAACAGCGAGTGTTCCAACAAGCACGATAACAGGTGCCACCCCCGCAACAACAAGCTTATACTATGACTATGGAAGAGGTCGAAGCTACTGACCAAGTGATCACAGGTACGAGATATCCCTTTCAGCATCATATTCCATTATTTAGAGAATATGGGCTTAGACCTAAGCCTCGTAACCGTATGTATCATATTAGTAGCCGATAATCCGCCCTCACTTTATTTGACTTGGAAGCCACATATTGCTTCTTGGCGAGTCGATTCGTCAACACACATGCCGTCCCCGTTGAATCTATGACTTCTCGTTAAAAGGTCGACATGACTGGCGGTTCTATACTAATAACTAGCGGACCCCTTTAATGCTCTGTAGTGGTTTATGGACGTGACCTATTCGCCGACTTCATAGTGATCAAGATGCGAAGATTCGATGTTGTTCTGGAAATGGATTGGTTAGGGACATTTCATGCTACCATTGACTGTCGTCAAAGGAGGGTAGTAGTCGAAATACCCAACCATCCTAAGTTCGAATTCCTCAGCGGAAGCAGATCGGAAGGACCAGTGAAGTTTCAGGACAGACTTTCAGAGGTAGTGGCGACTGCAATGGAAGTCGAGCAAGAGAAACCTAAAGTAGTACAAGAATTCTTGGACGTATTTCCGGACAAACTCTCAGGTTTGCCTCTGGATCGCAGCCTCAAATTTATCATTGATCTATTTCCAGGTGCATAGCCGATATCCAAGGGACCCCATCGCATGGCACTGCCCGAGCTTGAAGAAATTTGGTCTCAGCTGGAAGATCTCAAATAGAAGGGATGGATACGGCCCAGTGTATCCACATGTGGTGCCCTTGTGCTACTCGTGAAGAAGAAGGATGGATCCCAGCGCATGTGCATCGACTACCGCGAGCTGAACAAGATGACGGTGAAGAATAAGTATCCCCTACCTCGCATCGACGACCTTTTTGACCAGCTTGGAGGATCGAGCATATTTTCGAAGTTGGACTGAAGACCAGTTATCAACAAGTGAAGGCAAAGAAGGAGGATGTTCACAAGACCGCATTTCGGACCAGATATGGACAGTATGAATTCTTAATGATGCCATTTGGAGTGACTAATGCACCTGCTGTATTCATGAGTCTCATGAACCAGGTTCTGTATAACAATCTGGATAAATTCGTAGTTGTCTACATCGACGACATCCTCATCTACTCGAAGGACGCTCAGGAGCACAAAGAACATCTGATGAAGGTCTTGGAAACTTTGAGACAACACCAACTGTATGCCAAATACAGCAAGTGTGAATTCTGGCTAGACAAGGTGGCTTTCCTGGGCCACATCATGTTGGGAGAAGGAATATCTGTTAACCCCAAGAAGGCAGCTGCTGTTCGAAACTGGCCGGCCCCTAAATCTGTGACGGAGATTCGAAGCTTCTTAGGACTAGCTGGTTATTACAGATGCTTCATTCGAGACTTCTCAAAAATCACGGAATCTATGACACGATTAACAAGAAAGGACGTGGTATTCGTCTGGTCGAAGGCTTGTGAAGATGCATTCTAGGAGCTGAAGAGAAGATTAACTTCGGCCTCGATTATGGTCATTCCAGACAGGATCGGAGGTTTCGAAGTATTTTGTGATGCATCTGGCAAAGGACTTGGGTGTGTGCTGCATCAGTATGGCTGAGTCATTGACTATGCATCCAGACAACTGAGAACCACGAGAAGAACTACCCCACTCATGACCTTGAGTTGGCGGCAGTTATTTTTGCCCTGAAGATTTGGAGACACTTCTTGCTGGGTGAGCATGTGAAGATATTTTCAGATCACAAGAGTCTCAAGTACCTGTTTACTCAGAAGGAGCTCAACATGCAACAACGACGATGGATCGAGCTAATGGTGAACTATGATGTTGACCTTCAGCATCATCCTGGGAAGGTCAATGCCGTACCAGATGCTTTGAGTCGTCTCACTGTGGTGATGACCCTCACATTGCAATGGAGGCTACGACATGAGATATGAGCCATGTAGATGGATGTGATATTGCCAGAAGTAACGTCTTCGTTACTCAACCTTCAGATCCAGTCTAAGTTGGTGGACATGATCAAGGCTGCCCAAGCAGGAGATGAGAAGCTACAAAGGATCAGAGACATGGTGATGGCAGGTCAGAGGACTGAATTTAAGATCCACATGGAAAGATCTTTGCAATTTGACAATCGCATGTGTTTACCATCTGGAGACATTAGAGAAGAACTATTGGAGGAAGCTCACAGTTCTCCATATTCCATTCACCAGGCGGTACCAAGATGTATCAAGACTTGCGATAACACTACTGGTGGCATGGTATGAAGAGAAGCATCGCACGGAGTGTGGCAAAGTGTATAGTGTGCCAACAGGTGAAGGCTGAACATCACCGGTCTGCCGGCTTGTTACAACCTTTGCCCATTCCAGAATGAAAGTGGCAACACATTATGATGGATTTTGTGATAGGACTGCCCAAGAGTACGAAGCATAACGATGCTGTCTGGGTGATCGTTGATCGATTGACCAAGTCAGCACACTTCATCCCTTTCAGAGTGGGCTAGTCAACCGAAATGCTTGCAAAGAAGTACATGTAGGAGATAGTGAAGTTGCATGGTGTCCCTGTAAGTATTGTTTCAGACAGAGACACTCGATTCATGTATCACTTTTGGAAAAGTTTACAGGAGTGCCTGGGGACCTGCTTAAGCTTCAGTACAGCTTATCATCCTCAGACAGATGGCCAATCGAAACGCACCATTCAGATCTTGGAGGACATGTTGCGTGCATGTATGCTGGATTTCAAGGGATCATGTGAAGACCATCTTCATCCCGTGGAGTTCTCTTACAACAACAGTTACCAAGCCAGTATTGGTATGGCACCCTTTGCCGCACTTTATGGCAGGAAGTGTCGTTCTTCTTTGAGCTGGGACGACATTGGTGATCGAGAGCTCATCGGGCAAGAATTAATTGTTGAAGCAATGGATATAGTCAGGACCATCAGGGAGAAATTACAATTGGCTTAGGATCGATACAAGCATTGGGCGGATGCAAAGCGCAGACATTTGGAGTTCTAGTCTGGCGACCATGTGTTTTTGTAGATCTCTCCTAATCATGGAATGATTCGTTTTGGACGAAGAGGGAAGCTTAGTCCACGATACATTCGTGCATTTGATATTTTGGAACGAGTAGGCGAAGTGGCCTATCGCCTTGCTTTGCCACTTGCTTTGGAGGGAGTACATGAAGTTTTTCATGTCTCATAGCTACGACGCTATGTGAGTGATCCCAGTCATATGGTGGACTACTCGGAGATTTCTATACGTTCGGATCTATCTTATGAGCAGCAACCAGTGATGATCCTGGATCGACGACAAAAGACCCTCAAGAATAGAGTTATCAACATTGTCAGAGTGATGTGGCATCACGACTCGCTTGGAGAATCTACATAGGATCGAGAAGACGATATGCGAGAATGCTACCATACCTATTTATCTGTTTTCATGAAGTTTCGAGAAATTCCGAGGACGGAATTCTTATAAGGAGGGTAGGATGTAACGGTCTGGTTTCAACGTACACGAATTTCCGTATTCACGACAGTATCAAATACATTCAAAATGAGTAAATGAATTTTTTCTAATTTTTTCGTAACTTAAACCTTAAATTTGACTTCATATTCGTGATCCTTGTATCGATACGAACACGTGGTTAATTTTTTGTAATATTTTAGATTCGTTTGTATAAAGAAAATCATATTTCAATATGATCATTACTAATTACTTTAACCAAATTACTAATTACCTTAATCCATTTACTAATTACTTTAACCCAAAACGCTTAACACGTTCCACGTTTCAAAAACTTTTTCTAAACTTAGTCTAAAGTTATACCTAATGTCTTTTCATACTTACCTAATGTATTAATTAGGGTTGACTAACTAAACCAATTATTTACTAATTTAAATTAACTATAAATAACCCCCCTCCTCCTCTCTCTCTCTCTCTCTCTCTCTCTCTCTCTCTCTCTCTCTCCCCCCCCCTATTAAAAACCCAAACCAATCTCTCTCTCTCTCTCTCTCTCTTTCTATCCCCCCTCCTTTGTTTAAACCCAAAACCCCCGACTCTCTCTCCCCGCAACCCATGTTCTACCCTTCCCTATGCTTGGACCACCGCCTACCAACTTGGCTGCCTTCCTCCGTCGTGAGCTTTTCCGTTCATCCGTTTCTCGCCGACGATGCCGTCTACGCCCGCATCCGCCGCCGTCCTCTACACGTGCACCGCCTCTACCCCTCTTCGACGAAGCAACAGTCTCCGCTTGCCGTCGTAGGCCGCCTGCACCGCCGCCATCATCTCCGCCCACCTCCTGACGACCCCTCCCGTTGCTCCGCCTTCAACACCGCCCCCAATAGCTTACCACCACTCTCCACTCCATAGAACGCCGACACCGCCGCTTCCCCGCCTTCGCAAACCCCTCTGCCTCCTCAACCACAGTCCCCACCATTCTCTGCCTCCCTCCGACGAAGCAACACCCCCCGCCGCAAATGCCCCCGAAAAAGCCCTCAACTCCGACTCTCCCTCTCTTTCTCGTCGCTACCTGAGACGCCCCTGTCACCGCCACCACTGCCCACCGTCGCCTACTGCGTCGATCGCCACAGCCGCCGCCCGTCGCCGCCTCCGCCCACGTTGCCGTCGTCGAAGAAGCCCAGCCCCATGCATGCAAAGGAGACGTAAGTGAGAGGGTATGCGATTTTATATGTATGTTTATACGAAAATACGTGTATAAGCGTATTTACGAACGTATTTCTATTTATATAATATGGGGTTTCTGATGTAAAATTCATAATTAATTTTATAGGACTCAAAAAAATACAAGACCAGCTTCAGAAAATCGGTCGTGCCGTTTCGGACCCATTGGCGCTAATTTCATCTCGATCTGGCAAGTAGACTTTTCACAGCAAATATTTAACCATAGAATTTAATTACGTTGTTTTCACTTACCAATTAAAAACTTAATATTTTCACGTAAACTGATATATGGAAAAAAATTATATGTTGTAGTATTCAACGAGACAGTCGTTTTGATAGCTTAGTTGAAACATTTTGATACATATTTTATTCAAAAGAAATTATAGAACAACTATGATAACTAATTAAAATTAGTTTTTAAATTCATTTTGAGTTTTTAAAATTATTAAAAATACCCAGAAGCTTCAGAAAAATATTTCCATCTTAAGTAAAATTATTTTCCTTATATCTAGCCTGTATAAAATTTTAGAACGTTTTTTGGCACCGTTTCAATCTATTAGAAAATAAAAACGATCGAGATAAATAGGTAGAAAATGGTACGAATTATAACCGATGAATTCTTGTGATTTCAGGTACCGATTCTCGTGCACCAGCACCATTGAAAGCTCTAACTCTAGTCCCAGCTCATTACAACAATCTCGAAACTAGTAAGTCATAATGAATTCTAGATTTAGAAAATTAGATAAGTGTACTCGTACGAACTTAGGATACCACATATAGCCTCAGAACGGCTATTGACTCGAACCAAAAACTAGAGACATAATTTAATAGAAAACTAATCAACTACAGAATGACTATCTAATTAAGCATATGACATTGCCAACTTTCAAATTTGGTGGGTGTAACACACAACCAACTTGGGTAAATTCTGTACTAACAAAACTACCACATGCTCAAAGCATGTAATCAATATCACAATTGTTGGACTTATCTTTATCCTCAAATTTCTTAGCATCCACTTTGCTTTGGCCCAGTCTGCTTTGAAATGAGTTCCTAACTTTCTAGTTTTCCATAAGAAAGTCAACCAGTGGTCCTAGTTTAATTATCATTGTAAACAAGGAACTAATAATATCATGTGATACATCGTATGGAACATCTTGTGAAACATCCTGTATGAAACATGTACATGGAACACTTGACATTTCACTGGGTTTTGAGGTAACTCATAGTTTGAGAGAGTATGGGAGTGATTGGAGTTCATCTATCTGCTGCCTGTGTCAGCAAACATAGATGCCTGCGTCGGCAAAACCTTACTTGCTGCCTGCGTCAGAAAATACCTCCTCCTAATCGTGTCAGTTCTGTCTGGGCACTATACACCCAGGCAAGAGATGAACTCAATGGTTGCATATCGTACTCTCCGACTTGAGTCACGTAGTTTTTAGTTTACTCACCGCTTGCACTACTACAGTACAGTTCATTGTCTTCTTTCAGTTCTGTTTACCTGTAAAGACTCCATCTTGGCTCCATCTCCTCTTCCCACAAGTTCCATCACCCAAAAGTCCTCAACTTGCTCAAGGAACTCCTCTTTCAAGCTCGAAACAACTCTACATGTCTTAAGCTCGCACAAGTATTTTTAAAGGAGGGGAAAGAGAGGATTTTTCTTGAAAAAACATAGGAGAAGTAGAGCATGGAGAGGGGAAAACGAAAAAGACAAGAAAAGAGGAGAAAAATAAAGGAGAAAGGAAGAAAAAGAAAGAGAAAGTGAAGTATTTTTCTAGATTTTTCTTCTTATTTCTTTTCACTTCTTTTCTTTTATTTTCTTTTTTCTTCTTTTCTTTGTCTTTTCTCTTCTCTTAAGAATTCAAGTTTGGAAAAGTCAACATCTTTCTTTACACACACCCCCTCTCCCATTTAACTACATATTTACTAAATGTGCCATTACGCACAACCACCCCTCTTAAACAACTTATTACTAAACTACCCACAAGCACACATACACAAAAGAATAATATGTACAAGAGGAGCCATCGATTATTATTACACTATTATAGATACACTACATTACACAAAACACCAATATTAATAAACAAATTCTAATACACACTACACTAATACATATTGCAAGGAATACAAATAATACAAATAGGATACACTATCCATCCAAAGTATGCAATATATGTAGGCACATTCAATAGTCATACAAGTAAACGGTCTAATAGTATAAATACTATACCCACTACATAGATACACACATGTATACAAACATGTACACACTTCCTAGTATATCCCACTTAGGGGCATTACAACTTTGGTGATGGAATGTGTAGTATCTTTGATAGTGCTAATGATTGTGTTTTGTTTAGTTGCACATGCCAAAAAGATATTTATATTTTGGATATGCCCCATATACAAGACCAATGCTTGGTTACTCACACTAATGAACAACTTTTGTGGTATCGACGCTTTGGTCATGTACAATTCAAGCACCTTCACAAATTGTCCAAGCATAAACTAGTTAGAGGATTTCTGAAACTTTCATTCAATAAGAAAAGTTTTTGTGATTCATGCCAACGAGGCAAGCTTCATAAATCGTCATTTAAGCTTAAGAATGTATCTTCTACTTCTAGGCCTCTAGAGTTTTTACATCTAGATTTATTTGGGCCTGCTAGAGTTGCATCCATAGGAAATGCGTTTTATGGATTTGTAATTGTTGACGACTACTTTAGGTATATTTAGGTAAATTTTTTGAATAGCAAAAATGAGGCTCTTGAAAAATTTATTATTTTGTCTAAGAAAGTTCAAAATATTCATGGTACATAATGGAGGTGAATTTGATAATGAGCTTGCTCTAATTTTTGTGATGAGAAATGGATAACTCACACATTTTCCTTCCCTCGCGCCTCACCACAAAATGGTGTTGTGGAAAGGAAAAATAGAACTCTCATTGAGTGTGCACACACTATGCTTAGTATAGCCGCATTGGTTCACAATTTTGGGCTGAAGCCATTCATACCACGTGCTATGTACTAAATAGGATTCTTGTGAGACCACATATGAACAAAACTTTTCATGAATTACTTTATAACAAAATGCCTCAAGTACGTTGTTTCCGTGTTTTGGTTCAAAATGTTTTATTAAGAACACACAGGGTAATTTGGATAAGTTTGATTCATGTTCCGATGAAGGAATATTTATCAGATACTTCGATCGTAGCAAGGCATACTGGATATAAAATAAAAGAACTTTAACGGTTGAAGAGTAACTTCACGTTTCATTTTATGAGGATTTTGATCATTCTTTATCTTATCTTGATGAGAATGTTGAATTTCTATGTGATTCTTTAAATAATGTTAAATTAGATGATTCTATTGCAACTAACCCTACTAATGATGTACTTGATTTTGTTCCAAATGATCTAGGGATACCCACGACATTTGCTACGGTTCCAAACCATCCAAATGATTAAGTGATATATAATATTGAAGATGGTGTCCGTACAAGGTCAATGGTGGAGCTATTCACACATTGTGCATTCGTCTCAATAATAGAACCCAACAACATTGACGAGGCATGTGGAGATAGCTCATGGATCTTGGCGATGGAAGAAGAACTCTTCTAATTTGAAAGGAACGAAGTTTGGGAATTAGTTCCTCTTCCGGAAGACCACAATGTCATTGGAACAAATTGTTGGATACAACATGTAGTTGGATACAACGATCGATGACTTCGTGTTTGATGATAACAAACGTGTGTGAACGATTTAATGTGTGTGCTAAGTGTTTTTTAGGAGTGGCACTCTCGCAAATACTAAAAGGGAGACTAAGTCAAAGTGATGGAGAATTTGCCATTCATTAGCAACGTGGACTTGGTCAAAGATGGAGATAATGGCTACACATATTGGACTACGTCAAAGATTGGGAGATAAGGAGGAAATCAAGAATTGATTCAAATCAATTGGTGCATGACTCAAATCCTAAAGCCATACAAATTGAAGACTTGGTCAAAGATGGAGAGATATGAAGAATCTCATGCAAATCGAGATAAGAGATTAAATGATATCTTAATTCAAATTCTGTAGCCATCCATATTCAAACTTCAAATCCTATTGTGATTGAAAAAGATCTTCCATATGATTATTTCAAATCATATTCAAGTTAGGATTCCATCCAATATCCTTATTCTAAGGGATTCTAATTGATTCTAATGATCCCATCTTCGTATATATAAACCCACATCCAACGGAGAGAGAACAAGCAAACAAGGCTGGCCCTAGACTTATTTCTCTTCATCGTCGCCGAATTTATCCTCTAAGCTTCAAAGGGATCATCAAATTCGTAGGAAGAAGAAGAAGCTCGACGGACGATGACAAAAAATGCATACCTCTCTCCACAGAGCTCAAATCGACGAACTGTTTGCGCCAGGACAATCATAACTCAGTGCTCTACAACATGGTGATATTTTTTCGATTTTAATCTCTGTATTAATACAATGCTATTTATTTTAGCATGAGTTGTATTCTAAATAGCTTCATATATTTCATCATCTCATAGACCAAAGTTATTCATCATCTTCAAGCCTTGTCGCAAGCATAAGGAACCATCCATCATCAAGCTAGATATCCAAGCATAAGCCATCTCCAAACTAGAGGAGCAAGCAACCAAGGCCAACTTCTTTGAAGAAGCAAAGTCCAAGAGATCAAATTCCAAGCACTAGGACGATCTTCAAAGATATGAGAATTCCTCTCCATAAAAGCATCCAAATAGGCCCTTTCTTATTTTTCACTCGAAGAGGACGAGCTCATGATACCAACGAGTATTTATTTTGATTTTTCTAAGCTGTTGGAATTTCAAAATTCCATATTTCTATTCCCATATGATTTTGATGTGACAAACACATTCAGTGCTACTAACTCTATGTATGCAGATACATATCAATGCTGAGTTCCACACAAATGAGATATCTTCATGCATACTAAATCAGATATATCAATCATAAAGCTGGAAAGACAAAGGCACCTAATCCACGACTTGGATATATAATCACTTGATAAGGATCTCCTGCAAAGAAGCTTCTCAGATTCAGTTGCAGATGCAGTCCTATCTAGGGCTTTATGTAATCAATGTAAAATTTACTTTATTAGAGTCACAAAGCCTTGTGATAATATATCTTAGTCATCTAGGTTCCATTCCTCAGAGATCTACACTTCCCAATTTCAAAAATTCGCAACTTTGAAAATTGGCAGCCAATAACCCCATTTTGGTCGACCAATTTTAAACCTTCGAATTTGGTTATGGGATTGCATATGCAAACTCCCCTAACCGTGTAGATTCTAGAAATGTCTTCCAACGGTCGAAATTCCCTCTCTAAATTTTGGTCGACCAATGTGTCCTTTTGGTCGACCAATTTCAAAACTAGCCGTTTTGATCCCAAATTTTCAGGGACGGTTCCTGCCCATTTTCCAACGTTAACTACAGTCCCCAACCGTCCCTAAACACTATAAATAAATGGGTAGACCCTCTTTTTTCACACACTTTCCTCTTCTTTACTCTCTTATTTGTTGGAATCAAGTCTTCTCTTTTCTAAAGCTTTAGGCCATTGGTTGTTCTTTTCTTATTTGTAAGAAGAAATCATTAGATTTTCTTCTTCGTTTAAGAACGGAAGAACTTGGGTTTTCAACATCATTTTGGAAAGTTGTTTGTGTTCATAATTGAAGAAGAAATCGATTGATCTCTCTCTCTTCTTTTATGAACCAGAGAACTTCAAGTGTTGCGCTTCATTACATATCTTTTACATCTTGAAGTTCTTCTTCTAAAACACCATCCTTGAATTCATTCTCTGAAATTTATAACAAGGCTATAGGTGTTTTTTCTATTTCATTATTTTACAGGTTTGAATCTCTGTTAGAGATTGTACAAAGTTTGGGACACGGGGAGTGTCGCCATTTTTGTAAGTTGGTGCGTGCGGGGCAAGTGATTATAGTGGATTGAAAATCTCTACGGGGTAGAGGACTGGAGTAGGATCACAAGGATCCGAACCAGGATAAATCTCTGTGTTTGCGATTGATTTAATTTCAGTACTTGTCTTTTTATTTCTGTGCCATCTTTGCAAATATTACTAACATTTTATTTGCGACAATTTTTTTATATACACTATTCACCCCCCCTCTAGTGTATTGATCCTTACAGGCTAAAATTACATTTGGTATCAGAGCAAGGTTAAGATGGCAGCAAGTTCCTCAAACATGAACGTAGTTCCACACAACTACAATCAGCATCCTGAAGGGCACTCTCAAACTCGTCCTCCTCTATTTGATGGTTCAAATTACTCATATTGGAAAATACGAATGGAGATTCATCTCCAAAGTATGAATTATGAGATTTGTGACATCGTAGAGTCAGGATACGAAAAGCCAACAACTCCTGTTGCTGATTGGACCACCAACGACAAAACTGCAAAAACCAACAACTCAAAGGCCTTGAATGCTTTATTTTGTGCTATGGATAAACATGAGTTTAATCGAGTATCTCAGGCCAAAAGTGCTAAGGAGATTTGGCATATACTTGAGGTAACTCATGAAGGAACCAGTAAAGTGAAGGAAACCAAGATTTCCGTTTTGGTTCACAAATTCGAGTTGTTCAAGATGAAGGACCAAGAGAAAATTGGAGAAATGAACACCAGGTTTACTAATATTATAAATTCTTTAAGTGCTCTTGGAAAAACTTACACTTCTCTTGAACAGGTTCGCAAAATTCTTAAAGCTTTAACTCCAGTATGGCGTCCTAAGATCACCGCTATTGAGGAAGCCAATGATCTTTCCACATTATCTATGGAAGATCTTATTGGTAACTTAATGGCCCATGAAGTTACACTACAAGATGAGAAAGAAGAATCAGATCAAAAGAAGAAAGTACTTGCCTGCAACGCAACATCAGATAATGAAGATTCAGATGATGATATGGCATTTCTTGCCAAAAACTTCAGAAAATTCTTTCAGAAAGGTAAGTATAATAATTTTAAATCTAAGAATACTGATTCTTCTCTTTGCTTTAATTGCAATAAGCCAGGACATATGAAGAAAGACTGTCCTCCTCTCAAAGCAAAGTTCAAAACTTCCAATAATGATCAATCCAGAAGAGAAAGGAGGGTTGACAAAATGAAAAAGGCATTTGCAGCAACATGGGATGATTCTTCAGATGATGAAGATGATGATCTAAATGAAAGTGCTAACATGTGCTTTATGGCACAAGAAGATGAAGATGAGGTAAGTTCTTTTAATAACGAAGAATTACTTGATGCATTAAAAGATCTCTATTCTCGTTTCAAAAAATTGAATAATCAACATAAATCTTTGAAACAAAATAATGATGATCTTCTTATTAAATATCAAGAATTATCTTCTTCTAAGAACACTACACCTATTGAGAATACATCTTCTCAAAATTTAAATCTTAGTAAAGAGAATGATATTCTCAAAACTAAGAATCTAGAACTACATACTCAAATATCTGAAATGGATAAAAATATTTCATCACTAAAGATGAAATATGACGAGATGTCTTCCAATATTAATAAATTTAATAAAGGAAAGACTAATCTTGATGATTTACTAAAAATACAATATCCTGCAAATCATAGACAAGGTCTGGGATATTCTCTTAAGGATGCACCCAAATCTTGTAACACTTCTTCTTCTTGTGGAATAACTACTTTTGTTAAACCTCAAAAGAAGAATCACGCATTTATTTACACAAAGGAAGTAAACATTCTTACTTCTTCTTCACAAAGAAATGTTTCTAACATTTCAAAACCATCTTCTAGGAAACCTACTACAATTAGTATATGAATTCCTAAGGATTCTTGTTTAAAAGATAGAAATGATTATATTTCTTATTATATACATGCTATAGTTCATTCTAATGATTATATTAAAAAGCCAAATTCCACTTGGGTTTGGCTTCCAAAAATCTAATCCCAAGGACCCTAAAAAAGGGGTACCAATGCTTAATGTTTTATCTTTCAGGTACCTAGGAAAGAAAGATGGATTTTGGATAGTGGATGTTCAAAACATATGACAGGAAATGTCAAACTAGTTTCAAACGTCAAGTACAAACAAGGAGGCACATTTACATTTGGTGACAACAAGAAAGGAAAAATCATAGCCACTGGAACAGTTGGCAATACAAATCAGCCTATCATTGAGAATGTTCACTTGGTTGACGGTTTGAAACATAATCTACTTTCCATTAGTCAGTTATGCGATAAAAATTACAAAATAGTTTTTGAACAAAATGATTGCATTATTTATGATATGATTCTGATATGTCATCTGTTTTGTTTCGTGGTAAGCGTAAAAATAATATTTATATCTTATGCATGTCTGTTACCACAAATAATCATTGTTTAATGATTACATTTGATGATACACTTTTATGGCATAAACGTTTTGGACACACTAATTTCAAAAATCTAGCACACATTTCAAAACACAAATTAGTAAATGGAATGCCAAATATTTCTTTCAAACACAAACATTTTTGTGATGCTTGTCAACAAGGAAAAATTCACAAATCTTCTTTTAAATCAAAGGATGTTATCTCAACAAAGAGACCATTAGAACTCTTACATTTAGATTTGTTTGGTCCTTCTAGAGTAGCTTCTTTAAATAGAAGTAGATATGCATTTGTCATTGTTGATGATTATTCAAGATATACTTGGGTTATCTTCTTACAAAATAAGAATGATGCATTTGAAGAATTTTCAATATTTTGTAAAAAGATACAAAAAATCAAATCTTCTAACATTGTCACTATTCGTAGTGATCATGGAGGAGAATTTGAAAATGAATCATTTACCAAGTTTTGTAATGAAAATGGCATTACTCACAATTTTTCTTTTCCTCGTGCTCCTCCTCAAAATGGAGTAGTTGAAAGGAAAAATAGAACTTTACAAGAATGTGCAAGAACAATGATTTGTGATAGTAATTTACCGAAATATTTTTGGGCTGAAGCTGTCGCAACTGCATGTTACATTATGAATAAAATTCTCATAAGGCCATTACTTAATAAAACTTGTTTTGAATTATTCTTTGATCGTATTCCACGTGTATCATATTTTAAAGTGTTTGGATGTAAATGTTTTATTCTTAATACTAAAGATGCACTTGATAAATTTGATTCGAAATCTGATGAAGGTATTTTTGTTGGATACTCAATACGTAGCAAAGCCTACAGAGTATATAACAAAAGAACTTCAACAGTTGAAGAATCACTACATGTCACATTTGATGAGAATCCCTCATCTAATTCTCCCATCATTGATGATGAAGAGAATATATTACATGTATCTAATTCTTTAGATAATATCAAACTTGATGAAATTGATGCTACTAATCATTCTGTTGAGTCTATTTCAGATAATACAGATCTTCCCAAGGCTTTTGCACAAGTTCCAAATCATCCATCAGAATTAATCATTGGAGATATTACAGATGGAGTTAGAACTCGTCGTCAAATTGAACAAATGGCGCATTGTGCTTTCCTTTCATCCATCGAACCAAAGAACATCAAAGATGCATGTGAAGACAGTTCATGGATTATCGCTATGCAGGAAGAACTCAATCAATTTCAACGAAATGATGTTTGGGAATTAGTTCCCAGACCAACAGATCATTCAATTATTGGTACCAAGTGGGTATTCAAAAATAAATTGGATGAATCTGGTCAGGTAATTAGAAACAAGGCACGATTGGTTGCACAAGGTTATAATCAAGAAGAAGGTATTGATTATGATGAAACCTATGCACCAGTTGCTCGTCTTGAGTCTATTCGCATGTTGTTATCATTTGCATGTTTTAAAGATTTTAAATTATTTCAAATGGATGTCAAAAGTGCTTTTTTAAATGGATTTCTTAAGGAGGAAGTTTATGTTGAACAACCTCCTGGTTTTCATCATGAAAATTTTGAAAATCATGTTTTCAAATTAAAGAAATCTCTTTATGGTCTCAAACAAGCACCTCATGCTTGGTATGAAAGACTTAAAAGCTATCTTTTAAATTCTGGTTATAATATTGGTAAAATAGATTCCACTCTTTTTATTAAAAATATTAAATCTGACATAATCATTATTCAAATATACGTTGATGATATTATTTTTGGTTCTACTAATGAATCTCTTTGTCAAGATTTTTCTAAGATTATGCAGAAAGAATTTGAGATGAGTCACATGGGTGAACTCAATTACTTCCTCGGTCTTCAAATCAAACAATTAAAGGAAGGAATCTTCATTCACCAAAGCAAGTACTCTAAAGAACTCATCAAGCGTTTTGGTTTAGAAAGTTCTGCAGAAAAACGTACTCCAATGAGTACATCTACATCTCTCGACAAAGACTTAAATGGTAAGAGTGTTGATCAACGTCTTTACAGAGGTATGATCGGCTCTCTACTCTATTTAACTGCTAGTAGACCAGACATTATGTTTTCAGTATGTTTATGTGCACGTTTTCAGGCAGATCCTAAAGTTTCACACTTAACTGCCGTAAAAAGGATTATTAGATATGTTAAGCACACTTCTGATTTTGGTTTATTTTATCCCAAGTCAAGCACATTTGATTTATTATCCTATAGTGATGCAGACTTTGCTGGTTGCAAATCAGATCGTAAAAGTACCAGTGGTACTTGCCACTTTTTAGGTCATGCTTTAGTTTCTTGGTTTAGCAAAAAGCAAAATTCTGTTTCATTATCTACAACCGAGGCAGAATATATTGCTGTGGGTTTAGCATGTGCTCAAATCTTGTGGATGAAACAAACTATATCTGACTATGGTATTGATTGCTCTACTTGTCCTATTATGTGTGATAATACTAGTGCCATTAATCTTTCTAAAAATCCTGTGCATCATTCTCGTACAAAACATATTGATGTACGTCATCATTTTCTAGATGATCATATTCAGAAAGGAGATATAGTTCTTAAATTTATAGCTACTGAACATCAGATAGCTGATATTTTGACTAAACCGTTGAAAGAAGAGACTTTTATTAAGATTCGTAGGAATTTAGGGATTATTACTGAATCGGACTTATGACACATTCTTATTTTTATTTTTAGAATTTTTTCAAAATTTTTCAAATTTTTTTGGCCATTTTTAAAATTGGTCGACCAATTCACCAATATTGGTCGCCAATTTTCGAATTTTTTATTTTTGGTTGTTTTCGGTAACTACTTCGTCTTCCCGCTTATTCTCGTTATCCGTTCCCTCCATTTTTAGTTTCAGAAACTGAACCCATCCATTCGTTTTCAAATTTTTGCGGGATTCGTTTCTTAAACTTCTCTACCGATTGGAAATTTGTCAGTTCCAACCACTTCCCGTAACTAATTCTCTTTCCTATTTAATTCTTGCCTAGGGATGCTACGTCTCAAAGAAACAAATACTTCTGCCAAATTTTTTCTTCGTTTTCCAACGCACTATTCCCTCATTTCATTTCCCAAGGCCCCGTCCTTTCATAAATCAATTTTTTTTACATTGGTTGCTACTGGTCCGTTGCTTTTGTGATGTTTTGTTCTCTGAATCTCTGTTAATTATTTTTGTTGTCTACTTGTTCTATGTTTGGGTTATGTTATGTGGACTTTGCCTTGGATTTTTAATCAACTAGTGTTGTCTTGTCCTTATGTTACAAATTAGTGTTGTCTTGTCCTTAACTAGTGTTGTCTTGTCCTTATGATGCCAATTAGATTCTGAGGCTATAAATTTGTAATACCAATACTTATAATTTGTAATACCAATTAGATTCTGTGGTGATTTCAGTATGAGTATTGTCTGCAAACATTTTTTTATAAAAAAACTAATTCAAATCATTTTTGTCTATTGTTATTTGCATCACAAGTGGTTCTGCATTTATTTCCTCTAGGCATTCTGTCAAAATTACTTATTCGTTTGATCTTTTATGCCATACTGTGTGTCGCAATTTCAATTTGTACACAAGCGCATCAGCATCAAATTGTTTTTCCGTACGGCATTCAGCGAACATAGTACAAGACATGTCGTCTTTCTTATTTTTTTGTCTAAACTGATATGTCCTTTATATTTTTTATTTGCACTCTTCCAATGAACTTGGTGGATGTGTATATGCTGTCATTTAGGCATAAAAAACATTCCATGCTTCTTACATAGCAGTTTGGTCCTATCATTGTACAAACACCACTCTTTTCTTATCCTACCCAACAGTCTCAAACCTTTTGCAATATTCTATATTATTTTTACCAACACCAAACTGGCCCTATTTTTTTCCTCTGTTACTACACCACTCTAATTATCTTCTTTGGACATTTCGCAACCTGCCACAGGACATGTCTCTTGTGTCATCATTTACAATTATTTTTGTGACACTACTATTTGAGCATTGGTTTTCACCACTCCAATCCACTACATGGCTCTATATATTATCCCCTTCACATTTTGGCATGCACTCAATTTTTTTTCTTGGCCTGAATATTTAATTTTTTTTTCTCTGGCCTGTCCTTTCTTTTATTTTATTGCCCAGCCCATTCCTTATTTTTTAATTGCCTGCTCTAAATCATTTTTCCACCAATGACAATATTTTGTTCATTATTTCACTTAGGCCTCACTTAAATATTACGGCCACCATACTACTTTTTGGCCTACACCTCATTTTTCAACTCTGGCCAGATTCGGTTCAACTTTTTCAAACATGGCTCTCTACTTGGCTGCATTTTATATTCCCCTCATATTTTCCCGTATTAACTAATCTTTACTTTGCCTCTTTTTGAGGATTCCAAAGGGGGAGAATATATTTCATCTACTCAGGGGGAGTATTCACTAACTCCACATATTCAGGGGGAGTATATCTGATATGTTGAATTTTACCTATATATATTTTTCATGTTTGTCATCATCAAAAAGGGGGAGAATGTTGGAATTTCATAATTCCATATTTCTATTCCCATATGATTTTGATGTGACAAACACATTCAGTGCTACTAACTCTATGTATGCAGATACATATCAATGCTGAGTTCCACACAAATGAGATATCTTCATGCATACTAAATCAGATATATCAATCATAAAGCTGGAAAGACAAAGGCACCTAATCCATGACTTGGATATATAATCACTTGATAAGGATCTCCTGCAAAGAAGCTTCTCAGATTCAGTTGCAGATGCAGTCCTATCTAGGGCTTTATGTAATCAATGTAAAATTTACTTTATTAGAGTCACAAAGCCTTGTGATAATATATCTTAGTCATCTAGGTTCCATTCCTCAGAGATCTACACTTCCCAATTTCAAAAATTCGCAACTTTGAAAATTGGCAGCCAATAACCCCATTTTGGTCGACCAATTTTAAACCTTCGAATTTGGTTATGGGATTGCATATGCAAACTCCCCTAACCGTGTAGATTCTAGAAATGTCTTCCAACGGTCGAAATTCCCTCTCTAAATTTTGGTCGACCAATGTGTCCTTTTGGTCGACCAATTTCAAAACTAGCCGTTTTGATCCCAAATTTTCAGGGACGGTTCCTGCCCGTTTTCCAACGTTAACTACAGTCCCCAACCGTCCCTAAACACTATAAATAAAGGGGTCGACCCTCTTTTTTTCACACACTTTCCTCTTCTTTACTCTCTTATTTGTTGGAATCAAGTCTTCTCTTTTCTAAAGCTTTAGGCCATTGGTTGTTCTTTTCTTATTTGTAAGAAGAAATCATTAGATTTCCTTCTTCGTTTAAGAACGGAAGAACTTGGTTTTTCAACATCATTTTGGAAAGTTGTTTGTTTTCATAATTGAAGAAGAAATCGATTGATCTCTCTCTCTTCTTTTATGAACCAGAGAACTTCAAGTGTAGCGCTTCATTACATATCTTTTACATCTTGAAGTTCTTCTTCTAAAACACCATCCTTGAATGCATTCTCTGAAATTTATAACAAGGCTATAGGTGTTTTTTCTATTTCATTATTTTACAGGTTTGAATCTCTGTTAGAGATTGTACAAAGTTTGGGACACGGGGAGTGTCGCCATTTTTGTAAGTTGGTGCTTGCGGGACAAGTGATTATAGTGGATTGAAAATCTCTACGGGGTAGAGGACTGGAGTAGGATCACAAGGATCCGAACCAGGATAGATCTCTGTGTTTGTGATTGATTTAATTTCAGTACTTGTCCTTTTATTTCTGTGCTATCTTTGCAAATATTACTAACATTTTATTTGCGACAATTTTTTTATATACACTATTCACCCCCCTCTAGTGTATTGATCCTTACAGGCTAAAATTACATAAGCTTCGGTTGATTTACTACAATTTCTGGAAGACGGGGCAGAAACATACTTTACGCACAGACTGCTGCCGATTCTACAAAACAGAGAATTGATTTACGCACAGACCAGATTCGGGCAAATTTGCGCATCGAAGTTGGAGGGCTATATCTTGAGATCCAGACATCGGACTGGGACACCGTTTACGCCAGCATGAAGCTGACGATGCACTGATCAACAGAGACGATGATATAGACATGAACTGAGCTTTTCTGAACTCTTTACTTTTTATATTCGTGTAGTAGTGTATCGATCTCTGTAGGGGAAACTTTACTATATTTGTGATACTTTTGAGGTCTTGTCTAGTGTGGTAGTAGAAAAGAGGGACTTGACTAGTTGGGACTAGTCAAGTGAGAGCTTATACTAGGATTAGTTTTGTTTAACACTCATGTACTGAGATGCAGAAGAGTGTAGATTGTGTTCTCTAGCTACAGGTTGTACCAGGAGCACCGGTGGAATGTGGTACGGAGAACCAGGTGAGTGTAGAGAGGTTCTCTAGCTACAGGTTGTACCAAGAACATTATTAGTCTACCATTTGCTTTTGGGGCTGGACGTAGGTCTTGGGGACGACCGAACCAGGGTAGATCTGCTGCGTACTAAGTGATTGCTGTGATTGTTCATGGGTTGCACGAGAATTTTTATTAGCATATTCACCCCCTTCTAGGCTTAGATACAGATCCAACAAGTGGTATCAGAGCGGGTTAGAGGATCTAGTCTAGAAATCATAAATATCCTAAACTTAGTTGTTGCTATGGCATGCCTATTGATCGTCCTCCTCTATTTTGTGGCCATGATTATATATACTGGAAGGATAGGATGAAAACTTATTTACTATCTGTTGATGTTGACACATGGTACATTATTGAAAACAGACATACTATAATCTCTAAGCCTGAAAGTAATTTGGATGCTAGAAATGTGTGTGCTATAAATGCTAGAGCAATGAATATTTTATTGTATGGAATAGATAGAAAAACATTTGATCTTATCTCGCATTGCTCTTCTACATAGGATATATAGAGGACTTTGGAGACAACCTATGGAAGCAAGCAATCCTCAGATAATCACATCTCTAGCGATGGTCTACAAAAGAGAAGAAAAGCTCCTTTAAATAAAAATGATGCTTCTCTGTCTAAAAATATTTGTAACAACACTAATAAAAAAGTTCAATGTTTAAATGCAGGAAGCATGGACATCGTATGAAGGATTGCCCACAAGAGAAGAAAGGAAAATCTCTAGCGCTAATGTGGGATATGGATAGTGAGGATGAGACTGAGGAGACATCCCACACCTCCCTTTGCTTAATGGGAAAACTTGATGAGGTAACAAAAGCTCAACTTCTAGGTACCATTAATGAAATGCAAGATGAAATTGACAACCTAGAATCTACTATAGAGAAATGTGAATCCACATTAGAAGAGTATATAAATGCCAATGATGAATTGCAACAAGACACTCACCACATGTCATTAGAACTAAGGAGCTAAAAAAATTGTTGCATGCGATTCGACCATTAATTTGTTGGAAAAAGAGAAATCTAGGTTGCATGAAAAAGCTGAATGTCTTATTTGTCCTGCTTTGTTGAATGATATTAGCATGTATAAGTAAACTGTGATTAATGTAGAAAATGAAATTGAATTTCTTAATGAAAAGATGAGCATGCTAAATAATGAGCTTAAAAGAAAAATAATTGCTGAAGAGGACAATAAGAAGGCTTTTATAAGTAAATACACTTTAATTATAAATGAAAATGATTTATTGAAATCCAAAGTCACTAGTCTAGAATTGTCATTAAAGAAATTTTCTATTCGTAAACATTCGCTGGATACTATTCTTGAAAATCAATTATATGGCAATAATAGACGTGGACTTGGATTTGGTTCTAAAAATGTTAAAAATCATAAGCATAAGAAAATTCACAATGAGCCTATGAAAGTTAAAAATTTGTATGCAAAGTGCTTTACTTGTGCTAGTGTTGGTCATACTTCATATCATTGCAAATTTAGGAACACGAATATTAAATTCAAACAAGTGTGGGTTCCTAAGACTTTGATGACTAACGAGAGTGGACCTTGTTGGATTCCAAGGTCACACATAACATCTTCCGTGTGGGTAAGATGGAGTGGCGAGTAACTATGAATTGAACGTCTCATTATTTGGTTCCTTAGCCATACTACACCGCGAAGGTATGATTTTTCCTCTTTGAACTTAATGCATACATTCATATTTTTTGCATGCTTGATTTTTTTATTTTCATTTTGTGTGCTAGTTTGTTTACTTTCTAACTTGTTTAGTTCTTTATAAAATAAAAATCAAAAAATTGGAAAAGACAAAAAGCAAAAAACAATGGTGCTTATTGTATATCTTTCTTTTGAATCATTTAAGTGATATTAATGTACGATACTCATATCCATGTAGAAATTGATGTATTATTGTTATGGCTACATGCGCATGTTTGATTTTATTAATTGCCTTGACATGTTCAATAATTAGAATAATATGATTTCTACACCTATACTTTCACTTTCATGAATATTAAATATTGTTGTACATTTAGAGACATCTTTTATGAAATATTGGAAAGTGAATGTAGGATGAAAAATAACTGAAAATCTAAGGGAATGATGTGTCTCGCAATGGATAAAAATTGAGCACAAAAGAATTGAATATGAAAAAATTGAAAAAGAAAGAAAATAGCTCCGTAAGAAAAATGGATACGATTCTTGGCAACGACACTACCCACGAGTATCCAACATATGCTTTACAGGTAATCTTTAGCGTTGGTGTTATACTCGTCAAGCAATGCCACCCCCACATCTAAGAGTCCTTATAGGCTATGTTTTTGGGTGTGGTACCTTGAACTCATTTTTAATGAGATGGGTAAAATCAATCCTAAGTGATTTCATGTTTAATGGAAAATGTGGATTGGTTATTGTTGAATCCCTTAAAAGTTCTCCTTATGTACTTCAATGTTTAATCATCACACTTACACGATGGTGTAGAAGCCTATGTTATAATTTTCATTGAATTTGAATTGCTTATTCCATGAATGTCTACATGCAAGTGCTAGTTGTAACTTATAATACTCTTTAGTTTGCATGTGGTATGAAATTTGATTTCGTTATACACTTTTGATGATAACAAAAGTGGGAGAAATATTGAAGATTTGGTGTGAGCATTAATGCTTACATATTGAATATATGAATATTTCTCCCACAACCCCGTTTTCACGGTTTAGGCTGCTCCCATTTCGCTCGCCGCTACTACGGGAATCGCTTTTGCTTTCTTTTCCTCTGGCTACTAAGATGTTTCAGTTCGCCAGGTTGTCTCTTGCCTGCCCATGGATTCAGCAACAGTTCGAAAGGGGTTTAAGGGGGAGCATTAATGAATAATGAATGAATGCATGTGCATACGAATATGTGAATATTTGTTCAAGGGGAGCAAGAATAAAGGGGGATCATGCATAGATGTTTGAATGCTTGAACATCTTTTGTCATACTTGTTGCATGGTGCATATTGTATACATCCTCCATCATCACACTTTACACACACATGTCACAATGATTTTATATGGATCGTTATTGCAAATCTTATATTAGTTTGTCATCATCAAAAGGGGGCAATTGCTGGATACAACGTGTAGTTGGATACAACGATCGATGATTTCATGTTTGATGATAACAAATATGTGTGAACGATTTGATGTGTGTACTAAGTGTTTTTCAGGAGTGGCACTCTCGTAAATACTCAAAGGGAGACTAAGTCAAAGTGATTGAGAATTTGCCATTCATTAGCAAAGTGGACTTGGCCAAAGATGGAAATAATGGCTACAAATATTAGACTAAGTCAAAGATGGGGAGTTAAGGAGGAAATTAAGAATTGATTCAAATCAATTGGTGCATGAATCAAATCCTAAAGCCATACAAATTGAAGACTTGGTCAAAGATGGAAAGATATTGAGAATCTCATGCAAATCAAAATAAGAGATTAAAAAAGAGATCTTAATTCAAATCCTATCGCCATCCATATTCAAACTCCAAATCCTATTGTGATTGAAAGAGATCTTCCATATGATTATTTCAAATCCTATTCAAGTTAGGATTCCATCCAATCTCCTTATTCTAAGGGATTCTAATTAATTCTAATTGACCCCCTCTTCATATATATAAACCCACATCCAAAGGAGAGAGAACAATCAAACAAGGCTGGCCCTAGACTCATTTCTCTTCATCTTGACCGAATTTATCCTCCAAGCTTCAAAGAGATCATAAAATTCGCAGGAAAAAAAGGAGCTCGACGGACGACACTAAAAAGTGCATAACTCTCTCCACAGAGCTCAGATCGACGAATCATTTGAGTCATGACGATCACAACTCAGTGCTCTACAACATGGTGATATTTTTCTGATTTTAATTTCTGTATTAAATCTGTGGTATTTACTTTAGCTTGAGTTGTATTCTAAATAGCTTCAAATATTTCATCATCTCCTAGGCCAACGTTCTTCAACATCTTCAAGCCTTGCTGCAAGCATAAGGAACCATCCATCATCAAGCTAGATATCCAAGCATAATCCATCTCCAACCTAGAGGAGCAAGCAACTAAGGCCACCTTCTTTGAAGAAGCAAAGTCCAAGAGATTAAATTCCAAGCCCTAGGACACACTTCAAAGATCTGAGAATTCCTATCCACAAGAGCATCCAAATCGGCTCTTTCTTATTTTTCAATCGAAGAGGACGAGCTCAAGATTCCAACGAGTATTTATTCGGATTTTTCTGAGCTTCGGTCGATTTACTACAGTTTCTGGAAGACGGGGCAGAAACATACTTTACGTACAGACTGCTGCCGATTCTACAGAACAGAGAATTGATTTATGCACAGACCAGATTTGGGCAGATTTGCGCATCGAACTTCGGAGGGCTATATCTTGAGATACAGGCATCACCGTTTGCACCGGCGTGAAGCTGACGACGCACTGATCGACAGAGACGACGACAAGGACACGAACTGAGCTTTTCTAAAATCTTTACTCTTTATATTCGTGTAGTAGTGTATCGAACTATGTAGGGCAAACTTTAGCATCTTTGTGATACTTTTGGGGTCTTGTCTAGTGTGGTACTAGACAAGAGGGACTTGACTAGTTGGGACTAGTCAAGGGAGAGCTTATATTAGGATTAGATTTGTTTAGCACCGATGGAGTATAAGTACTGAGAGCCAGGAGAGTGTAGAGTGGGTTCTCTAGCTACAGGTTGTACCAGGAGCACTGGTGGAATGCGGTACGGAGAACCAGGTGAGTGTAGAGAGGTGCACTAGCTACAGGTTGTACCGGGAACAATATTAATCTAGTATTTGCTTTCGGGGCTGGACGTAGGTCGTGGGGATGACTGAACCAGGGTAAATTTGCTGCGTACTCTGTGATTGCTTATTATTTACTCTGCATTTGTTATTACTGCATGTGATTGCTCGTGAGTTACACGAGAATTTTATTAGCCTATTCACCCCCTAGGCTTAGATCCAGATCCAACACAAAGTGGATCTTTGAAAACAAGACGGATGAGAATGAAGTCGTCATCCAAAACATGGCAAGGTTAGTGCACAAGGTGACTGCAAGAAGAAGGTATAGATTTTGAAGAATCTTTTGCCTCGGTAGCTAGATTAGAATCTATTAGAATATTTTTATCATTTGCATCATTAAAGAATTTTAAACTCTTTCAAATAGATGTTAAAAGTGCATTTTTAAATGGACATGTTAATGAAGAAATTTATGTTTCATAACCACCCGGTTTCATAAATGAAAAATCACCAACTCATGTTTTTAGACTCTTGAAAGCTCTTTTATGGGTTGAGAAAAGCTCCTAGAGCTTGGTATGATCTACTAAAGAATTTTCTTTTGGATTTTGGTTTTAAAATGGGTGAAGTTGATTCAACACTTTTTACTAACTATTTTGATCATGACATATTGATAATATAAGTATATGTTGATGACATTATATTTGGTTCTACTAACTCTTCACTTTGTCAAGATTTTGGTATGTCAATGCAGGACGAATTTAAGATGATCAAGATGAGATAGCTCACATACTTTTTAGGACTTCAAATCCGTCAATTGGAGCAAGTGATCTTCATCCACCAAACAAAGTACACGGTGGAATTGATCAAGCACTTTGGGATATGATCCTCTTCATCCAAGCATACTCCAATGAGCACGAAAATACATCTTGATAAAGGTGAATGTGGAATGGATGTTGACATTCGTCAATAATGAGGTATGTTAGGTAGCTTACTCTATCTTACCGCAAGTAGGCCCGATATCATGTTTTCGGTATGCTTATGTGCATGTTATCAATCACGACCAAAACAATCACATTTGATTGCGGTCAAACGGATTTTCCATTATTTAAACCAATCACTTGACCATGGATTATTTTATCTTAAGTCATGCACTTATGAGCTAGTTTCATATACTGATTGTAACGCCCCGCTTCCCAAAAGACACCGGAAGCGAGGGCGTTACGTGGTCCGCTTGAACTGGAGCGGTGAAGCTCGAGTTCAATAAGCGTCTGTGATAAAAACACAGAAAAGGGTCCTTGCATTTGCGTATCAGAACAACCAGAAAACATTTCATTAAATTAAATGGGCACTTCCAGAGTTGTTCGTACAGAAAATAAAACAACAGGGCCTCAACATGGCCAAATGAAACTACAACCAAACACTAATCCTACTACAAGTAACTAAACTAAAACTCAAAGCAATGACGGAAAAGAGACTCTAGTCTTCTACAGAAAACGTCTCGACGTCTTCGACAACTCTGGCTCTCCAAGTCAGGTGGTACTCAAGCTCTGAACCTGACATACATCCACAAACATGAATGTATGTCAGCTAGGGGTCTGCAAGAAAGAGTTAGCATCCCAAGGCGAAGTATATAACAAGTATATGAAATTTAGAAGCATCATTAAATTTAAAAGAAATGACTGCAGCAATTAACATTTAACAATTACAGAGCAGAAAGAAACAATCCTAGCATGCAGTTCTAGTCGATGGCAAGTTTAAAGTTAGATTCTCGGAGTTTGTTAGCATTTCAATATTCACGATGACCAAGTTAGCGTTACAATGACCATGTCAAGAATTCACATCTAATCTAGGGTTCTCGCCTTTAGGCCGTGATGAGAAGGTCGTTCCTCTCACGGGGGCTTACCGTGATTGACACTAACCCACCGCGTCGGGTGGTGTTCTTGAGAAGAGTACCTTTCATACGCCCAGTGGCCGCTCAACCCTAACCCCACCCAAAAGTTTTGCCGGAACACGAGCCGGCCTTGTCGACTCACACGACATCAAGATATCACGATACCGCCTTCGAGGCGCACGATCTCACGATGTCCATATAGTTAATAATGTCAAGACTCACTGAATTTTACTGTTATCAATATTAAAGTTTTATAGTGACAGTTCTGCAAAACAGAAACGGGTCGAATGACCGTTTCCGTAATTTCAAATAATGACGATTACGTCCTTTTTGTTCTACTTGCTACAGAAACGATTTCTTTCTCTAGTTGTTTAAATTGGGGATATATCGTATAATATACCGTTGGATCCCAAATTTTGTCCTAGTCATGATGGTGTCAATTTCTCTCTTCATTTCGCGCCTAAATTTTGAGTTATTCAGCAAAACATAAAGATGGCGCAAAAGTATCGAAACTTCGAAAAATCATATAAAACCATATACTTGCCTGGTTCTGGCGTTCTTAGTGTCGTTGGAAACGTCTTGATGAATACTACGCTACAGAGGAGACGGTTCGCTGTTTTGATGCCGGTTTTGGGGTCCAGGTGATAGCTGTGAGGAATGTGATTATCTGCGACGACGGTTATGAAATATTAGGCTAAATGCGGTCAGGGTATTAAATATTATGAAATTATACCTAAACTACATACTGCTAACATAATAAACAACTTCCTACTTATCATGAATATGTTAGAGCTTAGGTAATATAATAACTAATATGACACAACCTAATATATACCTTACTGTAAAAACTTATTTAACGTAGACCTTACTGTTATCACATGTTCACAGAAAGCTACCAGTTTTAGTAGGCTACTGCTCCTATATGAAAGGTGCTGATCATGTTTGGAAAGGTACAAATCTAGGTGCCCTATCAAACTAAAGACTCTCAGTTGGGCACTGTAGCAGTAACTACACTAACCCAAATATATATGAACATATGAGAGAATAATAACTCAAAACTTAACTCACAGTTTGGTGTCTTCACCCTTCGTTGCCGTTGGCAGGTAGGGGTACCGCGGGGTGAATTCGGTGGAGGGACTGCACAAGAGGCGTCGGGCTGCTGTGAAGGAGGGAGGGTGCCGTGGGGAGGCATCGCACGGCAAGGCAGCGGCGGCATCATAGCTTGCTGCAGAGGCTGCGACCGTGGGGTCAAGCGGCCGGTCTGGAGCGAAGGGGAGGCAGCAGCAGGGAGAGCCACCGCATGGGGAGCCACGAGAGTGGTGGCAGTGACCAACAGCGGCATCGGGCTGCTACCAACGGTCGTGGGGCAGCCGGCATGGGGGGGGTCTCCGGTGGCAGGTGCGGGCTGATGGAAGATCGAACGGCAGTCCGCTGTAGGAGATGGCTGGAGAGAAGTTCGAGGCGGGGGATGGTGCACGGCCTGTCGGGGAACTGGGAGGAGAAGGGCGGACTAATGGCGGTTGTCGAGGCAAGGCGTTGGTTGTGCGGCCGTTGGGTGAGGGCACCGGAACAAGGCGAGGGAGATGGCCGGCGCCCAGGCTGGGGGTCGGAGATCGGGAAGAGTCGGGGTTTTCTCGGAGGTGTGGGCGAAGGGAAGGCGCCTGGGATAGGCGGACGTCGAGAGTTGCTGTGGTTTTTGTGAGGGGAGGCGGTGGAGAAGGAGAACATGGAAGAAGACGGCTGCGAGTAGCTCTTCGGTGTGGAGATATATGATAGGGGGCGGCTGGTTTTTTGATAACCCTAGTATTCTCTAGGGTTGAAATAATTGGGGCAAGAGCACGTGAGGGTCCTTTAGGGTCTTATTTCTACCGGTTTGTTTGTATAAAAAATTTAATAGGATTTCAAGAGACATCATGTGAAAGCCTAGAAGACTAAGGGTTTTCAAATGTGTGCAGGGAGTTACGAATGAATAGCACGTGAATGGGTTTTAGTCCATAGGGTGTTTATTATATAAAAAATAGGGTTCTATTGTGTGGGGATTGAGAAGAGCAGTAAGAAGCACATGAACTAGGCTAGGGCCTAGCTTAGTTTTCTATCTTTTTTTTTGATTTAGCCTCACACCCAAGATGTGTGCTGCGTGTGTGCGTTAATGTTAGTGAGTGCGGCTAGTGGGTTCGGCCATAGGGTAGGTTCAAACGTGGGCTAGGGTTAGTGCCTAGTTATAAAAGGAAATGTTTTGAAATAGGGAAGGTTTAGAAATCTTATTAATAATAATAGTACTAAATGAGTTTAATTAGGGGAATTTAGAGCTAGTTAATAGGTTAAATGGGCTCTAACATGGAAAGTTTTCATTTGACTTTTTAACATTTGAAATTCAAATTTTGAATTTGAAAGTTTAAAAAAAATGTTATTTTTAAAGTAATTATTTTAAAGGATTTAACCAAATAGTTTAAAATATTGCTAATTTGAAAAAAATTATATTTATAGTTGAAGGATGGAAATGGATACGGGCACGTGTACAGGTACGGAAACGTCTAACTACGGATATAGAAGAATAATACACGAGAGGAAAACAGATAAATTGTATCGGTAAAAATTGGTCGTTACATCAGACCCACCTTAAAATGATTCCGTCCTCGGAATCTAATCGGCTAAGACACTGGGAACGTAAGGGTAGCGCTCGTACCCCTTCTTCTAATGCACACACACCATAACTAACTATCATGCCATATCCAATAATATTTCTAATACTAACATCCTCACCAATAATATTACCACTAATAATACCAGTCAACGTCTATGCTAATAGTAGTAACAATACACATACACACATTACTAATTACGTATTAACATACCATGTTTAATATAATATCACCTTACAAATACAATCCAACCGATATTATACTTGGGCGTATAATAACACGCTACTACACAACCACATCAATTTACTAGCAGTAAGTGTGCCATCACCATGCACACTCACAATCTATAATAATATAGTATTACAAGTCACTCAAACATATCACTAGCACATAAATATAACCATTCTTAATCGGTTACCACTTCAATCGTACAATCACATACCGCTTACCACATTATAATACATATCACTACACATATATACATGCACGTTTTACCCTACACCAACACAGATTCATACAAGTCTTACTCCTAGCACTAGGGTCGTCGTAATCTACCCACCTTAGGATCAACTTCGTTCTCAGACTTACTTATATAGGCAGACATAGGGGTGAACGGACTTAGACACTAAAGTCGTTCTATCCTGAACACACATACATTATAAAGAAACCATATACATCCATATACACACTTAATCATATAGCACACACTTTCAAATTCCCATACATATATCAATTTCACATACGTATACATACTCACACTACGCCACTCTTATCCCGTCTCTATATAGGTCACATATACACTCACCGGCATACACAACCATGGCAATCTACATAGGTAAGTATACTATTTCATACATTCACATATACGTAGTCACAATCATACGGCTATGCATACCTCCTGGTATACACATGCTCACACATCATCCCGTAGGGGTAATATTATAATCTTATTATGCATGCAACACACTTATTCATACAATACATATATATATATATATATACACACACACACACCTATAACTAACCGCATACATATATAAGCACAAGTACACACGGACATGCTATCACACAATAAATCTGCACGCACAACTATGCGTATACCTATTAACATTGCACTCAACACGCATATCACCATACTAGCATCCAATTACAAACATTAATAAGTACAACTTTGGTACACATACTCCTAGTAAATGGCCAAAGCTAAATCTAATATTCCTATAATGATATAGTCAATTACTTGCCTAAGTATAAACTTAACACTTACTATTCTATACCCGCCTACATACATATATATCACAAATTACCGTACATGCACATATGACACACTAGACAATCACTCCATAGTAATATCCTAAGGGTAAACACACTCATACATGGGTGGTGTATAGAGATTAGCATACGCGGGCCCTCAGTCACTATCTATATACATGCACCACAACACCACAATCAAGCTAATGGTCCCACTATACTTAAACTAAAGCTGACATAAGAAAAGATAAGCTCTAATGTGATAACTAAGCAAGGTGCAGGAATGAGGCAACGAGTTAATGTTGTGATGGACGGTTTCGAATGTGACATGGGTAAGAGGTAGTTTGGTTGGGTGACAAAAATATTTATGAACCAAGGTAAGAAGATAAGGATGATGTGTGTAAAAATAATAACATCGTAAAATAGCTAACATATGTTACAAGTTAAAATGTAGAATGTGACTAGTCAAAAAAAGGTGGAGAGTATTATGGGCCTAGTGATGTGGTGCTTGTTTTGCAAATGGAAAATGGGTTTAAAAAAATGTGAAGGCAATGATTTTTGAAACTGACACACAAGGTTTTGAAGTTCTATTTAACTTAGTAAGGTATATATATATATATATATATATATATATATATATATATATATATATATATATATATATATATATATATATATATATATATATATATATATATATATGAGGAGGGATCAAATGACCCCCAAAAATAACCCCCAAAAATGACCCCCTGCCAAAAATCATATGCCCCCCATTTTTTCGGAAGATCCGAACCGTTCATCTTGATCTCCACCCTCTAAATACCTGACCCACCAATTTTCAACCCGATCCCATGTGTTTTGCATGTTCATCCATCCGACCCAAATTTAACGGTTTCGCATGAACAGAACTTTTGCGAATGGTTGATGAACGGGCAAAACACATGGGATCGGGTTGAAAATTGGTGGGTCAGATATTTAGAGGGTGGAGATCAAGATGAACGGTTCGGATCTTCCGAAAAAATGGGGGGCATAGGATTTTTGATAGGGGGTCATTTTTGGGGGTTATTTTTGGGGGTCATTTGATCCCACCTCTATATATATATATATATATATATATTTAAAACTATATAGAAATAACTGTTTTTGAAATATGTTGGTAAGAAAAGATGATATTTTGAATTAGCAAAATAGAAATAAAGGTTTTTTTTTCTTAAAGGAAGTTCATTACATGAGGAAAATAGAGTGGATATACAAGGTTATGCGAAATAGAAGTGCGGAGGATGTATGTTGGAAAACTGCTGTAAGATGGTAACTGAAGATCTTGTCGGAAAAGTTTCATAATCAAGGTTGGGTTTAAGTCGACCGAAGTGTAGAAAATCTAAGTGAAATTTTCGAAGGAATTTTAAACTTAGCGAAGAATTCAATAAATGCAATATCGAAAATACTTTCTAGAAAGAGAGGTTCAAAGTTAAAGATGGCGGATCTGAAGAGTTTATGTGAATCGAGGACAAGGATCAGGTTCGACGATTGAAACGTAAGTACGATTAAGAAGTACTCCATGAATACGCTACGATGGCTTCCTACGATCATTAACACGGAAGTGTAGTGATCAGAAAAGTAAAATCGGGGGAAAATAATCGTTGATTGACTAAGGTTTAGCACTAAGGTTCATCAAAGAACTAGACTGTGATAGGGAAGCCGAGGTGGTGGTTCAGAGAGGGTCAAGGTCGGAATCTTATGGATCTGGGATGTCTTACGTCTCGAAGCCTACTCATGCAGGAGTCTCAGGTTCGACTTGCACGGTGACGATCACTACGGTCGGTCGGGCCCTAGATTCGATAAATCCAAGCGAACGACTAATGAAGCTAATACGATCAGAGAAAAGATAGGGTGACTCCTAAGATTATAATACGAAGTTGTGGCAAAGGTGTCTAACTAATGAGCACGAGCATCTAACTAACTCTTCCTATCATCTGACATTAGGTTCCTATCGTGCTGAGACAAGGTATTCGAGTAATTTCGCGTACGAACTAACTCTGGATGTTTTGGCTAATGAAAAGTGTTCTCATTGTTCTGAATTTCGCAGTTGCAGGACCTGTATGGGCAACCACTAAAACCTGTAACGCCCCGCTTCCCAAAAGACACCGGAAGCGAGGGCGTTACGCGGTCCGCTTGAACTGGAGCGGTGAAGCTCGAGTTCAATAAGCGTCTGTGATAAAAACACAGAAAAGGGTCCTTGCATTTGCGTATCAGAACAACCAGAAAACATTTCATTAAATTAAATGGGCACTTCCAGAGTTGTTCGTACAGAAAATAAAACAACAGGGCCTCAACATGGCCAAATGAAACTACAACCAAACACTAATCCTACTACAAGTAACTAAACTAAAACTCAAAGCAATGACGGAAAAGAGACTCTAGTCTTCTACAGAAAACGTCTCGACGTCTTCGACAACTCTGGCTCTCCAAGTCAGGTGGTACTCAAGCTCTGAACCTGACATACATCCACAAACATGAATGTATGTCAGCTAGGGGTCTGCAAGAAAGAGTTAGCATCCCAAGGCGAAGTATATAACAAGTATATGAAATTTAGAAGCATCATTAAATTTAAAAGAAACGACTGCAGCAATTAACATTTAACAATTACAGAGCAGAAAGAAACAATCCTAGCATGCAGTTCTAGTCGATGGCAAGTTTAAAGTTAGATTCTCGGAGTTTGTTAGCATTTCAATATTCACGATGACCAAGTTAGCGTTACAATGACCATGTCAAGAATTCACATCTAATCTAGGGTTCTCGCCTTTAGGTCGTGATGAGAAGGTCGTTCCTCTCACGGGGGCTTACCGTGATTGACACTAACCCACCGCGTCGGGTGGTGTTCTTGAGGAGAGTACCTTTCATACGCCCAGTGGCCGCTCAACCCTAACCCCACACAAAAGTTTTGCCGGAACACGAGCCGGCCTAGTCGACTCATACGACATCAAGATATCACGATACCGCCTTCGAGGCGCACGATCTCACGATGTCCATATAGTTAATAATGTCAAGACTCACTGAATTTTACTGTTATCAATATTAAAGTTTTATAGTGACAGTTCTGCAAAACAGAAACGGGTCGAATGACCGTTTCCGTAATTTCAAATAATGACGATTACGTCCTTTTTGTTCTACTTGCTACAGAAACGATTTCTTTCTCTAGTTGTTTAAATTGGGGATATATCGTATAATATACCATTGGATCCCAAATTTTGTCCTAGTCATGATGGTGTCAATTTCTCTCTTCATTTCACGCCTAAATTTTGAGTTATTCAGCAAAACATAAAGATGGCGCAAAAGTATCGAAACTTCGAAAAATCATATAAAACCATATACTTGCCTGGTTCTGGCGTTCTTGGTGTCGTTGGAAACGTCTTGATGAATACTACGCTACAGAGGAGACGGTTCGCTGTTTTGATGCCGGTTTTGGGGTCCAGGTGATAGCTGTGAGGAATGTGATTATCTGCGACGACGGTTATGAAATATTAGGCTAAATGCGGTCAGGGTATTAAATATTATGAAATTATACCTAAACTACATACTGCTAACATAATAAACAACTTCCTACTTATCATGAATATGTTAGAGCTTAGGTAATATAATAACTAATATGACACAACCTAATATATACCTTACTGTAAAAACTTATTTAACGTAGACCTTACTGTTATCACATGTTCACAGAAAGCTACCAGTTTTAGTAGGCTACTGCTCCTATATGAAAGGTGCTGATCATGTTTGGAAAGGTACAAATCTAGGTGCCCTATCAAACTAAAGACTCTCAGTTGGGCACTGTAGCAGTAACTACACTAACCCAAATATATATGAACATATGAGAGAATAATACTCAAAACTTAACTCACAGTTTGGTGTCTTCACCCTTCGTTGCCGTTGGCAGGTAGGGGTACCGCGGGGTGAATTCGGTGGAGGGACTGCACAAGAGGCGTCAGGCTGCTGTGAAGGAGGGAGGGTGCCGTGGGGAGGCATCACACGACAAGGCAGCGGCGGCATCATAGCTTGCTGCAGAGGCTGCGACCGTGGGGTCAGGCGGCCGGTCTGGAGCGAAGGGGAGGTAGCAGCAGGGAGAGCCACCACATGGGGAGCCACGGGAGTGGTGGCAGTGACCAACAGCGGCATCGGGTTGCTACCAACGGTCGTGGGGCAGCCGGCATCGGGGGGGGGGGGGGTCTCCGGTGGCTGGTGCGGGCTGACGGAAGATCGAACGGCAGTCCGCTGTAGGAGATGGCCGGAGAGAAGTTCGGGGCGGGGGATGGTGCACGGCCTGTCGGGGAACTGGGAGGAGAAGGGCGGACTAGTGGCGGTTGTCGAGGCAAGGCATTGGTTGTGCGGCCGTTGGGTGAGGGCGCCGGAACAAGGAGAGGGAGATGGCCGGCGCCCAGGCTGGGGGTCGGAGATCGGGAAGAGTCGGGGTTTTCTCGGAGGTGTGGGCGAAGGGAAGGCGCCTGGGATAGGCGGACGGCGAGAGTTGCTGCGGTTTTTGTGAGGGGAGGCGGTGGAGACGGAGAACAGGGAAGAAGACGGCTGCGAGTAGCTCTTCGGCGTGGAGATATATGATAGGGGGCGGCTGGTTTTTTGATAACCCTAGTATTCTCTAGGGTTGAAATAATAGGGGCAAGAGCACGTGAGGGTCCTTTAGGGTCTTATTTCTACAGGTTTGTTTGTATAAAAAATTTAATAGGATTTCAAGAGACATCATGTGAAAGCCTAGAAGACTAAAGGTTTTCAAATGTGTGCAGGGAGTTACGAATGAATAGCACGTGAATGGGTTTTAGTCCATAGGGTGTTTATTATATAAAAAAATAGGGTTCTATTGTGTGGGGATTGAGAAGAGCAGTAAGAAGCACATGAACTAGGCTAGGGCCTAGCTTAGTTTTCTATCTTTTTTTTTGATTTAGCCTCACACCCAAGATGTGTGCTGCGTGTGTGCGTTAATGTTAGTGAGTGCGGCTAGTGGGTTCGGCCATAGGGTAGGTTCAAACGTGGGCTAGGGTTAGTGCCTAGTTATAAAAGGAAATGTTTTGAAATAGGGAAGGTTTAGAAATCTTATTAATAATAATAGTACTAAATGGGTTTAATTAGGGGAATTTAGAGCTAGTTAATAGGTTAAATGGGCTCTAACATGGAATGTTTTCATTTGACTTTTTAACATTTGAAATTCAAATTTTGAATTTGAAAGTTTAAAAAAAATGTTATTTTTAAAGTAATTATTTTAAAGGATTTAACCAAATAGTTTAAAATATTGCTAATTTGAAAAAAATTATATTTATAGTTGAAGGATGGAAATGGATACGGGCACGTGTACAGGTACGGAAACGTCTAACTACGGATATAGAAGAATAATACACGAGAGGAAAACAGATAAATTGTATCGGTAAAAATTGGTCGTTACACTGATGCTGATTTTGCCGGATGTAAATATGATAGGAAAAGTACTAGTGTCACTTGTCATTTCTTAGGAAATTCCCTTGTGTCTTGGTTCTCTAAGAAACAAAATTCGATATCTCTCTCTAGAACTGAAGCAGAATACATTTCCTCAGGATTAAGTTGTGCACAAGTCTTATGGATGAGACAAACACTTAAGGACTTTTGTATTGACTGTGGTACAGGCCCAATCATGGTTTAACCAAAGTGCTATATGTCTCTCCAAGAACCTGGTACAACACTCCCGGACCAAACACATTGATATTAGACATCATTTCATTAATGATCATGTCCTCAAGAAGGATGTTTGTCTAGAGTACATCAACAACCAAAACCAAATTGCCGATTTTTTCACCAAACCACTCAAGGACGATTCCTTTGTGAGGCTTAGGAGAGAATTAGGTATTATGGGTGAATCTGAACTCTAGAAGATCATTTTCATTATGTCAAGTATATTTCATCTCGTGTTATGATATGCTCATGTTTTAATCGATTTATTTGAAGTTATATATCACACCTTCATATTTGAGTATTTCCTCATGAGATATATAAGAATGTTATGCTTCTCTTAAGTGTTATATATTTGATTTGAATGGATATCATATATGATGATTGTATATGTGATTAGCATAAATAAATGCTTAGTTAAGATGCTTGCTTTTCTTAACTAGCTTGAGAACTCTTATAGATTTTCATCTAGGTTCATTCCAAGCTTTCTGATATCGATCAGATGCCTGGTGTAGTCGAACCAATGTCTAACGTATCAGATATATGTGTCTCTCAGATTTTTTTATCTGACCAGGCGTCTGATGCTGTCATACCAGACGTTTGAACCATTGTTCAGACGCATGTATATTGAACTCCAGACGCCTGGTAATTTGAAAGTCAGTTAGTCTATTTTTTCCGAGAGCAATCATCTTCTGATTTCACAAAATTAGATGTCTGATGCTGACTTACCTGATGCCTAAATAGTTCGTCAGGCGCCTATTGGTCCGCTACAAACACACAATCTTCATAACTTATGATTTACATCTACTTTATTCTTCGGACCAGACGTTTGATGCTCTTGGTCCAGACGAATGGTTTTGTGTAACCTTAGTTGTCTCTTTAATTCTCCAAACGGCTAGATACTCCACTCCAGATGCCTGTCAAAGGATTTTAAGCCATATCAATTTTTGATCCAACGGCTAAGATTTCTTGTCCGATCGATATAAACCCCGATTCGCTCGATTAGGGCTTAAGAAATCAATTTCATTCGTCTGCCCCTTCGTATGCTTCCAACAAGCCGTCGAGCATTCCCCAATCTGCCTAGGGTTAGTTCCATCTCTAATGAACCTCCATTCGATCAATCCACGTTCGCCAGTTTCTAGGTTCTTTGCACCACAAGTTTTTCTTCAGTCATCTTATTTTCAGATTAAGTTGGTAACTTTTGTGGATAGTGTTTAAGGATTATACGTTTCTCCCCATAAACGAGCTAGAAAATTTACAATCACCATCAGTGAAGCCTTTGCTCTCACAAGAGAATGAGAACATACTCCTCTGACATTTGATCCACCAAAGTCATTAACTCGTCCATTGTCATATCCTCAATATTTGACGACTGAGGTTCCGTCGCCAGAATCTCATCAACCTGTTTCTAGAACTCATTGGTCCAAGAGGACCATTTCTCTTGATGCCTCGCATCAAGTAACACTGTCTACGGAACAACCATATGATCAACATTCATAACCATTTTAGCAATTATCCTCTGAGCACTCCCCAGCTCACGATGATTCTCATGCTCATTCAAACTCTCTAGTTCCTGAAGACCCCCCTTAAGGTCATCAGAAATAGAGTTGAATTTCTGATCCATGACTTTCTTCATCAAGACAGTCCTCTGAATTCCCTTCGTGTCGCCCCAGAGAGAGTTCAGTTTATCATCACTGGTCTTGGTCAGGACCATGGTCAGATCAGTAATTTTCACCGACTTATTTAGCACGACATGCGTCCTCCCTCATATCTATCATCCTCCTCCTAGGTCCCTGAGGATTTACTCAATGTATGTGAGAATTTGAGTTCAGTCTATCTGGCATCTGGAATGTGGTTACGCAGATGCATAGCGAGCTCATGTTTGTGAAAGACATGGTTACAAACATTCAGGAGAAACTAGACACACTAGTGCCAACACCAAGAGATATCACTTTTCTTGACCCACCAAGACCCAGTGGATCTCGGTCACCACCACCTCCTGCTGTTTGATGATGTTCAGGTCTACCACAAGCCTCTCTCCATCCTAGAAATGTATTTTTGTACTTCAGTTGAGAAGAGACCTTGTGAGGATATATTTTGTTCTTTTTGGGCTTTATTAGGTTATATGGGTGTTTAGGGTTATGGTTGGTATACTTCTTAAGTATACGGTTGTCACATCATTTTTGTGTGACGTTACTTGTAAATGGTGTCACATTTTGTTGTATGTGACATATAGGTATATTTTGTTTTTCGTTGAGTGATGAAGTTGTATTTTGTTACATCGCTGTCATCATATAGATATACATATATATGAAACTTTAATGTTTATTGGAACTGTGCCATTGTGTTCCTTAAATATTCTTTTTGCACTTCCAATATGAATATTGATATTTTTCCATATGTGATTTTGATGATTTATGTTTAGAAAAATGATTTGGTGATACACTTTGATATATTTCATTTTTTGTTTCGTATCACCTTAATTATTTACCATAATCACTAATTCCTACGTTTTGTATTTGTTTTAGCACTAATTGTTGTTGTTCTCTTCCTCCCACTCTTTTTAGATTATGACAAAGCGGAAGAGAAATAACCACTGTCTGATAATATTCATGTGCCATTTACAAATTTAAAACAATTCCATGAATCTTATCATTTCAAAAATCTAGTTTTGAACTATTGTAAGATTCAGGGGGGTATTGATATATGAATAAGAATCTATTCCCACATTCCATTTTAAATTGGTTACAATAAATTTGATTGACTTGATCTCCATATTCATGCTTCACCTTTCTCCTTGTGTATCACCCTATATCTCATGCCTAGTGTATTCATATATATGTTGATGACTTTAATGCATATAATACGCAATTATTGTGATACACATATCATTAACTTGCATTAATGATTCATTTTTCATATGATTATTTGGACTAAAGTGTTTGTCATCAATATAGGGGGTGTAAGTATTTTAAATTCAAGCACAATTATTATTTATGGTTATGTTTGTTTGTCATTATCAAAAAGGAGGAGAATATTGAATATTGCATCCCCCAATGTGATTTTGATGATAAACAAACATAATTAATTTTGACTAATCCCCATATTTTGTAGTTAATGAAAGCATATTCAATTTAGATAAAGTCTTATCAAATGAAGACGATGAGTTGGATCATTGAAGCAAGGACATCAATCAATGAAGCATGGAATCCAAGGAATAGACGCAAGGAAATCAAATGTTGGACTCAACAAGTCCATTGGAAGTCTTCAAGGAATTGAATAGGAAGTAAAGAGGATTAATGTGTAAAACTCTCTCATTCTTTACTTCATCGTCAAATTAACATGTTAAGCCTTTAATAGACTTTATAGAATCACCTTCATAACACTAATAACACTTTAGATCATTTATCATTGAGTCTCATAGGGTTAGAACTTGTATAAGCTTGAAGTAGAGCCTTTCTTGATTGTTCTCCAGATGCCTGTCGAACATGCACAGTCAGTTCTTAAAATCCTACCAAGTACAGACGCTTGAAGTTCTCATCCCAGACATCTGCATAAGTATGTCAGACACATGTATGATGAACTCCAAACGTTTGAAAAATTCGAGCTGATCTTCTAGTGACTCAGCCTCTGCAGTCTGAATGAATCAGGCATTTGAAGTTATGTTACCAGACATCTGCACAATGTCTCAGGTGCCTGTATGATATAGACCAAACTCCTGGTAAGATATGTGCAAACTTTCAAGTAGCTAAATCTCTACAGTCAATCTTGGTCAAGCATTTGAAATTATGTTGCCTACCGTTTTATAGTTGATCAGACATCTGGATGAAGAACATCAGACGTATGGTTATTCGGACCAAAAATTCCAGTAACCTAGTTTTTCACTGTCAGTATGATCAGGTGACAGATGCCTTTGAGCCAGACATCAGGTAGTGGACCAGGCGTCTGGGAAGTCTTATTCAGATGGCTGTCAAGTGTCTATTAGACTGCATTAATGACTCGGTCAGATCTAGACAATAGGCATCTGGTCTATCTACTTCATTGAATACACTCTCAAGTAATTGCAAGTCATTTATTCTTCTAAAGAGCATTCAAGAGCATTCAAAGCCATTCAAGCTCAAGCTCTAAGTTTCAACTTGTCTCCAAAGCTTTAAAGATCAAGCTTCTAGCATTCATTACTAATCATCTTAAGACAAGTAGTAGGTGCTCATTCTCTCATCATTTAGAACACATCACACACACCTTCTTGCATCATTCTTCAAGTTATTATCCAAGGCATATGTTGTGTAAATTATTTTCATATTGAACATTTCGGTTCTCTTTTCTCTTTGATATTGAAGATATACTCCCGGGTTGTGAGAGTGATCTATTCCCGGGTTGTGGGAAGTGGAAGAAGAAAGTGTATTGGTTTTACACTTGCCAGTTTTTGGCAAGTGGGTATTAGTGAAACTCTAATCACTAGCGGGTTGGCTAGTGGGTTGCTGGGGTAGGATTCAAGAGAGTTGGGAAGACTCGGTGAATTCGAATCAGGGTGAATCTGTTGTTTGTGGTTGTAATCTCTGTGTTGTTGTTCTCTCTTTACTATTCCACACTAAGGTTGCTTATGGTTTTTATAATTTGGCGTAATTTCCTTATTATCTTTTTAAAACACTATTCACCCCCTCTAGTGTTTCTCTCTATAGTTTCAGATCATACACTACCTTCCCATGTTGATGTAGTATGCAACAAATGTCCCTTCCCAGAAGCATCACTATACATCTTAAAATCTCATGTCCGATCGGGGATGGTTAGCACTGGTGCATTTGCCAATGCAGCTTTCAACTTTTCAAAAGCTTGGGCAACTTCACCTCCTTTCTTGTAAGTCGCATCATTGGTTCTGTGATCTTAGAGAAGTCTTGAATATAGCACCAATAATATCCTGCTAACCTAAGAAAACTACTGATCTCAGTAACTGTTCGAGGGGCTAGCCAGTTTCTGACTACTGCCACCTTCTCTAGATCTACAGATATACATTCCATAGTGAAAATGTGACCAAGGAATGCCACTCTTTCCAACCAGAATTCACTAAACTTAGCATACATCTGATGGCTTCGCAGGGTCTCCAATACTATCTGCAGTTGCCTCACATGCTCTTCTCTTCTCCCCGAATACATCATGATATCATTAATGAGTACCACCACATACTTGACCAAGCACTTATAGAACACTTGGTTCATAAGGATCATAAATTTCGTCGATGCGTTGGTCACACCAAATGGCATAATCAAGAATTTGTAGTGGCCATACTTGGTTCGAAAAGCTGTTTCTTCTTCTTTGTTTTGCTCTCGAGCGCAGGCGAAGGGCTTCGTCGGAAAACGGAGGCGGCTGCGCGCGGTTGTCGAAGACGGTGGCTACGGGTCTGTGGTGCGAGCGGAGATCGCGGCTGGGGACGGCGGCGACGGTGAATCGGGCGGTGGCGGGTGAATCTGAAGGCGGCGGCGCTAGGCGATGGTGATGCGATCGGAGCGGGTAAAGGGGCGGCGCGATCGGAACTCGGGGCAGCGGATCTGAGGCGTCGGCTTCGATCTGAGGCGCTGGGCAGCGGCGCGGCTTCCAGGGCTCGGCGGGCTGCGATCGATGCGGGCGGCGGCGCTTGGGGAATCGGGCGGTGCAGATCGGAGGGTCTCCGGGTGTGCAGCAGGCCTCGTCGACGTCGAAGGCTGCAAGGCAGAGGACCAGAGTGAGGGGAGCTCGATGTGGCTTGGCTCGACTACGAGAGACGTGGTCGGAGGGGCCCGGGGACGTCGGGATGGGGCCGTCGGTGACTTCCAGATCTTGGGGCTGGTCAGAGATCGGGCTGATGCGAGGTGGTCGTCGACGAGGGGAGAGCGCCGTGAGGGTGGTGCGACGTTTCCGGTAAGGGGAGGTGGTGGCTTGAGGAGGACGTCAGTGTTGATAGGAGACAGTCGCGGTCCACGGGCTGAGGCTGATTGAACGAGAGGAGGGAGGCCGTGCGGAGGGGATCTCGTCGGCGTGATCGAGAGGAGACCGGTGGCGAAGGGCGACTGCTACGACAGGGTGGGTCGGGTTCCTCTGTTCCGAACAGGGGAAAGGGGGTGGAACAGGGGAGAGCGATAGGGGGCTTGTGGCGGAGATTGGGCGGCCTGGGTTGCTGAACTTGTGGCTACGGCAACGGATGGCCGGAGCGTTGGCTTGCCTTCACCGGAGGGAGTCGCCGTTCTGTGCGCGCGAGGGGGATGTCTGGGCGGCTGATTTCGGCGAACTGGAGATCTTTGCGCCGGAGGGAGGCTGAGAGCTTGACGATGAGGGGGCGTGGTGGCGGGAGGCTCCGTGTTGGGCTACTGTCGAAAGGGAGAGGGAGATGGCGGAGGGAAGAGGAGCAGAGCAGGCCGCTTGGAGGGGCGTTGCGAGAGGGAGGAGATGTGAAGGGGGCGGCTGCTGGTGTTGTAGGGGAGAAGAAACAAATAAAAGAAATACCCTAGGGTTGTGTAGGCTCACGCGAATGAAGAGAGCCTAGGTTTATTTATTTCATTGAATAGGTTTTACTAGTTAAGAGCTAGGGTTAATTTGGTAGTAGGCTGTGCGTGTGTGTAGGGGTGCGTGAGTTACGGGGTTAAGAAAACTAGGAAACGTTTCATTTTTTATATATTAAGGAATGTGTTTTAAAACTTTGTTTTAAATACCATTATTAGGGAAATTATTAGCAAGATAAATAGGAAGGTTGAATAACAGAATTAATAGGAAGAGATAATTGGTTTGATGAGGGGAAGTTTCTAAAATAGTTGTAATTTAAATAGGGTATAAAATAGAAACAATTTTGAATTCAAATTTGAAAATATTTGAAATTATCATCATTATTATTATTAAAAACATTTGAATCTCAAAAATTAATACCCTATAATAAATAACTACATGTATAATGAAGAGAGTTAGACATCAAATGTTAATAATAGAAGACATACATCAATAGGTCTCCACTCAAAAGTATCTGAAAAAAAACAGATCGTTACAATAGCGGTCTAGGCGCAAATTCTATTCTAGCTTGACAACGAAGCTAGAATTTCCCTTGTCATGCCATGTCATACAATTGCCTGTCATGTTTAATTTTCTTTAACGGTTGTCCATTTCATTTCAAATAATTGTCATGTGCATCCATTTTTACATATCATGTTGCATGTTGCATCGTGGCACACGCTACAAATCCTTGTACAAATCCGTGTTTCCGTGTTACCGGCTAGGCACCCGTTATGCGGGCATAACCCTACGCCATACGTGTTAAAAACACTTCCTGGCTCGTGATCTAGAAGCGAGCATTACGTGTTCGGGGGTAATGCCCTGGCTCGACACACGTGGAGGGGTAGGGATAAATGGTCACTTAAGCGTAAGAGTTGGCCCGTACAGCCACTCTAGCCAAAGGGCGGAATCTCAGTGCACGACGCGCCTACAATTCTTGTACTTGTCATGTATTTGTTTACTTGCCATGCCATGTTACTTTCCATGCTATAATCATGTCATAACATAAACTGCTGTTGTTTTCATTTCATAAAATGCAATGTCATACTTTACTCTAGAACTGCTAGGTTGTTACCACTTTTCTTTAGTTTCCTTGCACAAGTCTTGTAGACTTACTGACATGTGCCCCTTCTCTTTGGGTGACACATGTTAGTTGCTGAGCCAGAGATTGCTGTGGAGGGTGACGAGTTCGTGGAGTTTGTGCCCGATCCCGTTGCTGACGTCGAGTTCGAGGACACCGGTGACCAGTCCTAGTGTTCCTCCGCTCCTTCTTTGTTAGTTGTGTTGTTGTTCGGTGAGTAGCACCGTTGTTGTTAGTTTCCTTTGTTGGCCATGCTAGGCCTTTTTCCTTTGGACTCTTTTTGTTTGCCTGGTGGCATTTCTGGTTGTTGAATTTGTATCTGGACTCTGAGTTGAATAATTTTAATTATTTGTCTCTTCTTCTATTATTGTTATTGTTGTTTCCGAGTCACATTACAGGGACCTGCTACTTTGTGATAATTGACGCTTACCGGACTTGTGGCTTTGTAGCTTCAAGTCTGAGCGGACCTTCTCACGCTTTGCCTCCATATTTTTGGGAAGCGGGGCGTGACATACACTCTTAAGAGGGAAATCAAGCAGCTGATCCAGGCGGGCCACTTGGGAGGCTTCGTGGGAAACAGACAGGTAGTCCAAGGAGAAAGAGCCCCCCAAGAGGCACGAAGGCCGGAGCCGCCCGCGGACCACGGTCCGGAGGAGCCGTGCCCCCCGGGGTAATCATGCGCATCGATGTGATAAGCGGGGGGCCACCCCCAGGTGAGGTGTCACCCATGAGCATAGGGGAGAGTGTCCGACAGGTGATGTGAGCAGGCGCCAACAGCAAGTCGAAACGGAGAAGGATAAATCGACCCACTATCACCTTCGATGAAGAAGATCTGTGAGAGATTGAGTGTTCGCGTGACGACGCCCTCCTCGTCGATGCTCAGATCAGGACGGTCATCGTCAGCTGGCTCCTGGTCGACACCGGAAGCTCCTGCGACATCCTGTTTCTGTCAACAATCGAGAAGATGGGGTGGAAGCAGGCGGACCTAAGACCCTGCACGGGGCCCATTATCGGCTTCACCGGCCACACGATCCCCATGGTGGGGATGATCACCCTGCCAATGACTATGGGGGAGGGACAGAGGGTCGTCACCCGGGGGACACAATTCATCGTCGTCGACATCACGTCGGCGTACAACAGAATCATAGGGCGCCCATACCTGACGGCCATAGAGGTGCTCCCCAGCTTGCTACACCAGATGATGAAATTCCGGACTCCACGAGGGGTGGGACTGGTGCGGGGAAACCAAGAGCCACCTAGAAGCCGCGAAGAGGGGCCAGACAGGCGCCGAAGCCCGAAGCGAGCGTTGACGGTTCTCGTCCCTAACGAAAGGGAGGACTTCTGCGACCAGCGGTCGACCCCGGCCGAGGAGGTCGAAGAGGTACCCGTAGCCGCGGAGGGAGAAAAAACCATCTCCATCGGGACGAAACTCCCGGCCACCCTAAGGGCGGCCCTCGTCAGCTTACTCCGGGAAAATGTGGATATATTCACCTGGTCACCCGCAGACATGCTGGGGGTTGACCCGACGGTGATCTCCCACAGGTTGAATGCAGACCCAGGAGCCCGATCGGTCCAGCAGAAGAAGAGGAGCGCAGGGGGCGAGAAGAAGAGGGCGGCCGAGGAGGAGGTAGAGCGGCTCCTCAAAGCCAAGTTTATCAGGCCAGTGGACTACCCGGACTGGCTCGCCAACATCGTCTTGGTGAAGAAACCCAGCGGAAAATGGCGCATGTGCGTCGACTTCACTGACCTTAACAAAGTGTGTCCGAAGGACAATTTCCCCCTCCCGCGGATCAACCACTTGGTGGACCAGGCGTCCGGTTACGAGTTGTTACGCTTTATGGATACCTTCTCGGGCTACAACCAGAAACCCATGGCGGAAGAGGACGAGGAGAAAACGTCCTTCGTCACCGACAAGGGCACCATCTGTTACACTAAGATGCCCTTCAGACTGAAAAACGCCGGGGCGACTTATCAGCGGATGGTAGACCGGATATTCAGCACACAGGTCGGACGGAACTTGGAGGTCTACATCGACGACATGCTGGTAAAGAGCAAGAGGGCCCCAGACCACCTCGTCGACTTACAGGAAACGTTCCAAAGGGTCCGCCGATACAACTTAAGACTGAACCCTGCGAAGTGCATTTTCGGCGTGCAGTCGGGGAAATTCCTAGGCTTCATAATAACGAAGCAGGGGATCGAGGCAAACCCCGATAAGGTGACGGCTCTCGTCAACATGGCGGAACCACGGACGATTCGGGATTTGCAACGACTGAACGGCCGGATCGCCGCTCTGGGGTGATTCCTGTCGAAATCCGCGGAGAAATCGATCCCCTTCTTCAGGGTCTTGCGCACTGCCTTTGGTGAAGCAAAGGACAAAAGGAAGGTGATCCCATGGGACGATGACTGCGCCCGAGCGTTCGTGGAGCTGAGGGCCTACCTACAGAGTCCGCCGCTCCTCGCACGGCCGGAAGAGGGCGAACCGCTAGGGTTGTACTTGGCAACCAACAAGGAGGCTGTCAGCTCCGTCTTAATCAAGGAGGAAGGGGGCATGCAGCGCCCTGTATATTACGCCAGCCGGATTCTATGGGAGGCGGAGACTCGCTATAGTCCCATCGAAAGGGCCGCCTATTGCCTGATCACAACGGCTAGGAAGCTCCGACCATACTTCCAGGCCCATCCCATTGCCATCCACACCGACATGCCCCTCGAGAAGAACCTGAAGAGGTTGGAGCGGTCGGGGAGGATGCTCAACTGGAGCGTCGAGCTCAGTGAGTTCGATATAACGTACAAGGCCCGGACAACGATTAAAGGCCAGGCATTGGCGGACTTCGTGGTGGAATGTACCACGAGGGACGGCCCGGGAGACCAACTGGAGTCACCATCGGCGACCGCGTCCCCACGAGGGACGGAGGTGGCGGAACCCACAGAGCCCTCCCAGGGGGGCATGGACGAATTATGGACCATCCACATTAACGGCTCAGCGACGGGATCTAGGACAGGGGCAGGCAACGTCATTCAGACCCCCGACGGATGCTCGTTGGAGTACGCCTTGCGCTTCAACTTCCCGGTAACCAACAATGTCACGGAATACGAGGCGACGGTCAACGGGCTGAAGCTCAGTAAGGCGGTGGGGGTGACGAACGTGTTGCCCTTAGAGACTCACGACTCGTCGTCCAACAGATCCAAGGGAGCTTCGAGGCCCGAGAGGAAACGATGAAGTGCTACCTTAAGCGCATCCAGATCGAGCTCCGCAAGCTCAAGAGAGCGGACGTCCAGCACCTGCCCCGCTCTAACAACCTCCGGGCGGATGCCCTGTCCAAGCTGGCTTCCTCCTCCGTGGCCGAGATCGGGAAGGCCATCTACGTCGAAAGCCTACTGACCCCAACCATTGACGAAGAAGAAATAATGTGTGCGGGCACGGTGACAACGTGGATGACCCCCATTATGAAGTACTTGGAGATAGGAAACCTGCCCGAGGAGCGGATGCTGGCTAAAAAGGTGGAGAGACGGGCCCTATCTTTCGTACTCCTCGACGGAGTGTTGTACCGCCGCCGCCGCGCCAAATTCGACGTCCTGCCCTATCTAAAGTGCTTGGGTCCGGATCAGGCTGAGCAAGTCATCTGAGAAGTGCACGAAGGCTTCTGCGGAAACCACCAGGGCGGTCACACCATCGCCCACAAAATAATGCGCCAGGGGTACTATTGGCCGACAATGATCCAGGATGCGGTTCAATACGTCAAAAGGTGCGAGGCGTGCCAGAAATTCTGCCGACGTACGACTACGCCTCCGGCTAACTTGATGCCCATTATGAGCCCGGTCCCATTTGCCAAATGAGGACTCGACATCCTTGGGCCTTTCCCAAAGGCCTCCGGGGGAATAAAATATCTAGTCGTCGCCGTGGACTACTTCACGAAGTGGGTGGAGGCCGAGCCGCTGGCACGTATCACATGGATGGACATGAAGGGCTTTATCTGGCAGTCCATTATATGTCGCTTCGGGATACCCCGCTCGATAGTCACGGATAACAGAAGATAGTTCGATTGCGAAGGCTTCCGCGATTTCTATTTGGTCTGAGGGATCAAGCTCCATTTCGCGTCAGTTTCCCACCCGCAGTGCAACGGAATGGCGGAGGCCGCAAACAAATGCATCTTGAATCCTATGAAGAAAAAGGTGGACGTCGCCTTTGGGGCATGGGTCGATGAGTTGCTGGGAATCCTATGGTCCTATCGCACCACCCACAAGGCCTCAACTGGAGAAAGCCCGTTCATGCTGGCATACGGATCGGAGGCGGTCGTTCCCGTGGAAATTGGAGAAGAGACGCTCCGGTTAAAACTCTTCGACAAAGATATCAATGGAGAGGGGCTTGGCCTCAGCCTCGAATTGGTGGACGAGATAAGAGACCGAGCCCTGACGAACCTCGTCAGGCACAGCCAGAGGATGGCACGACACTACGACTCCCGGGTGAAGAAGCAGACTTTCATGATCGGCGACTTGGTCCTCAGAGACACCACCTTCAGACCCGAGACCGCCCTCCAGGGGAAGCTGGCCGCCAAATGGGAAGGGCCCTACAAGGTCATCGATATCATCGGACCAGCCATGTACATCTTGGCAACCCCAGACGGGAGTGAGCTAGCCCACCCTTGGAATGCGAAGCACCTGCTAAAGTTCTACCAATAGTTGTGAGTTTTTCTTCTGTATATACAAGATACACATCTGCCCACTTTACCAAATTTTGTTGTTTCCACCTGAGTGTTTCAAAGCCGAACCTCGAAACCTCTGGGGCAGGGCCAACCCTCGCCACCCAAACCAGAGAAGGGCACGGGCCGGGCTACGCGCCCGCTCCCCCCTCCAGAACTCTGGGGCAGGGCCAACCCTTGCCACCCAAACCAGAGAAGGGCACGGGCTGGGCTACGCGCCCGCCCCCCCTCGAGACCTCTGGAGAAGGGCCAACCCTCGCCACCCAAACCAGAGAAGGGCACGGGCCGGGCTACGCGCCCGCTCCCCCCTTGAGACCTCTGGGGCAGGGCCAACCCTCGCCACCCAAACCAGAGAAGGGCACGGGCCGGGCTACGCGCCCGCTCCCCCCCTCCAGACCTCTGGGGCAGGGCCAACCCTCGCCACCCAAACCAGAGAAGGGCACGGGTCGGGCTACGCGCCTGCTCCCTCCTCGAGACCTCTGGGGCAGGGCCAACCCTCGCCACCCAAACCAGAGAAGGGCACGGGCCGGGCTATGCGCCCGCTCCCCCCTCGAGACCTCTGGGGCAGGGCCAACCCTCGCCACCCAAACCAGAGAAGGGCACGGGCCGGGCTACGTGCCCGCTCCCCCCTCCAGACCACTGCGGCAGGGCCAACCATCGCCACCCAAACCAGAGAAGGGCACGGGCCGGGCTACGCCCCCGCTCCCCCCTCGAGACCTCTGGGGCAGGGCCAACCCTCGCCACCCAAACCAGAGAAGGGCACAGGCACGGGCTACGCGCCCGCTCCCTCCCTCCAGACCTCTGGGGCAGGGCCAACCCTCGCCACCAAAACCAGAGAAGGGCACGGGCCGGGCTACGCGCCCACTCCCCCCTCCAGACCTCTGGGGCAGGGCCAACTCTCGCCACCCAAACCAGAGAAGGGCACGGGCCGGGCTACGCGCCTGCTTCCCCCCTCCGGACCTCTGGGGTAGGGCCAACCCTCGCCACCCAAACCAGAGAAGGGCACGGGCCGGGCTACGCTCCTGCTCCCCCCTCGAGACCTCTGGGGCAGGGCCAACCCTCGCCACCCAAACCAGAGAAGGGCATGGGCCGAGATACGCTCACGTTCCCCCCCTCGAGACCTCTGGGGTAGGGCCAACCCTCGCCACCCAAACCAGAGAAGGGCACGGGCCGGGATACGCGCCCGTTCCCCCCTCCAGACCTCTGGGGCAGGGCCAACCCTCGCCACCCAAACCAGAGAAAGGGCACGGGCCGGGCTACGCGCCCGCTCCCCCCTCCAGACCTTTGGGGCAGGGCCAATCCTCGCCACCCAAACCAGAGAAGGGCACGGGCCGGGCTATGCGCCCGCTCCCCCCTCCAGACCTCTGGGGCAGGGCCAACCCTCGCCACCCAAACCAGAGAAGGGCACGGGCCGGGCTACACGCCCGCTTCCCCCCTCCAGACCTCTGGGGCAGGGCCAACCCTCGCCACCCAAACCAGAGAAGGGCACCGGCCGGGCTACGCGCCTGCTTCCCCCCCTCCAGACATATGGGGCAGAGCCAACCCTCGCCACCCAAACCAGAGAAGGGCACGGGCTGGGCTACGCACCCGCTACCCCCCTCCAGACCTCTAGGGCAGGGCCAACCCTCGTCACCCAAACTAGAGAAAGGCACGGGCCGGGCTACGCAGCCGCTCCCCCCTCCAGACTTCTGGGGCAGGGCCAACCCTCGCCACCCAAACTAGAGAAGGGCACGGGCCGGGCTACGCACCCGCTCCCCCCCTCCAGACCTCTGGGGCAGGGCCAACCCTCGCCACCCAAACCAGAGAAGGGCACGGGCCGGGCTGTTGGATATGGAAGACGTTTGTACACCCTTGTGGGGGATGTACGAGGGAATACGGACCTCGAACGTCGCGTACACGAAGTCGTGTGCGAAGGGAATCTGTTCCCTTGCGGAGAGGATCTCTGGATGAGTAGGAAAGTCGCATTATATATGCATAAGTGCATGCGACATATGGCTAATAAAGGGGGAATATCTTAAGCTTATGTTGTACCATGCATATGGTACAACTTAAGCTTATATGTATCATTGTACACCTTAGTTAAATTGTTCCAAAGGAACAATTTACCCTAAAATAACTACCTTGGGGGCTATAAATAAGACCCAAGGGTAAGCCATTTCTGAGACTTTTGCATGGCATTCATGCATGCATCTTCATTCTAGCGAAGCTCTGCCGAAATACTTCCTCTCCCTCTATCCAAGTTCTTAATCTAAAGTAGAGATTTAGATTGTGGATTTAGTAGCCTTACTCCGTTCGTGAGAAGACTCGATCCGTCGTGGTGAATCCGAAGGCAAAGTTCCGAGACTACCGTGCCGCATACGCAAGCGTAAGTCTCAACTTTAATTATCGATCCTAACTCTGTTTTGGCAGGATCCTACATTGGTATCAGAGCCATACGGGTTCGCCCCGGTCAAACCATCGCCCCGTCGAAACTATGAACGAGTCGTTGTCTTTTTAACGAATGGGTATCCTACCATTACGGATATGGTAGGAACGCTTCGTGACGGAGAGAACGCAGCGGTTGTTCTTTTCACGTTAGTGTCTCCTATCATTACGGATATGGTAGGAACTCTCCGTGACGGGAAGAACCGACCGTTCACGTAGTATGTTATTTTTCATTTTTGGCACACGGCCATTAGGAAATAACTAATTTCTCGACGAACGGGTGCTTCATCGACGAACGGGTGCTTCATCGAGGAAGATGATGGTAGTTATCTCCATCGAAGAAGAGGAATATTAGTGCATGTGCGCCATCGCCAAATGGGCTATGAAGGCTATGCACACCCCTCCACGTGCGGAGGGGGTTGGCTACGGCCAATAACCACCACGGCCACCCCTCCGGCGGGGTGTGCGGCAACCCCATTCAAAGGGGGTGGCCGGCCATGGCCAAAGGGGCCATGGCCGGCCAATGCCAAATGGCCTTGGCCATGACCGGACATGGCCAAGCCATGGCCGGACATGGCCAAGCCATGGCCGGACATGGCCAAGCCATGGCCGGCCATGGCCAAGCCGGCAGTGGCCGGCCAAGGCCTGGCCGGCCCTGGCAGAGGCCAGGGCCGGCGCCCTGGCCACTGCCAGGGCCTGGCCGGCCCTGGCAGAGGCCAGGGCCAATGCCCTGGCCTCGGCCAGGGCATGGCCAGCCCTGGCCAGCCTCGGCCAGGGCAGAGGCCCTGGCCGAGGGGCCAGGGCCCCTGGCCGGCCAGGGCAGAGGTCCTGGCCGGCCCTTGGCCAAGCCTCGGCCAGGGCAGAGGCCCTGGCCGGGAAGAAGTTGCAGACCAAAATTGGTCGACCAATTTGGTGTTTTTGGTCGACCAATCTGGCAGAAGGTCTGGGTCGATTGCAAACTTGCCAACTGACCCATACGGGGTGACAAAAGGCCTTGGCCAAACTCGAATGTGCCGATTAGCCCATACGGGGCTAACCACAGTGCCAACTAGTCCATACGGGGCTAACGTTTTAATGAAGTTTTTTGGGCTCTACTCCTTGAAGATTAGCCATAGTGCTCTACTTCATGCGAGATTAGCCATGTCATTGTGCTCTACTCTACGGAGATCAGCCAATGTACACATAACATTGTGCTCTACTCTACGGAGATTAGCCAATATATTTTCAAATTTTTTGAAAAAGATGTTTTTCAAATAGGTTATGTCCCGTCCTTAATCGGGATAGCGCAATTTAGAATTCCAAGTCCTACCACGATCCGGCCATGGTTATCTAACCCATGGGTGTGTAGAACAGGTCTCGTGGCTTGGCAATTGTTGCGCTAAAATTCTTTGCGCAAACTCTCACCTATTCCATTTTGAAAGATATGTTTTTCAAAGTATTTTTCCGCTGCTAATACCATACGGGTATTATTTCTGATTTCTTTTTTACTTGAGATAAGTAAGAGGGATACTTTGAAAGTTACTCCTAGATGGTAGTTGGGAACGTAGTGAACTTCTCGATTCTAGAGTAACATTTCAACGCATCCAAGGAACTTATCAAGTGTTTAAAGAATCGAAACTTTATGCATAGAATTTTGATCGTGTTTTTCATTCTCTTTGCAGTTTTTTGAATCAAATATGTCTACCGCTTCTAAGAACATTGTCGCAGAGCTTAACAAAGGTGAAAAGCTCAACGGCGACAATTATAAACTTTGGTCAATAAAAATCCAATATGTTTTGGAGGAGCAAGATGTGCTCGAAACACTCCAAAACATAATGGAAGAACCTGAGTTGGGCAATACGGCCCAACACAAGAGGGACCGGGAAGCTTATGATACTTGGACTCGAAAGAACAAAATAGCACGTATTACGTTACTGTCCGTAATGGACAATGACATAATGCGTCTATTTCGGGAATTCGACCTAGCCAAAGACATATGGTCCTAGCTAGAGATAAAGTTTGGTGGAACTTCGGTTACCAAACTCAGCTCCTTAAATATTCAATTTGATTCGTACAAGATGCGGCGAGATCATTCTATGAAAAAGCATCTCCGCCACATGGCGAATCTCATATCTGAATTGAAGGATGCGGGTGTTACGCTGTCTGATGAACAGCAGATCCAAGCAGTCATTCGTTCACTCCCAGATAGCTGGGATAACATGAAAATGCACCTCACTCATAATGAGTGCATTAAAACTTTAAGCGATGTATAGAAACACCTCGAACTCGAGGAAGAGCGGATTCAAGCCGCAAAACCAAGTGCAGAAGTGCACATGGACGCTAGTTCCTCACATGGAGGAAATAAGCGGAAGAATAAACGCTTAAGGTTTGTGAACGAACGAAAGCAAGAACCGAAAACTTCAAAGAATACTAAGAACAAAAGGTGGCAAAAGAATGTGCACTCAAAGAAGAAAAACTTGAAGAAGATCAAGTGCTTTAAGTGCAACAAGTACGGTCACTTCGCCCGTACGTGTACGGATGGAAGTGATAAGGTAACTTGTAGGGCTAGTTACATATGTGTTTCTAGTTCCATGTTTCTTGCTGAATCTAACTATTTTTGGTTGATTGATTTAGGGGCCATAGACCACGTAGCGAAGGACAGACGGTTCTTCGTAGAGTATCGAAAGATAACTCAAGGAACAAAGTGGATATACGTCGGCAACAACACACGTGTTAAAGTCAAAGGCGTCGGAACATGCAAGCTAGTTCTCGACAACGGCCGGAATTTATTATTGCACGACGTCATCTTTGCTCCAGATATTAGAAGAAATATCGTATCCGTGGTCATGTTAATGTCTTTAGATTATGAATGGAGGTTCTATAAACATCAGGTTGACCTTGTTTGTAATAGTTCTTTAATTGGGTCGGGTAATGTTTGTAATGGATTAATTGTTTTAAATACAATGTATGATGATTCTTCTTCCATTAATGAAAGTTTCCATTTGACAAATGCTTCTAATTCTGAATCTGAGATCATTTGTTGGCATGCAAGACTTGGTCATATTAGACCAACTAGAATGGATAGACTTGCCAAAAGTAGCTTGCTATCAAATGTTTCAAAAGTTGAAATGTCAACTTGCGAACATTGTCTTGTAGGGAAAACTTGTCGCAAGCCGTTTGGAACTGGCACAAGGGCCGAAGTTCCATTACAGCTTATCCATTCGGACATTTGCGGTCCAATGAATGTTAAGACAAGACGCGGGAAGTCCTATTTCATCACTTTCATTGATGACTTCACTCGTTTCGGTCATATTTATTTGATTTTCCACAAACATGAAGCTTTAACTTGCTTCAAAAACTATATGAGTTTAGTGGAAAATCAACTAGATCGCAAGATAAAGGTCTTGCGAACCGATCGGGGTGGGGAATATCAATCAACGAGTTTTAAGGAACTCTGTGATGAAAAAGGCATAGTTCATCAAATAACTATGCCTTATACTCCGCAACAAAATGGTGTTGCGGAAAGAAGAAATAGGACATTGATGGAAATGGTCCGATCAATGATGTCTCAGGCAAATTTGCCTATCACCTTTTGGGGTGATGCATTATTGACGGCAGCATTCATCTTAAACCGTGTACCCTCGAAATCGGTAAGTTCTACTCCTTATGAGTTGTGGAACAATAGAACTCCAGACTTAAGCATTCTAAAACCTTGGGGTTGTGCATCTTAAGCACATTTATCCTCTCACAAATATGGCAAACTTGGGCCACGTGGGAGGAAGTGTATCTTCATCCGATACGCTGAATACTCCAAAGGATATGTTTTCGTCGGTCAAGAGGACAATGGGGGTCTAATAGAATTCGAATCGAGGGATGTTGTCTTCTTGGAAAACGAGTTTCCAAGACAGGGTGAGATAAGTCAAGACTTATCCTTGTTTGAGACTTGGGATCAAGAAGGATCGGAACGTTCGAGTGGGAGAATTCTTGGTGAAGAAGAAAATACGTTTCAAACTTCACCAATGAATGATACGAACGATACCAATCCTATTCCGAGTGGGAGTGATGTTATTCCAAGTGGGAGTGATGTCATTCCAAGTGGGAGTAATCAAACTCAAACAAGACGTAGTAATCGAACGAGGCTAACACCTCTGAGATTTGAGGATGAATTTCCTCAAACATTTATGGCATTACTACAAGATGATGACGAACCTGCAAATTTCAAACAGGCCGTCACATGCCCTGCTAAAGATAAATGGATAGCGGCAATGGAAGAAGAACTTCAATCCATGAAAACAAACCAAGTCTGGGACTTGGTTGATTTACCTAAGGGACGTAGAGCCATTGGGAACAAGTGTGTTCTCAAAATCAAGCATAAGGCTGATGGCTCCATCGAGAAATATAAAGCTCGCCTTGTTGCGAAAGGTTTCACGCAACAGGAAGGAATAGACTACGAAGAGACTTTCTCTCCTGTCGTGCGTTTTACCTCCATTCGCTTAATTCTGGCAATGGTGGCTTGTTTGGACCTCGAATTACATCAGATGGATGTAAAGACTGCTTTTCTTAACGGAGAACTAGATGAGGAGATCTACATGGAACAACCAAACGGGTTTGTACAAGAAGAAAACAAACATAAGGTTTGTAAACTTCGTAAATCCATATATGGTCTTAAACAATCCTCAAGGCAGTGGTATATGCGCTTTCAAGAAGTCGTTTTGTCGTATGGTTTCTCCATGCTCGACGAAGACAACTGCGTATATATTAAGAGGATTAAAAACAAGTATGTAATTATGTATCTTTATGTAGATGACATACTTATAGCCGGAAATGATAAGCGTCTTATCTTGGATATCAAAGCTTGGCTTTCATCCATCTTTGAGATGAAAGACATGGGTGAAGCTGCATATATCCTTGGGGTTAAGATCTCAAGGAATCGTTCCAAGAAACTTCTTTCTCTCTCTCAAGAGACATATATAAAGAAAGTTTTAGAACGGTTTAATATGCAGGACTGCAAGCCAATTGATACTCCGATAAGCAAAGGCGAGGGTCTATGTTTGGAAATGTGTCCCAAAGATCCAAAAGAAAAGAAAGCTATGGAAAAAGTTCCAAACTCCAGTGCTGTCGGGAGTCTGATGTACACCATGATGTGTACCAGACCGGACATTTGCTATGCTGTTGGTATGGTAAGCCGTTACCAATCCAACCCAGGACAAGCACACTGAATAGCGGTGAAGAGGATATTAAGATACCTCAAAGGGACTGCGGACTATGCGTTATGCTATCAAGGCAATACCTTGAGACTCGAAGGCTATACCGATGCTGATTGGGCGGGTGATCTCGACGAGCGAAGATCTACTTCAGGCTTTGTTTACTTGCTCGGGAATGGTGCAATATCTTGGAGCAGCAAGAAGCAAACCTGCATCGCCTTATCAACCATGGAAGCCGAATTCGTAGCATTCAGCATGGCGGTCCAAGAAGCTGTTTGGCTTAGGAAATTCTTAGACAGGCTGACGAATGCCTCTGACTCGAGCACTGTTCCCTATACAGTGATAGTCAAGCTTCGATTGCCTATGTCAAAGATCCTAAATTTCATTGTAAGACCAAACACATAGACATTCGATTCAAGTTTGCGAAGGACTATGACAAACGGAAGGAAGTAGACATAGGATACATATCCACGCATGAGATGATAGCGGATCCCCTTACTAAAGCGATCCCCAGAGATGTGTTTTTTAAACACTTATCATCTATGGGAATGCGTAGGTGCTGAGCTGTATCATGTAATATTTCCCATGTCTATAGAAGATCAAAATTTAATTTGCATACAAGTTTCTTACAAATGATTTTATATACATTTGTGTTTAAGTCTCAGCTATTTTATTGTGTGTATGTAGGACAGATTAAGGTTGGCTCTCTCACATGAGCAACCGCCTTATCTTATCAGATGGATAAGATAGAGATGAGACTAGTTTAAAGTCAAAATCATTAGACAAATGATTTAGAGTCGTGACTTAAACAAGATAGTCGAATGAAAGATCTGCATCATATGGATGCTTACAAAAGATCTGAGATCTGTATCACAAAGATATTTGAAAGAGATCTCATAGGATTTTTTAAATCCTATCTGTCTTATGCAGGATGAGAGTCCGTGAATATTTCACGAGTAGTAAGGGGACTCAAAAAGATAGGCACTGTGGTGTCTGATCTTTCATCCGTACAACATCATTAAGACATACTCTCCCTGGGAAAGGAGTGATGTTGTAATACGTGTTCATACCACGTATGCATTTCGACCACTGAGTTAGTAGCAATAGTGTTTGCTATTATGTGAGACTCAAAGACCATACGGGTCTTAACTCTTACCCTCAAGGACTCCAATTGGTTCCTTTAGATTTGACGAGATGATCGCTATCTTAGCGTGTTACTAATGGGCTATGATAATTCAGCTCGGCGAGGCACGTTAGAAAAGCGAATCAAGTCAAGATCAGAAGGTTCGCAAGAAGAGGAAGATTGATTTCATATTCACATTTGGACTTTAATGATTCAAAGCTGGCCAGCCAATTGCAATCCAGATGGGATTCAATTGTTGAATATAAAGTATAAGAAATGTGAAGAAATAATCTAGGGTAAAGCATGCGTTGAACTACTCAACTTTGCACCTTCGAGGTCGTTGTGTATCTCTAACAAGTGCACAACAACAGACTCTACGCGCATGACGGTCGCACGGTCTATTTCTCGGTATGATAGATGAAAGAACTAAGAGAAAGACGTTCTCTTACAATCCCCTCAAGTGTGAGTGGGAGATGTTGGATATGGAAGACGTTTGTACACCCTTGTGGGGGATGTACGAGGGAATACGGACCTCGAACGTCGCGTACACGAAGTCGTGTGCGAAGGGAATCTGTTCCCTTGCGGAGAGGATCTCTGGATGAGTAGGAAAGTCGCATTATATATGCATAAGTGCATGCGACATATGGCTAATAAAGGGGGAATATCTTAAGCTTATGTTGTACCATGCATATGGTACAACTTAAGCTTATAATGTGCCATGTATCATGGTACACCTTAGTTAAATTGTTACAAAGGAACAATTTACCCTAAAATAACTACCTTGGGGGCTATAAATAAGACCCAAGTGTAAGCCATTTCTGAGACTTTTGCATGGCATTCATGCATGCATCTTCATTCTAGCGAAGCTCTGCCGAAATACTTCCTCTCCCTCTATCCAAGTTCTTAATCTAAAGTAGAGATTTATATTGTGGATTTAGTAGCCTTACTCCGTTCGTGAGAAGACTCGATCCGTCTTGGCGAATCCGAAGGCAAAGTTCCGAGACTACCGTGCCGCATACGCAAGCGTAAGTCTCAACTTTAATTATCGATCCTAACTCTGTTTTGGCAGGATCCTACACGGGCTACGTGCCCGTCCCCCCCTCGAGACCTCTGGGGCAGGGCCGACCCTCGCCACCCAAACCAGAGAAGGGCACGGGCCGGGCTACGCGCCCGCTCCCCCCTCCAGACCTCAGGGGCAGGACCAACCCTCGCCACCCAAACCAGAGAAGGGCACTGGCTGGGCTACGCGCCTGCTCCCCCCCTCCAGACCTCTGGGGCAGGGCCAACCCTCGCCACCTAAACCAGAGAAGGGCACGGGCCGGGCTATGCGCCCACTCCCCCCTCTAGACCTCTAGGGCAGGGCCAACCCTCGCCACCCAAACCAGAGAAGGGCACGGGCCGGGCTACGCCCCAGCTCCCCCCTCCAGACCTCTGAGGCAGGGCCAACCCTCGCCACCCAAACCAGAGAAGGGCACGGGCCAGGCTACGTGCCCGCTCCCCCCCTCCAGACCTCTGGGGCAGGGCCAACCCTCGCCACCCAAACCTGAGAAGGGCACGGGCCGGGCTACACACCCGCTCCCCCCTCCAAACCTCTGGGGCAGGGCCAACCCTTGCCACCCAAACCAGAGAAGGGCACGGGCCGGGCTACGCGCCCGTGCCCCCCCTCCAGACCTCTAGGACAGGGCCAACCCTCGCCACCCAAACCAGAGAAGGGCACGGGCCGGGCTACGCGCCCGCTCCCCCCTCTAGACCTCTGGGGCAGGGCCAACCCTTGCCACCCAAACCAGAGAAGGGCACGGGCCGGGCTACGCACCCGCTCCCCCCCTCCAGACCTCTGGGGCAGAGCCAACCCTCGCCACCCAAACCAGAGAAGGGCATGGGCCGGGCTACGTGCCCGCTCCCCCCCTCCAGACCTCTGGGGCAGGGCCAACCCTCGCCACCCAAACCAGAGAAGGGCACGGGCCGGGCTACGCGCCCGTTCCCCCCTCCAGACCTCTGGGGCAGGGCCAACCCTTGCCATCCAAACCAGAGAAGGGCATGGGCCGGGCTACGCACCCGCTCCCCCCTCTAGACCTCTGGGGCAGGGCCAACCCTCACCACCCAAACCAGAGAAGGGCACGGACCGGGCTACGCGCCCGCTCCCCCCTCCAGACCTCTAGTGCTGGGGCAACCCTCGCCACCCAAACCAGAGAAGGGCACGGGCTGGGCTACGCGCTCGCTCTCCCCCTCGAGACCTCTGGGGTAGGGCTGACCCTCACCACCCAAAACAAAGAAGGGTACGGGCCGGGCTACGTGCCCGCTCCCCCCCTCTAGACCTCAGGGGCAGGGCCAACCCTCGCCACCCAAACCAGAGAAGGTCAGGGGCCAGGCTACGCGCCCGCTTCCCCCCTCCAGATCTCTGGGGCAGGGCCAACCCTCGCCACTCAAACTATAGAAGGACACGGGCCGGGCTACGCACCCGCTCCCTCCTCCAGACCTCTGAGGCTGGGCCAACCTTCGCCATCCAAACCAGAGAAGGGCACGGCCGGGCTACGCACCCGCTCCCCCCTCCAGAACTCAGGGGCAGGGCCAACCCTCGCCACCCAAACCAGAGAAGGGCACGGGCCGGGCTACGCGCCCGCTCCCCTCCTCCAGACCTCTGGGGCAGGGCCAACCCTCGCCACCTAAACCAGAGAAGGAAACGGGCCGGGCTACGCGCCTGCTCCCCCCCTCGAGACCTCTGGGGCAGGGCCAACCCTCGCCACCCAAACCAGAGAAGGCCACGGGCCGGGCTACGCGCCCGCTCCCCCCTCCAGACCTCTGGAGCAGGGCCAACCCTTGCCACCCAAACCAGAGAAGGGCACGGGCCGGGCTACGCACCCGCTCCCCCCTCGAGACCTCTGGGGCAGGGCCAACCCTCGCCACCCAAACCAGAGAAGGGCACGGGCTAGGCTATGCTCCCGCTCCACCCTCCAGACCTCTGGGGCAGGGCCAACCCTCGCCACCCAAACTAGAGAAGGGCACGGGCCGGGCTACGCACCCGCTCCCCCCCTCCAGACCTCTGGGGCAGGGCCAACCCTCGCCACCCAAACCCGAGAAGGGCACGGGCCGGGCTACGCGCCCGCGCCCCCCTTCAGACCTCCGGGGCAGGGCATAGGCCTCGCCACATAACCACACCCCAGACCTGGCAGACCCATGATCCTTGAAAATACAAACTTAGGAATGAGCAGAAGGGCACATAAACCGGGACAAACCAGGCGTCAGGTCCCGAGGAGGCAGCCCCGATGTGACTCGACGAAACGAAAGGACGCTCGGGATATACGCCACCAATAATGACACGTCCCCAAAAGAGGTTCCATAAGCCCCACCTGGCAAAAGCAGTTTCCAATGGGCAAGATTTCGAGGAGCCCATTAATAATGCCAGCTCACCGCAGTAATTAGGGGGGAAAACGTCAACAAAATCCCCCTATAAAGGCGCCACTCACCCTCCCAAAAGATGGAGGGACAAAGATTTGGAAGGTTTGTGAAATCGGCCCCGACACCCCCCACCCGCTGGGAAACGGGTCGAGATGCCTCGCGCAAACAAAAGGGAGGTCACCGGCCACCAACGGTTCCCTCCTCCCTGGGCGGCGGTCGCTCCATCTCCACGACCTCCGATAGGATATTCCTCTTACAAACGGATCGCCAATAGGATATTCCTCTTACACAAGGAAAATCCACCTTTCACTCCTCCGTCTGCTCTAAACCAGATGAGACAGGGGAAGGTAGGCATCCGCTCCCCGTCGGTAGGAAAGGCAAAAGCCCCCCGAGCTTGCAGGCCTACACCTGCTCGCCTTCGACCTCTGGACGGGGGCCACGGCAAGGCTGCATCCCTGATGAAGCCAAAAGGTGAGTCATGGCGTGTCAGCCCGCCCCCGAACAATCGAAATCCGAACCCCACCCTCAAACCCAAACTGCGAGGCGTGGAGGGAGATGACAAAGCAATGGAGGGGAGGGGAGGCGGCCCGGTCGTCAGGAGTTCGCTTCCCTGGACAAATGCCACTGCAAGACAGCTTCCCTTGTGCATCCACCCAGCCGAAAAGACCTTGCAACCCTTCAGCACGGAGGGAGGGTGATCACCAAGGCGCCAAGAACAACTGAAGGTAAAAAGGCCCACCCCGCAGATGGTAACCTATAAATCCTGAGGTAGTTCATAGCAGGCGAGAATAGCTCCACAGCCCGCTCTCGGACCGGATCTTACTCCCCCAACTGGCAATGATCTAAGTCCTCATGTACGAACCATAGAAGAGTTCCTGTAAATTTAAATGAAAATGTTTATCCCTATCAAAGTTACTTTAACTTTCTGAGAATGCCCTAGCTTGAAACGATCCCCCTGCCAATGGCTGGGCGAGCTCACGAAACGGGGCCACCCCTCACGGTGGGGAAAGGAGGGACAGATCGTCGCGCTCCCCCCATACTAACTCAGGACGCCCAGGAAGTACATACCTGCAGATCGAACCCCCCGATACTAGGAAGTACCGACGCTTCAAAATGAGACCCCTCACGAACTAAAATCAGCAATACCTTTCAGACAAAGGGAAAGGGGGTTGAACCGAGGCCTGCTCTGCGGGGCCACTTCCGCCCAAGGCAAAATCCCCTCGCGACGGACACCGAGGGGTCAACCATACTATGGTTAGCCCCTGCCAGTGATAGGGCGGCATGTCTCATCCCAATCCGATCTGGCGATCCCCCGTCCCGCCCAAAGGTAACACGTCGACCATCAACATCCCCTTCCCCCAGACCTCGCGCTCTCGGACAAGGGAATGTTGGGGGCAATAATTTTACTCACGCAAGAAAACAAAATAGGTAACACCCACGATACAACACAGCAAAGACCGGCTTCCCAGGGGCGACACGCTCACCTCGATAGTGGCTACCCAGTGCGGACCTCGTAGCGACCAACTACCTGGGGCTGGCCACCCAAACCATATCTAGATTCCCCCGCCCCGATTAGGCCCATGATCCTCGAGAACTCAAACCTGGGAATGAGGACAAGGGCACGTAAACCGGGGCGGACCAGTCGCAAACTAGGAACCGTGAAACAATGCCTGTCGGATATACGCCTGGTCCCGATAAAGCAGCGCCACAATGCGACTCGAAAAAACGAAAGGACGCTCGAGAAACAGCCATCAGCAGCAACACACACCCCGAGAGGCCAGGGCAGACTAACCGCGTCAGATGCCGCTAGGCAAAAGCGGTTCCCAATTCGCGTGATTCGACGGAGCCCATTAATGGCGCCAGTCCCTCATATTATCCAAGGCGAACCCTTCCGCAGAATCCCTCTATAAGTACCCCCCTTCAGAGTTTCGGGACAAGGAGAAGATATACGAGAAGGAATCGCATCCCTTTACACCAGGTATGAAAAAGCCCCGGACGACCCACCCAACTACGGAGGAGGCTGATGTCCACCGACGGACCTCACTTCCTCTACCGGTGACCGCTTTCACTCCATGACCTCTGATAGGATACTCTCCTTACAAGCGGACCGCCAATAGGGTATTCCCCTTACACATGGGAAGCCCCGCCTGCTAGCCTTCCTCCTGCTCTAAACCAGACGAAACAGCCGGTCCGAAAGACTAGCAGCGGGCCGCCACACCCCAATTAGCATCCGTACCATGCCGATCCCCACCGGGTGTGAGGGTGGACACCCCCAACGAGTCTCCCAACGACCCACCTGCCTGCCCCCGACCTTCCCCTCGAGGCCAGCCCACCAGACTCCCCCCGGGAGGGCGATGCCTCCACCTCCACCTCGTCCTCCGCCCCCTCCAGGTTTCCCCCTCGATGTACTGGATCCACGGAGAGGCTGGGCAACCATCCAGCACGGCGACAGTGAGACAGAATACGATGAAGCAAGGGAGGGGAAGGAGGTTCGCCCGACAAACGGGGGTCAGTGCCCCCGAGGGGGGTCACAGCAGGGCTGCATCCCCGATGAAGCCAAACGGTGATTCATGGCACGTCAGCTCGCCCCCGTACAGAAAGGCAGAAGGAGTTTAGCGGTCAGTAGAAAGGAAGGAAGGCCGCCCTGCAACAGGGACCCTCTCACCCCGATGCAGCGGGTGACGAGTTAAAACAACCTCCCGACCCGACCACGGGTTTGGTCATACCTGCCCTATTGTTGTAGATACCATCAAGATCTCCTGTAAAGGCCGATGAATAATATTCCTCCCTACAGACTCCTCACCCTAAGCCCAAGCACACAATAGCTAGGGATTTTACCAAACACAGTGTGGCTAAAGCCCCGCAAAAATAACAACCAAGTTCGGTAAACACATCACAACAAAAACCATGGCCTTCTCAATAAAACCGGGTTCCCCCAACGTCTGAACCATGTTAGAAGGGGGTAGCGTTACGTCATCCGAGCCGAGCCGGGCTCCCGCCTCGTACTCAAATGCCGGGGGCAATTGTTATGACCTAAAGATCACAGGAGTTCGACTCTCACCCAGAACCACTGATATACCTCATTGACTCCCCCCTTTGCATAGGGACTGCCGGCCCGGAGGTTTGAGACTACATGGGAATGGGCACACCTCGCAGCGCCCCCCTCTCGGCCGAGGCGTATGACTGCTCTCGCTCGGCCCGCCAAGGGCAGTGTGCTTGGGGAACACCCAGACAGCGCGGCCTTGGACGCTGACAAAGGCACGTGCATATCCCTCCTCGCCAGCGGTCCATGATCCGCAACCGAAAAGGTGCGCGACCGGGCCGAACAACCCACGAACAGGTCGACCCGGCGATCCCCCGCGGTCCCCATCGCGCGGGGCAGCATCGCCGTACCCTTGATTCATCACGCACGATAAACAACCTAGCATAAGGACACGACTGACACTAGCATCGCCCGACCGTCAGACAAAGCACCCCCTGGCCGCTGCGCCCCCTGACACTTAATGCTTTCAGCCCTGACACCCTGACAAAAGTGCCCCTGACCATTTGCGCCGTCTGACAAAAGCGAGGCAGACACTCCTGTTCCTGATGCCCTCGTCCGAAGCTTCCGCTGACAGCCGGGCCAACTCAACACGTCGAGTCAGCATGCCAGGTCAGCCCCACCTAATCATCTCCCGTCAGGTATAAATACCCCCTCACTCCTTATGGTGAAGGGGTTGGCAAATTCCCTCTGAATCCCATTATTCACACACGAGAGCAAAGGTCGTCCATATCTTTGTTCTCCCACTTATAGCTCGTCACGTACGGTCGACACACCCTGAGTCCGACCTGCGTGCCCCGCCCCCGCTTTAAGTCCAGTTACTGACTTAGGCATCGGAGAGACTAAGGGTTGGACCCCAACCCGGCCTTTCTGACGAGTTGCTCGTTGTGCATGGTAGCTCGCCCCTTGGTCGACATCCACCTTCGGCTCCCGCCGCCAGATCCTCCTCCGTCGCATCCGGCGGGATTTGACTCAGTGGCCTACCCCGGCGGCAAGTGTAGCCTCTTCACCCCACTAATCACCTGTCAGAAAGCCTACCTAAACCCTCTTATCAATTTAACCACCGTGCCCTTGGTTCCCCATAATACAAATTCATTGTACGCGAGTTCCACCCCGCAACACATACCAATGTTATTTTGATGATGATCACAACATTATGTTGTTGCTCATGACTCTCTTGTTTTAGTCTCATAGTTACATTATAAGACTATCATTTTTGGAGACTAAACACTTGGTGTAAGGATGGACACCAAGAGGAGAAAGGCCAAAGCTTGGACTCAAGGGGTGCCAAATCTTGGAGATGATAGGGAGCATCAAGGCATCAAGATTGAAGCCATAGACTCTAAGGAAAGCAATGTAACCCATGTCATATTTCATTTATTGTTTTTCTCTCTTTGAGTCTAGGTTTAATGTAATGCATTGTTAGATGGTCTACTCATTCATGCATATGCATTTAACGATCTTAGTGAGCCTTAGGATTATCATAGAATCCAACCGAATAGGCTCATCTTGCCCAAAGACTCAATTGGAGTCTCTGGCTCTCCAACAGTCACCTAATGAAGGTTTTACAGTCGACTGGTTGGTTTCCAGTCGTCTGTCAAGCCTTCTACAGTCGACTGTGGTGCACTGCTTAAGTCAACCTTTGATTGACTCGTGCTTTTGGAAAAGTCGATTGACGGTCTATTTACATTCGCCTGTCTTCCAACAGTTGCCTGTGAATTGTTCATTAGTCGACTGTGCGCAACTTGCTTTGTCTGGGCTTCATCCCAGTTTGCTAGTCAGACGACTGGTTCAGTATTTACAGTCGCCTATCCATTTGACAGTCGCATGAATACTGGCTATCAGTCATATGTCTGCAAATAGTACGAAAGAGTGCATCTCTCTGTTTTATTCCATCCCCTGCAGCAGTCGCATGCTGAAGGATTTACAGGCACATGTCCTATTTACAGTCGACTGTATTGACTTCATCAGTCGACTGTCTTGACTCAGATTATAGCCGTTAGGAATTAATTACCCGTTGGACAGTCGACTATCATTTGTTCATCAGTCGACTGTCGGTGACGTTTTTGCCCAGAATCTAGCTGTTGCAGCTTTTTGTTTTTGGCTGTTTTCGGCTGTTTTCTTGGTTTTTGAGAGTGCTTATAGGGTTCCTATTTATATGAGAGGGCTGAGTTCATTAGAACTTCCTGATGCAATTGAAAATATTTAGAGATTAAATAAGCCACTCTCAAACTCTCTCATTTCGCTCTTAAAGCTCTAAATCTCCTTCATGCATTGAAGTCAAGCTCAAGGAAAATCATCCAAGTGCTTTCAAGCAAATCTCATCACTTGAAGATCCTCTTCCATGACTTGCATTCATCTATGAGTAAGTTCATCTCAAGGCATAGGTAAGAGTATTTGTTTTACTTTTTTATTTCATTAAAACCTTAGCTTTCTGTGTGAGAGTTAGTTACTCTCTAAGTGAGAGTATAACCTTCTGTGTGAGGGTTCATTGAGATCTCTCTGTGTAAGAGTATAACCTTCTGTGTGAGGGTTGGTTGAGATCTCTCTGTGTGAGAGTTTGAGTCTCTCTATGTGAGAGTATAAGTCTTTCTGTGTGAAAGCAAGGATATCTCTTTGTGGAAATCCTAAATCCTCTGTGTGAGGTCTTTCTGTATGAGAGTAAGGATTTCTCTGTGTGAGAATCCAAATCCTTTATGTGAGGTATCTTTGTGTGAGATTGTATTCACTTCTCTGTGTGAGAATTATAGTTGATATTGGTGTGGCTGGACGTGCCCAAGTTTGGGGAACTAGGGTAATTATCTTGTGTTTGCATTTGGATTGTTGTGGTGTTTAAATTCCTATTGCATTTATAATTCCGCATTTGCAAGTTTAATTTTTAAATACGCAATTTGTGTCTTTACACAATTCACCCCTTAGTGTGTTGTTGTTAGTATTGCAAGGTAAGGCGACCGCTAGGTCTACCCCCACTCCTCCAGCCAAGACATCGTCGGCTCTTCCGACACCACTGGCTCCAATTCTGCGACGTTGCCTTCATCAAGTTCGTCAAACCACCTCTCAACGTAGGAATTTGAAGCAGAAGAAGCAGAGAAAGTCCTGCTTGGATTGATAGGATACCTAGACAGAAAGAAAATGATCAGAGCTCCGACGGAAGCAGACGGACGACGGTGTGACGATCGACGGCATGACGATCGACGGCGAGAGCTCTCTGCAATGATGGGGGGAAGTGAAAATATTGAAAATTCATGCAGAAACTCCCTCTCGATGCCCCCATCTCTATTTATAGGGAGAGTCAGGCGATCTCAGCCGTCGGAGGCAGGCCATGTGGCGATATTTGGGCGAGACTAGCACCTCGACTTTCCCCCACGATCACGTCAGCCACGCGTCATGCTACGAATGGTCGAATGCCTCGATCCTCCCCCGTTGCCGAATCGCCATCATGACCTGAGAGATTTGGCGGTCAATTCAAATTCAATGCTGCCGACCAACCCTCGTCTAGTATAAGTACGACACGTCATCCGAGTTGAGCCGGGCTTGCCGTTTTGAACTCGAATGACGGGGAAAATTGTTACAGCCTTAAGGCCGGCCCAGATAATGAAGGCCTATGTATATTTAAAGCCCACGCGAACAGCCCTCTGACCATCCTGAATGAAAACATGATCGGTCCATATTTTACACCTTTTTTCTGCATGTTTTCACGCCATTTTGATTGATCATATTGCAATTTTCCCGAGTATTCGATGATATCGCGTTACTTTTCACTATTTCTTGTTTTTTGTCGGATTTCAGGAAATATGGAGCAATCGGGAGCAAAAATGAGCTTAAAGGACTTGCACATGTACCAGAGCGTCGCCTATGGCCCTATCAAGAAGCTAACTGTGTTGAAAGATGAGTGGAAGAAGAAGGAAATCGATGAAGAGGCGAGGAGGAGAAGAGTTGACTCTAGAAACAGGCCACTCGACCGGGTAACACAGCCCACTCGGCCGAGTGAAGAAGCGTATTCAGCCGGGTACAACTGATACGAAGAGATTTTGTGCCACAATGCACTTGACCGAGTGGTTACATCCACTCGGCCGAGCAGAGATCGCCACTCATCCGAGTGAGTCAGGACTTCTGAAAGAAATCAAAGCCGACTCTCTGGAATTCTGGGAAAAACATTAGAAGACCCTACTCGGCTGAGTAGATAAGCCCACTCGCCAGAGTGAAGAATCCCACTCGGCCGAGTGAAGAATTCCACTCGGCCGAGTGAAGAATCCCACTCGGCCGAGTGAAGCCGATGACACGAGCGCCCAGATTTTCAGACAGCCTTCCACTCTTTTAAAATTTGCTATCATTTTAGAGGTCAAAATATTTTTCTCATATTTTTTATGGATAGTACACTTCATGACGGTTCCAACACCGCCAAGAACGAGCCAATCGGAGATCGGATGAAATCTGGAGAATTTTTGCAAGTTGATGCTGCAGTGCTGGAATTGACGTATCAGCGTCACTCGGTCGAGTGACACTTTCACTCGGCCGAGTGAGTTTTTCACTCGGCAGAGTGACCAGTTTTTGACTATTTTTGACAGAGTGCTATTTTCTGGAGTTTCTGCAGGAATTCTCACTCGGCTGAGTGAGCTTTCCACTCGGCCGAGTCGCTGCTGCCCCAGAATTTAAGTTGCGCGCAGAATTTATTTTGGGCTCGGGTTTCGGATGGTTTTTAGTGGGTTTTGCTAGGGTTTTTTAGGGCTACATAAGAGGGTTGTAGCCGTCATTAGAGAGGGTTCCCATATGTTTTCTTAGGGATTATTTTAGAGGCTAGGCCATGCCCTAGGCCCCCTCTTGGATCTAAAAGCTTGTAATTGGATTGAATTTCTTCATCAAAGCTAAGTATCCTTGTTCTTGTTGTTTGAATCTTTGATTTGATATCTTTTTACATGCAAGCAATGTCTTTTATTGATCTCTATATCGTTATTGCTATGCTTGAGTAGATTTGTTGTTGTATGGCATGGGGATGAACCATATGGATGTAATTTCAGATTTGTGATAAATTAATCTCTTTGTTGCTAGAATTGCTAAAGGTGTTAGGTTGTGATTGATTTATCACGAGTAGCTAGGAACTCATATCGATTGGGATTTGCAAGAGATTGGATGCCAATTAATAGGAAGGCCTAGATATTCGAATTAGGTTTATAATCGAAATTCTCTAGACTTGGTTTACAAGAGATTGGACTAAAGCTAGGATTTTTAATTATAAATCTATACCCATATTCGTTTGCAAGAGATTGGACGAATACGAACTATCACAACCTAGATCGTAACTCGAGTTTGCACGAGAGTGGGCTCGAGGAGAGATTGGACGATGATGTCGATCTTCATGCTAGTGGCTTAGGTTAGGATTTGCACGAGAGTGGGCTCTAATCTAGGTTTGCAATAGACCGGTAATAGCATGAGAGAATGAGCTTGGTTCTACATTAAGTTGCGACTAGTTCACCTCAACACAAGTCTAGTAATATTGAGATTCACTATTTACAATGATGTATGATGATCCGTAGTGGGAATTCCCTAGCCCTAGACACTTTTATTATATTGTATTTGAATCGATATTTGACCAACATCTCTATCACCGACACCGACATCCATCACCATTGTCATTACACCATACCATACACATCTCCACCAATAAAACATTCGTCGTCAAGCCAACCTAGGATAGATTGGAACCAACACCACCTCCTCGTGTTCGATCCCTGCTCGCCACTTGACCGTGCGCTTGCGGTGAAACTACAATCGTTCTCCGGGTGTATATCCGTGGCGATCAAGTTTTTGGCGCCGTTGCCGGGGAGGTGTTTCCTGTTGGGTGCCAATTTGTCACAATTAGGTTGATTTGACTACGAAAAAAAAATTAACAAAAGAAAATTTTCATCCCCGCCACCATTATTATCATTTCTATATTCTTTTGTGCCACTGATATTTTTCTCCAGGTATTTATCTTTGTTGATCCGGTGCTATGGATTATACTACGTGACCACAGATTTTATCAGAGTGCTCAGATGGAAGAATACTATTATGATCAGAGTGCTCAGATGGGAGAATACTATTTTGATCGGAGTGCACAGATGGGAGCATACTTTTTTGAGGAAACGCACTGACCCGAGCTTGATGAGAAACAGAGGATTTTTTTTGATGAGATGCATGCACACCAAGTTGAAATACAAGCCAGGCTTGATAAGGGCGACCTTCAATTGGAATGGGTGAAGAGGGAACTTGAAATGAATGCGCTCATGCTTACTGTTGCAGAGATTTCCAAAGATATCAGTGCTGCTTCTTCATTTTATGGGCAAGAAGCATCACCGGTCATATTACCGGAGCCAGAATGTACCGTCATCGATCCCACATCCTACTATACAACTATTGCATATAAAGAATGGATGGACGAAGAGGCCGTGGAGGAAGCAGAAATTGAGTCATATGCGCATCCAGAGGAGGACGCATTTCAGAGATTATTGGATGGCCTCTTGGAGTCAGTGAGGTTTGCCGGTTCAGAGAGCATTTGAGGAGCATTTGAGCGACGATTTGCAGATTTTGTTATGAACCGTGTTTTAGCTGCAGGAACAATTGAGGAGGACATCCATGTCAGTCTTGAGGGGGATAGACTATATTTTCAGATTGCTTGCGGGCATTCCCCTCCACATGATACATCCCCATAAGTTGCCACACATGAGCAGCCATCATCACCATTCCAGAGAGAGCCTACATTGATAGTTGATGAGAAGGCAAAGGAGCACACTGTCGAGCCAGAGCATATTAATGAGGAGGCCTTACACACATAGCCAGAGCTTATCACAAAGGAGGTCATACATCAGGGCGAGGACACAGCCATTCATGAGGATCCCGAGCACTATCCTCCTCCATTAGAGCTCCCGCAGCCACCTCATCCTTCCACTGACATCGAGAACTATCCCACAGAGCCTACTGCTCCCACTCAGGGAGATGTTTTTACCCACTCCATTTCTGAATCATGTATTCCATTCGATATTTATTTTGATTCAGATATTTTTAACACGTCATACCTTTTGTAGTGCACGTACGATTATGGATCGGAGGTATGCTTGGATGTGTCACAGTTTGACGAGCCTGTCGAGGAGGTCCACACCTATGATCTAGATTTACCTGAGCAGCTTAGAGAGGACACCATGGAGACAGCTATCACAGCACGGGAGAATATTGGATTATTTCCAGGGAAGTATCATCCACCATTATTTATTTCATATATTTCTATAGACGATCCTCTTTGGAATACTTTTATTACGAGGGTGAATTTTTTGCGGTGAACTGATGCATCCTATTCTCTGCAGGGTAAAGGTGGAGTCCTTGTGGGAATGCTGGAGGATGCATTGATGGAGTTCGTGGGAGTCCGTGGACACATGCGTCTGGCGGAGCCACGGAAGGAGCGGTTGGAGCAGTTGCCTGCACCGGCAAAGATACTGGATCCGCCTTTTGCTATAGGTGATATCAATCCAGTAGTGTAGCAATAGCATAAAATTTTATGCTTTAAATAAACACGAATCCTCTCGACAGCGAGAGGACCGTATAGATTTGCTTGAATAAATATCACCTCATATGACGGCAACAAAAATCTTTTACACCCCTAACCCATTATATATATTAATTACCCTCTTCACATTTTGATATGTCCGACCATTTTGCTCACCACCCATCGAGCATCTCTTTCAAGTGAATACTTACTTTCCTATTCATTTGACTTCATCACGCTTTGCAAAGTCATGATTTTATTGATCGAGTCATTTCAATAGGATTGTTTGGTATAAGCTTGGGGGAAGGCGATCTCATGCATCATTGTATGTGCATGTAGTTGCATTAGGATTTCACGTCATTCATTTCATCATTTTTCATTCACCCCCCATTATTATCGTTGTTCCTCATATTCTTCCACTATGATCACATTGAGGACAATGTGAAGTTTAAGCTTGGGGGAGTGCATTTCCATGTCATTTAGATGCATTAGTTGCATTTTTACTTTATTTTAGGGTTTTTAAAAATTTTCAAAATTTTTGCATCTTCTTTTTGATTTTTCCATCTTATTTTCCTTTCATGTGTGTTCATGCATCATGTTGTGTGCTTGTTTTTTCTTTTCTTTCCTCTCTTTTATTTTTATATCTTTATTTTATTTTCCTCCTTTTGCTAGATTTGTTCCTTATGATGATATATCTTATTGCTTTAGTAGCCATCACAATGCTTATTATTCCATGCCATGCTACTTAGAGTATTCCATAGTCTTGCTATTCACATGTGCTTGCAAATCTATTCTTTTGATGATTCCTCTATATGAATGCATGATATTAATTGAAGCTGAATGTATTGATTAGTGTTTAGTATGCTTTTGTTGGAAGTGCACCAAGATTCACGCATCAATTGTATATCGGAAGCATCTGCCTTATTGTCTTATTCGCCTTCTGTTGCAAGCTTGATATGATTGTGCGCTTTACCGCTTGACTTCACTTTTTATTGAGATGACTGAGAATATACATGCTCACATATGAGTTTTAGTTGAAGTATTCTCTTATTGAACCGTTCGTGCACATCTTAGAGTGAACCGAGTGTTACATTATTTCCTTCTCCACATATATCTTTTTATTCTCTACATGTCACTTGAGTTCACCTCCTAAATCTACTTATATCGCATCTATTTCCCAAAAATCCCTACAAAAGAAAAAGGTTGCTCCAAAAATTCCAAAAAAGCCAAAAAGGAGCCAAAAATCAAAAATACAAATCAAATTGCTCCTACAAATATCCAAGAAGAAAAATGAGAAACAAAGTCCAAAAGAAAAAATATATTTCTCTATCTCATTATCGGAGCCACAAAAATACTTGGGAAAACCAAGGCAAAAATCCCATTTTCCACTATTATATTCCTTTGGATGCGACGCCTCAAGCTAAGCTTGGGGGATGAATTCATTTGACCAAATGAGTGAGTATGACATTAGAGTGGAGACGTGCATGAATGGGAATATTCGATAATGCTTAAACTTTGCAAAATATATTAGATATGGAGATTTTTCATGATTTGAAATAAATATATGAATGCCATGACTATTATTCTATTCTCTATTGCATGCTTGGTGTGCACCTTATATGCTTCATTTATAACTTTTGATTGAAAAATGCATCGCACCATTTGTATATTAGATTCTATGAAATGCGTGATGTGGATATGAATTGATTGTATGAATTTAGAGAGTCCCTTTTGTTGTTCTTAAAAGCTTACAAGTAACATGTTTAAGTAAGATATGAAATCTTTATAGCATGTGATCCGTATTTTCCAAGTTATCGTGATGTGTAGCTTATGGCTTGAGATCTGAGAGAATAATCTAGCGACCCCTTCCACCTCGTGTTCTTTCTTTTTTCATTTCATTTCATTTGTTTTCATTTCCCGAGTTCGTCTCTCTACTTATCTTCCTCGAGGACGAGTAAGAGGTAAGCTTGGGGGATTTTGATTAGTCCATATTTTACACCTTTTTTCTGCATGTTTTCACGCCATTTTGATTGCTCATATTGTGATTTTCACGAGTATTCAGCGATATCGCGGTACTTTTCAATATTTCTTGTTTTTGTCGGATTTCAGGAAATATGGAGCAATCGGAAGCAAAAATGAGCTTAAAGGACTTGCACATGTACCGGAGGGTCGCCTATGGCCCTATCAAAAAGCTAACTGTGTTGGAAGATGAGTGGAAGAAGAAGGAAATCGATAGAATCGATGAAGAGGCGAGGAGAAGAAGAGTTGACTCCAGAAACAGGCCACTCGGCTGAGTAACACAGCCCACTCGGCCAAGTAAAGAAGCGTATTCAACCGGGTACAACTGATACGAAGAGATCTTGTGCCACAATGTACTCGACCGAGTGGTTACATCCACTCGGCCGAGCAGAGATCGCCACTCGGCCGAGTGACCAGTTTTTGACTGTTTTTGATAGCGTGCTGTTTTCTGGAGTTTCTGCAGGAATTCTCACTCGGCCGAGTGAGCTTTCCACTCGGCCGAGTCGCTGCTGCCCCAGAATTTAAGTTGAGCGCAGAATTTATTTTGGGCGCGGGTTTCGGAGGGGTTTTAGGGGGTTTTACTCGGGTTTTTTGGGGGCTATATAAGAGGGTTGTAGCCGTCATTAGAGAGGGTTCCTATATGTTTTCTTAGGGATTATTTTAGAGGTTAGGCCATGCCCTAGGCCCCCACTTGGATCTAAAAGCTTGTAATTGAATTGAAGTTTTTCATCAAAGCTAAGTATCCTTGTTCTTGTTGTTTGAATCTTTGATTTGATATCTATATTACAATTGAGGGCAGATTTTGAATTTGTCCTATGTGGCAATGTCACATCAAGTTTTGGAGGGAAATTTTTGGGTTGAAGAGAAATTTGTTGGGAATACACAAAAACATTGAAATTAGGAATAGCCTTTTAATATTAGTTATGAAAAAAATGTTGTGCACACACACAATCTCATCTTGGAAATGAACGCGACCTGTGGAGAATGAACGCGGGAGATGCTGCTAACTCATTGATCCGCGTTGCAAAACCCTGTAAAATTTCGATCCCATCTGCTGATATTTCAGAGGAAACTAATAATTATTGATGTTTATTTAAAATTAGTGGGTCCAAGATTTTTAAATGAACAGTGTCCCACGGGCACGGGTTATATGTACATGAAGCCCGCGCCGAAGGCGCCAGCATCGAAGGCGCCTGCTAAATTTTTTAACGCTGATTTGTTGTTCCGTGCCTAAGGCACCCACGCCGAAATTGTTGTTTTACGTCGAATTTGTTATTCTGCGCCGAAGGCACCCACGTCGAATTTGGTGTTCTGTGTCGAAGGCGCATGCACTGAATTTGTTATTCCGCGCCGAAGGAGCCCACGCCATTTTTTAACGCTGATTTGTTGTTCCGCGCCTAAGGCACCTGCGTTGAAATTGTTGTTTTACGTCGAATTTGTTGTTCTGCGCCGAAGGCACCCACGTCGAATTTAGTGTTCTGTGTCGAAGGCACATGAGCTGAATTTGTTGTTCCGCACCGAAGACACCCACGCCGAAGGCGCCTGTGCCGCTAAATATTGTAAGCTAATTTTTTTTCTTTTAAATTTTGGTTTTGAAAAAAAAATCCGGGGAACAAAGATTTCGCAAGGGAAAATTTTTAAATGAACCGTGCCCGCAGGCACGGGTTATGACTAGTCTTTTTACATACAAGCAATGTCTTTTATTGATCTCTATATCGTTATTGCTATGCTTGAGTAGATTTGATGTTCTAGGGCATGGGGATGAACCCTATGGATCTAATTTCAGATTTGTGATGAATTAATCTCTTTGTTGCTAGAATTGCTAAAGCGGTTAGGTTGTGATTGATTTATCACGAGTAGCTAGGAACTCATATCGATTGGGATTTGCAAGAGATTGGATCCCAATTGATAGGAAGGCCTAGATATTCGAATTAGGTTTATAATCGAAATTCTGTAGACTTGGTTTGCAAGAGATTGGACCAAAGCTAGGATTTTTAATTATAAATCTATACCCATATTCGTTTGCAAGAGATTGGACGAATACGAACTATCACAACCTAGATCGTAACTCGAGTTTGCACGAGAGTGGGCTCGAGGAGCGATTGGAAGATGATGTCGATCTTCATGCTAGTGGCTTAGGTTAGGATTTGCATGAGAGTGGGCTCTAATCTAGGTTTGCTATAGACCAGCAATAGCGCGAGAGCGTGAGCTTGGTTCTACATTAAGTTGCAACTAGTTCACCTCAACACAAGTCTAGTAATATTGAGATTCACTATTTACAATGATGTATGACGATCCGTAGTGGGAATTCCCTAGCCCTAGACACTTTTATTATATTGTATTTGAATCAATATTTGACCAACATCTCTATCACCGACACCGACATCCATCACCATTGTCATTACATCATACCATACCCATCTTCACCAATAAAACATTCGTCGCCGAGCCAACCTAGGATAGATTGGAACCAACACCACCTCCTCGTGTTCGATACCCGCTCGCCACTTGACCGTGCGCTTGCGGTAAAACTACAATCGTTCTCCGGGTGTATATCCGGGGCGATCAAAACATGCCCAAACGGAAGATCGCCCCCACACTGGGAAGCTCACCTCACTTGGTGGCAAGCTGGCCAACAGAATCAAGAGACTGGCTCGTCAGCCGATCAAGCAGGAAGCTCGCCAGCCTAGCATGGGAGAAGCTCGCATGCTCTTCGAACCAGAAGCTTGCCTACTCTCTGAACCAGAAGCTCGGTAAGGGACTCTGAAGGAACCAAGCTTGGACGCCAAGCTTGGCTCTTCCTTGGATGACCTAGCACGAATATCTCTGACAGTGTGACATAAGGCTACCTACACCCCCATTAATGCCAGAGGTTAAGAACAAGAACTGATAGTCACTCATCGCATTTCCCATTGATGCATTAATGTCTCTAACACAACCTGACACCCATTAATGCATAAATATCTCTGACACCCTCGCCGACCTATCGCGTCTCCACTTCCAGCTAAGCAGACTCGACAAATGATTGGACGGCAAACAACCAACTCTCAGCCCTATAAATACCCCCCTCCAGCCACCAAGCGGTGGGTTGGTTAGTTGAAATTTTAACTCCTATCCAGTATTCAAGGTCGGATATTTCTCATACATCTGTGCCTTCCTCATAAGCTCGCCATGCATCGCTGATCTGCCTTAACATCGTCAAGTGTGTTCGACATACTCCATACAAGTCACCCACTGACTTAAGCATCAGAGAGGCTATGGGTTGACAGCTAACCCAGCCTTTCTGACGAATTGTTAATATCGCAGTAAGCTCGCCATAGCCGCCAGGAGTCGGCGACCTTCGGCGATCATCAGGCGACCTTAGATTCTTCACATCCGAAGCGTGCTCCAAGTTGTGTTAGCCTCGTCATCAACCCCATACTTGTAATCATTGTACCTGTGATTCCATTAAATACAAATTATATTATTGGGCAGACTTGACCCGCAATAAGTGTAATACTCTATCTTTCTTTAATAGAATTTTTCTCTCTGTGTAATTGCTGCCTCATTTTATCATCTATTGTTGTTGTAGTTTGAATCTATGGTTTTGAGCGCTTACCCATCACTAGAATCCTCTCCTATTCTAATGGGTAGTGAGTAGTTTTCATCTAGAGCAATGTGATGAACCCCATTGGATTAGGGCCATGGGTTGAACTAAATAACTGATTTGGCTGTTGTGCTAGTAGAGATTATAGGGGTACATTGGGATGATTATTATCATCGTAGATTCGACCCCCTCCCTTCGGGACGATCAGGTCGGCCGCCGATCATAAGTCGGGACTGATCCGGGGATCCGATCCATACGACGATCCATACTATCGGTGTGATTGAACGCCAATGGGCACCGATTAGAGCTCTCTTAATGTAGGTTTAATCCCAAAATACCACTGTGGACGGGAGGAAGATTGGGGATATTCCTCGAGCGTAATGCGCTCAACGTACACCGATGCATCAGAGACCCCCGACATCGGTGTAGGTTGGGTTGGCCTATCATTGTATCGCAACAGCGGGGGGTAGGACATGACATAAGGGAATAACCTATCATGCATCACGACAGTGGGGGATAGGCGAATGCCCTTAGGTCACACGACCTCTCCCGAGTCCCAATGAACCCGGCAACCTATATATCGATTATTAGTTTGACCTTAACCCTAGTCAATTGGCGGGGATTCCCCACGCCCTAGAGCTTTTACCCCTTTTGATCACACTTTTCTACCATTCACCGACCAATCACCGTGACTATCGTGTAGCTCTCATCCGAAGACCTATATAAACCGATACTATTGACCGTCTCCTCGTGTTCGACCTGTAAGCGACTACACATGGCCCGTCCTCTTGTTTTTATTAGCATCGTTCGGTCCCCTCTCGGGGATCGCGATCACTATCCTTCGATGCCTAAATCAGGCGATGGTGAAGAGAAGGAGGTGATGGATGCAAGGTAGTTAGTGAGTGTGAGTGGGGTATGAGTTTAGCTGTCTCGAATTAGGGTTTCTCAGTGATTAATGGAGATACCTTATGATGGAGTTGATCTGTTGTTTATATAAGGTTCTGAAGAGGTTACGCCATGTATCAGGATCGTGGACCCCTAGGCCTAACGGATGCCTTAGATTGCACTGTGAACAGATAAGGCAGGGTCATGATGGCAAGCAGATTTCCTGGCATAAAGCTAGTGCACATCCTTGACAGTTGCTATGCATGCACTGGACAGAGACATTAGTAACGGCTTGGAGAGTGGGTGGCTTGACTGTCGTGGCGTAAGAATGGAGCGGCCTGGGCTTGGCAGGCGAGCATGCACTTGAGCTCACGTGGTCGAGGACGCCGACCTTAGGTAGCGAGGCTGTCCTTTAGAGCAACTCCAACCATTCTCTATAACTCCAAAATGGAGATTGAAGTTGCTCCAATCCATCTTCAAAATGGAGATAGGGATAGAGATTTGCAACATTGCCCCTCCATATTTGGAGGGGCACTATTCACCCCTCCAAATCTCTAAACTTCTCATTAATGACAACTTAGCACTTAATTAAAACACTTATGATTATTTATAACTAATGTATTTTACAAATCACATGACCAAATTTAATAATTTTAGTACCGTTGGAAATATCTCAATTATACCTACAAAATGAGACCAATATTGGATATTTTTCGAGCAAATTTAAAATATTTAAAATATAACAAGAAATACTAAATACTTAAAAATTAAAAAAATAAACATTGAAGAATAATATTATTTATAATTTTCTTTCATGCCGCGATAATGTATTAGATTAACCCATTTTGATGATAAATATTTTTCATTAGTAAGGCTTGTTGCGGGGTGGAACTCGCGTACAATGAATTTGTAGCGAGGGAAACCAAGGGCACGGTGGTTATATTGATAAGAGGATTTAGGTGGGCTATTTAACAAGTGATTAGTGGGGTGAAGAGGCTAAACTTGCCGCCGGGAGAGGCCACGGAGTCAAATCTCACCAGGCGCGGCGGAGGAGGATCGGGCGGCAGGAGCCAAAGGCGGATGTCGACCAAGGGGCGAGCTTCCCTGCACCACGAGCAACTCGTCAGAAGGGCAGGGTTGGGGGCCAACCCTTAGCCCCTCCGATGCCTAAGTCAGTAATTGGACTTAAAGCGGGGGCTAGGCACGCAGGTCAGACTAAAGGTGTGTCGACCGTACGTGGCGAGATATATGTGGGAGAACAAAGATATGGATGACCTTTGTTCTCGTGCGTGAATAATGTATTGAGAGAGAATTTGCCAACCCCCCTACCGTAAGAGGTAAGGGGGTATTTATACCTGATGGGAGATGATTAGGTGGGGCTGACCTGGCATGCTGACTCGACGTGCTGAGCTAGCTCGGCTGTCAGCGGAAGCTTCGGACAAGGATGTCAGGAACAGGAGTGTCTGCCCCGCTTTTGTCAGACGGCGCAACGGCCAGGGGTGCTTTTGTCAGGGTGTCAGGGCCGAAAGCATTAAGTGTCAGGAGGCTCAGCGGCCAGGGGTGCTTTGTCAGATGGTCGGGTGGCGTTAGTGTCAGTCGTGTCCTTACACTAGGTTGTTTGTCATACGCGAGGAATTGAAGGTCCGGCGATGCTATCCCCAGCGGCAGGGCTCGTGGGGTCCTGCCGGGTCATCCTGTTTGGGGGTTGTCCGGCCCGGCCGTGCATATTTTTGGTCGCAGGTCGTGGAGCACTGGCAGAGAGGGATATGCCCGTGCCTCTGTCAGCATCCCCGGCGGCGCTGTCTGGGCACTCCCTAGGTGCACTACCCCTGGTAGGCCGAGCGATAGCGGTTGTACGCCTCGGCCGGGAGGGAGGATCGCTGCGAGGTGTGCCCATTCCCGTGTGTCACGCCCCGCTTCCCTGATATGGAAGGCGAGACGTGAGGAGGTCCGCTCAGACGTGGAGCTGTGAAGCTGCAGTCTGATAAGCGTCTGTAAAAAATTACAAATAATAGCAGGTCCTTTGCATTGCGACGAAACAACAACAACGATAGAAAAGCAGACAAAAGAAAATCCAACTCAACATCCATCAATTATTCCAACATCACAGAAAGAGTCACAAGGTACCAAGTCTGAACAATAGGCCTAAAACATGGCCGAAACTACAACAAGTAATGGTGCTGCATACCTAACAACCTAACAACAACTACTAAGAAGGTAACAACAACTAAAAGAGAGTCACCGGCTGAGACTAATGGTAGGACCGGAATCCTCGGACTGAACGTCAGCAACCTGTCGTCCTCTGCAACTAAGTCAGGCTCAAAACCTGACATGTGACACCCAAAGAGAAAAGGGCACATGTCAGCAAAAGTCTCCCAAAGAAAGCAGAGGACTTTTGTGCAAGGATACAAATAAAATAAAGACGACTAGTAGTTCTAAAATAATGCAATGAGTTGAAATGACATTTAAGAATGCAACAATTAAAGATGACATGATGACATGCATTACGAGAACATTAATTCCCAATCACGATCACTATCCTATCACATTGTGTACAGGGTTTACTCCTTACAGCTGAAGGAGCGGATCAGGCATCCTTTTACGCTGCGTGACAGCTTAACCCTACCCCTCCACGTGTAATCGAGCCAGGGTTTCCCAAGTACATGAGCCCGCTTCTGGATCACGGGCCAGGAAGTGTTTTTCAATATGGCATAGGGTTGTGCCCGCAAAGCAGGTGCCTAGCCTTAATCATTACAATAAGTGTAGCGTGTGCTATGCAATAACGATGAAACATTGGATGCATGCAATGACATGGCAATGAACAGATAATTTGCGTACCGTTAATTGAAATTAAACATGACATGGCAGCATGAATGCAAACATGGTAAAAAGTGTTGGATCTAGCTTCGTTGTTAAGCTAGATCAAAAAGGGGCGTCTATGCGACTATCATTTCACCGCCTAGTCTCTTTTACGCTACTGTACAAAATGGCCTAAGACATGGCCTAAACAGAAAACTAGCAAGTATCACTTGCCTGCACAACCAAGCTGGAGTCACGATCGACCAGAATCCAAACTACCTACGTGCTCACAATGCAGTCCAACCTACATTCCAATTTATTAATCTTTATTAGTGAATCACAACCAACAGAAATTACCAATTTTAGTTGATTAACATGCAAGTGGTGATTCCTACGGGACAGATCTTACCTTAACACGACGCGAGAGCTACTCTGACGTCGGGTAGTGACGTCAGTGGTTGGATTCCGATAGCGTGCAAGGTAACGGCGTCAACTCGGGAATGGTAACGGGTCGCGAAGAAAACGTAATATCTGCGACATGGATTCGCAATATTAAGCTAAAGGCGATATGGCTATCATTAAAACTACACTTAACTACAGGTTGCTTTTAACCATATTCTTCCGCTAACAATTGTGATATTTATTATTATAACTAACTGACAGAGATAATAACATGTAGCATTTACATTAAGGCTGATAATAACCTGACATATATATAAAGCTTCTGCATGCATGTACTAATTAACTTAACTATATACTTATATAAATAACACTTACTGTTTTTTTTAGCATGAACATACTTACATATAAATGTAACATTAATTAAATAGGGTAGTCACCTACACTCCATCTAGAAGCTCATCCACCTCTATCCTAAACATTCATGAGCCATTAATATCTATTTCCACACTGGCCTCATCCTGTTAAATGTGCTATTAAATATAATTAACATTAATTTGCTGGACCCCCATAGTCTCTTGCATCTATTTCCCTCGTTTGTCCTCTCCCTGGCTTGTTCCATGTACATCAACGTATGGTTCTCTATCAAGATTAACATGGTTTGACATAAGGCTAGTTCGTCTCTTTTTTTAATGATTATACATTGGTTCAAACCCCACTGTCAAAGATTAATTCATTTAGATCACTTCCTTACCGTATGCCACTAACTTGTAATATAATAATAAGCACTAAAACATTAACTAGAAATATAAATAACAACCCAAAAACAGGATGCGTCGACAACTTACATGCAAAACTCATGCACCCTCATCTTCGCCCTCCTTGTTCTGCAGGTGTGAGCGACGGTGTAGGCGGAGAGGAGGTGGCGGCTTCTGGTCGGAGGTCGGGGAGTATGGTGGCATCGGAGGTTGTCGGCGTGAAGGCGGTGGTCTCGAACGGAGGCAGCGAGACCCTGGTCGTGGCGAACGACGGCTGTACGGAGGCGAGGTCGGGTTCAGGCGAGGAGGTCGGAGAGGAGGAGGTGCGACGTGGGTTACCGAGAGCAGCTTGGGAGAGGAAGAAGGCGTCGGGGAAAGCCGTTTGGTTTGTGGCGAGAGGGAGGAATAGAAGGCGCTCGGTGGTGTTTCACCTGGGGAAGATGCGGAGGGGGTACTACAAGCGAGTCGGGGCGGAGGCTGTAGATTTGAGGCGCTGATCGGAGTCGGAAAATTCGAAGGGAGGAGGCCTGCGGGTTCTGTTGAGGTGATGAGGCTTCTATTAATTTTTGTATGGGTTCCCTTTTTTTGTAGGGAAAATGGAGAGCAGAGAGATGTGACGCGGGTTGTTGGAGAGTAACGGAAAGTAACGTGGGTTGTGGAAGGGAACGTGAAGTGAGGGGAGTTAGGATAGGATTGTTATTATTTGATTAATTCGTTTAAACAAAATCAATTCGAATGATCCCTTCTCCTTCTTCTTTTTTTTAAACCGTGAGCTTTAAAAGTCAGCATGTTTGGTTTAAAAAGATTCCAAACGTTCTCTTTCTCTTTTTTTTATAAAAAAAAACAAACAGATTTCAAAACTTAACTTTATAAAAACAGCATTACCATTTGAGAATTAATATTGGGGGGGTGTTTACAGATTTGTCCCTCGATATCCGAAAATTAAAAAGAAAGTACCGGGACGCTCGCGCCTCCGAGAGGGTCGTGGATACTGGGTACGGTCACGCGTCTGGGTTACGGAACAAAATAATAAAACCGAACGCGAAAATACACAAACGGAACAACATACGTGCTAAAAATACACGACCGGAAAGTGGTCGTTACATCCTACCCACCTTAGAATAAAGTCCGCCCTCGGACTTTCTAACTACAATAACATATCTAATAGTCTTCTAGTAACTGCCCCAATCACACTATAATTCAACCAGGTATAGTCACTCCAAGTGCTAATATTGCACTAGATAGTCAAACATTAATACAACATACATGTATACACATGCACTCTCTATATTTATACCTATCTTAGACAGTCAAATTCATACACATACTTCAATCATTCATGTAGTCATGTACATCCCCTATCTAGCTATCACACGCTATCACATGACCAAGTCTCTCATACTTACATGAAAATAATTTCTCACTAGCAAATACCATCGTAATTCTACACACAAAGATAACTACCTATGTACAAACAAACATGAATATACTAATCATATATCTCCTAGTATACATCCAACACCAAACATATCAACACATGTAATCACACTACACAATATTAAACCAGGTTTACTATATCTAATATACATTCACCATTAGTACCATTTCTCAAATATATAATTATTCGAATGCACGCAGATACTTCACCATATATTCACATCACATGCAGTCCTATAACTATATGCAAGACACACCACACATACTATAGTCACAGGCTCACAAATACATATAATTAAGCACATGTTTATACGTGCCTGGTGCACGCCCATACACGCTAACATACCATTCATAAATACCACTCATACCACTAGGCCCTTAACACATCTATACACCTAGTTTAGCTAAAACATACACATTTAAATATATAAAACCGTAGCAAATAACTATACTACCAAACCATTACATATACCTATAAACTGGTATAGCCACCCACAATCATGTGCGTAACACAACCCGACGCAACCAATCTTATCACTATACATACATTATCCATTACCATATTCACAGTATTATACGCAACCACAGACATATGTAACATTATACTTAGAGTATACCCACTCAAGCTTGAGTGAGACTCCAAAACCCATATCAAAATACTCTATATACATAACACGGTATCTATACCTATACCAATACCACTCCAATATATATATATACATCCACCACATAACCACATACATACCATAATATCAATCACTATTCTTAGTCAAGTAAAGCCCACATAATGCCATCACTTTTCACCCTATAACAACATTACAAACATCAGCACACGTATAATTATAATATACTCTCTGATACATGCATTCATCGTATAGTCACATACATGTAACATATATTCACACCATAGCCATCTACCTATAATTAGTATACCGACACAACTACTTATCCAAACCTAGTTTAAGACATACCATAACCGTGTATACCTCACGGTATGCACACACACGCACAACATCCCGTCAAGACAAGCAATATTATCAAAACTATAATCATATTACCACACATATATCACATATACTCATGCAGCAAATACATAATTACTTACGTCTAAGCACAGTACATATCTACGCATGAGCACACGCTCACACGTACTAATATATAGGTCATATAATATGCCTACTCACTTAACTATAACTACACCTATTATCTTTACACTTAACATACACATGACTTACTAATATACTATTTCAAACATTCACCGCATACTGTACTAGCAGATATTCCAACACTAAATCTAACATACATAGACGTACCTAAGGTGGTATAGCTATCCAATATTTATATATAAACAATATCATTCATACAACTTCATATATATCATGAATAACACTGAGTATGTATATATTAAACAAGAGGCAAACATTAATATACTACATAGGAGTACACTCATACGTGAGTGATACGCCGGGGTTCACACACGGGTCCACACACTCTACTCATACATGCATCACGACTACATCCCAAAAACCAAAGGGCCCACTACTAAAGTAGAGTTGACATAAGCAACGACAAGCACTAGTAGGGTGACTAAGCAAGAAGAAGGAAACCAAGATTAAAGAGCGTAACGAAACAAGATCGGAAAGAACGGGTGCAGAAGATGGGCGAGGATAAGGAGATAGCTGGCCAAGTGGGACAAAAATATTGTCCTAAATAATTAAATAGATGAAAGATGGATACATGTAAAATTTTTTATCATATATATATACTCTTAAAAATATGTAGAAATGGCGAGCCAACGGTAAAAATTTTAAAACACGGAAAAAGTGTTGAGACAAGGAAATAATGAGTAGGGTAAGACAGTGATCAGGTTGTAAATGAAAATAGGTTTATACGAAAATTTTGAAATATGAGCACGATGAACATGGATTTGATATATATATTGAAATTCTATTTAGCTTAGAAAAATATTCTAAAAGTATGTACGGTGAACGGAAGAATAATAATAAACTTAGTAGCGTAGAAAGGAGAGGAAAGATATATAGAATTATCAAAAATGGTAATAAAGCTTTAAAACCGAAATATAGAGGATCTAGGTCAGGAAATGATTATGAGATAGTAATTTTAAAGATTTTAGTTAAAATTTCGAAATTCAGATAATGTAAGGAGTCTAAATGCAAGCTAAATGTTTTTGACAATTTTAAACCGGGAGAGAAATTTCAAAACAGATAATATTGGAAATATTCTTTGAATGGTCAGGTTAGTAATGAAGAAGATTTAACGATTGACAATGAACGTCATGGAGAATCACGTGATTCGAAAGATAGGAAGTGAATCAAATAAAACGTAAATATGAATGGAAAATAATTTAGTGAATCTGCTGCGTTGGAAATCTATGGTCATTAACTCATGGTGTAAGGATTAGGGGGATGATAGAAACCAGTGGTTCTAATTTCCGGGTCAACTGAAGATTAGGAGGAACTTAACACTAAAACTTTCTAATGAGCTAGAATATAATAGAGACCTCAGGGAAAGGTCCTAAGAGAATCAAGATCATGTTCTGCTGGGTCCGAAATTGTTGGATTCTAACGACGACTAAAGGAAAAACTCTAGAAATCGAATATGGTCAGGGCTGGGTTAGAGACTACTATGGCAACCTAAGACGAGTTCGACTAAATTTTGACAGAGGCTCCTGACTATCAAACCTGGACATCTACCCTAGGCTTCCTACCAACTAAGACAGGAAAACGTTCAGATTAGACTTAATTATGACTTGGATGTTCCGAATATTTAATTGGATGTTGTTTATCATTATTGTTGTTCCGATATTTCGCGGATGCAAAAAGTGGACCTGCATGGGCCACCAACAAAAACCTGTCACGCCCCGCTTCCCTGATATGGAAGGCGAGACGTGAGGAGGTCCGCTCAGACATGGAGCTGTGAAGCTGCAGTCTGATAAGCGTCTGTAAAAAATTACAAATAATAGCAGGTCCTTTGCATTGCGACGAAACAAAAACAACGATAGAAAAGCAGACAAAAGAAAATCCAACTCAACATCCATCAATTATTCCAACATCACAGAAAGAGTCACAAGGTACCAAGTCTGAACAATAGGCCTAAAACATGGCCGAAACTACAACAAGTAATGGTGCTGCATACCTAACAACCTAACAACAACTACTAAGAAGGTAACAACAACTAAAAGAGAGTCACCGGCTGAGACTAATGGTAGGACCGGAATCCTCGGACTGAACGTCAGCAACCTGTCGTCCTCTGCAACTAAGTCAGGCTCAAAACCTGACATGTGACACCCAAAGAGAAAAGGGCACATGTCAGCAAAAGTCTCCCAAAGAAAGCAGAGGACTTTTGTGCAAGGATACAAATAAAATAAAGACGACTAGTAGTTCTAAAATAATGCAATGAGTTGAAATGACATTTAAGAATGCAACAATTAAAGATGACATGATGACATGCATTACGAGAACATTAATTCCCAATCACGATCACTATCCTATCACATTGTGTACAGGGTTTACTCCTTACAGCTGAAGGAGCGGATCAGGCATCCTTTTACGCTGCGTGACAGCTTAACCCTACCCCTCCACGTGTAATCGAGCCAGGGTTTCCCAAGTACATGAGCTCGCTTCTGGATCACGGGCCAGGAAGTGTTTTTCAATATGGCATAGGGTTGTGCCCGCAAAGCAGGTGCCTAGCCTTAATCATTACAATAAGTGTAGCGTGTGCTATGCAATCACGATGAAACATTGGATGCATGCAATGACATGGCAATGAACAGATAATTTGCGTACCGTTAATTGAAATTAAACATGACATGGCAGCATGAATGCAAACATGGTAAAAAGTGTTGGATCTAGCTTCGTTGTTAAGCTAGATCAAAAAGGGGCGTCTATGCGACTATCATTTCACCGCCTAGTCTCTTTTACGCTACTGTACAAAATGGCCTAAGACATGGCCTAAACAGAAAACTAGCAAGTATCAATTGCCTGCACAACCAAGCTGGAGTCACGATCGACCAGAATCCAAACTACCTACGTGCTCACAATGCAGTCCAACCTACATTCCAATTTATTAATCTTTATTAGTGAATCACAACCAACAGAAATTACCAATTTTAGTTGATTAACATGCAAGTGGTGATTCCTACGGGACAGATCTTACCTTAACACGACGCGAGAGCTACTCTGACGTCGGGTAGTGACGTCAGTGGTTGGATTCCGGTAGCGTGCAAGGTAACGGTGTCAACTCGGGAATGGTAACGGGTCGCGAAGAAAACGTAATATCTGCGACATGGATTCGCAATATTAAGCTAAAGGCGATATGGCTATCATTAAAACTACACTTAACTACAGGTTGCTTTTAACCATATTCTTCTGCTAACAATTGTGATATTTATTATTATAACTAAGTGACAGAGATAATAACATGTAGCATTTACATTAAGGCTGATAATAACCTGACATATATATAAAGCTTCTGCATGCATGTACTAATTAACTTAACTATATACTTATATAAATAACACTTACTGTTTTTTTAGCATGAACATACTTACATATAAATGTAACATTAATTAAATAGGGTAGTCACCTACACTCCATCTAGAAGCTCATCCACCTCTATCCTAAACATTCATGAGCCATTAATATCTATTTCCACACTGGCCTCATCCTGTTAAATGTGCTATTAAATATAATTAACATTAATTTGCTGGACCCCCATAGTCTCTTGCATCTATTTCCCTCGTTTGTCCTCTCCCTGGCTTGTTTCATGTACATCAACGTATGGTTCTCTATCAAGATTAACATGGTTTGACATAAGGCTAGTTCGTCTCTTTTTTTTAATGATTATACATTGGTTCAAACCCCACTGTCAAAGATTAATTCATTTAGATCACTTCCTTACCGTATGCCACTAACTTGTAATATAATAATAAGCACTAAAACATTAACTAGAAATATAAATAACAACCCAAAAACAGGATGCGTCGACAACTTACATGCAAAACTCATGCACCCTCATCTTCGCCCTCCTTGTTCTGCAGGTGTGAGCGACGGTGTAGGCAGAGAGGAGGTGGAGGCTTCTGGTCGGAGGTCGGGGAGTATGGTGGCATCGGAGGTTGTCGGCGTGAAGGCGGTGGTCTCGAACGGAGGCAGCAAGACCCTGGTCGTAGCGAACGACGGCTGTACGGAGGCGAGGTCGGGTTCAGGCGAGGAGGTCGGAGTGGAGGAGGTGCGACGTGGGTTACCGAGAGCAGCTTGGGAGAGGAAGAAGGCATCGGGGAAAGCCGTTGGGTTTGTGGCGAGAGGGAGGAATAGAAGGCGCTCGGTGGTGTTTCACCTGGGGAAGATGCGGAGGGGGTACTACAAGCGAGTCGGGGCGGAGGCTGTAGATTTGAGGTGCTGATCGGAGTCGGAAAATTCGAAGGGAGGAGGCCTGCGGGTTCTGTTGAGGTGATGAGGCTTCTATTAATTTTTGTATGGGTTCCCTTTTTTTTTGTAGGGAAAATGGAGAGCAGAGAGATGTGACGCGGGTTGTTGGAGAGTAACGGAAAGTAACGTGGGTTGTGGAAGGGAACGTGAAGTGAGGGGAGTTAGGATAGGATTGTTATTATTTGATTAATTCGTTTAAACAAAATCAATTCGAATGATCCCTTCTCCTTCTTCTTTTTTTTAAACCGTGAGCTTTAAAAGTCAGCATGTTTGGTTTAAAAAGATTCCAAACGTTCTCTTTCTCTTTTTTTTATAAAAAAAACAAACAGATTTCAAAACTTAACTTTATAAAAACAACATTACCATTTGAGAATTAATATTGGGGGGGTGTTTACAGATTTGTCCCTCGATATCCGAAAATTAAAAAGAAAGTACCGGGACGCTCGCGCCTCCGAGAGGGTCGTGGATACTGGGTACGGTCACGCGTCTGGGTTACGGAACAAAATAATAAAACCGAACGCGAAAATACACAAACGGAACAACATACGTGCTAAAAATACACGACCGGAAAGTGGTCGTTACACCGTGTAGCCTCGGACCTCCGGGACGGCGGCGCTTTCGCAAAGGGGTGAGTCAATGAGGTATGTCAGCGGATCTGGGCGGGAGTCGGACTCACATGATCTTTGGGTCGTAATAATTGCCCCGGCATTCGAGTGCGAGTCGGAAGCCCGGCTTGGCTCGGATGGCGTAACACTACCTCCCTTCTAACATGGTTCGGAATTGGGTCCACGCTCAGGAGTGACGACGCGGCTCCCGCGGAGTATTTCCCGCTGTTACGGGGTCATGAGATCTCGTCCCGAGTGGGAGCCAAGCGAGGAGGTGGGACACTGCGATTTGGGGAGGGGCGTTGCCCCTTAACGACGTGCCATTGTATGTGGCGGCTGGGTCGGACTTTGGGGGAGCCCGACTTTTTCGAGAAGGCCATGGTTTTCATTGTGATGTGTTTACAGGACGTGGTTGTTATTTTTGCGGTGCTTTAGCCACACTGTGCCTGGTGAAATTCCTAGTTGTTGTGCGCTTGGGCTTAGGGTGAGGGGTCTGTAAGGAAGAATATTATTCATCAGCCTTTACAGGAGATCTAGATGGTATTTACAACAATAGGGCAGGTGTGACCAAACCCGTGGTCGGGGCGGGAGGTTGTTTTAACTCGTCGCCCGCTGCATCGGGGTGAGCAGGTCCCTGTTGCGGGGCGGTCTTCCTTTCTACTGACCGCTGAACTCTTTCAGCCTCGATGTCCGGGGGCGAGCTGACGTGCCATGAATCAATGTTTGGCTTCATCAGGGATGCAGCCCTGCGGTGACCCCCCCTCGGGAGGGCTGACCCTCGTTTGTCGGGTGGATCTTCTTCCTTCCCCTCCCTTGCTTCATCGCGTTCTGTCTCGCCGTCGCCGTGCTAGATGGTTGCCTGGCCTCGCCGGGGATCCCGTACCTGGAGGAGGCGGAGGACGAGGTGGAGGTGGTAGCGTTGCCCTCCGGAGGGGAAGTCCGGTGGGCCGGCCTCGCGGGGAAGGTTGGGGGCAGGCAGGTGGGTCGTGGGGAGACCCGTTGGGGGTTTTCACCCTCACACCCGGTAGGGATCGCCGTGGGGTGGATGTTAATTGGGGTGTGGCGGCCCGTTGCTAGCCTTCCAGACCTGCTGTCTCATCTGGTTAAGAGCAGGAGGAAGGCTGGCAGGCGGGGCCTCCCATGTGTAAGGGGAATATCCTATCAGAGGTCGCGGAGTGGAGGCGGTCACCGGTGGGGGAAGTGAGGCCCGTCGGTGGACATCGGCCTTCTCCGTAGCTCGGTGGGGTGTCCAGGGATTTTTCATATCCGGTATGAGGGGATGCGATTCCCTCTCGTGTATCTTCTCCTCCCCCCTAAACTCTGGAGGGGGGTACTTATAGAGGGATTCTGAGGAAGGGTTCGCCTTGGATAATGTGAGGGACTAGTGCCATTAATGGGCTCTGTCAAATCACGCGCTTTGGGAACTGTTTTTTTCCTGGCGGCACCTGTCACGGTTCGTCTGTCCTGGCCTCTTGGGGGAGCGTGTTGCTGCTGATGGCGTGTTTTCCAAGCGTCCTTTTGTTTCGTCGAGTCGCATCGTGGCGCTGCCTTATCAGGACCAGCCGTATACCCGACAGGCATTGTTTCGCGGTTTCTGGCTTGCGACCGGTCCGCCCCAGTTTATGTATCCTTTTGCTTATTCCCAGGATTGAGTTTTCGAGGATCGTGGGCCTAATCTGGTGGGGGAATCTAGATGTGGTTTAGGATGCCGTCCTCGGGTAGTTGGTCGCTGTGCGGTCTGAACTAGTTAGCCCCTACCGAGGCGAGCGAGTCGTCACTGGAAAGTCGGTCTTTGCCGTGTTTTATCGCTGGTGTTACCTATTTTGTTTTCTTGCGTGAGTACACAATTACTGCCCCCAACATTCCGTTGTCCGAGAGCGTGAGGTCTGGGGGAAGGGGATGTTGATGGTCTATGTGTTGTCTTTGGGCGGGACGGGGAATCACCGGATAAGTTCGGGATGAGACATGCCGCCCTATCACGAACAGGGGCTACCCCCTGTATGGGCGACCCCTGGGTGTCTGTCACGAGTGGATTTTGCCTCGGGCGGAAGTGGCCCCGCAGGGCGGGCCTCAGTTCAACCCTTTCCCCTTTGACTGAAAGGTATCGCAGATTTTAGTTGTCGAGGGGTCTCGGTTTGAAGCGTAGTATCGGGGGGTTCGAACTGTGGGTGTAAACTTACTGGGCGTCCTAAGCTAGTACGGGGGGAGTGTGATGCTATGTTCCTACTTTCCCCGCCGCGAGGGGTGGTTCCATTTCGTGAGCTCGCCCGGCCCTTGGAAGGGACCCTTGGCAGGGGGATCCCTTCATGCTATGGCATTCTCAGAAAGTTAAAGAGACTTTGATAAGAATGAATGTTTTCATTTAAATTTACAAGAACTCTTCTATGGTTCATACACGAGTACTTAGATTATCGCCCGTTGGGTGGGTAAGATCTGGCCCTGGGGCGGGCTGTGGAGCTGTCCTCGCCTGCGGTGAACGACCTCAGGATTTAGGGGTTACCCTCTGCCGGGTGGGCCTTTTTATCTTAAATTGTTCTTGGCGCCTAGGTGAGCGTCCGCCCTCTGTGCTGACGGGTTGCAAGGTCTCCTCGGCCAGGTGGATGCGGTAGGGAAGCTGTCTTGCTGTGGCGTTTGTCCCGGGGGAATCCTGACGATCGGGCAACCTCCCCTCCATTGCTTTGTCATCTCCATCCACGCCTCGCGGTTTGGGTTTGAGGGCGGGGGGAGATCTTGACAATCGAGCCGCCTCCCCTCCACGCCTCGCAGTTTGGGTTTGAGGGCGGGGTTCGGGTCCCGATTGTGCTGGGGCGGGCTGACACGCCATGACTTGCCTTTTGGGCTCATCAGGGATGCAGCCTTGCCGAGGTCCCCGTCCGGAGGTCGAAGGCGAGGAGGTGTAGGCCTGCAAGCCCGGGGGGGCTTTTGCCTTTCCTGTCGGTGGGGAGCGGATGCCTACCCTGTCGGTGGGGAGCGGAAATTACCAGACGAAGGAGTGAAAGGTGGATTTCCCTTGTGTAAGTGGAATATCATATTGGCGATCCGTTTGTAAGGGGAATATCCTATCGGAGGTAGTGGAGATGCAGCGACCACCGCCCAGGGAGGAGGGAACCACTGGTGGCAGGTGACCTCCCTTTTATTAGGACGAGGCATCTCGGCCCGTTTCCTAGCGGGTGGGGGGTGTCGGGACTGATTTCTCATATCTTTCGACTCTTTGTTCTTTTCTCTTTCGGGAGGGTGAGTGGTGTCTTTATAGGGGGATTTTGTTGAATGTTTCCCCCGTAATTATTGCGATGAGCCGGTATTATTAATGGGCTCCTTGGAATCATGCCTGTTGGAAACCTCTTTTGCCAGGTGGCGCTTAGGGAACCTCTTTTGGAGTGTACCATTAATGGTGGCGTATTTCCCGAGCGTCCTTTCGTGTCATCGAGTCACATCGGGACCGCCTCCTCGGGAACTGACGCCTCGTTTGTCCCGGTTTACGTGCCCTTATCCTCCTTCCCGGGTTCGAATTTTCAAGGATCACGGGTCTGCCAAGTCAGGGGTGTGGTTACGCGGCAAGGCCTATGCCCTGCCCCAGAGGTCTTGAGCGGGGAAGCGGGCGCGTAGCCCGACCCGTGCCCTTCTCTGGTTTGGGTGGCTAGGGTTGGCCCTGCCCCAGAGGTCTTGAGGGGGGGAGCGGGCGCGTAGCCCGGCCCGTGCCCTTCTCTGGTTTGGGTGGCTAGGGTTGGCCATGCTCCAGAGGTCTTGAGAGGAGAGCGGGCACGTAGCCCGGCCCGTGCCCTTCTCTGGTTTGGGTGGCTAGGGTTGGCCCTGCCCCAGAGGTCTTGAGGGGGGAGCAGGCGCGTAGCCTGGCCCGTGCCCTTCTCTGGTTTGGATGGCTAGGGTTGGCCCTGCCCCAGAGGTCTTGAGGGGGAGCGGGTGCGTGGCCCGGCCTGTGCCCTTCTCTGGTTGGGTGGCTAGGGTTGGCCCTGCCCCAGAGGTCTTGAGGGGGGAGCGGGCGCGTGGCCCGGCCCGTGCCCTTCTCTGGTTTGGGTGGCTAGGGTTGGCCCTGCCCCAGAGGTCTTGAGGGGGGGAGCGGGCGCGTGGCCTGGCCCGTGCCCTTCTCTGGTTTGGGTGGCTAGGGTTGGCCCTGCCCCAGAGGTCTTGAGGGGGGGAGCGGGCGCGTGGCCTGGCCCGTGCCCTTCTCTGGTTTGGGTGGCTAGGGTTGGCCCTGCCCCAGAGGTCTTGAGGGGGGAGCGGGCGCGTGGCCCAGCCCGTGCCCTTCTCTGGTTTGGGTGGCTATGGTTGGCCCTACCCCAGAGGTCTTGAGGGGGGAAGCGGGCGCGTGGCCCGGCCCGTGCCCTTCTCTGGTTTGGGTGGCTAGGGTTGGCCCTGCCCCAGAGGTCTTGAGGGGGGGAGCGGGCGCGTGGCCCTGCCCGTGCCCTTCTTTGGTTTGTGTGGCTAGGGTTGGCCCTGCCACAGAGGTCTTAAGGGGGGGAGCGGGCACGTGGCCCAGCCCGTGCCCTTCTCTGGTTTGGGTGGCTAGGGTTGGCCCTGCCCCAGAGGTCTTGAGGGGGGGAGCGGGCGCGTGGCCCGGCCCGTGCACTTCTCTGGTTTGGGTGGCTAGGGTTGGCCCTGCCCTAGAGGTCTTGGGGGGGAGCGCGCGCGTGGCCCGGCCCGTGCCCTTCTCTGGTTTGGGTGGCTAGGGTTGGCCCTGCCCCAGAGGTCTTGAGGGGGAGAGCGGGCGCGTAGCCTGGCCCGTGCCCTTCTCTGGTTTGGGTGGCTAGGGTTGGCCCTGCCCCACAGGTCTTGAGGGGGGGAGCGGGCACGTAGCCCGGCCCGTGCCCTTCTCTGGTTTGGGTGGCTAGGGTTGGCCCTGCCCCAGAGGTCTTGAGGGGGGGAGCGGATGCGTAGCCCGGCCCGTGCCCTTCTCTTGTTTGGGTGGCTAGGGTTGGCCCTGCCCCAGAGGTCTTGAGGGGGGAGCGGGCACGTAGCCTGGCACGTGCCCTTCTCTGGTTTGGGTGGCTAGGGTTGGCCCTGCCCAGAGGTCTTGAGGGGGGAGCGGGCGCGTAGCCCGGCCCGTGCCCTTCTCTGATTTGGGTGGCTAGGGTTGGCCTTGCCCCAGAGGTCTTGAGGGGGGGAGCGGGCGCGTAGCCCGGCCCGTGCCCTTCTCTGGTTTGGGTGGCTAGGGTTGGCCCTGCCCCAGAGGTCTTGAGGGGAGAGCGGGCGCGTAGCCCGGCCCGTGCCCTTCTCTGGTTTGGGTGGCTAGGGTTGGCCCTGCCCCCAAAGGTCTTGAGGGGGGGAGCGGGCGCGTAGCCCGGCCCGTGCCCTTCTCTGGATTGGGTGGCTAGGGTTGGCCCTGCCCCAGAGGTCTTGAGGGGGGGAGCGGGCGCGTAGCCCGGCCCGTGCCCTTCTCTGGTTTGGGTGGCTAGGGTTGGCCCTGCCCCAGAGGTCTTGAGGGGGGGAGCGGGCGCGTAGCCCGGCCCGTGCCCTTCTCTGGTTTGGGTGGGTAGGGTTGGCCCTGCCCCAGAGGTCTTGAGGGGGGAGCGGGCGCGTAGCCCGGCCCGTGCCCTTCTCTTGTTTGGGTGGCTTGGGTTGGCCCTGCCCCAGAGGTTCGGAGGTTCACGCTGAAACACTCATGTGGAAACAACCAAGTTGGGGAAAGCGGGTAGATGCGTATCTTGTATATATAAAAGAAAAACTTACAACTATTGGTAGAAGTTTAGCAGGTGCTTTGCATTCCAAGGATGTGCTAGCTCATTCCCGTCGGGGGTTGCCAAGATGTACGTGGCTGGTCCGACGATATCGATGACCTTGTAGGGCCCTTCCCATTTGGCGGCTAGCTTTCCCCGAAGGGCTGTCTCGGGTCTGAAGGTGGCGTCTCTGAGGACCAAGTCGCCTATCCTGAAAGTCCGCTGCTTCACCCGGGAGTCGTAGTGTCGTGCCATTCTCTAGCTTTGCCTGACGAGGTTCGTCAGGGCCCGGTCTCTTACCTCGTCGACCATTTCGAGACTGAGGCCGAGTCCCTTTCCATTGATCTCTTCGTCGAAGAGTATTAGCCGGAGCGTCTCTTCTCCAATTTCCACGGGAACGACCGCCTCCGATCCGTATGCCAGCATGAACGGGCTTTCTCCCATCGAGGCCTTGTGGGTGGTGCGATAGGACCATAGGATTCCCGGCAGCTCGTCGACCCATGCCCCAAGGGCGGCGTCCACCTTTTTCTTCATAGGGTTCAAGATGCATTTATTCGCGGCCTCCGCCATCCCGTTGCACTTCGGGTGGGTAACTGACGTGAAATGGAGTTTGATACCCCAGCCCGAACAGAAATCGCGGAAGCCTTCGCAATCAAACTGACTTTCGTTATCCGTGACTATCGAGCGGGGTATCCCGAAGCGACATATAATGGACTGCCAGATAAAGCCCTTCATGTCTGTCCAGGTGATACGCGCCAGTGGGTCGGCCTCCACCCATTTCGTGAAGTAGTCCACGGCGACGACTAGATATTTTCTTCCCCTGGAGGCCTTCGGGAAAGGCCCCAGGATGTCGAGTCCCCATTTGGCGAATGGGATCGGGCTCACGATGGGCATCAAGTTAGCCGGAGGTGCGGTCATTTGTCGGCAGAATTTCTGGCACGTCCAGCACCTCTTGACGTATTGAATCGCGTCATGGATCATTGTCGGCCAATAGTACCCCTGGTGCATTATTTTGTGGGCGATGGTGCGACCGCCGTGGTGGTTTCCGCAGAAGCCTTCATGCACTTCGCGGATGACTTGCTCAGCCTGCTCTGGGCCCAAGCACTTTAGATATGGCAGGACGTCGAAGTTGGCGCGGCGGTGGCCGCACAACACTCCGTCGAGGAGTACGAATGACATGGCCCGTCTCTCCACCTTTTTAGCCAGCATCCGCTCCTCGGGCAGGTCCCCCATCTCCAAGTACTTCATAATGGGGGTCATCCACGTTGTCACTGTGCCCGCACACATTAGCTCTTCTTCGTCAATGGTTGGGGTCAATATGCTTTCGACGTAGATGGCCTTCCCGATCTCGACCGCGGAGGAGGAAGTCAGCTTGGACAGGGCGTCCGCCCGAAGGTTGTTGGAACAGGTCAGGTGCTGGACGTCCGCCTTCTTGAACTTGCGGAGGTCGATCTGGATGCACTTGAGGTAGCGCTTCATCGTTTCTTCTCGGGCCTCGAAGCTTTCTTGGATCTGTTGGACGACGAGCCATGAGTCGCTAAGGAGTAACACGTTCGTCGCCCCCAACCGCCCTACCAAGCTTCAGCCCGTTGACCGCGGCCTCATATTCTGCGACATTGTTGGTTGCCGGGAAGTTGAAGCGCAGGGCGTATTCCAACGAGCACCCGTCGGAGGTTTGAATGACGATACCCGACCCTGTCCCAGATCCCGTCGCGGAGCCGTCGATGTGGATGGTCCACAATTCGTCCACGTCCATTCGGGAGGGCCCCGAGGGTCCTCCCCTGCCCCCCGCGGGGACGCGGTCGCCGATGGGGGCTCTGGTTGGCCCCCTAGGGCGTCCCCTGCTGTGCACTCCACCACGAAGTCGGCCAACGCCTGGCCTTTGATCGCCGTCCGGGCTTTGTATGTTATTTCGAACTCGCTGAGCTCGACACTCCAGTTGAGCATCCTCCCCGACCGCTCTAACCTCTTCAGGTTTTTCTCGAGTGGCATGTCGATGTGGACGGTGATGGGATGGGCCTGGAAGTATGGTCGGAGCTTTCGAGCTGTGGTGATCAGGCAGTAGGCGGCCCTCTCGATGGGACTGTAGCGAGTCTCGGCCTCCCGGAGGATCTGGCTGGCGTAATATACAGGGCGCTGCACCCCCCTTCCTCCTTGATTAAGACGGAACTAACGGCCTCTTCGTTGGTTGCCAAGTACAACCCTAGGGGTTCGCCTTCTTCCGGCCGTGCGAGGAGCGGAGGACTCTGTAGGTAAGCCCTCAGCTCTGCGAATGCCTGTGCACAGTCGTCGTCCCATGGGATCACCTTCCTTTTGTCCTTTGCTTCCCCAAAGGCAGTGTGCAAGACCCTGAAGAAGGGGAGCGACTTCTCCGTAGATTTCGACAGGAATCGCCCCAGCGCGACGATCTGGCCGTTCAACCATTGCAAGTCCCGGATCGTCCGGGGTTCTGCCATATTGATGAGGGCCGTCACCTTGTCGGGGTTCGCCTCGATCCCCCGCTTTTTTATCATGAAGCCTAGGAATTTCCCCGACTGCACGCCGAAGATGCACTTCGCGGGGTTCAGTCTTAAGTTGTATCTGCGGACCCTTTGGAACGTTTCCTGTAGGTCGGCGAGGTGGTCTGGGGCCCTCATACTCTTTACCAGCATGTCGTCGATGTAGACCTCCAAGTTTCACCCCACCTGCGGGCTGAATATTCGGTCTACCATCTGCTGATAGGTCGCCCCGGCGTTCTTCAGTCCAAAGGGCATCTTGGTGTAACAGAAGGTGCCCTTATCGGTGACGAAGGACGTCTTTTCCTCGTCCTCCTCTGCCATCGGTATTTGGTTGTAGCCCAAGAAGGCGTCCATAAAGCTTAACAACTCGTAACCGGACGCCTGGTCCACCAAGTGGTCGATCCGCGGTAGGGGGAAACTGTCCTTTGGGCACAACTTGTTGAGGTCGGTGAAGTCGACGCACATACGCCATTTTCCACTGGGCTTCTTTACCAAAATGACATTGGCGAGTGATCGCGCCCGGGTGTACACCCTAAAGAGCGACCGTGTAGTTTTACCGCAAGCGCACGGTGTAGCGGCGAGCGGGTATCGAACACAGGGAGGACGTATGATAATGCCTTCTCCGAACAACCTGGCTATAGGGACAGAAAATTAGGAAATTGCCTTTCGACGATGTTGTCACAATCGTCAAACAATGTAGAGAGATATAAAATCAAATAAAGACACCTAGGGAATAGGGAATCCCCGCTACTCACCGTATCTCGTCATTGTGATTCATCAGTTTCACAATTGCTAGGGTTGAATGTCGGGTGAGCTAGTTGCAACTGAATGTAAAACCTAGCTCACGCTCTCGCGCTGTTTCCGGTCTATAGCAAACCTAGGTTCGGGTCCAATCTCTTGCAAACCCTAGCCTAGGCAAGCTAGCATTAGGATCAACGTCATCGTTCAATCGCATCCCGAGCCCACTCTCATGCAAACTCGGGCTACGACCTAGGTTAGGATGGTTCCTACCCATCCAATCTCTTGCAAACAGGTATCGGTATAGAATTACAACAGAGGATCCTAGTATCGGTCCAATCTCTTGCAAACCGATACTTCGGAAACTAAATTTCAACCCAATTCGGATTTCTAGGGTTTCCTATTGAATTGGGATCCAATCTCTTACAAATCCCAATCGATATGAACACCTAGCTATCTGTATTATATCAATCCCAAACTAACCCTAATAGCAATTCTAGCAATAGTTCTACCAAATCATCACAAATCGGAAATTGGGCTCGTAGGGTTCATCCCCACGCCCTAAGACGTTACGACTACTCGCAATTCATATCGCAAATGGAAGAACAATCAATTGAAATAGCAATAGAATTCATGGCAATATTCAAAATAGCAATAAAAATAGGATTTTTAATAGAGAGGGAGACAAACCAACGTAGCTTTCCAAGAATCCAACAAAATAACCCTTTCTTCTCCTCTCCAATCACAAGAATTAAACTCTAAAAAGTCTAATCTAAAAAGGCTGCCAAAAGCAATCAAAAAGCCCCCTAAACTAGGTTAGAATCTGGGGTTAAATACCCCCTAAAACTGCCCAAAAATTCGTGACCAAACTGCCCCTGCGTAGCTCCAAAATCGTGATTTCTGCTACAGGCAGCGCTGCTCACTCGGCCGAGTGACAAATGTCGCTCGGCCGAGTGAGAAACCCTGACGGATTCCAGTAAGTCTGGGGTCTTGGGGGTCGTCACTTCGGGCGTCACTCGGCCGAGTGAGTTGTCGTCACTCGGCTGATGGGCTATCTTCACTCGGGCGGACGGGATACTCCACTCGGGCGGACGGCAATTGGCACTCGGCCGAGTGGGGCTTCTGCTACTCAGACTGACGAAAAACAGTAAGTCGGGAGTTTTTGATGGGCGTCGTCTGAGTACCACTCAGGCAGACGGGATACGTCACTCGGCCGAGGCGGCTTCTGATGCTCGGCCGAGTGCACACTTGGAGCGTGTCCGATGTGGCCGGCCGAGCGGGGTCTCGCTGGTCAGCCGAGTGACTCCTTCACTCGGCCGAGTGAGACACTGAAAATGCCCATTCTGAGTGTTTTTGCCTCCTCGTCGCTCCTATGACGTTCTTTCTTCTTCCGCTCCTCTCCAATCTCAAAATATCCCTCAAGGAAGTCTTCGGTGACACTCCGGAGTGGGTGCATCTCGGAATCACTCCAAATCGCTCCAAATCTCCTGAAATACGACAAAAACAACAAATCGTGAAAAGTATCGCAATATTGTCGATAAATCGTGAAAAACATGATTTGAGCGATCTAAATGGCATGCAAACATGCGGGAAAAAAGGTGTAAAATACGGAGTGATCAAAATCCCCCAAGCTTACCTCTTACTCGTCCTCGAGGAAGATAAGTAAAAGGCGAACCCGGTGAATTTAGAAAATGAAAACGATGGAAAAACGGAAAACGAAAAACGAAGAAGAAAGAAGAAAGCGAAGAGGGAAGCTGCTAGATCATTTTTCTCAGGACGTGGGTTTTGCTTACTCATATAGCATGCACCGAATGTAAAACACATGTCAAAGACTTTTATTTCGATATCATAGTATAATAATGCAAATAGAGAAAGAAAACCCAAGAATATTGATATAGCATGAAAAATGGAATAATTCTAAGATTAACATCGTCTGAATCATTTAAAGCGGTATACAATATCGCTGATCACACACTTTTCAATTGAATGCTTTCTATGAGGAGTATAAGAATATCACGCAATAGAATAGAAAGAATAGAAAAGCATGGATTTCATGAAATGAATGCTAGGCGTAGATTTCTGGATTTCGTGAAGCTAAAACAATCTCACCGAGTATAGAATATTACTTAGCCTAGGTTGTCATGCACCGTCAGGTAGTCACTCTCTCACACATCATTGGATTCTCTCCCCCAAGCTTATCTATAAGCGTGGTGGCATATACAAAACTGTATTTACATTCCCCATTTCTTTAGAAGCTCCAAATGCAAAAGAAAATAAAAATAAAAACAAAAAGAGGGAAGAAAGAGAGAGTGTATGAGATGGGATCGATTATTGAGATTCTTTTCTCTTTTCTTTTCTTTTTCTCAAATCTTTTTCTTTTCTTTTCTTTCTTTTCTCTTTTTTTAATAGCATATATACTCAATGATCCCAAATCAAAAGAGAGAGAAGGATATATAAGAATTTTTCTTTATCTTTTTTGGTTTTGGGAAATTTGGAGCATGGAATTTAATAACGGGGGAAATGCCAAATACTAGAATCGCTAAGGGGAGATTCACCAATGATTTTAAAATAGAGAATTGATGTTCAAGATATGTGGAGAAAGAAATAAATATGTCTCTCAGTTCACTCTATAAGACGTGCACGACAACTTCAGCAGGGTAATCTAATCTACTCGGTTTCGATCACAAAAAAAGCAAACTAATCCAGATTTATCATAGCTAACATCATTCAATCATCCTGAAGTGAAGTGTACAAGTCATGCAAATAGAAGTGATATAGGAAAAGAAAACGGTACTCCAGATATAAGCATTCAATGCGTGAATCTTGGTGTGTTTTCTACGATAGCATACATATGAATATTCAGACTCAGCTAATAATAGAATTTCATCCATTTTCATACGGAAAAAATGTGGGTTACTATCTCTAAATGCAAGGCAAATCATAGCATATGATATCAGAAATAAAAGCTAAGACATGACAAATATAGCATGCATATAGAGAAAGCTAACTCCACGTCATCATCATCACAGAAAAGTCATCTCTAGCATGAGATGAAAGAAATAAAGATAAAAAGGGAAAATAAAACTATTTACAATGCGGCACACGAAGAAAATAAGAAAAACGTGATGCATGGTAAAAAAGGAAAAAAGTGATGAAAGTGAGTGCGAATGCGGAAAATGGCGTGAAAAAACTAAAAATAAAGGTGGTAAATCGAAAAAAAACGTGAGAACTCACTCCCCCAAGCTAAAGTGCACAGTGTCCTCAATGTGCAAAGTGTGGCACACCGAGAGACGTGTAATGGTAGGGGTATGTGAGGATGCATGCATGATGAAAAAGAAAAAATAAATAAAAACAACAAAAAGAAAATATGATGCGGACATGATGCATGCAGATATAAGAGTGAATCAGATATAAGAGTGTCACACCAAAAAGACTCTCCCTCTCTCCCAAAAATGATATAGAAAGATGTGATCAAAATGTGGGCCCAAAACAGTGAGGGGAGGGGGGGCAAAAATCATCAGGACCAAGCAGAGACGGGCAGCATGACGGCAAAAAAGATCAATGGCATCAAGGGTGCCTAAGAGGGTGGTGTTGCGCCGTCTCCGTCCTGAGGCGGAGGTGGAGGTGGAGGTGGTGGTGGCTGGGGGACAGTCTGCTGGGTGGGTGGGGGTGTGGGTGTAGGAGCAGGCTGGGTGGGTGTGGGTGTGGGTGTGGGTACCTGCTGGGTGGGTGTGGGTACGGTCGGTACGCGAGGAAGCCGCTCGAGAATCTGAGTGAGGCAATAGTGAATGCCCGGAAGTAGGTCGAAGCGGCTGGCCATAGCGGTGACGGTGGCAGACATGGTCCTGAGGTCACCTCTGAGGGCACTCACCGCCCCCTCAAGAGCACGAATGCTCTGAAGTACAGTGTCGGGGGGAGGTGGTGCAGAGGGACGCACGTGTCTGTGCTGTGCAGGACGGGGCTGGCGGACTCGGGTGGTGTAGTGGATGGGCTCAGCAGGCATGTGGAGGAAGGGTGCTGTGCTCACAAGTGGGGGCCCAACCTCAGTGCGAGGCTGGGGTGCAGGCTGGTGTGAGGTGGAAGCAGCAGCAGCGGAAGTGGAATATAAAAGTGGCGACGAGGCGGCAAGAGAGGTCAGTGACACAGACGTGGGAACAGACGTCACGACACTCTCAGAAAGTACGGCTGCGGTGGAGACAGAAGTGACGACCGCTGGGGAGGCAGTGTGGGGTCCAAAAGGTGAAATCCCAGCGGAGATCATACTGGCCATGGTCTCCACGACGGCAGCGAAAGAGGGCTCTCCGCTCTCAACAAAAGTAGGTGGGCGCTCGGGTAGTGCGGAGCAAAGGGGCTCAACGGACAGAGGGCCAGCTGTGGTGGGAGTGGTGGTGGGCTCAGCAAGTGTACTCCCGACACCGGCAGAAGTGTGGACAGAGGTGTCGGGAGCAGCAGAAATATCAGGCACAGGCTGAGGGGCCACGGGGTCAACGGGTGCAGCGTGTGCAGCGTGGGCCTGCTCAGCCTGCTCAGCCTCCTCGGCCTCAAGCACGTAGGCGGCGGGGATCAGGAGATCCATTACCGGAAGCCAGTCCACCTGTGCTGGTGCTATCTGTGTCCGAGCTGGGCTCGGAAGGATCATGTAGTCAGCACCGTAGGGACCGTGCAACCAGACCCAGTGCCGCTGGCCGTGCGGACGAAGCATCTTCATCCGGGCCATGACGTCTATAGACAGTGAAGTGGGGCCCGGAGAACGACACAAATCGGCCGGTAGGTCCTCGCCGGTCATCAGGGCGAGCAGGGTGATCAGACCGCCGCAACATATCGGTGAGCGAGCGCCCACCGATACGATGATGCGGTCCAAAAACCAGCTCGCGATATCAATCACGACGGCGGGGACCAACTCGTCACTCCCCCTAGCTAGAACTCTGGGGCGCGTCATCGCATAGAGCATATAAAGCTCCGGCGTGGACATCGTCCCAGGCTCATACCTCGCCAAAAAGGTAGTCGCCATAAGGCGCTGAGCTATGCGGAGGCAGGGGTGGACGATGGCAGAGGCCTTGGCCCTACTAGGGTCAAAGGCAGCTGGTAAACCCGTGATCCGGGCCCAGAAAGCGTGGGAATCGAAGGAAGGTGGGGGGATGTGAGTGGGGGCGTAACCACGGTCGGCCCCGGGGATATCGGGCCACGAAAAGAATGCTCTCATCATACCGAGAGTGACCTGGCACTCTCGGTCCATAAACCTAAACGAGCATCCCTCGTCGGTCCGGGCTATAGAACTCAGCACCTCAAGTGTCGGACGGACGAAGGTATCCGCCGACACTTGGAAAAAATCTCGCCAACCCACGTTGTCATACAACGTGAGCATCCCCTCAAGTACCCCCAGGCGTCCTAGGTCTGCAAGGTGAGCGAACCTGGAGGGTACAATCGAGCGCTGGGAAATGCGCTCAAAAACGACGCGGTGTGCGTCGTCTCGAAACGTAATCCCCAGCGGCCCGACAAGTGGAGCCGGTGGTGGCAGTGGGTCGGCAGGGAGTGGCTGTGCGGGGTGAACGGGGACTGCAGGCTGTGGCTGTGCGGGGTGAACGGGGTCTGCAGGCTGTGGCTGTGCGGGGTGAGGTGGTGTAGGCGGGGGAGAGTCCTCCATCTCGTGGGAGGGGCCGGGCTCGTCCGGCCGCTTCCGCTTGGCGGAAGCTCTCCTAGACTGTGGCCGTGTCCGGGGCGGCATGTGGGCCCCGGGTGCTCACCAAAAATAGAAAAAACGCGGCGTGCGAAAATAAGTGGAACGAGTATACCGTAACACGCCGCGAGAGCAAAATAGTGGATGCGTGCGAAGACGCCGCCTCCACGAAGCCAAAAACGCTCCCCGGAAGCTCCCCTAGGCTCCCCTAAGCTCCCCAATATAGCCTGCACATCAAACGAAGATATCAGCGAGTAATATTCAAAATGTATGGGGGGTTAGGGGTATAATAGATAGATTTTGAAGTTAATTTGGTGTAGGGGTTCGATTTGCACATGGATCGTCGAAAAATACAAGAAAAAGGAGAAAATGGGCAAAATTGGGTATACCGGAGCTCGGCCGGCGGCGAGGGAGTCGCCAGCGACTCGGGCGGTGCGGCGGCGGCGTCGGCCAACGGTGGTCGGCCGAGCGCGGTGGCGGGCAAGGCGGCGGGCGAGTGGGAGCGAGTCGGGGCGTAGGGAGCTGATCGGGCGCGGGCTTGGGCGTGAAAACAAAAAAGTGACGCTTCGAATTCCGCGCCGAGCCCGCGGCTCTTATAAAGGAAAAGTTACGACTCGGCCGAGTGACAGTGTCACTCGGCCGAGTGATCGTAACGGAAATATTTTTGAAAATTCCTCCCCGCTTACGACTCGGCCGAGTGGCTTTACCACCCTCGGCCGAGTGGAATAAGTCCATTCGGCCGAGTGGCTCAAGCTACTCGGCAGTTCTCGCCCTAGGAGCGTATCAGTTTCACTCGGCCGAGTGAAGATATATACTCGGCCGAGTGGCAATTATACTGAAATCAAGAAAAGAAACAGAGAGTTGGGTACAGTAGACTTCCCTCGTTCGTGTGCCGCTCAGACGGACGAACTTATGTGCTCGGTCGAGTGGCGAGTGTACTCGGCCGAGTGAATCCTGTTTTCTGCTGTTTGGCTCCGTTTGGGCTCTAATCTCTGTTTTTCTTCCTCCAGTCGATTTCATCCTTCTCCTAAGCATCGAGCGCATTCCTGGAGCACTCCTCGTCGCCTTGTTCATCCTCCTAATGGTAGGTATCCCTTTCTCCTCTACTGTCAAAGAAAAATAGGACCCGTTATCACGAATTTTTTTTTCTTCAGGCGAACGACTCAAAACACTAATAATTTCTAAAACAAAAATAAAGAACAAAGTAAAAATAAAGCGATAACCGTCGAGTTGCCTCCCGACAAGCACTCGTTTAAGGTCTTGAGCTCGACCCCCTTGGATTTTCAAATTAATGCGGGATATTGGGTGCATATGAGATGCACCCGTCGAATTTATCGGGAAGAACGCTCGGATTTGGATGTTGTGGCGGTGCGTTCTTCCTCAGTGCTCCTTCGTCTCGGGTAGTGTTGGGGGGTGGCTCCCCCAAGCTAGTGCTTGCTCCGGGCCTTGGCTTCACCAGTGACACCGATTTTCGTATCGGTGGGGCTTTCTTCGGAGTCCTCATCCTTGAGAGCTTGCAGAGCTCTCGTATTCTCGCGACATCAGCGTCGCCTTCATCAATTTCCATGGAGAGATCGGGGGAGTCATTCATCTTTTCTTCTTGGCCCAAGTCCGGCCCTTCCTCAAAATCATCCTTGAATAGTGCGCCGATGGAATGGGGGATCGCCTCCTCAATGACCTCGTCAAGGAGGTCCATATAGTCCAGCTCCTCATGATAAGGCATGTGTTTCATTGCCTTGGGTATATGAAGCTCCACCTCGATGTTGCCGACGTTCAACGTTAGAGTCCCTTCTCGTACGTCGAAAATGACACCGGTGGTGGCGAGGAACGGGCGTCCAAGTATTAGCGACGTATCTCCCTCCTCCTTGACATCCATGATCACAAAGTCGCATGTCAAACATATGCCTCCCGGGACTTGTAACGGGATGTCCTCTGCGATCCCTACCGGCCTTGTGATCCGACCATCTGCTAGTTGTATCCACATGTCGGTAGGCTTCAATTCTGTGCCGGTGTTTAGTCTTCGGAACATAGAGAGAGGCATGAGGCTAACACTAGCCCCTAAGTCTACTAATGGCTTTTGTAGAGGGACGCCGCCTAAGGTGCAGGGAATTCGGAAACTCCCCGGGTCTTTGAATTTGGCAGGCTCCTTCTCTCTCATGGTGAACCAAGTCCCCTCCTCAGCGAGCATGATTTTCTCCTTCCTCTTTCTTCCCGTAATCAAATCTTTTAAGAACTTGGCGTATGTCAGGATTTCCACGATAGCGTCGAGGAAGGGGATATTGAGGCTTACCCCCCTCAAATATTCGAGAAACTTGGCTAGCCGTTTCTCCATCTTTGCTCTAGCAAGCCTCTGAGGGAATGGGATTGGTGGCATAAAACGCCTCTCTTCAATCAGCTGCTCCGCTCTGGACTTTTCTTCCCCTTGCGGCTCTTTCTCTCTCTCAACTTCAATGACCGGCTCACTTGGCTCTACTCTCTCCACCACAGGCTCCTTGGTTGGAATCATAACGGGGGTGGTATCCTTCCTGCCTCTCGTAGTAACTGCAACCATGGCATTGATATGTCCGATGGTGCCCAGTGGATTTTGCTCTGGTTGAGCCGGCAACTGTTGACTATTTCGATTGAGCAACGCAAGTTGCTCCGAGATTTGGCCTACAACGGTTGCAAGGGAATCTTGGCTCGCCTTCAAGGAAGCATTAGTCTTCTTCTGCTCGACCATAAACTCCTCCACTCTAGCTTCAAAGTCGGAACGTTGTTGAGCTTGTGGAGGGTTTGGATTTCTCCACCCTTGATTGTATCCGGGCGGCCTATAGGGCCCCACTTGTTGCTTTGGTGGGAAATTTTGTTGCGGAGGCCCCCTCGGTGGATAATGTTGTTGTTGTGCTGGTGGTGGTCGAGCTTGGTGAGGTGGTTGTTGCGGGGGGTTCAATGCTCCATCATTGTTTGCATAAGAGAAACCGGGATGGTTTCTAGTGGCCGGATTGGCCCAATATCCTTGGTTCCCCGCGACGTATTGAACTTGCTCCAAAGATCCCTCTCCTTGTTCTCCTCCCAAATACATAGCTTGGGATTAGTCTTGCCAATCGCACATTTGACTTGTTGGTGTGGATGTGGAAGGGGCTCCTTGGGGCTCCGTGATATATTTCTCCAGTCTCTCTACCACCTTGTGGAGAGAATCGAACTTGTTGGTCAGCTCCGCCATGGCCTTGGCCTCATAGATGCTAGATGGCTTCAAGGAGGACGAAGAGTGTCCTCGCTCGTCGCCCCATTGTTGATTGTTCGAGGCCATCTCCTCAATTAAGGCCGTAGCTTCGTCGGGAGTCTTCGATTAGATGGCCCCATTTGCCGCGGCATCAATAATCTGCTTGGTCCCCGGTTGGAGACCATTGTAGAAGCTATGGACTAGCTCCCAATCTTCAATGCTATGGTGGGGGCACTGATGCTGCAGGTCTTTGAAGCGCTCCCATGCCTCGTAGAGTGTCTCTTTAGGTCCTTACTTGAAGGACATGAGAGCACTCCTAATCTTTACCGTCTTGGAGGGCGGATAGAACTTGTCAATGAACGCGCTCGCCAACTCGTCCCTTGTGGTAAAGACTCCTTCAGCTTGCGTCCTCAACAATAAAGAGCTTTATCCTTTAGTGTGAAGGGGAAAATGCACAGTCTGATGGCATCTTGGGTGACGCCCGGCATCTGGAAGGTGGCGCACTTTGATAGGAAGAGCTGGATGTGGTAGTGGGGATTTTCATGGGCGTTCCCATGAAATGGATCCTGCTGCATCAGAACCACAAGTCCAGTCTTCAACTCAAAATTCTTGTCGGTCGCCAACTCCGGCATGGCTATGGACGAGGTTGTGGAGGAAGTCTTAGGCCGGAGCCTATCTCTAATGGAAATAATCGTCGCCATTCTTGTCGCTAACTCTTCAGGTGTCACCCGAACGTTCATAAACCTCCCTTCCGTATCGGGTCTCCTCTCCGCTCTGATTCTCCGCAATGTACGCTCGATCTCAGGATCAAACAATATATCAATGGGGTCCGCTGTCGATTTCGTGTACATGCATGGGAAAACAAATTTTCAAAGAAGTGATTAGCACAATGGAAGGGTTAGATAAAAAAATGAAGAAATAAAACAAAAAGAAAGAAATAGCTAGGGTGGTAGGATCAAACACGATCGCCTCCCCGGCAACGGTGCCAAAAACTTGGCCGCGCCCGGGCGTACACCCTAAAGAGCGACCGTGTAGTTTTACCGCAAGCGCACGGTGTAGCAGCGAGCGGGTATCGAACACAGGGAGGACGTATGATAGTACCTTCTCCGAACAACCTGGCTATAGGGACAGAAAAGTAGGAAATTGCATTTCGGCGATGTTGTCACAATCGTCAAACAATGTAGAGAGATATAAAATCAAATAAAGACGCCTAGGGAATAGGGAATCCCCTCTACTCACCGTATCTCTTCATTTTGATTCATCGGTTTCACAATTGCTAGGGTAGAATGTCGGGTGAACTAGTTGCAACTAAATGTAAAACCTAGCTCACGCTCTCTCGCTGTTGCCGGTCTATAGCAAACCTAGGCTCGGGTCCAATCTCTTGCAAACCCTAGCCTAGGCAAGCTAGCATTAGGATCAACGTCATCGTTCAATCGCATCCCGAGCCTACTCTCGTGCAAACTCGGGCTACGACCTAGGTTAGGATAGTTCCTACCCGTCCAATCTCTTTGCAACCGAGGATCCTAGTATCGGTCTAATCTCTTGCAAACCGATACTTCGAAAACTAAATTTCAACCCAATTCGGATTTCTAGGGTTTCCTATCGAATTGGGATCCAATCTCTTGCAAATCCCAATCGATATGAACACCTAGCTATCCGTATTATATCAATTCCAAACTAACCCTAATAGCAATTCTAGCAATAGTTCTACCAAATCATCACAAATCGGAAATTGGGCTCGTAGGGTTCATCCCCACGCCCTAAGACGTTACGACTACTCACAATTCATATCGCAAATGGAAGAACAATCAATTGAAATAGCAATAGAATTCATGGCAATATTCAAAATAGCAATAAAAATAGGATTTTTAATAGAGAGGGAGACAAACCAACGTAGCTTTCCAAGAATCCAACAAAATAACCCTTTCTTCTCCTCTCCAATCACAAGAATTAAACTCTAAAAAGTCTAATCTAAAAAGGCTGCCAAAAGCAATCAAAAAGCCCCCTAAACTAGGTTAGAATCTGGGGTTAAATACCCCCCAAAACTGCCCAAAAATTCGTGACCAAACTGCCCCTGCGTAGCTCCAAAATCGTGATTTCCGCTACAGGCAGCGCTGCTCACTCGGCCGAGTGACAAATGTCACTCGGCCGAGTGAGAAACCCTGACGGATTCCAGTAAGTCTGGGGTCTTGGGGGTCGTCACTTCGGGTGTCACTCGGTCGAGTGAGTTGTCGTCACTCGATCGATGGGCTATCTTCACTCGGGCGGACAGGATACTCCACTCGGGCGGACGGCAATTGGCACTCGGCCGAGTGGGGCTTCTGCTGCTCAGACTGACGAAAACAGTAAGTCGGGAGTTTTTGATGGGCGTCGTCTGAGTGCCACTCGGGCGGACGGGATACGTCACTCGGCCGAGGAGGCTTCTGATGCTCGGCCAAGTGCACACTTGGAGCATGTCCGATCTGGCCGGCCGAGCGGGGTCTCGCTGGTCGGCCGAGTGACTCCTTCACTCGGCCGAGTGAGACACTGAAAATGCCCATTCTGTGTGTTTTTGCCTCCTCGTCGCTCCTACGACGTTCTTTCTTCTTCCGCTCCTCTCCAATCTCAAAATATCCCTCAGGGAAGTCTTCGGTGACACTCTGGAGTGGGTGCATCTCGGAATCACTCCAAATCGCTCCAAATCTCCTGAAATACGACAAAAACAACAAATCGTGAAAATTATCGCAATATTGTCGATAAATCGTGAAAAACATGATTTGAGCGATCTAAATGGCATGCAAACATGCGGGAAAAAAGGTGTAAAATACGGAGTGATCAGCGAGCCAGTCCGGGTAGTCCACTGGCCGGACAAACTTGGCTTTGAGGAGCCGCTCTACTTCTTCCTCGGCCGCCCTCTTCTTTTCGCCCCCCTGAGCTCCTCTTCTTCTGTCAGACCGGTCGGGCTTCCGGGTCCGCGTTCAACCTATGGGAGATCACCGTCGGGTCAACCCCCGGCATGTCTGCAGGTGACCAGGCGAATATATCCACGTTTTCCCGGAGCAGGCCGACGAGGGCCACCCTCAGGGTGACCAGGAGTTTCGTCCCGATGGAGACGGTTCTTTCTTCCTCCGCGGCTACGGGCACCTCCTCGACCTCCTCGGCTGGGGTCGACCGCTGGTCGCAGAAGTCCTCCCTTTCGTCGGGGATGATGACCGTCAGGGCCCGCTTTCGGCTCCCACGCCTGACTCACCCCTCGTCGCGGCCCCCCGACACCTCCTGGTTTCCCCACACCAATCCCACCCCCACGGGGTCCGGAATTTCATCATCTGGTGTAGCAGGCTGGGGAGTGCCTCTATGGACGTCATGTATGGATGCCCTATGATTCCGTTGTACGCCGACGCGGCGTCGACGATGACGAACCGTGTCCCCCTGGTGACGACCCTCGGTTCCTCCCCCAGTGTCATCGGCAAGGTGATCGTCCCCACTATGGGAATCATATGTCCGGTGAAGCCGACAATGTGGCCCGCGCAGGGCTCTAGGTTCACGCGCCCCCACCCCATCCTTTCGACCGTTGACAGGAACAGGATGTCGCAGGAGCTTCCGGTGTCGATCAGGAGCCGGCTGACGACGACCGCCCCGATCCGAGCCTTGACGACGAGGGCGTCATCGCGCTGACTCCCGACCTCCCGCTGATCTCCCTCGGTGAAGGTGATAGGGGCTCGGTTTGTCCTTCTCCGCTTCGGCCTGCTGCTGGCGCCCGCTACCATCACCTGTCGGGCACCCGCCTCCGTGATCATGGGCGATGTCCCACCTAGGGGCGGCCCCCCGCTTATCACCTCTATGCACATGATCGCCCCGGGGGGGCGCGGCTCCTGATCGTGGTCCGCTGGCTGCTCCAGCCCCCGTGCCTCCCAGGGGGCTCTCTCTCCTTGCATTGCCCGTCTGTCGCCCACGAAGCCTCCCAAGTGGCCCGCCTGGATCAGCCGCTCGATCTCTCTCTTAAGAGTGTAGCAATGGTCGGTGTCGTGGCCGTGGTCATGGTGATATCGGCAATACCTCCGGAGATCCCGCTTTGCCGGATCCGATCTCATCCCCCTGGGAGGCTCCGGCAGCAGTCCGGCCTTCGTCGCCACAGCCAGAACCTCTAGCATGGGGGCGTTGAGCTATGTGTAGTGGGCCTGTAGGGGGCCTTCCTATCTTGGGATGACTCGGGCGGGCCCTTGGGCCGGGGCGAACTCTCGGGCCGGCCCATGGCGATCTTGCAGGCGTCATCCCGTCGGTTCGTGCCTTGGTTGGGCAAAATGGTCACGCCCTCGATGCCCCTCTTCTTGCCTTGGTCGAGGGTGCGACCGGGGCTCGCCTTGGGGTGGCTTCACCGGGGGAAATAGGGCCTTCGTGCCGAGAGTCTCTTCGGCCAATGCATGCCTCTCTGCCATAGCAACTAGCGCCTCATAGTCGGTCGGCAGATCTCGGAGCAGGGATTTGTGGAGGCTCCGAGTCCGCAATCCCGTTTTGAAGGCCAGCATGAGTACCTCGTCGTCGCAGGTCACCACCGCCCATCTCTCATCCTGAAAGCGGCGCAGGTATCTACCCGTCGTCTCCCCTTCTCCTTGGACTATTGTGCTGAGATAGTCCAAGGGCTTCTTCTTCGTTCGCCTGGCCCGAAACTCTTGGAAGAACTTGTGGGACAGCTCGCCAAAGCTCCCAATGGATCTTGCGGGTAGGCCGAAGTACCAATCCAACGCTGTGTCCCTCAGACTTTGCGAGAAATACAGGCACAGGAACGCCTCATCCACATCCTGCGCCTCCATCGCCCCCCGGTATGGTTGCACGTGCGTAAGGGGGTCGCCTCTTCCGTTGTATGTGGCCAGGTGGAGGGTTTGAACCTTATTGGCCTCGGGGCAGACGTGATCCACTGTGCCAACGGCGTGGCCTCCTCCGTGTAGGTAGGGCGCTCGGGCGCATCCCCCCTTCGCCATTCGGGGGTTTGGCTCCGGTCGCGCCTCGGCTGCCGACGGTCCTTCCGCCCCGGGGAGTAGCGTGACGGTCGCCTGGCGGGACTCCTTCCCTGGGTTGAGGATTCGACGGGTTGCGGGCTACGGTTCTCCCAGTACCATCGCCCTCCGGCCGCCTCCGCCCGGGTCTCCATCCGCTCCTGATTCTCCCGCAGAAGCCTTTCTCGCTCGGCGGTGAGGAAGCGTATTTGTCGACAAACGGCTTCCTCGTGCAGGCGATCGGGGGAGTGGTGCTGGCGGGGCGGACTCCCTCCTCCCGGTGGGGACCTGGCCAGCAGCGGGCCGCGCCCGTCCCCGAGCCGCCGGCCAACCGCCGTCACCTTCGGGATTTCCTGGTTGCCTTCGTTCTCCCTCCTTATCCTTTCGCGCTCCGCGATGATGAAGTGGAGGTGGTGGCGGGCGGTCTCTTCGTCCTGGTAGGCCCGCCGGGCGGTCTCGGTCGCTTCGTCCAAATGCCTTTGCGCTGCGGCCGCCTCCTCCTGGCGCCTCCGCAGCCGTGCGACCTCCATTTCGTCTTCCAAGAGCTTCTGTTGGGCCGCAATCTCCTTGGCGAGCCCCCTATCTCTCCCCTCCTCCTCGAACTGAGGGTGAAGATTCCGTCTCACGTTCGGGGGCTCCGAGGGGCCGGACGGTGGATCCGCTCCCGCCGCCGCGTAGCCTCCCATCGCCTGAGTAACGGCCTCGGAGCTCTTCTGGATGGCGCGGGCCGAGGTTTGGACCGTCCCGGTATCTATCCCCGGAGGGGGGTCGGTCGCCGGGGTGATTAGTAAAAAGAGTGGCTCCTGACCCACGGGATCCTTGCCGTGGTCAGGGTTCCGAGTGATTGGCATGGAGTCTAACATGGGTGTGACTCTTCGATCCCACAGACGGCGCCAATTGTTGCGGGGTGGAACTCGCGTACAATGAATTTGTATTGAGGGAAACCAAGGGCACGGTGGTTATATTGATAAGAGGATTTAGGTGGGCTATTTAACAAGTGATTAGTGGGGTGAAGAGGCTAAACTTGCCGCCGGGAGAGGCCAAGGAGTCAAATCTCACCAGGCACGGTGGAGGAGGATCGGGCGGCGGGAGCCAAAGGCGGATGTCGACCAAGGGGCGAGCTTCCCTGCACCACGAGCAACTCGTCAGAAGGGCAGGGTTGGGGGCCAACTCTTAGCCCCTCCGATGCCTAAGTCAGTAATTGGACTTAAAGCGGGGGCTAGGCACGCAGGTCGGACTAAAGGTGTGTCGACCGTACGTGGCGAGCTATATGTGGGAGAACAAAGATATGGACGACCTTTGTTCTCGTGCGTGAATAATGGATTGAGAGAGAATTTGCCAACCCCCCTACCGTAAGAGGTGAGGGGGTATTTATACCTGATGGGAGATGATTAGGTGGGGCTGACCTGGCATGCTGACTCGACGTGCTGAGCTAGCTCTGCTGTCAGCGGAAGCTTCGGACGAGGATGTCAGGAACAGGAGTGTCTGCCCCGCTTTTGTCAGACGGCGCAACGGCCAGGGGCGCTTTTGTCAGGGTGTCAGGGCCGAAAGCATTAAGTGTCAGGAGGCTCAGCGGCCAGGGGGGTGCTTTGTCAGATGGTCGGGCGGCGTTAGTGTCAGTCGTGTCCTTACATTAGGTTGGTTGTCGTGCGCGAGGAATTGAAGGTCTGGCGATACTATCCCCGTCGGCGAGGCTCGTGGGGTCCCGTCGGGTCATCCTGTTCGGGGGTTGTCCGGCCCGGCCGCGCACCTTTTCGGTCGCAGGTCGTGGAGCGCTGGCAGAGAGGGATATGTCCGTGCCTCTGTCAGCATCCCCGGCGGCGCTGTCTGGGCGCTCCCCAGGCGCACTGCCCCTGGCGGGCCGAGCGATAGCGGTTGTACGCCTCGGCCGGGAGGGGGGAGCGCTGCGAGGTGCGCCCATTCCCGTGTAGCCTCGGACCTCCGGGACGGCGGCGCTTTCGCAAAGGGGTGAGTCAATGAGGTATGTCAGCGGATCTGGGCGGGAGTCGGACTCTCACGATCTTTGGGTCGTAACAAGGCTTAAACAAAAAGAAAATGGGATTTGAAGAAGGTGGGTTGGAGTTGCACATCCTCCAAAATGGCACCTTTTAGAGATATTTCATTTTGAAGGTGGGCATTTAGATATTTGGGTTGGAGTTGCTCTAAGGGAGTATGTTGGAGCGGCCCCAGTCCAACACGGTATCTACAACATCCAAAACCAAACGCCCTTAAAACTGAATTTTATAATTATATGTTGACACCCAAAGCTTATGACATCCATGCTAAATATATTCTTCGTCATCGGCATACAAATCTTATTCATTCTAATTATTGGTTCCTCATACGCACATAAAAGTAACACAACCGTCTGATTTCAACACCAAAATTCACTTGCACGCAGGCAGCGGCGGGCCACACAAGCACTTGTTATGGAAGTAGGAATACTCATCAAACGCAGCCGTCACGCTCCCCGGCGGTATCTCACCGCACAGCCGGTTGTAGCTGACGTTGAACAGCACGAGCCCCGTCACCTGATTGATCTGCGCCGGGATCTCCCCAAATATCATGTTATGATTCAAGTCCAACAGCGTCAAGTTCACCGGAAAGCTCGCCCCCGTCAGATCGAACCCGAACCGGTTCCTCGAAATGTCGATATTCAAAGTCGGCTTCGAGGCCCCGAACAGCATGGAGGCGTCCCCGGTCAGCTGGTTCCTAGACAGGTCGATGTCCCCCCACAGGGGCCGGCCGAGCGAGGCGGGGATCGGACCGGAGAGGTTGTTGTGCGAGAGGTAGAGATCAGGGGGAGAGTTTACGGGGAAGCTGCCGAAGGAGTCGGGGATGGGCCCGGTTAGGTGGTTGCGGTCCAAGTGGAGGGCGCCGAGGTTGGGGAGGTTGGAGAGAGATGGCGGGATGGAGCCCGAGAAATCGTTGAACGCGAGGGAGAGGTAAGTGAGGGAAGTGAGTTGGGAGAGAAAGGGAGGGATTGGGCCCGAGAGAGAGTTCCAGCTGAGATCGAGGAGGCTGAGGCGAGTGAGTTTTGTGATTGTCGGTGGGATCGTGCCGACGAGCTTTGGGAGCTTGTGGAACATGAGTTGTGTGAGGAAGGGGAGGTCGCCGACGGCGGGAGGGATGGTGCCGGTGAGGTTGTCGTCGGCGAAGACGGAGAGGCCGACGACGCGGCCGGAGGTGGGGTCGCAGTCGACGTCGTACCAGTCGCAGCAGGCGGAGTCGTTGGTCCAGGAGGCGAAGTGGTACGGGAAGTTGAAGTGGGCGTCGATGGCGAGGAGGGCCTTCTTGTCGTCTTCGTTGCATTTGCCGGATAGAGCGGGCAGCGGGGAGAAGGCTAAGAGGATGAGGACTAGGAGGAAAGGGACGAAAGAAGATGAGAACGCCATTGTTGTTGTCGGTGGAGTTTCAGTGTTTTTGAGAGGGTATTTGTAGAGTTTGTTAGGCCTCGCTTGTCAACAAAGTTTCGGGATCTCTGATTTTTTTTCCAAAGGTTAGAAAGACTAACCTTAGTTTATCACCGTTCATTAAAAATCCAATCAGATCGGATTTATTCAAAACTCTAGTTTCATTTTTGAACGGTGTTTGCGAGACGATGCCTTAGTTGCTTTTGGCCGCCGCCGCTTAAACGAGGGGACTCGAATTCAAGCGTCCATCCTGTCCCAGTTGCTACCTCCTCGTTAATTTCCTTCGCTAACACGCGTTTGAAAACAGGGGTAGTTTGATGGGGGTGACCGACGATAAATTAAAACATACTGACATTTATTTTTTAGCAGTGGAGAAGCCAAATCCATCTTCTACTCTTTTGGATCGGAGTTCAAACAATGGGACCACGAATGAGTTCGCTTATCGTCGTCAGTGGAGACACCTAAATAAATAGCATTTCCATCTTTTGCTATTTGGATTGGATTTAAAGTAGTTTCGATGCTTGGCCATGGGGATTGATAGAACAGTGAGATGAAAAGGACGTCTAACATGTGCTGCTAGGGATAGATGCGATGTTTCATCATGCTAATAACTAATAAAATAGCAGGCAATCAGTTTTTATGTCGACCGTGTGTATGCTTATGATCAAAATTCTTGCTGAATTGCAAATAGAAATGCTCACATTTCTCAGCATCGCTGCATACGTAGACCACAGCCGTATGAATGGTCTGCAAACAAGAAGATAATAATCCACCCTCTCGAGGAACATGAGAACAAACAAATTTGTGGGTATAAGCTGTTTTTTTGCAAGTCAGAAGTCACACCCCACATCTTTGACTGTGTTACGCCTATTTTACCGAAGCCCGAAAGACACGAGCCCAGAAACCCGACTATCGATCAGAAGCCCATCTGCGAGATCAGGCCCGTCCGACAAGGCCCCCCAGAGGACCCCCGAACGTCGATCCGACCCGACCCCGAAAACGCGCAAGTCACTCGCCCACTCCAGCGATAACCGTTCCCCCAGGCCCGCTACCACTTAATGGCTGTTATGGGGAGGTGCTGGGATGGCGCAGGGAGCGGCGATGGGGAGGCGGATTGAGGGGGCACGATTGGGGGCGGACGAGGGACGTGAGTCGTGGGCAATCACGACGAGAGGCCTATAAAAGGGCTAAAAGGACGACTGGACAAAGGACCGCATCTCAGGTAACAAAACCTAAGGTACTCCATCAACGACCTAGTTCCTCCATTTCATCTCCATCCCCCCGCTCGCGCCGGAGGACGTCGTTCCGATCTCCTCTCGAGTCGAACCGTCCCCGTCGAGCCTCCTCTTTCAGATCGTCATCTGACTTAGGCATCGGAGGGGATTTGGCCGGAACCAAGGTCCGGCCCCCCTGACGAGTGTTCTCGTCTGTTCAGGAAGACGTTAGATCCACGAGCCGAGGCTTCCCCTCCGCTCCACGCCGGCCGCGCATCAAGCGAGACAACCGAGGCTACCCCTCGTCGTCCGACCGACCGAGGCCGAGCTCATCCATCCGAGCCGAGGCTCCCCCTTAGCTCCGCATCGGTCGTGCATCAAGCCCAGGCGCCGAGGCTTCCCCTCTTCGTCCGACCGTCCGAGGCCGAGCATCTCACTCCGGGCCGAGGCTACCTCTCAGCCCCCTTGAGGCCGAGGATCCAGACCCGGCCCAGCTGACGTGCTCTGCGTCGACTGCATCTCCGATTTGCGTCGCGTCCACACGTGCTCGACGCACCCATGGGATCCCAATCGGCCCCTTGACCACGTTGACCGGGCAGTCCACGGTCAACGCTTCTGTAGTGAGAAAACACTCTGAAACATCTGGCGTCGTCTGTGGGAACCGAACTATCCCACGAAAAACAAACCACACCTGCAATGACACGGCTTCACCCATCACGGCGAAGGAGGGCAAGGCTCAGGCGCGAGGCGACAGGGCCCGCCATGGTTGGCAAGAGAGGGCCCGGGCCCAGCGCGAGGAGGACCATGAGGAGAAGACCAGGAAACCCTCGCCGGCCCTACCGGTCGGGAGGACGGGCACGACAGTGGCAGCGCGCAGGTCGGACGCAGCTTTGGTGGTGTCGGTGATCATCGACACAACAATGGTACGGCGGCTGCTCATCGACACCGGCAGCTCCTGCGACGTCCTCTTCATGTCAACCCTGGAGAAGATGGGGCTGCGGAAGGAAGACTTGGAACCTCGCTCGGGTCCCGTGGTAGGGTTCACAGGTCATTCCACCCCCATCGTCGGCACGATCCGCCTCCCAGTAACACTTGGAGGCCCACCAGACTCGGTGACCCTGGCGGTAGAATTCGTCATATTGGGGATCGGGTCGGAGTACAACGGAATCATCGGCCGACCCCTTCTCAACGCCATCGGCGCGGTTGTCTCGACCCTTCATCAGACTATCAAGTTCCGAACGCCAAGGGGGATGGGGCAGGTCGAAGGCGACGCGGGGAGACCGAATACCTGCTACCAACTGGAGGAGGAAGGGCCCGAGGATCGTCTAGTCGACCAGATGGCCGCGCTCGACTTAAGGAGCGGGCCGAGACCCGCCCCTGCGGAGGAACAAGAACAGATCCCGGTCACGGACGTCGAGGGCAGGTTCGTCTCAATCGGGAGAGGGCTAAGCCATGACCTGAGGAGCCAACTGGTCGAGTGCCTGGAGGCGAACCTTGACGTCTTTGCTTGGTCACCAGAGGACATGCCCGGCGTAGATCCCCAGGTGATCGTCCACCAGATCAACGCCGACCCCAACTTCAAGCCGGTCAGGCAGAAGAAGCGAAACCTGGGTGGCGAGAAGATGAAGGCGGCCTCCGAGGAGGTAGAGCGCCTTTTCGACGCCGGCTTCATACGAGAGGTCTGGTACCCGGAGTGGCTATCGAACGTGGTGATGGTCAAAAAAACCCAACGGAAAGTGACGAATGTGCGTGGACTTCAGTGACCTCAACAAAGCATGTCCCAAAGACAGCTACCCCCTGCCGCGCATAGACCACCTTGTGGACAATGCCTCGGGTTACGAGATGCTTAGCTTCATGGACGCCTACTCAGGGTACAATCAGGTCCAGATGGACCCCCGGGACGAAGAGATGACAGCCTTCACGACGGACCGGGGAACCTACTGCTACAAGAAGATGCCCTTCGGCTTGAAGAACGCTGGGGCCACCTACCAGAGAATGGTCAACAAGGTTTTTTACTCCCAGATCGGGAGGAACCTAGATGTCTACGTCGACGACATGCTTGTCAAGTCGAGAAAGCCGGAGGACCATATCGCCGACCTCCGTGAAACCTTCGAGCGGTTGCGGCGACACAACATCCGACTCAACCCCACGAAGTGCACGTTCGGGGTAAGATCCGGTAAATTCTTGGGATTTATGATAACTAACAGTGGCATTGAAGCTAACCCTGACAAGATCGAGGCATTGATCAATATGCGGGAGCCGACGACGATCAAAGAACTGCAAAGGCTGAATGTGCGCATCGCGGCCTTGGGGCGATTCCTATCCAAATCGGCGGAGAGATCGCTCCCCTTCTTCAAAGTTCTGAGAAAAGCGATCGTGGAGCCGTCAGAAAACAGGAAGGCGATACCTGGTCGGTCCTGAGTATACACCCAAAGAACGGTTGTAGTTTTACCGCAAGCGCACGGTGTAGCGGCGAGCGGGATATCGAACACAGGGAGGACGAATGACCGTGCTTGCTCCTAATCAACCTGGCTACTTAAGAGAGAAATTTGCCTTTGGCGATCCTGTCACAATCGTCAGACAAACGTGCAGAAATATCAAATCAAATAAAGAACGTCTAGGGAATGGGGGAATCCCCGCTACTCACCGTATTTCATAAATGAGGTTCGTCGGTATCAAAATTGCTTGAATAAGAATTTGGATGAACTAGTTGCAACTGAATGTAGAACCAAGCTCACGCTCTCGCGCTGTTGCCGGTCTATAGCTATCCTAGGTTTGGATCCAATCTCTTGCAAACCCTAGCCTAGGAAAGCTAGCATTAGGATCAACATCATCGTCCAATCGCGCACCGAGTCCAATCTCTTGCAAACTCGGTCCACGATCTAGATTGTGATAGTTCCTACCCATCCAATCTCTTGCAAACGAGTATCGGCATGGAATTGCAACCGGAGATCCTAGTATCGGTCCAATCTCTTGCAAACCGATACTTCGAAAATCCGATCCCAACCCAATTCGGATTTCTAGGGCTTCCTATCAAATTGGGATCCAATCTCTTGCAAATCCCAATCGATATGAATACCTAGCCATCCGTAGTAAATTGATCACAATCTAATCCCTAATTATTAATTCTAGCACAATTTCTACCAATTCATCACAAATATGAAAGTGGGTTTGTAGGGTTCATCCCCACGCCCCAAGACGTGGAGACTACTCACAATTCATAGCAAGATCACAAAAATAATCAATGAAATAAGCAATAGAATTCATCACAATATTGAGGTAAGCAATAAAAATAGAATTTTTAAGGAAAAGAGATGCAAACCAATGGAGTTCTTCGATTGTTCCAACAAAAATCACAAACTTGTCTCTTCTCCAATCACAAGAATAAAGCTAAAAACTAATCTAAAAAACTGCAAAAAATCTAAGAGAGAGGCTCTCTAAACTAGGGTAAAAACAGGGCTTAAATAGCCCCAAAATCGTCCAAAAATCGTGACCAAAATACCCCTGCACAGCCTGTTTTCCGCAGTTTTCGCTACAGGCAGCGCATCGCACTCGGCCGAGTGACAAAAGTCGCTCGGCCGAGTGAAAACCCTGTCATTTTCCAGTAAGTCGGGGGCTTCAGGGGTCTTCAGTTCGGGGGCGGCTTGGCCGAGTGACGACAACTCACTCGGCCGATGGCTTCAAGGCACTCGGGCGGACGTAATAATCCACTCGGCCGAGTGGGTCTTCTGAAGCTCAGGCAGCCGAAAAACAGTAACTTCGATGTTTTGGAAGGGCTTCGTCTGGGCGCCACTCGGGCGGACGCGATATCGTCACTCGGCCGATGTGGTCTTCGGTGCTCGGCCGAGTGCACATAGAAATCGTATCTGTTCAGGTCGGCCGAGCAGTGTCTCGCTGGTCGGCCGAGTGGCTCCTCCACTCAGCCGAGTGGGACACAAAAAATGCCCAATCTAATTGTTTTGGCCTCCTCGTCGCTCCTGTGACGTCCATTCTTCTTCCGCTCCTCTCCAACAGCAAAATACCCCTCGGGGAGGTCGTCGGTGACCGTCTAAAGTGAGCGCATCTCAAGATCACTCCAAATCACGCCAAATCACCTGAAATGCGACAAAAACAACAAATCGTGAAAAGCATCGCAATATCGTCGATATATCGTGAAAAACATGATTTGGGCGATCTAAATGGCATGCAAACATGCGGAAAAAAAGTGTAAAATAAGGAGTGATCAAAATCCCCCAAGCTTGCCTCTTACTCGTCCTCGAGGAAGATAAGTAAAAGGCGAAACCGGTGGATTCGGAAAACGGCGAAAAGAAACGAAAAATGAAAAACGAAGAAGAATGAAAACGAAATAGAATAAAGTAAGAAAGAAAGAAGCGAAGAGGTAGGATGCTAGATCATTTCCTCAGGACGTGGGTTTCACTTACTCATATAGCATGCTCTGAATGAAAAATACATGTCAAAGGATTTTATTTTGATATCATAGTATAATAGTGCAAGTAGAAATAGAAAACCCACGAACAACGATATAATCATGAAAAACGGAATAATTTTAGAATTAGCATCGTCTGAAACATTTAAAGCGGTATACAAATCACAGATCACACACTTTTCAATTAAACGCTTTCTATCAGGAGTTTAAGAGCATCACACTATAGAATAGAGAGAATAGAAAAGTATGGATTTCATGAGATGAACGTTAGGCTTAGATTCCTGGATTTCGTAAAGCTAAAAACAATCTCATTGAGTATAGAATATTACTTAGCCTAGGTCGTCGTGCAATGTCAAGTAGTCACTCTCTCACACATCAATGGATCCCCTCCCCCAAGCTTATATATAAGCGTGGTGGCATAAAAAATATTTACATCCCCATTTTTTTATACATATAGCTCCAAAAGTGATAAAAAGAAAGAAGGAAGAAAGAAAGTGAGATGGGATCTTTTATTGAGGATTTTTCCTCTTTTTCTCTCTTTTTTTTTCTTTTTTTTTCTTTCTTTTTTTTGATATAGCATATATACAATGATCCCAACTCAAAGAGAGATAATGATATACAAGAATGTTTTTCTCTCTTTTTTTATAGAATAAGAGACTTGGAGCTAGGAATGAATAGCGGGGGAAATGCCATAAAATAGAATCACTAAGGGGAGATTCACCAATGATTTTAAAAGTAGAGAAATGATGTTCAAGATTTGTGGAGAAAGAAATAAATATAACTCTCGATTCACTCTATAAGACATGCACGACAACTTCAGCAGGGTAATCTAATCTACTCAGTTTCGATCACAAAAAAGCTAACTAATCCAGGTTTATCATAGCTAATATCATCCAATCATCCTGAAGTGAAGTGTACAATTCATGCATATAGAAGTGATATAGGAAAAGAAATCAGTACTCCAGATATAGGCATTCAATGCGTGAATCTTGGTGTGTTTTCTGTGATAGCATACGTATGAATATTCAGGCTCAGCTAATAATAAAATTTCATCCATTTTCATGTGGAAAAGTGTGGGTTACTATCTCTAGATGCAAGGCAAGTCATAGCATATGATATCAGAAATAAAATCTAAGACACGACAAATATAGCATGCATATAGAGTAAGCTAACTCCACGTAGTCATCATCACAGAAAAGTCATCTCTAGCATGAGATGAAGAAGAAATAAAGATAAAGGGAAAACAGAGCTATTCACAATGCGGCACACAGAAAAAATAAGAAAAACGTGATGCATGGTAAAATAAAAGAAAAATAATGAAAAATGAGTGCAAAAGTGAAAAACGGTGTGAAAAACCAAAAATAAAGGTGGTAGATCAAAAAGAACGTGAGAACTCACTCCCCCAAGCTAAATCGCACAGTGTCCTCAATGTGCAAAGTGTGGCACACCGAGAGACAAGAAATGTGAGGGGCAAGTGAGGATGCATGCATGGAAAAGTGAAAATAAAAAAAGAAAAATAAAGAAATGAAAATATGATGCGGACATGATGCATGCACGGATAGGAGTGATACAGATATATAAGTGGCACCAAAAACTCTCCCTCTCTCCCAAAAAAGATATATATAGATATGATCAAAAATAGAATCCCAAATAGATATGATATGATATGCACAAATAGATGTGATCAAAAATAGAATCCCAAAATAAGTGAGGGGAGGGGGTTGGACAAAAGTGCATCAGGACCCAGCAGAAACGGGCAGCACAACGGCAAGAAGAAACGATGGCATCAAGAGTGCCTAAGAAGGCGGTGCTGCGCCGTCTCCGTCCTGAGGCGGAGGTCGTGAGGGTGGTGCTGGCTGGACAGGCTGCTGAGCGGGGGTGGGTGTGGGAGTGGCAGCAGGCTGAGTGGGTGTGGAAGTGTGGGCGGGAACCTGCTGGGTGGGTGGGGGTACGCGCGGGAGACGCTCCAGAACCTGGGTGAGACAGTAGTGGATATGTGGTAGCAGGTCGAAGCGGCCAGCCATCGCAGTGACGGTGGCGGACAGGGTCCGGAGGTCGCCTCTGAGGCCACTCACCGCCCCCTCTAGAGCACGAATGCTCTGAAGTACTGTGTCAGGGGGAGGTGGTGCAGAGGGACGCACCTGGCGAGGCTGGGCAGGTCTGGGCTGGCGTACTCGGGTCGCGTATGTGACGGGCTCAGCGGGAAAGGGTACAAAAGGTGCTGCGCCGGCAAAGGTGGTCCTGGCCTCAGTGTGAGGCCGGGGCAGGCGGTGAGAAGTGGAGGCAGCAGCAACGAAAGAAGAGTGCAAAAGAGGCAGCGAGGCGGCCAGAGAGGTCGATGGCACAGAAGTGTGGACAGATGCCACGACGCTCTCAGAAAATACAGCAGGGGTGGAGACAGAGGTGACTACCGCTGGGGTGGAAGTGTGTGGACCAAAAGGCGCAACCCCAGCGGAGATCATGCTAGCCATGGTCTCCACGACCGCGGAAAACGAGGGCTCTCCACTCTCAACAAAGGTCTGCGGGTGCTCGGGGAGTGCAGAGCAAAGAGGCTCGACGGACAGAGGGCCGGTGGTGGTGGTGGGAGTGGTGGTGACAGCCTCGGGAGTGGTGGAGGTGGGCTCAGCTAAGGTGCTCCCGACACCGACAGAGGTGTAAGGAGCGACGGAAACGTCAGGTATGGGCTGAGTGGCCACAGGGTCAACGGGCTCGGCAGCAGGCTCGGCAGGGTGTGCAACAGGGTCTACAGGGGCAGCGGGGGCCTGCTCGGCCTCCTCGGCCTCGAGCACGTACTCAGCGGGGATGAGGACATCCATCGCAGGGAGCCAGTCAACGTGGGCCGGTGCAATCTGGGTCCGAGCTGGGCTCGGGAGAATCATGTAGTCGGCACCGAAAGGGCCGTGCAACCAGACCCAGTGACGCTCACCATGCGGACGAAGCATCTTCATCCGGGCCATAACATCTATCGACAAAGAAGTGGGGCCCGGGACACGTCGCAAGTCGTCGGGGAAGTCCTCGCCGGTCATAAGAGCAAGCAAGGTAATCAGGCCGCCGCAGCATATCGGTGAGCGAGCGCCCACCGATACAATGATGCGGTCTAAAAACCATGCCGCGATATCGATCACGACGTCGGGGACAAGCTCATCTCCATCCCTAGATAGAGCTCTGGGACGTGTCATCGCGTAGAGCATGTAAAGCTCTGGCGTAGACATCGTGCCCGGCTCATATCTGGCCAAAAATGTCGTCGCCATAAGGCGCTGAGCAATGCGAAGGCAGGGGTGGACGATGGCCGAGGCCTTGGCCCTACTAGGGTCAAAGGCAGCGTGGAGACCCGTGATACGTGCCCAGAAGGCACCGGCGTCGAAAGAGGGTGGGGGGATATGGGTGGGGCCGTAACCGCGATCGGCTCCGGGGACAGCGGGCCACGAGAAAAATGCTCTCATCATATCGAGAGTGACCTGGCACTCTCGATCCATGAACCGAAACGAGCATCCCTCGTCGGTCCGGGCGATCGAACTCAAAACCTCAAGTGTCGGGCGGGTAAAAGTATCCGCCGACACCTGGAAAAAATCTCGCCAGCCCACGTTGTCGTACAACGCGAGCATCCCCTCAAGTACCCCCAGGTGTCCTAGGTCAGCGAGGTGTGCAAACTTGGAGGGTACGATCGAGCGCTGGGAGATACGCTCGAAGACGGCGCGGTGTGCGTCGTCTCGGAACGTAATCCCGAGCGGCCCCGACCAGTGGAGCCGGTGGTGGTGGCTGTGGAACGGCAGGGAGAGGCTGTGCGGGCTGTGGGTGCACTGCAGGCTGTGCGGGGTGTGCGGGGCCTGCAGGCTGTGCTGGGTGTGCGGGGCCTGCAGGCTGTGCTGGGTGGACGGCGTGTGTGGGGGAAGGAGGAGGAGACTCTTCCACCTCGTGGGAGGGGCCGGCGTCATCCGACCTCTTCCGCTTAGCGGAAGGTCTCCTCGTCCGCGGCGGTGTCCGGGGCGGCATATCGGCCCCGAGCGCGTGCCGAAGAATGTGCAAAGTGCGGCGTGCGTAAAAAAAATGGAAAGAGTATACCCAAACACGCCGCGAGTGCTAAGCAGTGGAAGCGTGCGAAGTCCGCGCCTCCACGAAGTCCAAAACAGCCCGTAGAAGCTCCCCTGAGCTCCCCTAAGCTCCAAAAAGCAACCTGCGCATGAAAAAGCGATATCAGCGAGTAATAATCAAAATGTATGGAGCAATAGGGGTATAATGGATAGATATAGAAATTGATTTGGGTTAGGGTGGCGTTTAGCACATGGATCCTCAAGAAATACACGAAAAGAGGAGAAAACGGGCAATAGGGGTGATACCGGAGGTGGCCGGAGCAGCTGCCGCCGGCGGCGACTCGGGCGAGTCGCGGCGGTGGTCGGCCGGCGGTGGCGGGCCGAGCGGAGGCGCGGGCGGCCGAGTATGGGCGCGAGCGAGGGGGGTTCGGGCGAGGGGAGCTGAGGCGTCGGGCGGTTTGGGGATTTTGCGATTTCGAAAAATGCGCCCCCCCCCCCCCTCAGCTCCTTATATAATAAAAGTTACGACTCGGCCGAGTGACGTGGTCACTAGGCCGGGCGAGACCAATGAAAACTTCCTCCCCGCTATCGCTTCGGCCGAGTGGCTTTGCCAGCCTCGGCCGAGTGGAGTAAGTCCATTCGGCCGAGTGACTCAAGCTACTCGGCATGACTCGCCCTAGGAGGGTATCCGTTTTACTCGGCCGAGTGACAATATATACTCGGCCCAGTAGTAGTTATAATGAAATGAGGAAAATAAACAGAGAGTTGGGTACAGCAGACTTCCCTCGTTCGTGAGCGGCTCGGCCGGACGAACTTGTGTACTCGGCCGAGTGACTAGTATGCTCGGCCGAGTGAGCCTTGTCTTCTGCTGTTTGTCCTCGTTTTGGCTCTAAACTCCGTCTTTCTTCCTCCAATCGATTTCATCTTCCTCCTAAGCTTCGGGCGCCTTCTTGGGGCGCTCCTCGTCGTCTCGTTCATCCTCCTCAAGATGGATCTACCTATCTCCTCTCCTGTCAAGAAAAATAGGACCAGTTATCACAAAATTTTTGGGCGAAAGACTAAAAACGCTAAAAATTTCTAAAACGAAAATAAAGAAAAAGTAAAAATAAAGCAAAAACCGTCGGGTTGCCTCCCGACAAGCGCTCGTTTAAGGTCGTGAGCTCGACCCCCTATGATTTTCAATTAATGTGGGATGTTTGGTGCATATGAGATGCACCCATCGAACTTTCCGGGGAGAACGCTTGGATTGGGACGTGGCGGCGTCGTGTTCTCCCGCGGTGGTTTCTCATCTCGAATTGTGTTGGGGGGAGGCTCCCCCAAGCTAGCATTTGCTCCGGTCAATGGCTTTACCGGTGACGCCGGTCTCCGTGTCGGCGGAGCTTTCTTCGGAGACCTTGATTTCGAGAGCTTGCAGAGCTCTCGAATCCTTGCGACATCAGCGTCGCCTTGATCATCTTCAGCGGAGAGGTCAGGGGAATCATCTTTATTCTCTTCATGGCCTAAATCCGGGCCTTCCTCGAAATCTTCATCAAAAAGAGCGCCAATTGAGTGAGGAATCGCCTCCTCTATCACCTCATCAAGGAGGTCCATGTAGTAAAGTTCCTCATGGTAATGCATGTGCTTCATAGCCTTAGGAATGTGGAGCTCCACCTCGATGTTGCCGACGTTTAAAGTAAGTATACCTTCGCGCACGTCGACGATGACTCCGGCGGTGGCGAGGAATGGGCGTCCAAGTATCAATGAAGTGTCTCCCTCCTCCTTAACGTCCATGATCACAAAGTCACATGGCAAGCATATCCCACCCGGGACTTGTAGCGGTATGTCTTCGGCGATCCCTACCGGCCTAGTTATTCGCCCATCGGCCAATTGAATGCGCATGTCGGTAGGTTTCAACTTTGTCCCGGTGTTTAGCCTTAAAAACATGGAGAGGGGCATGAGGCTCACACTAGCCCCAAGATCAACCAACGCCTTTTGAAGAGGAACGCCGCCCAAGGTGCAAGGAATCCGAAAACTCCCCGGATCTTTAAATTTTGTCGGCTCCTTCTCTCTCTTGGTGAACCAAGAGCCCTCCTCGGCTAGCATGATCTTCTCCTTCCTCTTTCTCCCCGAAATCAAGTCCTTCAAGAATTTAGCATACGTGGGGATCTCCACGATGGCGTCAAGGAAGGGGATGTTAAGGCTAACTCCTCTTAGGTACTCGAGAAATTTTGTTAGCCTTTTCTCCATTTTCGCTCTAGCGAGCCTTTGGGGGAATGGGACCGGTGGCATGAAGCGTCTTTCCTCAATCAATTCCTCCGCTCTAGATTTCTCCTTTTCTTGTGGCTCCTTCTCCTTATCAACCTCAACTACCGGCTCAATCGGCTCCAAGCTTTCCTCCACGACCTCCTCGGTAGGAATCATAGCGGGGGTGGTGTCCTTCCCGCCTCTAGTAGTAACGGCAACTACGGCATTGATGTGGCCGGTGTTGCCCCGTGGGTTTTGCTCCGGTTGCGCCGGCAATCGTTGAGTGTTCCGATTGAGCAACGCTAATTGCTCCGATATTTGAGCCACTACGGTATTAAGAGAGTCTTGCCCCGCCTTCAAAGTACCATTCACCTTATTTTGCTCGACCATGAACGCCTCCACTCTAGCTTCGAAGTCGGATCGTTGTGGAGCTTGTGGCGGATTTTGATTTTGGTTCCTCCACCCTTGGTTGTATCCGGGAGGCCTAAATGGTGGAACTTGTTGCTTCGGTTGAAAGTTTTGTTGAGTAGGCCCCCTCGGTGGATAGTTTTGTTGTTGGGGTGGTGGTGGTCGAGCTTGTTGAGGCGGTGGTTGTGACGGGTTCAAAGCTCCTTCATTGTTGGCGTAGGAGAATCCCGGATGATTTCTTGTGGCCGGATTGGACCAATACCCTTGGTTCCCCGCAACATATTGTACTTGCTCCAAGGATCCTTCTCCTTGCTCTCCTCCCGAGTACATGACTTGAGATTGGTCTTGCCAATCACACATTTGGTTGGTCGGTGCGGAGGTGGATGGGCTTCCTTGGGGCTCCGTGATAAACTTCTCCAATCTCTCCACCACCTTGTGGAGAGAATCGAATTTGCTCGTGAGCTCCGCTACGGCCTTCGCCTCGTAGATGCTAGTTGGCTTTAAGGAGGATGTGGAGTGTCCTCGCTCATCGCCCCATTGTTGATTATTTGAGGCCATCTCCTCAATTAGGGCCGTAGCTTCCTCGGGAGTCTTTGACAAGATTGCACCATTCGCCGCGGCATCAATAATTTGTTTGGTCCCCGGTTGGAGACCATTGTAGAAGCTATGCACTAGCTCCCAATCTTCTATACTGTGGTGCGGGCATTGATGCTGTAGATCCTTAAAACGCTCCCAAGCTTCATAGAGCGTCTCCTGCGGTCCTTGCTTGAAGGACATGAGAGCGCTCCGGATCTTCACCGTCTTGGATGGCGGATAGAATTTGTCAATAAATGCACTCGCCAACTCGTCCCAAGTAGTGAAGACACCCTCAGCTTGCGTCCTCAACCAATAGAGTGCCTTGTCCTTTAGCGTGAAGGGGAAGAGGCGCAGTCTGATGGCATCAATGGAGACCCCCGTCATATGAAATGTGGCGCACTTCGACAAGAATAGTTGGATGTGGTAGTGGGGGTTCTCATGTGCGTTCCCATGAAATGGGTCTTGTTGCATCAAAACCACCAATCCAGTCTTTAGCTCGAAGTTCTTGTCGGCCGCCAACTGCGGCATGGCAATGGATGAGGTGGTAGAAGAAGTCTTAGGCCTAAGCCTATCGCGAATAGAAATTATTCTCGCCATCCTTGCCGCCAATTCTTCAGGAGTTTCCGGGTTGGTCATGAACCGCCCTTCCGGACCTTGTCTCCTTTCCGCTCTAAGTCTCCGCGCGGTACGTTCGATCTCGGGATCAAATAGTATAGCTTCAGGGTCCGCCGTAGATCTCGTGTTCATGCACAGAGAAAACAAAGTTTCAAAGAAATGATTAGAACCGTGGAAGGGTTAGGTAAGAAATAAAAAATAAAAAATAAAAATAATGATAATAATAAAATAAAAAAAGAGAAATAGCTAGGGTGAGAAAGAATCAAACGCAAACACCTCCCCGGCAACGGCGCCAAAAACTTGGTCGGTCCTGAGTATACACCCAAAGAACGGTTGTAGTTTTACCGCAAGCGCACGGTGTAGCGGCGAGCGGGATATCGAACACAGGGAGGACGAATGACCGTGCTTGCTCCTAATCAACCTGGCTACTTAAGAGAGAAATTTGCCTTTGGCGATCCTGTCACAATCGTCAGACAAACGTGCAGAAATATCAAATCAAATAAAGAACGTCTAGGGAATGGGGAAATCCCCGTTACTCACCGTATTTCATAAATGTGGTTCGTCGGTATCAAAATTGCTTGAATAAGAATTTGGATGAACTAGTTGCAACTGAATGTAGAACCAAGCTCACGCTCTCGCGCTGTTGCCGGTCTATAGCTATCCTAGGTTTGGATCCAATCTCTTGCAAACCCTAGCCTAGGAAAGCTAGCATTAGGATCAACATCATCGTCCAATCGCGCACCGAGTCCAATCTCTTGCAAACTCGGTCCACGATCTAGATTGTGATAGTTCCTACCCGTCCAATCTCTTGCAAACGAGTATCGGCATGGAATTGCAACCGGAGATCCTAGTATCGGTCCAATCTCTTGCAAACTGATACTTCGAAAATCCGATCCCAACCCAATTCGGATTTCTAGGGCTTCCTATCAAATTGGGATCCAATCTCTTGCAAATCCCAATCGATATGAATACCTAGCCATCCGTAGTAAATTGATCACAATCTAATCCCTAATTATTAATTCTAGCACAATTTCTACCAATTCATCACAAATATGAAAGTGGGTTTGTAGGGTTCATCCCCACGCCCCAAGACGTGGAGACTACTCACAATTCATAGCAAGATCACAAAAATAATCAATGAAATAAGCAATAGAATTCATCACAATATTGAGGTAAGCAATAAAAATAGAATTTTTAAGGAAAAGAGATGCAAACCAATGGAGTTCTTCGATTGTTCCAACAAAAATCACAAACTTGTCTCTTCTCCAATCACAAGAATAAAGCTAAAAACTAATCTAAAAAAACTGCAAAAAATCTAAGAGAGAGGCTCTCTAAACTAGGGTAAAAACAGGGCTTAAATAGCCCCAAAAATCGTCCAAAAATCGTGACCAAAATACCCCTGCACAGCCTGTTTTCCGCAGTTTTCGCTACAGGCAGCGCATCGCACTCGGCCGAGTGACAAAAGTCGCTCGGCCGAGTGAAAACCCTGTCATTTTCCAGTAAGTCGGGGGCTTCAGGGGTCTTCAGTTCAGGGGCGGCTCGGCCGAGTGAGTTGTCGTCACTCGGCCGATGGCTTCAAGGCACTCGGGCGGACGTAATAATCCACTCGGCCGAGTGGGTCTTCTGAAGCTCAGGCAGCCGAAAAACAGTAACTTCGATGTTTTGGAAGGGCTTCGTCTGGGCGCCACTCGGGCGGACGTGATATCGTCACTCGACCGATGTGGTCTTCGGTGCTCGGCCGAGTGCACATAGAAATCGTATCTGTTCAGGTCGGCCGAGCAGTGTCTCGCTGGTCGGCCGAGTGGCTCCTCCACTCGGCCGAGTGGGACACAAAAAATGCCCAATCTGATTGTTTTGGCCTCCTCGTCGCTCCTGTGACGTCCATTCGTCTTCCGCTCCTCTCCAACAGCAAAATACCCCTCGGGGAGGTCGTCGGTGACCGTCTAAAGTGAGCGCATCTCAAGATCACTCCAAATCGCGCCAAATCACCTGAAATACGACAAAAACAACAAATCGTGAAAAGCATCGCAATATCGTCGATATATCGTGAAAAACATGATTTGGGCGATCTAAATGGCATGCAAACATGCGAAAAAAACGTGTAAAATAAGGAGTGATCAATACCATGGGACGAAGACTGCTCCAGGGCGTTCGCGGATCTCAAGGAGTACCTTCACAGCCCGCCTCTCCTGTCCAAGCCACGAGAAGGGGAGTCGCTAAGCCTTTACCTGGCACGCGCGGAGGAAGCGGTGAGCTCGGTGCTAATCAGGGAAGACGGTGGGGTGCAATGGCCGGTGTACTACACGAGCCGGATCTTGAAGGGGGCGGAGGTGCGATACTCGCCCATGGAGAAACTGGCGTACACCCTCGTTCTCTCAGCGCGAAGGCTCAGGCCCTACTTCCAAGCCCACACCATATTGGTCTTGACCGACTCGCAATTGGAGCAGAATCTCAAGAGATTCGATCGAATGGGAAGGATGCTGAACTGGAGGGTGGAATTGAGCGAGTTCGACCTCCGATTCAAGCCACGCACGGCCATCAAGGGGCAGTCCTTGGCCGACTTCATCGCTGAATGCACAACGGAAGGAGAACACCCCCCAGAGGAAGAAGGCCCAGCAACGGTAATCGCCCAGCCCTTATCTTTTCTTTCAGCTGACCACCTCCACCCTGTCCAATCAGGAGTCCCAGGAGCATGGATAGTCCATGTGGACGGATCGGCAACACAGTCAGGAGGCAGGGCTGGGATCGCGATCCGATCTCCGGAAGGGAACATCATGGAATACGCGTTGCGGTTCGAGTTCCCGGCCACCAACAACGTGGCGGAGTACGAAGCGGTGATCAACGGCCTGAGGCTGGCCCAGGAGCTCGGGGCCGAGTCCGTGCGCCTCCTCAGCGACCCGAAGCTCATTGTCAACCAGCTTCTGGGAAGTTACGAGGTGCGGGAGGAAGCAATGCAGAGGTATCTCACCGTCGCCAAAGCGGCGCTGTCCAGGTTCAAAAGCGCAGAAGTCTTACATCTCCCACGATCGGAGAACGCACGGGCAGACGCGTTGTCGAAGCTAGCCTCGTCCTCGACCAAGGAGCTGGGCCGCACCATTTACGTGGAGAACCTGCAGTCCCTCGGCACGGAAGAGCGGGAGGTGATGGCGATCGACCAAGATCCCACCTGGATGGACCCGATCATACGGTACCTCACTCATGGGGAGGGTGCCGACGGACTGGGACGAGCGTCAGACCCTGGAAAGGAAAGCGCTTCGATACATGATCCATGAGGGGACGCTCTACCGAAGACGCTGTACGAAGGCGGATGTCCTCCCATACATGAAATGCATCGGACCGCAGGAAGCCGACTACGTCCTACGGGAGGTTCACGAAGGGATCTGCGGAAATCACCACGGGGGCAAGATGGTCGCACAGAAGATCTTGAGGCAGGGATATTACTGGCCGACCCTAGTCCAGGACGCAACGAACTACGTCCAAAAGTGCCAAGAATGTCAGAGGTTTGCCAACCACACCTCAACTCCCCCGTCGGAGCTCATCCCTATCGTGAGCCCCATCCCCTTTGCGAAATGGGGGCTCGACATCCTCGGACCATTTAAGCCGGGTCGGGGCAGCGGAAGTATCTGATTGTGGCGGTGGACTACTTTACCAAGTGGATCGAGGCCGAACCATTGGCCACCATCACATGGAAGAAAGCGAAAAGCTTCGTATGAAACTCCATCATCTCCAGATTCGGAGTTCCATGGGCCATCGTCACAGACAACGGGAAACAGTTCGACTCCGCGGGGTTCAAAGACTTTTGCGCGGAATGGGGGATCAAGCTCCTCTTCGCCTCTGTAGCGCACCCCCAGACCAACGGGATGGCGGAAGCAGCCAACAAATGCATCATAGAGCCCATCCGAAAGAAAGTGAAGGACGCCGAAGAAAACTGGCCGGAAGAGCTCCCCGGGATACTCTGGTCATACCGGACGACCCACAAGGAGGCCACCGGTGAAACCCCGTTCATGCTTGCCTACGGAGCCGAGGCAGTGGTACCGGTCGAACTGGGTGAAGGGTCTCTCTGCCTCAAGTGCTTCGACGAAGATAGGAATTCGCAAGGCCTGGAGCTCGGTCTGGAGCTCCTCGGCGAGCGGCGGGAGCAAGCCCTAGCCACCATCATCCGCCAGAAGCAGAAGGTGGCCCGATACTACAATTCTCGGGTCAAGGGAAGGAGTTTCCACCTTGGGGACCTGGTCCTCAGGAAAGCAAGCTTCAACCCGGATATTGCTCGCAAAGGGAAGCTTGGGGCTAAATGGGAGGGGCCCTACAAAGTCGTCGAGGTCCTCGGACCCGCAACCTACCGTCTAGCCAATATGGAGGGGAGAATTCTCACTCACGCCTGGAACACGGAACACTTACGCAAGTACTTTCAATAAATGTATTGTTTTCCACAAAATGAATCTACTTAAGTTTGTTCCTCTCCAGATAAATGTGTTCACAAGAATCCCACTCGGGACAAGGAAAGCCTCGCCCGATGGGACGCCTGCTAAGCGCACGCCTAACAAAAGGATATACAAAGAGGCGTACGAAGAGGCCGAGGGGCATTCCCTTCCCTCAAACATCTCCAGGGGCACCCGTGGAGCCACATGCTGGCTGTTCACTTGGGTCGCCCCCCCCGCTCCGTTTCACCGTCAGAGTGCGCCCGGAGATCCTCGAAATTGACTCCCGAGAGCGGGAACTTCTTCTGGATCTCGGATTGACAACGGGCGAAACCCTTCTCGAACGCCTCAGCCAAGGCGGACTCAACAAAGGAGGTGGCATACTCCTCCACAGCGTCTTGGGTGATCTGGGACGGATCCACCCCCTCAAGCTCATGCACTCGAGCCTCCAAAGTCTCGATCTGGCGTTGGTGCTCCGCCTTCTCCACCTCGATCTCCCGGGATCGCTCGCCGAGTTGAGCAAGGAGTGCCCTCTCCCGCTCCTCCGCCGCCTCCAGACGAACGGAGAGCTCCAGGGCCTCAGGGGCAGCAACGGAGACAGGGATCTTGTCAGCTCCCCCAGATGTGTCGGCACCTCCCAAAAGCTCGGCGACCCGCGCCTCGGCCTTTGACTTTGCAACCAAAGCCAAGGCTCTCTCCTGGTCCGTCTCTTCGAGGGCAGAGGACAGCTCAGTTATGCGGGTCTCCAAGGACATGACTCGCGCCTCATCTAACTGACCTGCCTCCCCCTCATCACCGCAGACATCAGGATCTTGCCCGGCGTCGGACTTGGCCTTAGGGAGCGCCGCAAACTGGCACCTCATCGAGAGTCCCACCGAGGACAACTGCACCAAGGCAACAAAGGTAAGACGGCGAAAGCAGCTAGAGGGAGGACAAGCAGAGACACTCTACCTGTTGGCCGGCCTGAATTACGAAGGTGGCCAAACAGTCGCCTCTGACTCCATCCAGCGCAGCCTGATCAGGAGGGAGGCAACTATTCTCGGCCACTCGTGCGGCAGCTCCGCGGCTCGAAAACACCGACTCCTCCTCCCCCACCGGAAAGCATGGACGAAGAAGGCCTTCTCCTGACGAAGGAAACTCGCCCGGGTTGGAGCGGAACGTGCCTAGATACCGATCGTAGGCATCAGGGAGAGAACCGCTCGGGAGAGGCGAGGGGCCAACCCACGGCCAGGCAATCTCAACAGGGGCAGGTCGGTGCTGATCAGCGGACGACAGGACGTCAACTTCCTCGACCCCCTCGCGACCCTCTTGGAAGACTCCAACAAGGGGATGGAGGAAGATGGACCCTTCTTCCTTTTGGAGCCAACAGCTGAGGTCACGACCCGCTGCTTCTTCCGGACCTCCAACACATGATCACTCTTGCGCGGGCCCGGACCCGGGGCCAGCACGTGAGGGCTGGCGGGAGAAGAACCGAGAGGGAATCCACCTGCACCCAAAGAAGAAGTAAGAGGCCGAGAAGAGCCCGAGCAACCCCGAATGGCGAATGCTCGGAGAACTTACCCAAGGGCCACACCGTCTTGCGCAAGTTATGGTTGCTGAAGAGGACGTCGATCATCCGCTCCCTCGAAGGAATCGCCAGCATGGCCTTCGCCGTCTGCAGCTCGGCGGCAGTTGGATCACCCAGATCAAGGATGACCGCGCCGGCCGCTCCCCAACGAATCGGGAAAGTTACACTCGATGGGAACACGACAAATACGTACTCCCCCTTCCAACGCTTCAGGGAGCTCGACAGCCCTAACACAAGGCTCATCTTCGGGCGGGCGCTGATGTAAATCCACGCCCCTGACTGGTGATGACTCATGCGGTAGAACTGGGCGAAGAGACAGAGGGAGGGCACCACTCCCCTCAGCATGCAGATGACGACGAACCCGACGAGGAGCCTGATGGCGTTGGGGCAGAATTGGCACAAGCCCACGTTGTGGGCTTGAAGGAACTCGATGATAAAGGGGTGGAGCGGGAAACAGTGCCCGTAGCGGAAGCACTTCTCGTACACTCCAACCTCGTTGGGACCGGGAAGGCAGATCCGCTCGTCGGACCCAGGAGCATGAGCCGAGTAAGGCGGAAGCAGGTAGGCAGAGCGCATACTCCCGATGGTGGTGGCATAGACCGACGAAGGCCACGCTAAGACCTCTGGAGGCACCCCTGAAAGTTCGCCCTCATGCCGACGAATCGCCGAAGGAGGACTACCCGTCGGGTTAGGAGTGGCATCACGCTCCGGCCGACCTGAACCAGTGGCAGAGGAAGACGACATGGGACAGAGCTCGGGCAGGATCAAGATCAACACAAAGAAGAGGATGACGGGATGGCGGCTCACAACCCACCCAGCTTCTCTACCAAAGACGACCCTGCGAACGGTGGGGATAAACCCGCAGTTACACGTGGCAACATCAGGGGACCGACGGCGCTTCGGAACCCGCGTCTTAAAAGTATCGAATGGACCAACTCATGATGACGCCCAATTAATGAATCGGCTTCGACTGACGAGCCTGTCGAAATCGGCAGAAGTCACATCGGCCGAGCCGAACCTGCCGAGGCCGATCGACCCGACCAATGGGGGCAATTGTTACGCCTATTTGGCCGAAGCCCGAAAGACACGATCCCAGAAACCCGACTACCAATCAGAAGCCCATCTGCGAGATCAGGCCCGCCCGACAAGGCCCCCTAGAGGACCCCCGAACGTCGATCCGACCCGACCCCGAAAACGCGCAAGTCACTCGTCCACTCCAGCGATAACCGTTCCCCCAGGCCCACTACCACTTAATGGCCGTTATGGGAGGTGCTGAGATGGCGCAGGGAGCGGCGATGGGGAGGCGGATTGAGGGGACACGATTGGGGGCGGACGAGGGACATGAGTCGTGGGCAATCACGACGAGAGGCCTATAAAAGGGCTAGAAGGACGACTGGACAAAGGACCGCATCTCAGGTAACAAAACCTAAGATACTCCATCAACGACCTAGTTCCCCCATTTCATCTCCATCCCCCCCGCTCGCGCCGGAGGACGTCGTTCCGATCTCCTCTCGAGTCGAACCGTCCCCGCCGAGCCTCCTCTTTCAGATCGTCATCTGACTTAGGCATCGGAGGGGATTTGGCCGGAACCAAGGTCCGGCCCCCCTGACGAGTGTTCTCGTCTGTTCAGGAAGACGTTAGATCCACGAGCCGAGGCTTCCCCTCCGCTCCACGCCGGTCGCGCATCAAGCGAGACGACCGAGGCTACCCCTCGTCGTCCGACCGACCGAGGCCGAGCTCATCCATCCAAGCCGAGGCTCACCCTCAGCTCCGCATCGGTCGTGCATCAAGCCCAGGCGCCGAGGCTTCACCTCGTCGTCCGACCGTCCGAGGCCGAGCATCTCACTCCGGGCCGAGGCTACCCCTCAGCCCCCTTGAGGCCGAGGATCCAGACCCGGCCCAGCTGACGTGCTCTGCGTCGACTGCATCTCCGATTCGCGTCGCATCCACACGTGCTCGACGCACCCAAGAGATCCCAATCGGCCCCTTGACCACGTTGACCGGACAGTTCACGGTCAACGCTTCTGTAGTGAGAAAACACTCTGAAACAGACTGTCTAGACAATTTTTCAACCGGAAAATGTTGGCTGAAATGACTCGTCCGTGGGTTTGTAAATACACCTCAAAGATTTTGGCAAAAAGCTTAATTCACCTTGTTTTTTTGGCTCTTGAATATTGCCTTCCTTTCTTTACCATACACGTTCTTCTTTAGAGTTGTTTGGTTAGTTGAGAGTGGGTCGTGGAATATTAATGAGAAAGTAAAGATTGGAAACGATAATTGTAGTGCCCATGAACCGTTTCTTTTATTTGGATATTTAAAAAAATCATTATAGGATTAGGGTCCATGCAGAGAGTGTACGGAATAAAAAGAAACCCAACGAAGATGGCGCAGAGGACACACGCAACCGAGAAGAAGCAAGAAATATAGATGTATGTGTCGGCAACGTTGGGATAAAATGGGTGCTAGCAGCCTAGCACGCAAATAAGCAAAAAAAAACCAAGGAGGAACGTGAAATTAAGTGGGAAGTTGGGGTTTTATTTGCAAATAACCAGAATGGTGGGGGTTTGGTGGGGGGGGGGGGGGGGGGGGGGGCTTAAATTTTTTTTTTTAATTTTGGTTTTTTTTTGTTGGGGGTTGGGGGGGGGGGTTGCCAGTGGCTGATGGGATTTTGCCACGTAGGATAAGCTCGTGGCAAAGCTTCCCCTTTTGTAAGATAGACTATCGAATGCCCGTGTCCGGAGGACACGGCGAAGGTCGTCTCTCAGGTGCGAAACAGAGGGGATAGCCGGTTCACGGGCGACATGGCGACATGGCATTCGTCTCCTGAGCGAAAGAACGAGGGGGACGATCGTCTCCCGGACGCAATATTGACGGCGAAAAGAAATCTTGGGTTAGTCATCGCAAGGGCACAAAAGCAGGGAATAAAGCGCCAAAAAACATGGGTGCAAAGCGGACAAAGAGCGATGGCAAACCCGTAAATAGTGGAAAGATAAGTGGTCTTTGGGTTTTATAAAAAAACAATGGCAAAATTGCAAATACGGGGAATGTGGTGGGCTTTTGTTTGGGGTTCCACCAAAACACCCAACTCTACACCCAACCACTCACCAACACTCCATTGGGCCACCCACTCTCTCAAACATTTTGTACTGTCATATTTTGATGACATGTAGGACAAAGATTCAAAAATAGTCCTCATTCGTATAATAGATTTAATTTTAAAAGTTAAGGTAAGTTTAATTATTTCATTTAAATCATATTTAAAAACTAATACTTCCATAAAATATCAATTTAACCCTAATTGAAGTTTTAATTACTTCTTTATTTATTTTATTGCGGTGAAGTTCACCAAATTGAAGACAAAGGGAGGGATGGGGGGATGGCGAGTGACCATGGATGGCAATAAGAGGCTGTGTGGGGGGTGACCAGATCAGGCCACGTTCGCAGCACATCAGCCCTATTCTCAAAGGGAGTTGCTATTAGCACAGACCAGATTGCTGAGTTCACAGACCACTTATTTACAAGTTTGCCATTAAAATTTTTGAAAATTTTTGTGCTGAGTTTACAGACTATTTATTTACAAGTTTGTCCTACCCCTTCGCGCTTTGAGCAAGCGACAGCCATGCCCTTCGCCGCCGGTGGACTGAGTCCTCTTAATGTCGAAGGACACCGAGCTCCTCCTTAGCATAGGAAAAATCAAGCAATTTCCACCTACATCAAGCAATTTCCGCCGGCGAACTTAGCCATGGGTTAATTTTATTTCAGAAAAAGACTGCCGGCGAACTCAGCAATAGATCGACGTAGAAGTCATTGAGAACCCAGCCTCGGCCGCTTTCGTCGACGTCGTCGGCCAATTCTCCGGCGATCGACGAGGCGCGTGTTGAATCGGACGATTCGTCATCGAAATTGGCGGTGGCCTTGTCCCCCTTCGCTGGTGGTCGACTCTTTCCCGATGCACCCCCTCCACCGTCGAGGACCCCTTCTTGTGGAGGTCTCGGCCCCGTTGTCGCCATTGGTGGGCTCTTCGGTTATTGCCGACGATGGGGTTTGACCATTGTTACAGAATTCAGAAAAATTAGAGGGTTGATGAAGAAGAAAAGAATACAAGATTTGGGAATATGAAGACAGAACAAGATAATTTAGGCAAAGGAAACTCAGATTCAGCTTTGTATTAAATTTTCTCGATGATTGATTCTTACAGCTCTCGTCTTTATACAATTTCTTAAATTCAGTTGGCAAACAACTAAGAAATCCAGTTGGTGTCCCCATTTTCCTAAATTCAGGATCCCCCTTCTTTACCGCCTCCGCCTCCCTTCGTCGGCGGTCGCCGTCCCCCTTTTATTTTCCCCCACTTCTTGCTGAGTTCGACGGCGGCTAAGGGAATGGCAGCTCAAAGCACGAGGAGAAGTGGAGATGAGTTGGGCAAATTTGTAAATAGGTAGTCTGTGAACTCAGCAGAGATTTTTAATGGCAAACTTGTAAATTAGTGGTCTGTGAACTCAGCAATCTGGTCTGTGCTAATAGCAACTCTCATTCTCAATTCCACTTTCCTAAACAATCAGGACATAATGAACAGTGATAATTTTCACGTTCCAGGCCATATCTTTTGGCCACATTCGTAGAAACAATCATGTGCTTAAATTGGGTCTGGGGGTTGAAGAGTGTCAAAAGCTGGGGGTTAGATTGCAAAGGTTGTGAGGCTGGGCAAGGCTCTCAATTATGCGAACTTGTGGGGTAGCTTCGGGCATGTAAAAGGTGGAGCCTGTTCTTGTTTTTAATAAAGAATTGATATTATAGTCATGATTTCAGCATGCACCAACACACTCGATTGAAAGACTGAACTTTATCATTTCCGTTGTTTCGAGTGGGCTCCGCGACAGTCTCGTGACTGCAGAGTTTTATCCGGGTTAAGAAAGGATAGTATGCTGTTAGATTGTTTTTAATTCTAAATTAAAGGGGTAAACTGCAGAACTCCTCCTTCAGAACTCCTCCTTACATCCACAATGCAATGACTCTCATACTCTCATCTCAGTTCAATATGGGAAAAAAATTCGAAAAATTCCATGGATTTCTATTCATATCATTCTTCATATTGAACCCGCACCGCACCCAATTGAAACCCGGAATTTCAAACCCAATTGAAACACCAATATTGTCATTGGAACCCAAATGAAACCCCTACATTCTCCTCCTTCATCCTACTATCCCAATTCCTTCTTTTGCTTCGTTCTCATATTCCAATCACAATCCCAACCTTCTTATTGTGTGAATTAAGTTTCAATATTTGTGACCGTAAGAGCACATTGTAGTTGTGTAATTACGGGTCGATCCACAAAGAGGTTGGTTGATTGCGTACTAGCTGATCCTAAGTTATAGCTAGCTACAAGAGTCGGTTTTATGGAAGTGGGAGAATAAAATAGAGGAAAAGGCTCTAGGGCTATGTATCTCTCTAATGTAGGCTGAACATGAAGACGCATTCATCACCTAGCTATCGAATCGATTTTAGGGTGAGGTTGTCTAACCTAAGGGTGTCACCTACCCCACCACTCTCGTGACGCTATGATAGGATCGTCTCACGTGTTATCACCTACCCCACTGTAACGGTCTGTATTTTTTCAATACAACTATTCACATATTTTCAATTTTTTATAACTATTTTATAATGGTTTGTCAGGAGTTTTACAAATTCAAAAATTTCTTATAAAAATATTCTGAGATATCAGACTATTCATGAATTATTTTAGTAAATTCGAGTTTCATCAGATACTCAAAACAAATCTGATAAAAATTCATTTTCAGTTATTACCGTTTTGGCTTAATGAATTTATTTTCTAGTCAAACATCTTCAAAACGTTTTCAAACTTTTACAGTATCCTTCTATGATCAATTAGGGCTTTCCACATTAATTTCGTAATTTTCTGAAGTCAAATCAACTTAGTACCCGCAAACCCACATCCTAGACGTTTTGGCCTAAAACCCGTATCTCCGTAGCTCAAACCCTGAAATGGATCTCGTATTCGCGATCCTCGCGACGATACGATCCCGTGGGTATGTTTTCGTAATTTTTGGACACGTGTACTAGTAAGGGCAAAATCGTAATTTCGTACTTTTACTAATTATGTTTTTAACATTTTATTTAACCCTAATCACTTTTACTAATTATTTTTACCACCCTAAGTTTTACTAAACCTGATTAGCAGCCCCATGACTAACACATGGGAGGGGACACGTCCAAAATTTCCTAACTTAGTCTAAAGACAAATACCTAATAACATTAACACCTACCTAATCTATTAAATAAGATTGACTAAATACTAATTAGCTAAGTAGTTTTATATTAATAAAAATTTATTATATAAACCCCTTACCCATAACCTCTCTCCCCCGTAACCCATCACCCGCACTCTCCCTCCCTCCTGCGTGCTCCCTCGTCTCCTCCACCTCCGGCGGTCGACCACCGTCCGACGTCTCCTACGCACCCAAACCCCCACCCAGTACCTCCCTCCTCCGATATCTCCCTCTCACTCTCACCATTTGAATCCCCCGCCCCCCGTTCTCTCTCTATCTCGCACACACTCTCTCTATCTCTCGCTCTCTCGCACTCTCTCCCTCCGCCCCTCACCGTCCGGCGGCCGTGACCGCCGCCCGCCGCCCCATCACCGGCGCCCGCCCCCGAGCTCCGTCCGAGGCCCCCGCACGTCGGCGAACCCCCCAGCAGTGCCCCCTTCATTCACCGCACCAAAGGCTTCAACCCACGACCGCCTTCAGCCGCCGTGCCGTCGTCGAGCTCCGCCGCTTCGTTCGCCCGCCTCCGAACGCCCATCGTCCGCCTTCGCCTGAAGACCCGCCGCCCGCTCGACAGCTCCGCCGCTCCAACCGCCACACCGCCGTGATCTCCGACCCCCACAGCACCCAGCTCCACGCTCCGGTGCTCCTCGCTGTCGGCCACCGCTCGCCGCCGCCTGTTGCCGCTGCTAGCCGCCCCCGTCGCCGCCACGAGGTCGCCGCCCCCTCCGACGTCAAAGTCGAACGCCCCCTTCGGAGCTGCGGGCAAGAGAACGACGGTGGGTGCGTAAAGCTTCGATGGCAATACCGTAAATTCGAAGGAATTTCATATTTTAGATATTTTTAAATAATTAATAATTTCGTTTTATGGTTATAAATCCATAACTTAAAATACAGGGCCCATAAAAATATGTGGATAGCTCCAGAAAATCAGAGACAACATTCTGGACCCAATGACGCTAGTTTCATCTCAATCAGATGCTTCATTTTTCCAAAATTAATTTTTAAGCCTAAAAGTTAAATACGTTATTTTCGTTCAAATATCCGTAACTTGATATTTTCACGTATATTAATGTATGAGAAAAATATATGTTAAAGTACTCTTCGAGACGGCCATTTTGACAGTTCATTCGCAACTTTCCGATGTAGATTGCATCCGGAATAAATTGTTGAATAAATACGTTACTTAATTAAAAATTAGTTTTAAATCTATTTTGAGCTTTTAAAAATTATAAAAATTCCTACAAGCTTCAGAAAAATATTTCCTCTTACAGAAAAATTATTTTCATCATATCTAGCCTATAGAAATATTTAGAACACTTTTCGACAACGTTTCGATCCGTTTAAAAATCAAAACGACCAAATTATTTAAATAGAAATGTAGCGTTCTTTAACCAAGTGTTCTTGTGATTGCAGGTACCAATTCTTGTGCACCAACGTCCGTAGAAGCCCTAGAACCAGTTCCGGCTTGCTACGTCAATCTCGAAATCAGTAAGTCACTTTTAATTCTAGACTTAGAAACTAAGTAAGTGTATAAGTATGAACTTAGGATTCTTAACTTGGGTAAATTGTGTGCTAACGAAACTACTACCCTTAAACCAACTATTTTTGTATTCCATGTTTGTTGGACTTGTTTTTATCCTCAAATTTCTTAGCATCCACCTTGCTTTACTTTCTGGTTTTCAATAAGAAAGTCAACCAGTGGTCCTGATTTAACTATCATCGTAAACAAGGAATTGATAACAGCATGTGATATGTCTCGTGGAATATCTCGTAGAATGACTTGTGGAATATCTCGTAGCATGACTTATGGAATATCTCGTGGAATATCTCGTAGCATGTGGAATATCTCGTGGAATATCTCGTGAAATGTTTAAAGGAATATCTCGTATGAAACATATATCGATACACACGACACTGGGGTTTGGGGTAACTCATTGTAGAGAAAAGTGTGGGAGCTATGACCGGAGTCACTCTCTCTCGTCTCGTCTCGTCTCGTTTTAAAAGTATGTTGTGAATGACGCCCGGAATTGGCCCCCCGTGGCAATGGAGATGACCCATGGTTGCATATCATACTTTCCTACATGAGTCACATCACATAGTTTAGGGCGTCTTATTCAGTACTTAATGCCTTCTAGTCTTCCATTGCTATCACCAATGATTGCTCTTATGCGTTACTTTTTGTACTCTCCGACTTGAGTCACATAGTTTAGTGTAAAAGCCTTTGTCGATGGCACGCATATGAATGATAAACTTTCTTCAATGGACCATGATCCGGTCAATGTGCTTGGCTAAGTTTGTTGGATCACCCTAGCTAGACTGGGGGTAAGTGATCCTGGCTTAGTCACTTCCCTGGCCGTGTTCCGCTGGACCGCAAGGAAGTGAATCATGATTATGTAACGCCATCGATCTTCATCACTATCACCTTTTCTTTAGCTAATACAGTCACCTTTACTTGACAAGTTCCATGCACGTTATTTGCTATACTTGTGCAGTCACAGTACTTTACTTGTCGTACCTTTAGCTACAGCTGTAGCATGTTCCACTTGCTTAGCTAGCCTGCTTTACGCTTGCTCTACCACAGTACAGTTGTTCTCCTTTCCGGTTCGGTTTACTTTTACTACTCAGTTACATACAGTTGTTGCTCACTCGATCGACGAAGTCAACATCAGAGACAAAAATATAATGTGCACAAAAGAAGTAAATGGCAACACGATGTATATATATATAGAAAGCATGAATACAACAAAATGTATACATCCGCCAACATACAAAATAAACGATCCTCAGATCGGGACACATCATACATCATATATCACAACAGATATCGAAGTATCTCAAAACATACAGACATCCATCCAAAATACATCAAAATACATCAAAATCCAGAACCACCCAAACTATCCTACCCCACTCTCTCACAACAAAGTATATCATCCAATGTGCATAGGGAGAGTCCTCCAAGCAAGCTCAGGAGGTGGAGGCAGGGTCCGCAACAGCAGCAGGCTCTGCAGGAGGAGTGGTGGTAACTGGGTCAGCAGGAGTGTCCACAGATGGGAGTGTCGCGACAGGAGTGGCCTCGGGAGCACCAGACGAAGTATCCACCGAAGGTATGGTGGCAGCAGGTGTGCTCTCGGGGGCACCGGCAGAAGTAGTAGTAGCAGCAGACGTATCCTCTAGGGCACGAGCAGCAGAACCAACGAGCTCCTGGAGCTCATCCTCATCCATCTCCTCCTCGTCAGAAACAGACGGAGGAACCTCTATGCCCATGCGAGAGCAGATGCGAGCGAGCATCTCCTCAGAACGAGCACAACGAGACTCCACACGTCTCAACGAACATGCAAGCTCAGCGAGAGTAGGAGTAGGAGGTGGAGGAGCAGCTGAAGCAGAAGCTGAAGGGGTCATCCTCTGAACGTGATGAAGTGCCACAAGAGACTTCTTGACGGCCGTCGCATTCAGAGGGGGAACAAGAGGACGCTCATCATCGGGAGGGAAAGGGACACTGAAGTGACAAAAGACAAGTGTCAAAAGGCAAGGGTATGGGATGTGAGCAGATTTCGTGGACTTTCGGATACACTCGAAAGAATCCATCTTATCAAGAATAATCCTAGCCCAATTGATCTCGCTCCCCATGAAGAGAGCGTAGTGACGCGCGTTTATATTTCATATATTCACGCACGTTTTCTTTTGTGTTTCTCCGTATTTTTCACCGTCTTTTATTCGTTTTCTCGTGTTTTCTCGTTTTCTTTCACTTTTCTTTGTTTCTCCATGTTTGCAAGAGATTGCCCGCGTAGGGGACATTTAACGACGATATCTCAAATCCCTGGAGCAACGGGAGGAGTCACGCGTGATCCAGGGGGTCAAACGACGAAGATTACATCTTTTAGCCCCTCACCCGGTCGGTTGGTCATCCCCAACCGATCGGGTGATGCACGCATGCACCACCCGGTCTCAGCCGGAGCTCAAGTGAATGTCACCCGACCGGTTCACAGGTCGGTTCAAACGAGACTGATTCTATGTCTTTTCAAGCCAAATTCCAACCGATCGGGTGACTCTCACCCGATCGGTTCATCTGTAGCTGATGCTGAGGAGCCGAGACACGAGCACCCAACCGATCCCTTCACCCGATGGCTCCAAGATCCAACCGGTCACCCCAAGAACTCAACCGACCGGTTCATATGACCGGGTGAAAATCCGTCGTTTTTTGTTTACTATTTGTAACAGATCACCCGATTGGTTGACTTGTCAACCGATCGGGTGACGCTTTTCCTGCGGGTTTGGACCCGAACCATTAGGGTTTTGAAGTGGGGGTATAAATACACGAGGCTGGCCGACTTGAGGGGGATTCTCCTGGAGTTTTTAGGGCTTTTTGCCCCCCCTTCTCTTGTGAGTTCTAGGTTAGTTTAGAGTAGGTCTTTTGCTTAATAAGTCTTGTATTGGATTGACGATTCAACTCAAGATAAGTATTTTCCTCTCTTTTTCTCTATTGTTTGTATTGTGTTTATTTTGCTTGATGGTGAAAGTTTATATGTCTTTTGTGTTGTTTGTTTATACGTTGTCACGCCCCGCTTCCCAAAAATGTGGAGGCGAGACGTGAGAAGGTCCGCACAAACTTGAAGCTGTGAAGCTCCAAGTCTGATAAGCGTAAAAAAACACTTATTATGGCAAGTCCTTGCAAAGCGAAACGAAACAACAATGATAATAAGGAAATGAGACGACATTTTATTGAATCTCCAAATGTCCATAAACAAATTACAATATCGCAGAAAAGCCACCAGGCTAAAAGAAAAAGGGGTCTAAGGCCCAAACATGGCCAACAAGTATAACATACATACAAGGGTGCCACGCACCGACAACTAACAGGAATCCTAAAACATAAAGGGAAACTCAACAAGTCACCTAGCCTCAATATCGAGCATTGGGGTTAGCAACTCATTATGCTCGCTTCTGGTCACGAGCCAGGAACTATCAGTTTTGTAGCGTGAGCTACACATTCACGATGAACAATCGATTTATGCAATGTCATGAACAGATATTCGTGTACCGTTAATTGTAATTAAACATGACAGGCAAAATGCAATGACATGAACAATATTCGCGTACCGTTAATTGTAATTAAACATGACATACAAGCATGATAAGGGTGACGGACCAAGCTTCGTTGTCAAGCTAGGTCAATGGCGTCTAGACGGCTATCCTTTCACCGTCTAGTCTCTTTTACGCTAAAACAAGGAAATGGCCTAAGACATGGCCCAAATCAAGAGATGCAAGTTCACTTGCCTAGCACCGGGGATGACGATCACGAAGGTTCGTCTCGCGGATGCTAATCTACGGGGAAATCGCTGTTATAGAGAAACAATCATCAAAACACAAGAAATCTCATTAGGGTTCCACAAAACACAACGGGTTATGAAAACATCAAGAGATCGATTTATTACCGTGAGGAGGCGGAAGAAACACTCCGGAGAACCTATGGATCAGATCTGGAAACCAATGGAGAAGTTTGGAGAACTAGGGTTTTTGGGGGATTTTGGGGATTTGATGAGATTTTGGGGAAGATGAGAGGTAGATTGAGTTGAGGGAGGGTTTAGATGATGGAGGATGAGCTTGGGATGAAGGAATAAGGGTTTGAGGAAGATGGGGGCTCAATGGGGGAGAATTTAGGGTTTTAGGTCGTGAGGGAGGAGAAGAAAACGTTTGGGAGGGGTTTAAATAGGATGGGCTGGCGGCTGCCTAGAAATTAGGGTTTTAACACAGATTAGTCGGTCAAAGAGCAACCACTGACCAACTAGTTTGGCAACTAGTCGGTCGGTCGACCAACGCAGACCGACTAAGTGTAAACAGTAACTCCTGAACAAAAATAGGTTTTAGATTTAGTCGGTCAATGAACAACAGCTGACCGACTAGTTTGGCATCTAGTTAGTCGATGAACGTTCTTAGACCGACTAAGAGTGAACAGTACTCGACTGTTCAGAAGAACGAAGAATTAGTCGGTCTGAGTACATAACTTAACCGACTAGTTTAAAAACTAGTCGGTCGAAAGATGAACTTAGACCGACCAAGAAGGAACAGTAACTCCTGAATTATAATCAAAGCCCACTAGTCGGTCCATTAAGGATTGCCGACCGACTAGATTGAAATCTAGTCGGTTGGTTCTCCTTCTTGAACCAACTAACGTGCACGAAAAGCGTCGATTCGAAGCGCGAAGCTTCGGGAAGACTTCTATGACTTCTAGGATCGATTTATACTCTAAGATATGAGCGATTTGAAGCTCGTCACGAATGACTTACTCCAAACCCAACGATCGAATGAAGAAGCTAGAAAATCACGACGAAACGATCGAAAGTGAAAGCTATGGCAACGAAAACCACACATCCAAGGAGAAAATCCACCAAGCATATATTTTAATATAGATAATCCAATTACACGAAAACCAGTCGTTACATACGTTATTCACTATTGAGTAGTTTTGATGAACCCTAATACGGGTTAGGGTAGGATTGTCTCTTGGAAATTTACATTAGACTTGGTTGCATGGCACGTGTTCGATGTAATGTGTCAATGGGGATTTCTAGCGATCTGGGTCTAATTCGTACAACAACACACTAGATGTGTTGGGGGTGGGTTCCGGTGCTTGTCCAGTCAAGATCCGCTTCGATGTATCGCTAGAAATCACATTTGACCTATTTGGCCATTAGGGTTACGCGGGGGTGTTTCATTGTCATTGGTGGGAGAAAGACCGCCTCTGACCGTCGGGCCAAGGGGGAATAAACTTGGCGGTTGTCTCCCTAGCCACAGCTCACGCCCCTTGTGTAGACATCGAGTCCTAGCGCGCGGGAGCGGCTTGGATGAATTGTTGGGAGTTATCATTGTGGCCTTAATGCTCCCGGTTGCGGAAGGTGTTAATGGACATGGGAATGCCCACCGTCCGGAACCGGGTAGGCCTAGCGTGCTTGGTACCGACCGGAATATCGGGCCATGGACGCTAGGTACCACCTTTTGGGGAAATGTCTCACCCTGGATCAAGTCAAATGCCAAGTGTCATGAGTGCTCTAGCCCGTGTTAGCGGGGATTCACGTCGTGTCTTTTTATTTATTTCTTTTATTTCTACACTTCACCCATATCATCTGCGTAGCTAGCACACAACCTAGGCGAGGCTAGTAGCCATTCAAGCCATCCACCTCCCTGAGTTCGATAAACCCGCACCCTACACTAACCGTGCACTTGCGGTAAAACGACACCGCGCCCATACCGTAAACGGGGCGCCGGTCAAGTTTTTGGCGCCGTTGCCGGGGATGCGTTCGGTTTGATATTAGCTTAGCTTGGGTTCATTAGACTACGCATAAAAACACAAAAAAAAATTTCTTTTTCTTTTTTTTAAAAAAATATATATTCAATAACCAAGAAATTTTTCCCCCACCATTATATTATCCTTTTTGTTGTGAATGGAAATAACCAGAGTTGGTTAGGATTGCGGGTATCTTAGAGATACGCCCATATCTATGTATTCGATGTATCTACTCTCCTACCATGCCTATAAATAAAGGGCTGGGGGTTCCTCCCCCAGTAGTTGATTCATAACACGTTATCAGCACGAGTCTCTAAAAATTTTTTTCCACAAATTTTTTCCGTTCGTTGCGAAGGCGAAGGCGAGACGGGAGATCCACGAGCGCGGTGCAAGTCTTCCTTCATCAAGGGTCGTCATCCGCGTAGGGCTTCGAGCAACCGTCGCTATATCCGAAGGACGGATATAGAGGTAAAAACACTAAAAACGATATTTTTAATCATACGTATGATTACCCCTCCCCTAGATCTCACAAGATCGTCGTGGGGATTCATCGTCGCCTTGAAAACGACGGATTTTCCATCCCAAAAACCCAATTTTTCGGGTAAAAACTCAATTTTTAGGGACAAAACCCTAATTTTGATCTCTCCGGCGGCTAGCCGTCGCCGGAAACCCCCCCTCGCCGGAAACCCCCCACCCCTCGCCGGAAAACCCCACCCCCCCTCCCTGGCCGCCTCCCCCTGCAGGGGGGGCGGCCCCCGCCGCCGCCCCTGCAGGGGGGGCGGCCCCCTTGGCCGCCTCCCCCTGCAGGGGGGGCGGCCCCCGCCGCCCCTCCTGCAGGGGGCGGCGGCCCCCGAGGCTGCGCCCCCTGCAGGGGGGCGGCCCAGGCCGTTCCCCCCTGCAGGGGGGGCGGCCTCCGCGGCCGCGCCCCCCTGCAGGGGGGCGGCCCCCGCCGCCCCCCCTGCAGGGGGCGGCGGCGGCGCCGGCCCTCCCCCCCAAAACGAGAAAGCCCTAACCAAAAAAAGGCATATAAAAACCTGTGGGCCTGAAGCCCACAGGCAGCCTGTGGGCTTCAGGCCCACATGCCAATTTTTCACAAAAAAAACAGACCTGTGGGCCTAAGCCCACAGCAGATCTGTGGGCTTCAAGCCCACAGATTTCCCAAAAAAAAGGAAAAAAAAGGAAAAAAAAGAGCCTATGGGCCTGAAGCCCATAGGTCGACTGTGGGCTTCAGACCCGCATGTTGTTTTATCTGAAAGAAGAAAAAAAAAATTTGGGGGAGGCAAAGGCTATTAACAAGCCTTAAAAGGCAACTTGCTAGCCTAAAAATTAATTCAAAAGGGGGATTTAAGGGCAAAATATTCGTGAAAAATCACGGTAAATTACGGGACAAATACCGGGCAGGCGAGGACTTTTTGGGGATTCTTGAGGGGGCTTTTGGGATGATAAGGGAAACTTTCCCTCTGACAAAGAAAATGTTTATTCTGGGCTCTTAATCAATTTAATTGATTAAACCCAATCAATTTACAACCTTTGCATTGTAATGATTTTTTTTCTGCAAAAATCACATCTACATGCTTTGCATCTCTGGTATATTCTGTTGGATATTATTTGCGTGGTTGTGCATTGTATTTAAAACTTAATAATTAGGAAGATCCTGCGACCGCTCTGCCGTTAGTAACCTAACGGTGTATGATGTTGCCCAGTGGTCCAATAATTATTAAGTGTTTAAATTATTTATCCATCTCTGCGAATATTAAATGCATGTGATGCCTGTGATGAAAATGTCTGATGAAAATGTTGATGAGCACAATATTTCTGCATGAATTGCTAAATGTGGTTTTTGGATCGGTCGTTTAGTCCCACAGTTTATTTCCTGCACTTTTCTTTTATTTTTGAGAGAAATTGTAGTGAGGAATTTATGTAAATGTCAAAGAAAGAAGACCAACTTCCATGGAGACGGAGGCCACGCTTGAAGATGGAGATATCATATGGGACCCACGGGGTTTCCAAAGTTGTATTTTCATTTTCTTTAAGCTGCAAATTTGTATAATTTGGACTGTGGACTTGTTTGGACTCTTTCTTGTGGGACTGGCCGATCCACACATTTAGTTTTTCGTTAAATATTGCCTCCGCATGAAAATGTTTTCTCTGAATTAATTATTAATTCATGCATGTTTGTGCTCTGCTAGATAAATGGCTAATATTGCAAGCGTTAATTTCGAAGTACTGGAAGCATCAGGTAGAAACTATCTAAGCTGGCAGCTAGATGTAAAGTTTCACCTGCGGGCAAAGTCCCTCATCGCTGCTGTGACTGAAAAAGAAAATGTTAGCGATATAGAGAAGGCGCAAGCCATCACCTATATTCACCGCAATGTGGACAAGACCTTAAAGGCTGAATACCTTACGGTCGAAGATCCACTTGAACTATGGACTGCCCTTGAGGACAGGTATAAACATCAAAAAGATGTTATACTCCCAAGGGCACGATATGAGTGGGAGAACATGAGACTACAGGACTTTAAGTCCATTGCTGAGTACAACTCAACACTTTTTAGCATCACCTCACGCCTGAAGTTGTGTGGTGAAAAAGTCTCAGAAAATCGCATGCTGGAAAAGACGTATACGTCCTTCCATGAAAAAGATGCGATACTCATACAGCAATACCGTGAACGCAAGTTCACCAAGTATTCCGAGCTGCCGTCATGTTTACTCATGGCCGAGTAAAACAGAGAGCTTCTTCTCTCCACTCACAATATACGCTCCCCGGCACTGCCCCCCACCAGAAGCTTACTATTCCTCTTCCTTCAAAAAGAAGAGGGATAATAAAAGAGAAGAAAGACCACAGAAGTGGGGGTCAACAGAAAAAATGCCAAGGGCCATGTACAGCAGCAGCGAAATAATGAAAGTAAGCGGAAGTTCACGAGGCACATAAATAACAAAAATAGAAATACCCCCACCCAAGAGGGAATGGGAAGACCAGTGCCAAAATTGTGGCATAAAAGGCCACTGGTCCAGAATGTGCCGAACTCCGCATCATCTCCAGGATTTGTATAAAGAGAACAAGAAAAATAAAGCTGAAACAAACCTGATGACATCTGATGCTCCAGTTAAGTTTTTCAGCTGACGACTTCGAAAATAATGACATGCTTGACTAGCCTTTACTTTTATCTTGCAAAATTGTTTAGAACATCTCACGTTATGAGAGCTTTTGTATTACGCAATCTGTTTTGATTGAAAAATTTTAGTAGACAATATATGAATATGTCTATCTGAATATGCATGTGCCTTTCATCTTTTGAAACTGCTCTCATAAATAATTAGTAGACAATAAACACGTACGATCTCTTTCAATACAGAGCCCAATATCAGGGCTATATTGAAGATCCAGGGAATGCAACACAGTTGCCCCCAAACGACACAAAAATAATGGATGCACTAATCCCTCCGAATTCCAAAAAGAAACTTTCTAAGTTTCAAGGACATCCGTTTCAACGGATCCCACTTGGAAACAGCAAATGTAAATGAAAAATTACCGTATGCGACGTCTCAAGAAATAGGAGTAAAATCCACACTTGAACGTTTTGAGAGCCTTATAGGCCTCTACCATACGAAGATTCGGAGAAAGGAAGCAGAATTAAACGGAGCACCTGAAGTGCCTTACATCAGCCGAGTTTTTACTCTGGCATGTTGGACTTGGCCACCCTGGATTTGTGATGCACAACATCTTATCCTATGGGTATGACTTGAAGAACCAGAAGATTCTTCAGAAGGGAAAATTCCCTCGCATCCCTTACTATAAGAGAAGATTAATTACAAGGCCATCTCCACGAAAAGTTGAAAAAGGATCTCCACGCTTCCTCAAAAAGAATACAAGGAGACAGATGTGGATAAAATCCACCACCCCTAGTGGGCTATTTTGGTACTTCATTGTACTGATAAATGCATCCTCAGAATATTCGTACGTATGTCTACTACAAGACCCGCAACTTAGCTTTTCCAAAAGCTATTGGCACAAGAATAAAAATGTTGCGGGCACATTTCCCAGACAATAAAATATTGTAAATAAGTCTGGTTAATGTTGGGAAATATACCTCCCAGTCTTTTCAAGAGTACTGCCAATCAACGGGAATTGAAAATGAACATACAAGTGCCGCATGTTCATACCCAAAATGGGTCGGCAGAGTCACTGAAAAGTAGACTCCAATGGACTGAACGTCCATTAAATCCCGATTGCCTATGGATGCATGGGGACATGCAAACTCTGCATGCTGCATCGTAAATGAAAATAAGACCCTCTGGAGGTTAGAGTCTCCAATGTAACTTGCATATGGAATGCCACCGAACATTTCTCATCTGAGAATCTTCGGTCGCGCAGTCTTAAATCCCCATTGCACCACCAAAGAGGACCAAAACGGTACTCAGCGTCGCCTAGGTATCCATGCAGGGATTGACTCACCCTCACTTATAAGATACCTAGAACCCCAAACGGGGGACACATTTAAGGCACATCTTGAAGACTGTGATCTCGATGAGACGAGTTTTCCCAAAAATAAGCCCATATACTGGAAAATCTGGCGCGAAGAAAATTATAACGTGGGATACAAACAGCTTGACCCACTATGATCCGGTAACAATACAATGTGTAGATGAGATCCAGAAGATCTTCCACATACAGAACACTGTTCACCAATTACCGGAATCATTTATTGACAACCAGAAGATTGTCAGATCACACATCCCTGCTGCAAAAACTCCAGCTAGGATTGACATCCCCGAGAATGGATGCAATCCACCAGCAGCAGAAGTGGCTGATCCTCAACAGAAAAGAGGCAGACCACCAGGCTCCAAGGACAGAAACTCCTGGAGACCTTAAGACAATACTACCACAGGACAATGAGCTCCTGTCCACACCATCACCCTTCCCGGAATCCACTGCAGAGGAATTGCCGGGAAAAAGTGAAATTAAGTAAATGTTGTACGTACTGGGGAGGTGTTGGACAGATAGAACATAAATTGTCGACAATGTATTCACGTATCATATTGCCATATACATCGCAATGGCGATGATGTTTGTAAATTATCGTTCCACACTCCGTTGCTAGAAGGCAAACGTAGAGATTGGCCAAAATGTGGAACGTGGCAATAGAAGATGAGCTGGACTCACTTATGAAACGTGAAATGTTCGGACATGAAGTCCAGACACCAAAAGGTGTCAACCCTGTGGATAAAACAAAGTATTGCAAACATAAGAAAAATAAATACAAAATCGTATGCTATACGGTACAACCTATAGCCCAAGGAAAATTTCGCTGAAACTAGGGATCAAACAAATTCAAATGAGCATGTCTCATAAATGATGCATCAGTCTCCCGAAGTTATCAAAAGCGAATACCTTACGATTTGGCAAAGGAAAATTTTGGATATGCCGTTATTGGATGTTGTGACGGCATACCTTCGTGGATATCTTGTAAAGATAATTTCCACATCTCCTTAAAATGCCTGAATAGACTTCGGGACGTCTATTCAAATGAAGAAATATAAGTATAACAAATAAATGTACAACCAAGAGAATCACTTGACAAGTCAATGATTCCTACTGAAGGTTGTCTTTGCATCTGTGCAAAGAACAGGATTAGAGATCTTAGTTGTAGACAACTAACATCTCATCGGATCTCCTGAAGAGAAAACCGAAATAAATGTACTAGCCTGACTTTTAAACATGAAATAAAAAGACCTAGGCAAATATAAAGTCATGGCTCATAGAATCCTGTTATAAACGCCCAGAAGTGCGTTGGAGAAATTAAAAGGACCATTGTCATCCAAAGTACACCTACGGTGGTATACTCAATGGATGTATAAAAAGAACCCTTCCGATCGCTGGAAGAGGGGGAGGATATAACTGGTCCTAAAGTCCCTTATCTCAGTGCAATCATGCACTCCTGGCTAACTGCATGTGTCCCGGTATAACAATTGCAGTAAACTCATTAGCCAGAGATAGTTGGCACCTAAAAAGGGCCATTAGACCTGAGTTAAGCCTTCTGCGCTTCCTCCAAGGGTCGAAATATTTGGACTTACAAAATGTAGTAGCATCCTCCAATGTTTATGCAAATGCAGGTTTCAGGTCCAGTCCCTATGCTGAGAAATCACAGAACGGGTACCCACAGTGGGATGGCCATCCCCTGCAGATCTGCAAAGCAACTTATCAAGGCAACATCATCCTATCATTCCAAGATCCTCACCATTCCAGAATCACACCAATGGTGTATTTGAGGGCGCCTGGTGGTACATCACATCCCAGTGACGACTGGGATAGAGGCTGGTTCTGTGGAACTAACCATATAGTCTGAAGACCACATCAGAGGCGACGAAACTTAGCAACATCTTCAGAGTTCCTGGATTCAGCAGCTGCTTGATGGTGATAAAATTCGTAATCTGTGTACATTTTCGGAATATTGTAAATAGGAGTGATGAGATAAGCCTACGAGATCTGAAAGCCTAAGAGCTTTTACAGATCAGGGGGAGTTGACAGAATTTGTACTCTTTTCCCTTAGCTATGATTTTTCCTACTGGGTTTTCCATAGCCAAAGGTTTTAACGAGGCAAATCACATCAACTCTGGATCCTGAAGTATCCACCCCTCAGTGACGCTCAGAATCCAGAAGTATTCATGAGCAGGGTCACTTGTACAAATCAGGGGGAGTTAAAGAGCGTTTGCACTCTTTTTCCTTAACTATGGTTTTTCCCACTGGGTTTTCCATAGCTAAAGGTTTTAACGAGGCAAACCTCACCAACTCAGGATCCCGAAGTATCCACCCCATGTGAGACTCTTATTACGCTCAGAATCCCGAAGTACTCTTGAGTGGAGTCCACACCTATGGCTGGATAAGGGGGAGTGTTGTGAATGGAAATAACCAGAGTTGGTTAGGATTGCGGGTATCTTAGAGATACGCCCATATCTATGTATTCGATGTATCTACTCTCCTACCATGCCTATAAATAAAGGGCTGTGGGTTCCTCCCCCAGTAGTTGATTCATAACACTTTTGTTATTCTCTTGTACTATTGACGCTCCTCTCTAGTTTTCTTATTTTTGTTGTCCAGGTATCTTTGATATTACCATGTGGAGATCAAATTTCGATGCTCAGATGGGAGGATACGATCCTTATCCATTTGTGGTTTGTGAGACTTGTGGGATGGCGGAGCACGTGTATTATGATTGCCCATTTACGCTTGAGAGCCTCCCCCCACTCTAAGGCCAAACATTTTTCCACAACCTTAGCCCAAACACCTCCCATCCATTTCCTCAACCTTATACCCCTCCACAAACACAAGAAGAATCAAGCCCCGTGTCTCTCCTTGAAAGTGCCATGTTTAACCAAGGCCAAATATTACAAAACTTGATGGTACCAATCACCGAGCCGACACCGAGGAGAGGGGATGAAGGAGAGGATATACCCACCTTCATGGTTGAGACCACCATGCCATCGGCCACCATAGACACATCTCATGCCGATGCCCCAATTTTCCCACACTACCACTTGGATGACGAAGCATTTTTTGATGATGATAGTGAGGATGGGGAGATTTCTCTAGGATCTGTGGGAGAGAATTTTCATCTTTATCTGGATACCCCATATGAGTCCTATGAGAGCACCGAGGAGACCACAGAGCTTATGCATACTGGCGAGGAGGATGTGCGTGAGGACGACGACACCACGACCACATACGAGTGGTCCGCTCTACATCCACCTCCACAGCCATCTTTGTCTCAGCTTCTTCCTTGGTCTGTGGTCAACCACGAGGATGTCATTCAGGACATCAGGCAGATGGTGGAGTATGAGCATATCATCGAGGAGGACGTGCATGAGGGCTTGGATACGATCGTCCACTTCATGGAGCCCGAGCCACATCTACCTCTACCGTCACGCTCCACTTCTTCTGCGGCTGAGCATCTACTTGAGCATATTGCCCCTATTCAGGGATATTTTCATACTCACTCTCACTCCACATTTAAGTCTCGCTTTTCACGTCCTATTCCTTTAGACTTATATATTTTTGACACACCATATCTCTCGCAGGACACAGGATCGACTTCCCTTGAGGTATGCTGCGGTGTGTCACCACCTGGAGAGTAACTTCACATGGAGAGCGGGGATTTGATCGTCGCTAGCACAGAGGATAGCATACCATTTTCAGGGAGTGTTCGCCACATTTCATATATTTTACCAACATTTGTCGGCGACTATCTCTGGGATACATTTATTTTGGGAAATAATTTCTTGCCATGGACTAATGCACCTCGTCCTTTGCAGGTCACAGGTGGACACCTACGAGGGATGCTTGGAGGTGCATTTCTTGGGTCCATTGGCACACGTGGCACATCGTTTCTAGCGGAGCCACAGAAGGAGTAGTTAGAGCAGCTACCTGCCCCACTTCAGATCTTGGATCCGCCTATGCTAAGGTGTATCCTAATCCAGTAGTGTAAAAATTTACCGCTTTCTAGTTTAGATTTGAATAATCTCGTCTCCTCTCATTAGCGAGGGGAGCGTATCTAGGATTTGCTTTTGCAATCTTAATAACCCTTCATGTCGTGCCCTTCTATCATGTCACCCCCATCATCTTCCGAGAAGAACGAGCACTGTCTCTCCTGCATTCTGATTTCTTTCTTTTCCGATTTTCCCCTAGCATATCTCTACATCCCCATTGATCATATCATTTTGCTAGCATTGCCATGTTCAGCTTGGGGCAAATCGACTTTTGTGTGCATGTTTTCGTGTGTCGTTGTCGTGTGTTCGTGTCTTTAAGTCTTTCGTTGCGTTTTATATCTTTTTATTCTATATGTTTCTTTTTCTTTATTTTCCAGTTTTGTTCGTGTATTTTTCGTGTTTTTCATTTTTTGTGTCGGTGCGTAACTCCCCTACATTTTCATTGCCCTCCCGTATTCACTACTATTGCATTGAGGACAATGCAAGTTTTAGCTTGGGTGAGTCGCACTTCGTGCGTCTTTTGTCTCTTTTTCTTCGTTATTTGAGTCGTTTTTCTCCGTGTTTTTCTTTTTTTTCTTCTTCTTTTCTTCTTTTTATCTCTTTCTCCTAGAGATGAACCCTATGATGAATCGCCAAAAAATCACACACACCTAGCATGGCATCGATAATCACATTCACTACCCCTAGGATCTCGAGTCCTCTTGCATTTCATGCATCGCGGGTCCACTTGCTTTTTGTGAGTCGTGTTTCGTGCCTATCTGTTTGGTGTGCTTCTACTTTGTGATTTTACTTTATATACCTATCCAGGAATGACCCCTAGATTATCATGCTTCGATTTGAATATGCGGTATTTATTTTCCCTGTCTGCTTCTGCATGCTATATATATATATCGTGTACTTCATTTCGCATGTGTCGGAATTCCACAATTAAGGACTAGGACAACCCATTTAGCATATGCTCTATTTAGCGAGAATAGTTTCATTTGCCCAAGTGTTTAGATTTCGACTTCTTTTTTATTTTACTTGGTGCAAATCCCCTCGTCGTGTACCGTTCTCCCACTTGGGAGAGTACACATGTAAATATCCCAATTCCCAAAAATCCAAAAAAAAGGAGAAAAGAAAAGAAAAACCCAAAAAGATGAGAAAAGAAAAGAAAAGAAAAAAAAAATACAAATACCCAAAACCCAAAAAATTCCAGTGTGAATATTTTCCTACTTGCCGTGAATAAGGGGAAGGCGAGAATTTGCACCGAGTGTTCTACTCCACATCTTCTCAACCTCCATCGTTTTCGAAAACACTTGGCATAGGAGCCTTCTAGCGATTACCTAGGCTATAGTGTGGTGATTTCCTAGTCCCTAGCTGTGGAGTCCCCGATGCATGATACACTTCTATTCTTATACTCTTCTCATGCATGCTTGAGCTAATATTCACCGCAATTTCAAATTGAATCGATATTTGGGTCTTTCTTTGGGTATGTGTATATGGAGCTTTATTGCACATCGTAGATAGTGACACCATCTGCTAGCACACGACCACACTCACTCGCGCTTCACTGCGTGGGCCCACGACACTTGTTTGGACTCACATTCCTTGGTTTAGTGTTGTGTATTGTCGTATGCTTGCTTCGTGTGACGTGCTTGATTTTGTTGGCCCTTACGGGCGATCTAGGATATAGAGTTTTCTTTTTCTCTCTTTCTCTCTATTTTTCCCCTCCGAGCTACTACTCTCACTCGTCTTCCTCGAGGACGAGGAAGAGTTCAGCTTGGGGGATTTTGACGCGCGTTTATATTTCATATATTCACGCACGTTTTCTTTTGTGTTTCTCCGTATTTTCCGCCGTCTTTTATTCGTTTTCTCGTGTTTTCTCGTTTTCTTTCACTTTTCTTTGTTTCTCCATGTTTGTAGGAGATTGCCCGCGTAGGGGACGTTTAACGACGATATCTCAAATCCCTGGAGCAACGGGAAGAGTCACGCGTGATCCAGGGGGTCAAACGACGAAGATTACATCTTTCAGCCCCTCACCCGGTCGGTTGGTCATCCCCAACCGATCGGGTGATGCACGCATGCACCACCCGGTCTCAGCCGGAGCTCAAGTGAATGTCACCCGACCAGTTCACAGGCCGGTTCAAACGAGGCTGATTCTCTGTCTTTTCAAGCCAAATTCCAACCGATCGGGTGACTCTCACCCGATCGGTTCATCTGTAGCTGATGCTGAGGAGCCGAGACACGAGCACCCAACCGATCCCTTCACCCGATGGCGCCAAGATCCAACCGGTCACCCCAAGAACTCAACCGACCGGTTCATATGACCGGGTGAAAATCTGCCATTTTCTGTTTACTATTTGTAACAGATCACCCGATCGGTTGACTTGTCAACCGATCGGGTGACGGTTTTCCTGCGGGTTTGGACCCGAACCATTAGGGTTTCGAAGTGGGGGTATAAATACACGAGGCTGGCCGACTTGAGGGGGATTCTCCTGGAGTTTTTAGGGCTTTTTGCCCCCCTTCTCTTGTGAGTTCTAGGTTAGTTTAGATTAGGTCTTTTGCTCAATAAGTCTTGTATTGGATTGACGATTCAACTCAAGATAAGTATTTTCCTCTCTTTTTCTCCATTATTTGTATTGTGTTTATTTTGCTTGATGGTGAATGTTTATATGTCTTTTGTGTTGTTTGTTTATACGTTATTCACCATTGAGTAGTTTTGATGAACCCTAATACGGGTTAGGGTAGGATTGTCGCTTGGAAATTTACATTATACTTGGTTGCATGGCACGTGTTCGATGTAATGTGTCAATGGGGATTTCTAGCGATCTGGGTCCAATTCGTATGACAACACACTAGATGTGTTGGGGGTTGGGTTCCGGTGCTTGTCCAGTCAAGATCCGCTTCGATGTATCGCTAGAAATCACATTTGACCTATTTGGCCATTAGGGTTACGCGGGGGTGTTTCATTGTCATTGGCGGGAGAAAGACCGCCTCTGACCATCGGGCCAAGGGGGAATAAACTTGACGGTTGACTCCCTAGCCACAGCTCATGCCCCTTGTGTAGACATCGAGTCCTAGCGCGCGGGAGCGGCTTGGACGAAGTGTTGGGAGTTATCATTATGGCCTTAATGCTCCCGGTTGCGGAAGGTGTTAATGGACATGGGAATGCCCACCGTCCGGAACCGGGTAGGCCTAGCGTGCTTGGTACCGACCGGAATATCGGGCCATGGACGCTAGGTACCACCTTTTGGGGAAATGTCTCACCCTGGATCAAGTCAAATGCCAAGTGTCATGAGTGCTCTAGCCCGTGTTAGCGGGGATTCACGTCGTGTCTTTTTATTTATTTCTTTTATTTCTACACTTCACCCATATCATCCGCGTAGCTAACACACAACCTAGGCGAGGCTAGTAGCCATTCAAGCCATCCACCTCCCTGAGTTCGATAAACCCGCACCCTACACTAACCGTGCACTTGCGGTAAAACGACACCGCGCCCATACCGTAAACGGTGCGCCGGTCACGTAGATCAGCTTAAGGAATGGCTGGGATGGCAAGCTCGATGAGCCGTACTTTGGAAGGAGGCACGACTTCAGGATAAGATTCAAGACCCAAGCGTTGGGCTTGAAAGATTTGGATGGGACGCCAATCATGGCAGGAGGGATCACATGTAACATTTCAGCAATCATGACCTGATCAAGAGTAGAAATATCGTTGACAGAGATATCGGTAGGAAGAAGGCCAGACGAGGAGACACCTATCAAATCCCCAAAGATTTCTGCCGTGAGGGCAATCGGGGTCCCCAAGACAGTCGTCTCAATGGAGTGGGTCTCGTCATACTGACCGCGAACACGGTTCGCATAGAAAAGCTTGACTAGATGGGGGTACGGGTGTGGGTTCGCCTTAGGGTCATGGAGAAGATAATCGATGAGACCGGAATGGGAAAGAAGATCGGCTAGATGTGAAAAGTCAGAGAACTGAACGAAGTGCTCCAATAACAGCGGACAGTGTTCGATACGATTGTATGCCACGAGACACATCGGGCCATTGCGACATAGCGATATATCGACACCGCCAACTGGCATGGGAGCCTTCCCCTTAGGCTGACGAGTGCTAGATCGGGGTGGAGTATGAGCCCTAGCGGTATGTCGGACTCCGAAATATATTCCGTGTCGGAATCAGAATCAGCTAGAGGAGTGGGAGCACGGAATGAAGCTGGTTTGGTCTTGGGCTGAGATTGGGCTCTAGGCTTGGCGATCGCCGTCCTCTTCTTGTTAAGAGGAGGTAAAGAAGACGATGGATGGGTCGATTTTGATCAGCGTTTGGGTTGCGGGGGGTCCGTAGAAGGAGACTCTACGGTCATAGGTGACGGACGCAAGGGTTCGATTGGGATACGTGTCTTCGCCAAAATCGAGACGAGACACGCGCAAACAAACGAGATCGATGGAGAACCTAGGTCGAAACCCTAGCACAAACCCTAAACCGAATGAAATATAACCCTAAAACGAGATTGAACCTAGAATCAAACCCTAGATAGGTAGCGGAGAGTGATACCTAGGTGGATGATCGGCTAGGGATCGACGGCAAGCGGTGGGGATGGCCGAAAAACGATGAAATCGACGGAGGAAGTCAAAGGGTTTCGGGGGTTTTGGCTAAGAAGAAATTTTCGCACCGACTAGAATGGAAATTAGTCGGTGCAATGAGTGTATAAGTCGACCGGAATGCGAAAAGACACAACAGTCCCTGATGCATTTAGTCGGTCACAGTTCAAGCGATGACCGACTAGATGACGATCTAGTCGATCGGCCAATGAGCTTGAACCGAGTAAGTGCAAACAGTAACTGAAGCCAAAATTAGGGCTTGAGTTAGTCAGTCTGAGTTCATTCACTGACCGACTAGAACGCAATCTAGTAGGTCGGTCAATGAACATGAACCGACTAAAAGAGTCCAAAAATTTTAGAATTTGAAATTTTGAGTTCTCTCCTAATCGCACTTGAACGAAACATCGTAATACTCTCATTAATCATTATACTACCCCATAAAACATCGAAAATCTTAAATATGACGTACATGAATAATTCAAGCGTAAATTCCGAAAATTCAACCAAAAATCCAGAAAAATCTCAATAATTCTAGCATGAGCATATATAAACGAAATTTAATAGCATGCAAGATTATTGAACAAAATATGAATCCTAAATCTCGGATTCACCCTTAATCCTCAATTCTCGACGCAACCGCACAAAGGAGTCTTCCTTGAGTGGTTTCGTGAAAATATCGGCGATTTGCTTCTGGGTTTCAACGTACACTAAAATGATGTCCTTTTTAGCAACATGATCATCTAAGAAATGGTGACTGACATCTATGTGTTTAGAACGGGAATGGTGTACCAGACTCTTAGAGAGACATATTGCACTTTGGTTGTCCACCATGATAGTGCAAGTATCACAGTTTATACCAAAGTCTTTAAGAGTGTGTCTCATCCAAAAAACCTGAGCACACGCAGCACCGGCGGCAATATATTCCGCCTCGGTGGTTGAAAGTGATACGAAATTCTGCTTCTTGGAAAACCAAGAGACAAGAGAATTTCGTATAAAATGGTAAGTGCCACTAGTACTTTTTCTGTCGGATTTGCATCCCGCATAATCTGCGTCACTATATGAGATTAACTCATATGTGCTAGACTTGGATAAAGTAATCCAAAGTTAAGTGTGTAACTTAAATAACGGAAAATACGTTTTACCGCTACTAAGTGAGATTCCTTAGGTTGAGACTGATAACGAGCACATACACATATGGTAAACATAATATTGGGCCTACTTGCGGTAAGATATAATAAACGACCTATCATATCTCGATATAGACGAATGTATACATCTTTGCCACCCGTATCTTTATCAAGATGTGTAGTAGTGCTCATTGGAGTCTTCTTCCCGGAGGCATTCTCCATTACAAATCACTTTAGCAACTCCACCGTGAACTTGGTTTGGTGGATGAAGATTGCATCGTTCATTTGGCGAATTTGGAGACCTAAGAAATATTTGAGCTCACCCATGTGGCTCATCTCAAATTGATCCTTCATCACATTAGAAAACTCTTCGCAAAGAGTGAAGTTAGTAGCACCGAAAATAATATCATTAACATAAATTTGAACTAAAATTATATCATTATTCGAATACTTAACAAATAATATAGAATCAACTTCACCCATTTTAAAACCTAAATCCAAAAGAAAGTTCTTTAGACGGTCATACCAAGCTCGAGGAGCTTGTCTCAAACCGTAAAGTGCTTTCTTAAGTTTGAAAACGTGATTTGGAAATTTTTCATTTATAAAACCCGGAGGTTGTGAAACATAAACTTCCTCAACATCTTCGTTTAAAAACACACTTTTAACATCCATTTGAAAGAGTTTAAAATCTTTATGGCATGCAAAAGATAACAATAATCTAATAGATTCTAATCTATCTACCGGAGCAAAGGATTCTTCGAAATCGATACCTTCCTCTTGCCGATAGCCTTGAGCTACTAACCGAGCTTTGTTCCGGACGACGACTTGGTTTTCGTCGGTCTTGTTCTTGAAAATCCACTTCGTTCCTATAACGGTGTGGTTCTTCGATGGCAATGGAACAAGCTCCCAAACCTCATTCCTCTCGAATTGAATGAGTTCCTCCTCCATGGCAAGGATCCAAGCACTATCTTCGCATGCTTCGTTAATATTCTTTGGCTCTATTGAGGATGCAAAGGCAAAATGAGCGAAGTAGTTGACTTGAGATCGCGTCTTGACACTATCAAGGATGTTGCCAATGACTTGCTCATGGGGATGGTCACGAACGGTATGAAGCCGTTCGGGAATTCCTTGATCACTAGGAACATTCTCAAAAGATTCATTAGTAGGGTTAGTCTCATTAGAATCAATAGAATTAGAATTACCAATAGAATCACATAAGACATCCATGGAGTCACATCATTAGTAATTCTAGTCGGGACAAAACCTTCATTAAATGAAACATGAAGAGATTCCTCGATCGTTGAGGTTCGTTTGTTGTATATCCGGTAGGCTTTGCTACGGGAGGAATATCCAACAAATATCCCCTCATCGGATCTTGGATTAAATTTGTCCAAACTACCATACGTGTTTTTAATAAAACATTTTGCGCCGAAAACTCGAAAATGTTCAACTTGAGGCAATCTACCAAACAACAATTCATAACAAGTTTGTTTGGTGCCGGGCCTCAAAAGTATTCTATTAAACACATAACAATCGGTATGTACCGCTTCCGCCCAAAATTGATGGCCAAGTTGGCTATCATCAAGCATAGTGCGAGCACATTCCACGAGCGTCCTATTCTTTCTCTCAACAACACCATTTTGAGGAGGTGCGCGAGGGAAGGAAAAGGTGTGAGTAATACCAGCTTCATCACAAAAATTTGAGAAAGACTCATTCTCAAATTCTCCTCCATGATCACTACGAATAGTGACAATGGTGGTTCCAATGAGATTTTGTACTTTCTTAATAAATATTGTGAAGTTTTCAAAAGCATCATTTTTATTACTTAAGAAAAATACCCAAGTAAATCTAGAAAAGTCATCAACGATGACAAGTCCATATCGTGCATTTCCTAATGAAGCAAATCTAGTTGGCCCAAAAAGATCTAGATGTAATAGCTCTAGAGGCCGCTTAGATGAAATGCTTTTCTTAGGTTTAAATGACGATTTTGGAAGCTTACCTCATTGACACGAGTTTTTTCTTTTGAAAGACAAGCTTAGGGAAGCCTCTAATAGAATTTAACTTGGAAAGCTTAAAAAGTGTTCCGAAGTTCACATGACCAAAACGTCGATGCCATAAGTGTTGTTCACTTGTGTTGGCAATTAGACATTGTTCATGTGACTTAGGGAGATCTAGGATATATATATCCTTATGGCGTGTGCCAGAAAACAATAAGTCATTATTATCTTTTCTTAAAATATGGCACATTCCTTTCGCAAATCTAACTTTGTAACCTTTGTCACAAAGTTGGCTTATTAAAATAAGATTGTGGTTTAATCCTTTAACAAGGTAAACATCACTTATTAGTGGTTTAGAAGTATTACCCACTTTTCCAACACCTATGATAGTTTCACTCTCGTTGCCTCCAAAGACTACCCGGTTTTCATTTGCAATGGGCACCACTCCGGAGAGCAATTGAGCGTCACCCGTCATGTGTTTTGAACACCCGCTATCGAGTATCCAATTATTCTTGGAGCCAAATTTGGATCTGTTGTTCCGTTTCTTTTTCTTGAGTACCTAAAGATAAACATATCATTCCATGGTACCCAAGGTCATTGGGTCCTAAAAGATTAGACCTTTGGAAGCCAAGTCCAATTGGACTTAGACTTCCCCACATAATCATCGTTATGCACTACATTCATGAAATAAGAATTCATGTAAACTTGTTTTTCATTCATGCTTGTGTCCTTCGGGCTCCAAATAGTGAAGATTTTGGGAGCCCTAATCCTATTGGGAGCATGCATGCGTTGTTGATTTCTACGTGATGCATGTCGTGGATAGGCATATGGCACATGATGAAATGGTGCATGATTATAATTATTCATATGATGATGTGGATGAACATATACATGTGGAGGAACACGTGCGTGAGGGTGGCTCACATGGTGTGCACGTGCCCATGGATGTGGTGCATAAAAATCATCATATGTGTGAACATGTTGAGTAGGATGTGTGTTCCTACGTGGCATGGTATTTGTGTACATATAAGCATGACCCTTCTTTGGAGGTCCACCTGATCACTCCATATTTTACACCTTTTTCTGCATGTTTTCACGCCATTTCGATTGCTCAAATTGCGATTTTCACGAGTGTTCGACGATATTGCGTTACTTTTCACTATTTCTTGTTTTTGTCGGATTTCAGGAAATATGGATCGATCGGGAGCAAAAATGAGCTTAAGAGACTTGCACCCACTCCGGAGCGTCACCCAAGGCACTTTTGAGGGCATTCGGCGATGGGAGATGGGTGGAAGAAGAAGAAACTCCGTAGGAGCGACGAGGATGAGAAACGAAGAAGATTGGGCATCTACAGCATGCCACTCGACCGAGTGGAGCAGCCACTCGGCCGAGCAAGAAGACCACTCGGCCGACCAGACCGAACACGCTCCAACAGAAGGAATTGGGCATGCACTCGGCCGAGGGATGATATCCCACTCGGCCGAGTAAGAAGATCGCATCGCCCGAGTGGCATGAGAAATCCACCATCAAAAGAGGCCGACTTACTGGAAATGTACAGGCTTTTGACGGTTTTGACTCGGCCGAGTACCGAATGCCCCTCGGCCGAGTGAGTAAAGCCACTCGGCCGAGTCACCTCCGAAGACAGGCCCCCAAGATCCCTGAATTACTGGAATTATACATGGTCTGTCACTTGGCCGAGTAGAGAAGCCCACTCGACCGAGTAGAGAAGTCAACTCGGCCGAGTGATGCCGAGGACATGCAGCGCCCAGATTTTCAGACAGCCTCCCACTATTTTGAAATCTGCTATCATTCCAGCAAGCAAAGTATTTTTCTCATATTTTTAATGGATAGTAGACTTCATGAAGATTCCAACGCCGCCAAGAACGCGCAAATCGGAGGTCGGATGAAATCTGGAGAATTTCTGCAAGTTGATGCTGCAGTGCTGGAATTTCCACTCGGCCGGGTCACATTTTCCACTCGGCCAAGTCGGCGACGGGCCCAGATTTTAAGTTGCGGTTTGGGCTGTTTTTGGGCACGAATTTGAGGGGTTTTCTAGGGTTTCTTGCTAGGGGTTTGGGAGAGTATTTAAGGGTTTTGTAGCCACCATTAGAGGGGGATCCACATTATGTTTTCTTAGCCCCCATATGTTTTTCTTAGGATTATTTTAGAGGTTAGGCCATGCCCTAGGCCCCCTCTTGGATCTAAAAGCTTGTATTTTGGATTGAAGATCTTCATCAAGCTAAGTATTTTCTTCTTTTTATTTGAATCTTTGTTTTTCTATCTTTTTGTATGCAAGCAATGATTTCTATTGATTCTCATATCCTTATTGCTATGCTAGAGTAGATTTGTTGTTCTAGGGTTTGGGGATGAACCCTATGGATCTAATTTCATATTTGTGATGAATGAATTTCTAAATTGCTAGAATTGCTAGGAGGTTAGGTTGTGATTGATTTACTACGGATAGCTAGGGATTTCCATCGATTTGGGATTTGTAAGAGATTGGATTCTAATCGATGGGAAGGCCTAGATATTCGATTTAGATTTACAATTGGATTTCTCTAGATTTGGTTTGCAAGAGATTGGACCAAAGCTAGGATTTTTAATTGTAAATCTATACCAATATTCGTTTGCAAGAGATTGGACGAATACGAACTATCACAACCTAGATCGTGAATCGAGTTTGCACGAGAGTGGGCTCGAGAAGCGATTGGACAATGATGTCGATCCTAATGCTAGTGGCTTAGGTTAGGGTTTGCACGAGAGTGGGCTCTAATCTAGGTTTGCTATAGACCGGCAATAGCGCGAGAGCGTGAGCTTGGTTCTCTATTCAGTTACGACTAGTTCACCTCAACGCAAGCCTAGTAATATTGAGATTCACTATTCACAATGACGAATGACGATCCGTAGTGGGGATTCCCTAGCCCTAGACTCTTTTATTGTATTGTATTTGAATCCATATCTGACCGATTTCTCTATCTCCGACACCGACATCCATCACCATTGCCATTACATTATACCATAACCATCTCCACCAATAAAACATTCGTAGTCAAACCAACCTAGGATAGATTGGAGCGCAACACCACCTCCTTGTGTTCGATACCCGCTCGCCACTTGACCGTGTGCTTGCGGTAAGACTACAATCGTTCTCCGGGTGTATATCCCGGGCACGATTAAGTTTTTGGCGCCGTTGCCGGGGAGGTGTTTCCCGTTGGGTGCCAATTTGTCACAATTAGGTTGATTAGACTACGAAAAAAACTAACAAAAGGAAATTTTCACCACGCCACCATTATTATCATTTCTATATTCTTTTGTGCCACTGATATCTTTTCTCTAGGTATTTATCTTTGTTGATCAGGTGCTATGGATTATACTACGTGGACCAAAGATTTTGATCAGAGTGCTCAGATGGGAGATTACTATTTTGATCAGAGTGCTCAGATGAGAGAATACTATTATGATCAGAGTGCTCAGACGGGAGAATACTATTTTGATCAGAGTGCTCAGATGGGAGAATACTTTTTTGAGGAGACGCACTGGCCCAAGCTTGATGAGAGACAAAGGATCTTTTTTGATGAGATGCATGCACACCAGGTTGAAATGCAAGCCGGGCTTGAAAAGGGTAACCTTCTATTGGAACGGGTGAAGAGGCAACTTGAAATGAATGCACTCATGTTTAAGGTTGCGATGATTCCCAAAGATATCAGTTCTGTTTCTGCATCTTATGGGCAAGAAGCATCGCCAGACTTACTACCAGAGCCAGAATGTGCCGTCGTCGATCCCACTTCCTACGATACAGCTATTGCATATGAAGAGTGGATGGACGAAGAGGCAGTGAAGGAAGCAGAAATTGAGTCATATGCGCAGCCAGAGGAGGACGCATTTCAGAGATTATTGGAGGGCCTCTTGGAGTCAGTGCGGTTCACCGGTTCAGAGAGCATTACAGCAGGTGATGCATTTGAGATACTATTTGCAGATTTTGTTATGAACCGTGTTTCAGATGCAGGAACAATTGAGGAGGACATCCATGTTAGTCTTGAGGGGGATAGACTATATTTTCGGATTGCTTGCGGGCATTCCCCTCCACATGATACATCCCCACAAGCTGACACACTTGAGCAGCCAACATCACCATTCCAGAGAGAGCCCACATTGATAGTTGATGAGAAAGTAAAGGAGCACACTGTCGAGCCAGAGCATATTGACGAGGAGGCCTCACATGCGGAGCCCGAGCATGCTTTTGAGGAGGCCTTACATACAGAGCCAGAGCTTATCATCGAGGAGGTCGTACATCGGGACGAGGACATAGCCATTCATGAGGATCCCGAGCACTATTCTCCTCCATTAGAGCTCCCGCAGCCACCTCATCCTTCCACTGACATCGAGGACTACCCCACAGAGCTTACTGCTCCCACTCAGGGAGATATTTTTACACATTCTATTTCTGAATCATGTATTCCATTTGATATTTATTTTGATTCAGATATTTTTGACACGTCGTTCCTCTTGCAGCACACATATGATTATGGACCGGAGGTATGCTTGGACATGTCACAGTTTGACGAGCCTATCAAGGAGGTCCACACCCATGATCCAGATACACATGAGCAGCTTAGAGAGGACACCATGGAGACAGCTATCACAGCACGTGAGGATATTGGATTATTTCCAGGGAAGTATTGTCCACCATTATTTATTCCATATATTTCTATAGACGATCCTCTTTGGGATACTTATATTACGAGGGTGAATTTTTTGCAGCGAACTGATGCATCCTATTCTCTGCAGGGTACAGGTGGAGTCCTTGTGGGAATGCTGGAGGATGCATTGCTGGAGTTCGTTGGAGTCTGTGGACATACGCGCCTGGCGGAGCCACGGAAAGAGCAGTTGGAGCAGTTGCCTGCACCGGCAAAGATACTGGATCCGCCTTTTGCTATAGGTGATATCAATCCAGTAGTGTAGAAATTTTTATGCTTTGAATAAACACGAATTCTCTCGACAGCGAGAGGACCGTATAGATTTGCTTGAATAAATATCACCTCATATGATGTCAACAAAAATCTTTTACACCCCAAACCCATTATATATATTAATTCCCCTCTCCATATTTTGATACGCCACATCCTTTTTGCTCACCACCCATCGAGCATTTCTTTCAAGTGAATACTCACATTCTTATTCGTTTGACTCAATCTCTCTTAGCAAAGCCATGACATTTTTGATCGAGTCATTTGAATAGGATTGTTTGGTATAAGCTTGGGGGAAGGCGCTCTCATGCATCATTGTATGTGCATGTAGTTGCATTAAGATTTCATGTCATTCATAACATCATTTTTCATTCACCCCCTTATTATTATCGTTGTTCCTCATATTCTTTCCTTATGATCATATTGAGGACAATGTGAAGTTTAAGCTTGGGGGAGTGCATTTCCATGCCATTTAGATGCATTAGTTGCATTTTTACTTTATTTTAGGATTTTTAAAATTTTTCAAAATTTTTGCATCATCTTTTTGATTTTTCCATCTTATTTTCCTTTTATGTGTGTTCATGCATCATATTGTGTGCTTGTTTTTCTTTTCTTTCCTCTCTTTTATTTTATATCTTTATTTTCTTTTCCTCCTTTTGCTAGATTTGTTCCTTATGATGATGTCTCTTATTGCTTTAGCAACCATCACGATGCTTATTATTCCTTGCCATGCTACTTAGAGTATTTCATAGTCCTACTATCCATGTGCCTACTTATATATTCTTTTGATGATTCCTCTATATGAATGCATGATATTAATTGAAGCTGAATGTATGCATTAGTGTTTGGTATGCTTTTGTTGGAAGTGCTCCAAGATTCACGCATCAATTGTATAACGGAAGCATCTGCCTTATTATCTTATTCACCTTCTGTTGCATGCTTGATATGAAAGTACTCTTTACCGCTTGACTTCGTTTTTTATTGAGATGATTGAGAATATCCATACTTACATATGAGTTTTAGTTGAAGTATTATTTTATTGAACCGTTCTTGCACATCTTAGAGTGAACCGAGTGTTACATTATTTCTTTCTCCATATATATCTTTTCATTCTCTACATGTCACTTGAGTTCACGTCCTAAAGCTACTTATATCGCATCTATTTCCCAAAAATCCCCACAAAAGAAAAGTTAGCTCCAAAAAAGTCCAAAAAGCCAAAAAGGAGCCAAAAACCAAAAATACAAATCATATAGCTCCTACAAAAAGCCAAAACGAAAAATGAGAAACAAAGTCCAAAAGAAAAAAAAAATATTTCTCTATCGCAATATTGGAGCCACAAAATACTTGGGAAAACCAAGGCAAAAATCCCATTTTCCACTATCATATTCCTTTAGATGTGATGCCCCAAGCTAAGCTTGGGGGGGTGAATTCATTTGACCAAATGAGTGAGTATGACCTTAGAGTGGAGACGTGCATGAATGGGGATATTCGATAATGCTTAGACTTTGCAAAAATAAATTAGATATGGAGATTTTTCATGATTTGAAATAAATTTGTGAATGCCATGTCTCTTATTCCATTCTCTATTGCATGCTTGATGTGATTCTTATATGCTTCAGTTATAACTCTTGATTGAAAAGTGCATTGCCAACATTTGTATATTAAATCCTATGGAATGCGTGACGTGGATATGAATTGATTGTATGAATTTAGAGAATCCCTTTTGTTGTTCTTAAAAACTTGCAAGAACCATGTTTGTGTAAGATTTGAAATCCTTATAGCATGTGATTCGTATTTTCCAAGTTGTCGTGATGTGTAGCTTATGGCTTGAGATCTGAGAGAAGAATCTAGCGACCCCTTCCACCTCGTGTTCTTTCTTTTTCATTTCATTTTCTTTATTTTCATCTCCTGAGTCCGTCTCTCTACTTATCTTCCTCGAGGACGAGTAAGAGGTAAGCTTGGGGGATTTTGATCCCTCCATATTTTACACCTTTTTTCTGCATGTTTTCACGCCATTTCGATTGCTCATATTGAGATTTTCACGAGTGTTCGATGATATTGCGTTAATTTTCACTAATTCTTGTTTTTGTCGGATTTCAGGAAATATGGAGCGATCGGGAGCAAAAATGAGCTTAAGGGACTTGCACCCACTCCGGAGCGTCACCCAAGGCACTTTTGGGGGCTATTCGGCGATGGGAGAAGGGTGGAAGAAGAAGAAACTCCGTAGGAGCGACGAGGAGGAGAAACGGAGAAGATTGGGCATCTACAGCATGCCACTTGGCCGAGTGGAGCAGCCACTCGGCCGAGCAAGAAGACCACTCGGCCGACCAGACCGGACACGCTCCAACAGAAGGAATTGGGCGTGCACTCGGTCGAGGGATGATATCCCACTCGGCCGTGTAAGAAGATCGCATCGCCCGAGTGGCATGAGAAATCCACCATCAAAAGAGGCCGACTTACTGGAAATGTACAGGCTTTTGACGGTTCTGACTCGGCCGAGTACCGAATGCCCCTCGGCCGAGTGAGTAAAGCCACTCGGCCGAGTCACCTCCGAAGACAGGCCCCCAAGATCCCTGACTTACTGGAATTCTATAAGGCCTGTCACTTGGCCGAGTAGAGAAGCCCACTCGACCGAGTAGAGAAGTCAACTCGGCCGAGTGATGCCGAGGACATGCAGCGCCCAGATTTTCAGATAGCCTCCCACTATTTTGAAATCTGCTATCATTCCAGCAGGCAAAGTATTTTTCTCATATTTTTATGGATAGTAGACTTCATGAAGATTCCAACGCCGCCAAGAACGTGCAAATCAGAGGTCGGATGAAATCTGGAGAATTTCTGCAAGTTGATGCTGCAGTGCTGGAATTTCCACTCGGCCGAGTCACATTTTCCACTCGGCCGAGTCGGCGACGGGCCCAGATTTTAAGTTGCGGTTTGGGCTGTTTTTGGGCACGAATTTGAGGGGTTTTCTAGGGTTTCTTGCTAGGGGTTTGGGAGAGTATTTAAGGGTTTTGTAGCCACCATTAGAGGGGGATCCACATTATGTTTTCTTAGGCCCCATATGTTTTTCTTAGGATTATTTTAGAGGTTAGGCCATGCCCTAGGCCCCCTCTTGGATCTAAAAGCTTGTATTTTGGATTGAAGATCTTCATCAAGCTAAGTATTTTCTTCTTTTTATTTAAATCTTTGTTTTTCTATCTTTTTGTATGCAAGCAATGATTTCTATTGATTCTCATATCCTTATTGCTATGCTAGAGTAGTTTGTTGTTCTAGGGTTTGGGGATGAACCCTATGGATCTAATTTCATATTTGTGATGAATGAATTTATAAATTGCTAGAATTGCAAGGAGGTTAGGTTGTGATTGATTTACTACGGATAGCTAGGGATTTCCATCGATTTGGGATTTGCAAGAGATTGGATTCTAATCGATGGGAAGGCCTAGATATTCGATTTAGATTTACAATTGGATTTCTCTAGATTTGGTTTGCAAGAGATTGGACCAAAGCTAGGATTTTTAATTGTAAATCTATACTAATATTCGTTTGCAAGAGATTGGACGAATACGAACTATCACAACCTAGATCGTGACTCGAGTTTGCACGAGAGTGGGCTCGAGAAGCGATTGGACAATGATGTCGATCCTAATGCTAGTGGCTTAGGTTAGGGTTTGCACGAGAGTGGGCTCTAATCTAGGTTTTCTATAGACCGGTAATAGTGCGAGAGCGTGAGCTTGGTTCTCTATTCAGTTACGACTAGTTCACCTCAACACAAGCCTAGTAATATTGAGATTCACTATTCACAATGACGAATGACGATCCGTAGTGGGGATTCACTAGCCCTAGACTCTTTTATTGTATTGTATTTGAATCGATATCTGACCGATTTCTCTATCTCCGACACCGACATCCATCACCATTGCCATTACATTATACCATAACCATCTCCACCAATAAAACATTCGTAGTCAAACCAACCTAGGATAGATTGGAGCGCAACACCACCTCCTCGTGTTTGATACCCACTCGCCACTTGACCGTGGGCTTGCGGTAAGACTACAATCGTTCTCCGGGTGTATATCCCGGGCGCGATCACCACTCAAAGTGGGTTTCTTTCCAAACGAGGGTGTGTACGAGGTGGAAGCACCATTGGTAGATGAACTACCAATAGTGTTTGCTACCACTCGTTGAGGCATCAGAAGTTGGCCTAACAAAGGTAGTGGACGACTTGGATGAATCTCCCATCTAATACCCCAAGCCAATGTGGTGATTGGCCGGGAGTAAGTCATTTAGGATTTTATCCAAATGATCCTTACCTTTATTGAATTTATTAATTCGGCCTAATGTGCACTCATACTTCTCGGTGAGAGAACGCATGGAAGCATCCAAGGTGGACACTTGCGATGTGAGTACACAAACACGAGACTTGAGATTCTCATTCTTGATACTCAAAGTCGAGTTTCGAGAAATCAAATCCGCCATCTCATGTTCATCCGATTCCTCAATATGAACATGCTCAAGTTGAGATTTGAGATTCACAATCTCATTTCTCAAATCTTCAACAACGGTGTCGTTGATGATGATGATAGGTTTAGGTGAGGTTTGGATGCTAGATAACTCATCTTTTATCTTAGTATATTTATTCACTAATTTAGAATACTTAGACCATATTTGTTCGTTAGCTAGTTTAAGGTCATCCATAGTTACCTCATCATCGCCTTCATCCTCGCTATCATCGGAGGAAGATCCTTGATCACGTTCTTCTCTAGCCATGAAGCACATGTGTGCTTGCTCCACTTGCTCATCATCCGACTCTCCAGTTGAGGAGTCCTCGTCGGAGTCGGTGAATGTCCCGACAAGCCCTTTCTTGTACAGTTCCTTGTACTTCTTCGACTTGTCGAAATTTGGCGTCTTCCACTTCTCCTTTTGCTTATTTTGAGGACAATCTGCTTTCATGTGTCCTGGCTTATTGCATTTAAAGCACAAAGGAGCGGAGGCGTTAGAAGAACTAAACTTTGATTTGTTCTTGAAATTACCTTTTCAGAAGAACCGGTTGAACTTCTTTGCCATGAGGGAAATGGATTCCAAGTCCAACTCATCTTCCGAGTCTTCATCATCAGTAGATGTGGATGTAGATGGAGCGGCCTTGAACGCAATCGCCTTTTTCTTTGGCTCGTCTTGCTTCAGGTAGGACTGCATCTTGTCCTGCAACTTTAGTTTGCTATCCTTGCGTACCTCATAAGACATTAAGGTACACATTAGTTGAATAACCATTTACTTACTCATATCGTTACCTTCCTCGATGGCGAAGGTACATTTCTCCCAACAAGAAGGAAGTCCATCAATGATCTTGGAGACTTTCTCCTTTTGGGTGTAGGTCTTCCCAAGAGCCTCCAACTCGTTGGTGATGTCAACGAAGAGAGCATAGTACTCCTTCATCTTCTCACCCTGTTGCATATGAAATAACTCGTAATCTTTATTTACAACTACGAGTTAGGAGTCTCTTACCTTACTCGTTCCTTCATGCAAGATGAGGAGGGAGTTCCATATTTGATATGCACTCTTACATGTGCATATCTTGTTGAAGTCCTCGGGCTCCAAAGCACATTGCAAGGCGTTCATTGCCTTGGCATTGCTTACCTCCGCGGTGACCTCTGCGGTAGTCCACTTAGCGAAATCATCTTCTTCGGGCTCGACGTACTCCGTCAACGTGGCTCTCCATAGTGAAGCACTCCGGAGGAAAGTTTCCATCTGGCATTTCCAGTACCCGTAATTGGTACCTTTGAAGAAAGGAGGCCTAGTCGAGGAGTGTCCTTCCATCACCGAAGAAGCTCCTTCACGGTTCCTGAACGTGCTGTAGTCTGAAGGTGGACGAACGGTTTTGTTGTCGTTGGCAGACATAGCTAGGTACTTGGCTCCGATACCAAATGTAATGCCCTACGTAGCTACTGCACAAGTACTAGAGGGGGGTGAATAGTACTTTAAAATAATTAAGAAGATAATTCCTAATTATCTTGCAAACTCAACCAACAATGCAGAAATTTAAATATTGACAACAAAGAAATGCAATCGCAAACAAACGATATAACATGTTCGGATCCACCCAAGTCTCTCCGACTTGTTCCCGGTGATCCTACGTCCCAACCACCCGGATCCCCTCCGGATACTTGAGTTAGAAACCTCTAACTCAAATTTGCACTATGAAATACTTGTAGAAACCTCTACAAGATCAAATCATACACAAATGAAATTGTCACTCCCACAACCCAGGATCACAAACAAACTCTCACAACCGAGAGTAAAACACTTACAATATCAAAGTAAATGAAATACGAACTTACCGACAAAATCATATGCCTTGAGTAAAACTTACGAATTAAGGCAAAATGGATTTTGGGGAAGATGAAGGCACCAAACCCTAGCTCCAAAATGTTGATCAGCTATGGGGGCTAGGAAGATGTTGGTGACCTAGAATCAAGCTCTTGGCTTGAATGGCTCACAATCAATGAATCTCTCTTTTGAAATAAGAGTGAGGGAGAGATTCAAGTGAGAAACGAAAGAGCTTTGAATGAGGATTAAATGCTTCTCTTTGATTCTCTAAAATTCAATAAATATCAGCCTTGAATGCTATAAAAGCAGCACTGCAAGTATATATAGGATAGAGGAAAGAGAGAGCAAAATTCATGGCATTTAATGCTCCAACGGCTCTATTCTGAAGCAGACTAGTTGGTCAAAGAAGGATCACTGACCGACTAGTTCATCAACTAGTCGGTCGATGAAACAACATGAACCGACTAAGAGGTGAACAGTCAATAGAGGAAGTTCAGGGAATGAATTACTAGTCGGTCCAAGAATACTTGCCAACCGACTAGTTTCACAACTAGTCGGTCTGTAAGTGAACTTTGACCGACTAACAGATGAAATCAAAGAGGCTGAATACAAATACAGCTAGTCGGTTTAAGAACAACTTCTAACCGACTAGTTTCTCAACTAGTCGGTCGGTCGTTGTGCTTTGACGGACTAACTGTAAACAGTAAGTTAGGCTGAACAGTGGAAGCTCAACTAGTCGGTCTAAGAAGGATTCCTAACCGACTAGTTTCACAACTAGTCGGTCGGTGAACCTTCTTGGACCGAATAACTGTAAACAGTAAGTGAGCTAGAAATTGAGAACGCATTCTAGTCGGTTCAAGAAGCTTTGCCGTCCGACTATATTGCCATCTAGTCGGTTGGTTCTTCTTCTTGAACCAACTAACATGCACAAGAAGCCGCGAAACGAAGCGTGAAGCTTCGGGAAAGTTCGTATGGGCTTCTAATAAGATCCTAGCTCTAAGATATGAGCATTATGAAGATTAAAACGTAAGACCTACTCAAGGCTTAACATTCTACGAAAAGAAGCTAGAAGACTATAAATAAAACTTGACGAACCGTCTTCAAAAGCTTCGATCGAATCTTCTTGACTTCAATAGAGGTCCTTGAGCTTCAACGAAGCTTCAAGCATACGATCACGCGCTTTGAGAAGTCTTTAGACGTCGCTTTTGATATACGTTGAATTTGGCGACGATCTCCATAACTTTACTTACAAAGAGTTAGTTCACGATATTTATGTTTGTTCATCATCAAAACCAAATCCGGGGAATCAATACTCAACAAAAGCTTCTCGATGGAATTTCTTTCTCCACTCGATTGGCTCCTTCTCGGGATGGAATGCAACCCCCTTTTTCTTCTCCGTCTTCTCGGGCTTCGTTCGTTGAATCTCTTTCTTATGTTGAAGCTTCACTTTATATGTCTCGAGATTCCCAATGCTCTCCTCAACGGTGTATTTGGACATGTCATTTGACTCCAACATCACATTGGCCTTTGACTTCCATTGATATGTAAGTGAGTCAAGAATCTTCTCCACTCGATCCTTTTGGAAAATCACCGTCTCAAGTCCTTCCAAAGCGTTCCCGATTTCTGTGAACCTTGTAAACATCTCCTAGATGTTTTCACTATACTGCATCTTAAACAACTCATATTCAGATATAAATACGTACTGTTTAGATTTCTTTACCTTTGAAGTCCCTTTATGAGAAATCGCTAGTGTAAGCTAAATTTCATTGGTCGTTTTGCACATGGAGATGCGGTTGAACTCATTTGAAGTGAGAACACATTGGAATGCATTCATAGCCATCACATTGAATTTGATTGAGTCCTTCTCTGCTTTTGTTCTTGAAGCCGCGGGTGTAGTGGGCTTCTTAAATGGTGACTCTGTAATGTCCCGTAGGTTTTGACCCTCCAAGTAGATCATCATCTTGATCTTCCAACTTGGGTAGTTGGTTCCATTGAAGAGTGGGGGTCGTACGGTTGATAAACCTTCTTCATAAGATGCGGATATAGAATTGAATGCCATCGTTGTTGTATGGTATAACCTCGCTCTGATACCAATTGTAAGGACCATCTACCTTGCAATACTAATAACAAACACTCTAGAGGGGGGTGAAGAGAGTAATGGCAATAAATTGTGCAATTAAAATTTAACTTGCAAATGTAGAATAATAAATGCAAGAGGAATTAATCAACACAATCAATCCAAACGCAAACACAAGATTTTACACTGGTTTTCTATACTTAGGTACGTCCAGCCATACAAAATATTCACTATAATCCTACACAAGATAGTGAATACAATCTCTCACAAAGATACCTCACACAAAGAATTTTGTCATACACAAGAACCCAACCCACCCTACACAAGGGTCAAATTTCCACAAAGAGAATTACTAACTCCCACACAGAGAATTAGGGTTAGTCCTACACTAGGACACCAATATCCCACAAAGAGATTAACCAACTCCCACAAAGAGAGTATCTAATTCCCACATAGAGAATTAGGGTTTCAAGAAACCAAATGAAACAAAAGACTCTTACGTATTCCTTGAGATGAAATTACTCAAATGAAGATGAAGGCATGGAAGAGAATGACCAAGTGCTTGAGATTTGCTTGAATGCACTTGGATGATTTCCCTTGAGCTTGACTTCAATGCATGAAGAGGAATATGCGCTCTGAGAGGGAAATGAGAGAGTTTGAGAGTGGATTAACCAATCTCTAAAGATTTGCAATCATTCCAAGAAATACTAATAAACTCAACCATATCATATATATATATATATATATATATATATATATATATATATATATATATATATGAAAGGTTAGCGTGATATTTTATTGATAAAGTACAATATACAATGTACATCAATAGCTCATTCAGGCGTATGTGATTAATAGGGAGAGGATAGGGCACAAGCGCCGTCACTCACATCAAACGCCATCTCTTCAAATAACACCGTCTTCCCCTTGGATTTGCCTTCAAATATACGTTTATTACGCTCTCTCCATATGTGACATACCATAGATGATAGGGCTAATTTGGCCAAAATATTCAGCGGATCTTTCTTTCTGTATGTAGCAAGGAACAGATCACAAACGCCTTGAATTGTTTTTGGGACAATACCTGTGTAGCATAACTTCAGAAGGCACCTAGTGAGCAAGTATTTGGAATAATTACATTCAAAGAAGAGATGGGTAATGCTCTCAGGCGAATTTGAATGACAAAGCACACAGAAATTAGAGCTAGCAATACCCCTTTCCTGTAGCAGGTCCAAAGTTGGAAGTTTGTTTTGAATACCTTTGAGCAAGGTCAGTGCAAATTTAGGGACATTATGAGCAAACCAAATAGAATCATAATAAGGGAAAGGAGAGGAGCCGGATCTTATGCCATTCCATGCTGCGCACAGAGCAAAGGTGGGCCCAGGGACCCAGGACCATGAGTCCGAACCAAGACAGAGAGAAATATTTTGCAGCAAGGGCCGAACACCATCAATGGTTGGACTGCCGCACCACCCAGCATTCGTCCAAAAATCGCTAACTCTTGCACATTCCGTCCATTGGGGGGGGTTCTTGTAAAAGATGGAGTGGACCATTAGGGTGCCAATTGTCGTACTAGAAGGATGTCGAGGTACCATCCTTCATAATACGCTTAATAAGCTTCTGGTAATGCAAACGATTTTTAAGGATGAACTTCCAAGAGCCAGAGTCAGTAGGCCTTGCTTTTGCACAATATAACCCGTAATTAATTGCTCCGTAGTGATTTCTCATGTATTTTGCCCAAATACCTTTATTAGCTAGCACTCTCCAGGTGAGTCGAATACCAGAAGCAACATTTAATTCATCTAGAGATCTTAGTCCAACTCCTCCTTCCTTTTTTGGGGTACACATATCTTTCCAAGCCCAAATATTTAGTTTGCCACAAATAAACCTCCTGCAAATAGAGTTAATTGCACGGATAACAGATGGTGGGAAGCAATACGCCTGCATCCAGAAAGCCACCATTCCGTAAATTACCGAACGCACCAACTCAATCTTTCCAGAGATAGAGAGAAGCGAGGATGACCAACCCAAAAGCCGTTTTTTTACATTTATCCACGAGCCTACTGAACAAAGATGCTTTTGGGTATTTTGAGGAAAGTGGAAGTCCCAAATATATACTAAAATTAGTAACCATTTTAATACCAATGATTTCAGAAAGGTTACCAGCATTCTGGACTCCCTTACTGAAGATAGCCGCACTTTTATCCCAATTAATCTGGAGCCCAGAGAAAAGCTTGAATTTTTCTAATAAATCCTTTAGGCCATGGAGAGAGCGAGGATTTGCTCGGCAGAAAACAAGGAGATCATCCGCGAAAAGGAGGTGGGAAATAGCTCTGGACCTACGCATGGGCAAAATTACTCCTGACGATTCAGCTTGGGCCATGAGGAGCGAAAAAGCTTCCATAACAAGTACGAACAAGTAGGGCGAGAGTGGGTCTCCCTGCCGTAGACCCCTATTGGAATTGAAGTAGCCTACTGGAGATCCTTCCACCAAAACCGAAAACATAGGGGAAGAAATACATACAATAATCCAATTAATAAACCTGTGAGAGAACATCATTTGATGCAGGAGGAAAAATATGAATTCCCTATTAACGCTGTCAAAATCTTTGCGGAGGTCCAACTTAATACACGTCCTGGCCCCCATTGGATTACTAAAATCACGGATCTACTCATGAGCGATGAGGGTACAATCAGCCAACAACCTATCCTTTAAGAAAGCGGCCTGGTTAGGAGAGATTAATTCAGAAATAATAGGCTTCAATCTGTTGCACAAAACTTTGCTTATAATTTTGTAAATGACGTTGCAGCAAGCAATCGGTCTGTAGTCACCTAAACCAGATGCCTTAGCATTCTTAGGTACCAGAGTGAGAAAAGTGTGGTTGGCAGAGGGAGGTAGCCTTCCAGTAGTGAAAAAGGAGGAGACACCAGAAACCACATCGTTACCAACTACCTCCCAAGCTTGCTGGAAAAAATAAGAATTAAATCCATCGGGCCCTGGAGATTTATCTTTTCCAATTTGAGAAACGTCATTCTTTATTTCAGTGAAAGACACTGGTCTATTCAACCAATTAGCCGCCTCAAATGTGATCACCTGCTTAGGGATCAAATTTGGGAAGACATTCCAGTAATAATCTTGACAATAAAGGTTCATGAAAAAAAGGGATGCCTCAGATCGTAGGATATCAGTATTCGAGCATATGTCGCCATCAGCAGATACAAAATGGTTGAGAGAGTTATGACATTGTCTAGATTTCATTGCCATATAGAAGAATTTAGAATTTCTGTCTCCGAGAGTCAACCAATTTTGGCGGCTCTTTTGCCTCAGATCCTCTTCCTCCATGTGCAAAGCTTTTGCAAGCCTCTGAATAGCCGAACTCTCCAAGTACTGAAGGGACAGGTCAGACAAAGTTATAGAATTAGCTTGGATAGCCTCTAACTTTTTCCGGCACTTGGTTATTTCCAGAGCTTCCCGATGAAAAGAAGACCAAGATTTCAATTCAGACTTTAGAGCCCTGAGCATAGCAATGAGCCGGTTCATAGGGGGTAGCTCACTGTAACGAGATTGAAAGCTAGCCCAGACATTACACACCATATCGCTGTAGCCTGGCAAGGAAACCCAGGAGTTAAAAAATCTGAACGGCTTGGGGTGAGAAGTTACCTTGGGAAGGAGGTAGACCATCATAGGGCGGTGGTCGCTAGAACTAGGAAGTAGATACTCATAGTAAGAGTGAGGTAAGAGTCCCATCCAGAGATCATTACAAAGCATGCAGTCAAGCCGAGCTGAAATACGCGAACCACCTACCCGTTTGTTATTCCAACTAAGACTCATCCCTATGCTTTTTAGATCATGAAGGTGGCAGCTATCAATACAGGTGTTGAAATCATCCATAGATACCACATCAACCGGTCGCCCCCCAGCTTCTCATTAGAGAGTCGAATACAGTTGAAGTCGCCACCAACAAGCCATGGGGTATTAATAAGTGTTCTGGAATCGGCAACAAGATCATTCCAAAGAGCAGTTCTTAGATTCACAACATTAAACTCGTACACCACGGTCAACCCCATAGTAAGTCCTGCCGAGTTAATGAACTTGGAAGAGATATGTTGAGCTGAGGAAGAAATAACAGAACAATTCCAGACCACCAAATTGAAGTAGATAACAATACGGCCCCCTTTATGGTGGCACCTATTATCAAGGCTCCCCCAGTCAACATCAAAACATTTAGAGATACGGTTGGAATAGCATGCCTCCACTTTAGTTTTAATTAGGCACACAATAGATGGCCTTAGCTTACGCATATACAGTTTCAGATCCGCACGACGCGAAGGGTTGTTAAGACCCCTAGTATTCCAGAAAAAGATTGTCATAAGAAAGAATAATAAGTTGAGAAGCACACCCAATTAGGAGATAATCCGAGGACTTCGACAAGCAGGGGAGGGAGGTATCAGACCCTTCTTGCCTTTAATAAGTGCCCGAGCCTTAAGTAGGGTCGCTTGCTCTTCCTCCCATTGAGGATTAGGTGCAGTAATATCATTAGGAGGAGGTGGCTCAAAGTTACCATCCTCCGGGTTTCCTGGGCTCAAAGAGATGCAAGGCTGGCCAACCTTATCCACAACAGGAGGGTTATTAATCTTCCTTCGTAGGGAGCTGATCACTCTGAGGGTGTGGACAAATCGCCTCAAGTGAAGATTAAAGTATGAGTGCGCCCGCATTTAACTGGGATTGGGTGACTACATTCTCCTTCCTCCACAGCAACAGTAGCAAAAGGAGGGTGCTTAAGAAAACTCAATTTGTCAACCAAACCATCAGAATTTCCATTTGCAGGTGGTATAGTTTTACTTCATAAGCTAGAGTCAGACAAGTTTCCAATAGAATCAGAAATGGCCCCCTCTCCAGCAGAGGAAGCTAGAGGAACAGTATTCTTCAAGGCGCAGCGAGATTCCAATTGTCCAAAACAGGCACAGGCATCACATCTAGGTGGTTCTCCCTCATACCGAACATCAATCGTAATAGTTGATAGATCATCCAACTCAACAGGAACTGATCTCTTTAAATTATTGCTTGCATTAACTTCCACTAAGCATCGTGCATAGGAAATCCTATCCAAATTAGCAGTAGCTTTATCAAGACAAATAGGTTTACCTACAACACTTGCAATAGAATTCAGAATACTCAGCGTCCACATAGGAAGAGGGAGATGAAAAACACCTTAGAGGGGGGTGAATAGGGTGTGTGGCACAAATTTAAAAATAATCACAAACACAAAGATAATCAGACACAGATATTTTTTAACGGAGTGGCTCCCCACCAAAACTCCGACCCCAAGACCTATGAGGATTTCAATTAATAAAACCGATCACACTTACGGGTAGTGATCTCACCGTACACAAATATAGTTCAAGAGTTAAAGCGCAGAGATAGCTTCAGAGTAAATCTATTCTTAATACAATCTTACAACTAAAACAGATTCAAATAGCTTTAATACTGCAGTGAGAAATCAGAGAGATATCACCGTGATGACGTTTGTAAGATCATGATCGCGTGGGCACAAACAGTTCGCTGATCCGATGTCTGGATTGGAAGATATAGTCTTCGGAAGATGATTGCGCGAATCTGAATTCTACAGTGGCTGATCTGTAGAAAAACGCCCAACTGGATATAATTCTGAGAACTGAGCAAAGGAGTCTATCACCGTTGCGAAGGGCATGAAGATGTGGTCGCGTGGGTGCAAACGGCTCGTCGATCCGACGTCTGGATCAGGAGATATGAGCGTACAAAGTCAGATGCGCGATCAAGACAGATTTGTAGGCGTTGAAAGCTTGATCTTGCTTGAAGAACCCCTTGCCGTAAGCACCTCTTGTGGATGATGTTCTGAACGCTGCTTCTGATTTTTCGGCCTCTGTCTTCTTCGAAATCACATTTGCCAAGAGGAAATTGGTCGAAATAATTGCAAGGCCGAAATAATTGCAAGCCGCTCCAAAACTAATGCTCATGTTAATTTGTACAGCCGCCCAAAGGAAAGAACATGCCGAAAAAAAATAATTTTTGGGTGCGTTCTCTCCGAAGCAAGAATAAAAACACCCTTCTTTCCTTAAGATGTGTTAGGCTGAAGTAACCCAAAAGATCTCACGGCCTGAGGGGATTTTAATAAGAGCTCACAAAAAGATGATTATCAAAGGCACAAAACTCACAGCAAGATAGTTTAAAGAAGAGCACTAAAATCTCACGGCCAATGGGTTTTTTTATAATGAGTGTTTTCTGTTGTCTTTTATTTGAAAGCCCCACTCAAAAATAAATTCAGAACGCACTTGAAAACGAGTTTTTTGATGAGTGCGTCAGGGATAACAAGATGGGATCAAAACAAACAAACTTGATTCGAAATTTGATATGAAATCATTCGGCAGTCAGAGATTTTGATTTGAAATATGTATTGCTCCTTCAAAGAATTTGGCCGGGCCTATATCATTGAGATATTTTTTGGATATGAGTTTAAATAGGAGACCAAGTGCGATGAGTTTAGGATGAGAACTTGGAGTTTGAATTCAAGTAGAAAATCTCTTGAGTATCCAATCCAAAACTTCATATTCATTGTTGATAATATAAGACTATTTCCTTTTTGCACCATTGTCCTCATATACTCCTCCTCTTGCAAATAAAATTTATTTTGCTCTTTGCTCCCTGTAATCACTTAATAAAAGACGTTAGTCACACGACTTGTTTGTCATCATCAAAATTATATCGTACGACCTAGTTATTAGACTAACTAGGCCAACAATCTCCCCCTTTTTGATGATGGAAAACAAGTCTGGAAAAATTGAGAAATGATATTAAAGAGCGAGTCATATAGTGCACATGATTATAAACATCATACAAAGCTCCCCCTCAAGATGTGCATCTCTCCCCCCTTGTGCATTATTTTTCGCATTTTTCTACTCTCCCCCTTTTGCCATTAATCGAAAAGATCACAAAAATAAATTGAAGAGGTTAAGAATGAGACATGAAACTAGTTTAGCATATCGAAGAAACAAGAAATTGATGACGATGCTCATATTAATGCTTATTCCCCACGAACTTAAAGTATAACAAATATCATGTGCATTGAAAGCATACGATCGTTGTAAGAAATCTAACAAGAAGATGTTGTATTATGAAACACTTTAACAATATGAAGGGTGCTTAGAAACTTAAGAGATGAAAGTATAAAATTGTCTAATACATTTTGTGAGCCTTCGTTGCTATGGAATAATCAATATGTAATGTGTAGGGAGACACCAATCAAGGGATACCATGGTGTTGAATTTCGGGTCCTTTGGAATTGAGGTGCACTAAGTGGTTGCTTCATCTACCATATTTCATACGCATTGCTCAACAAACCCCCGAAATCCGGTTACTAGCCGCCGGTATCAAATGTAGTATATTTGAAGATGTTTTGCTATTCCCTTTTTCTTTTTCTAATTTTTTTATAAATGCTCATATCAATTTTTTTTTATTATTATTACAATGTTGGTGTCTCAGAATAGTGACGCATGAAGGCATCACATACACGACTCCTACTAAATAATTTTCCATAGAGATTTAAGCGCACAAAATTGTAAAGATAAAATATAAATTCAGAAACTTTAGAGTCTATGCACATGCAATTGTCTCCATAGTTTATAAGACTCAATCAATCTATTTGATTCGTACAATTTGGCATGCTCACAAGTTTCACTTTTTTTATTAATAATTCAAGCATGGGGATTTTACAATAATATGGTGCACCATCATCAAAAACATTTTAATGTTTCTAAGATGTCTAACAAGGTTCATATCAAATTCTCAACCAAAATCAATAATAGGGATGACGATCATGCATGCACATACCAAGAATGACCAAATCCACATTAAGATGAGATAGTGTGTGGCTTAGGTACAATAAGTAAGCATGTGTATGTGCATGGATATGCATGCTAATGCTCATTTAGTGACATAATCCCCAACTCCCTTCGAATGAAGCAAAATTTTTTTTGGTTTAAGGGTTTGGTGAAAATGTCCGCTAATTGTTTTTCTGTATCAATATATTCTAAAGAGATATCTTTCTTATCAACGTGATCTCTAAGGAAGTGGTGACGAATATCAATATGTTTTGTCTTAGAGTGTAGAATAGGATTTTTAGATAGATTTATAGCACTCTTGTTGTCACACCAAATGGTTGAAGGTTGGAAAGTAAGATCGTAGTCTCTGAGGGTTTGTCTCATCAATAGAATTTGAGCACAACAACAACCTGTTGAAACATATTCCGCTTCGGATGTACTCAATGCTATGGAGTTTTGCTTCTTGGAGAACCATGAAACAAGAGACATACCTAGTAGTTGGCAAGTGCCCGTGGTACTCTTACGATCGGTCTTACTTCCCGCAAAATCCGCATCACAATATCCTACAAGCTCAAATGATGTGGAACAAGGATACCATAAACCAAAATCTAAGGTTCCTTTAACATATCGAATTATTCGTTTAACATAAGAAAGATGGGACTCTTTTGGACAAGATTGAAACCTTGCACATAAACATACACTGAACATTATATCAGGCCTACTAGCTGTCAAGTATAATAGGCTACCAATCATACCTCGGTACAAGCGATCATCCACTTTCTTTCCCTTTTCGTCTTTATCCATCGTTGCCGTCATTGCCATGGGAGTAGAGCATTCCTTAGCATTTTCAAGTCCAAACTTCTTCACTAACTCATTTGCATATTTTGCTTGATTGATGAAAATTCCGTCCTCACATTGTTTGATTTGCAAACCGAGCATGAATGTAAGTTCACCCATCAGGCTCATCTCAAATTCCCTAGACATACATGAAGCAAATTCCTCACACAGTAGATTGTTAGTAGCACCAAAAACGATATCATCAACATATATTTGTACTACAAGTAGATCTTTATTTTGATGTTTAACAAATAGAGTTTTATCCGCCTTTCCCATGGAAAAATTATTTTCAAGCAAAAATTTACTAAGTCGCTCATACCAAGCTCTAGGAGCTTGTTTGAGCCCATATAAAGCACGTTTAAGCTTGAAAACATAGTCCGGGTGGATGGAGTCTTCAAACCCAGGAGGTTGCTTGACATAGACTTCCTCAGATAAAACTCCATTTAAAAAGGCACTCTTGACGTCCATTTGAAAGAGTTTGAATTTCATGAAACTAGCGAATGCTAAAAGCATCCTAATTGCTTCCAATCTTGCGACGGGAGCAAATGTTTCATCAAAATCAATCCCTTCCTCTTGGTTATAACCTTGTGCAACTAATCTTGCTTTATTACGCACAACATGTCCCATTTCGTCAAGTTTGTTTCTAAATACCCATTTAGTGCCTATAATTTTTTGATTTTTTGGTTTTGGAACAAGTTCCTAGACTTGATTCCTATCAAATTGTGACAATTCCTCCTGCATTGCCATAATCCAATAGGAATCTTCTGAAGCACTATCAACATTTTAGGCTCCAAAATGGATATAAATGCAAAGTTAACCATCAAATTAAAGCTACTTCTAGTACGTATACCTTCCGTCGTGTCTCCAAGGATTTGATTCTTTGGATGATTCTTCTTAAAGCGCCAATCCTTAGGGAGATATTGTGATGACGTAGTAGCTTCTGCTTCTTTTGGTACACCATCATTGTTATTCTCTTGATCATTGGAATTGCTAGTGTTTATCTCCAGTCCATCCAAACCACCTGTAATATCTGTAGATTCTGCAGCATTAGAAGACTAATTAATAGCTTTTTTCTCGTCAAATTTCACATGCACAGTTTCTTGAATAGTAAGAGTTCTTTTGTTAAATACTCGATAAGATTTGCTATGTGGTGAGTAGCCAACAAAAATACCCTTATCGGATTTAGCATCAAATTTATCCAGATTTACGCCAACTTTCAGAATATAGCATTTGCATCCAAATGGTTTTAAATGTGATAAGTTGGGAGTCAACTCTCTATAAAGCTCATAAGGTGTTTTCTTCAAAATGGGTCTAATGGACACACGATTTAAAATATAGCAAGAAGTATGTATAGCTTCAGCCCAAAAATATAAAGGCAATTTGTAATCATGAATCATGGTCCTAGCCATTTCTTGCAAAGTACGGTTTTTCCTCTCAACCACCTCATTTTGTTGTGGTGTCCTCGGGACGGAAAAATTATGTGAATAACCTTTTGAAATGCAAAAATCATCAAAGCTAGTATTAACAAATTCTCCTCCATGATCACTTCTAACTTTGACAATTGAAAAACCTTTTTCATTTTCAACCTTTTTACAAAACATTTTGAAAACATCAAAAGTTTCATGTTTGTGTGTCAAAAAATAAACCCAGGTGAAACGTGAAAAGTCATCAACAATAACAAAGCAATAATGCATACCACCTAAACTAGCAACCTTTGTGGGTCCAAATAAATCCAAATGTATCAGTTGCAATGGCTTAGAAGTAGTTACAACGTTTTTAGGATTGAAACTACTTTTATGTTGTTTACCTAGTTGACATGAATCACAAAGCTTATCCCGATCAAAGCAAATTTGAGGTAAATCTCTCACTAGTTTCTTTCGAGCAAGCTTTGAGATTAGGTCCATACCGGCATGGCCTAATCTTCTATGCCAAAGCCAACTAGTCTCATGTGATGCAACCAAACATTTTAGATTATTTGAATCACTAAGTTTGATAGTATAGATGTTATTATAAGATGTACCCTTGAAAAGAATATCATCACCTTTTAAAATATATACTTTGTCATTTTCGAAATGAACCTTAAGGCCTATAGAGCATAGCTGACTCACACTTAACAAGTTATGTGCTAAACCATCAACAAGATTAACATTTTCAATGACCACAAGAGGATGCTTACCAATGTTACCTTTACCCAAGATTCTTCACTTCTTTCCATCTCCAAGAATAACCGTCCCTCCATCTTTCCTTGATAGCGTCGTGAAGAGGGATTCGTTGCCCGTCATGTGATTCGAGCAACCGCTATCAAGGTACCAAATGCTGTCATTTTCCACTTGAAGATGCACCTGAAAAAGAAGATGCACCCTTTGGTAATCAAATTTTGGATCCACAATTGTTAGTACGATGCTTTGGAACCTATATGAAATATGCAGGATAATATCTGGCCAAGCAATCATACATAACATGCCCATTTTTGTTGCAAAAAAACATGTAACATTGAAATGCATATTAGTAGATGACATATGATTTTTGTGCATGCAATGTTCAAAGCTCATGTCTCTTGCAAAATTCTTTTCAATGATCTTCCTAGTTTTTTTCTTAGGTTGTTTTTTCTGAAAGCCAAGACCATGTTTACTAGATTGTTCATTAAGCCCATTTATCATCTTATTAAAGCTTTCTTGGCTATTTGTGAATTTCTGTAATGTCAAGCTAAGATTTTGATTTTCATTCTCAAGTTCACTAATCTTAGTCTCATATCTTTTTTCTTTTTCACTAGTTTCAGAATCGATGGCTATGTGTTTTCCTTTTATTAAATTAGATTTTTCTTTTTCAAGCTCTTCCAATTTTTCTTCGTAGCTAGCCACTTTTAGGTTCAATAATTTTATTTCAGAATCTTTAGAACTAAGAATACTAATTTTCTCTTTTAATTCTTTAGCTAGATTAACATGGTCAAGCTCTAACGTAGCCAATTTTTTATTAGTATTTTCTAGCTCTAATGTTTTTGTTTCTAGTTGGGTTTCATCAAAATTAAATATTATTTCCTTTTGTTCTTTCCGCTTAACAAATAGCTCATCTCTCTGTAACGCCCCGCTTCCCAAAAGACACCGGAAGCGAGAGCGTTACGCGGTCCGCTTGAACTGGAGCGGCGAAGCTCGAGTTCAATAAGCGTCTGTGTTTAAAACACAGATGAGGTCCTTGCAACTACCATTCAGAAATAATAAGAAAACACAACCAGCAAAGATATAGCCACATCCAGAAATAATGTCCGTACACAGAGTTTAACAAAGCCACAGCTGGGCTAAAAGTAACAACAAGAAAAGTAACGTACTCGAAAGTAACTACAACGACAAAGGAACTAAGAAAGCAGTAAAGGTGTCGGGGTCCACTAGTCCTCTGCTGGGAGAGGCACTGCGTCAGGTGCGAACTCCTGACTCTCCAACTCTGTCGTCTCGTACGGGTCTTCCTGGTACTCGAGCTCTGAACCTGACATACATCCACAAACATGAATGTATGTCAGCTAGGGGGTCTGCAAGAAAGAGTTAGCATCCCGAGGTGAAGTATATAACAAGTACATGAATTTTAGAAGCATTTAATATTTCGAAATGAAACGACTGTAGCAATTTAACGATTAACAATTTCGGAGCAGAAAGAAAACAATCCTAGCATGCAGTTCTAGTCGATGGCAAGTGTAAAGTTAGGTTCTCAGAGTTTGTTAGTATTTCAATGTTCACGATGACAAGTTAGCGTCACAATGACCATGTCAAGACTTCACATCTAATCTAGGGTTCTCGCCTTTAGGTCGTGATGAGAATGTCGTTCCTCTCACGTGGGCTTACCGTGATTGACACTAACCCACCGCGTCGGGTGGTGTTCTTGAGGAGAGTAACTTTCATACGCCCAGTGGCCGCTCAACCCTAACCCCACCCAAAAGTTTTGCCGGAACACGAGCCGGCCTAGTCGACTCACACGACATCACGAATTCACGATTTCGCCTTCGAGGCGCACGATTTCACGATGTCCAAACTGTTAAACATGTCAAGACTCACTGAATTTCATTGTTATCAAAATTAGTGTTTTATGGTGACAGTTCTGCAAAGCGGAAACGGGTCGAACGACCGGTTCCGTAATTTCCAATAATGACGATTTCGTCCTTTTCGTTCAATTTGCTACAGAAACAATTTCTTTCTCTAGTTGTTTAAATTGGGGGATATATCGTATGATATACCGTTGGATCCCAATTTTCGTCCTAATCATTATGGTGTCACTTTCCTACGTTATTTCACGTCACAATTTCATGTTATTCAGCAATGCATGAAGGCGGGCGTAAACGTGCCCGAAACTTCTAAAAATCATAACAAATTATATACTTGCCTGTTTTTTGGCGTTCTTGGTGTCGTTGGAATCGTCTCGACGAGTACTATGATGTGAGAGGTTCGGTTTGCTGTTTTGGCAGAGCACAAAATCAGAAATAACGTTTTTCAGTTCAGGTCAGATTCGTAAAAGCTCCTACGACGTCTAATCAACATGTTTTATTATGTTTCTCTACTTTACGGTGGGGGTTATGAGTTTTAGGGGATAGATCTACCAACCTGGAGTGAAGCGAGGGATCGGATGACGTCCACGAGCAACGACGACACGTGAAGACTCCGAAACAGCGAGCGTCGAGCGTCAGGGAGCGTTCTCGTCAGATCCGGGGCTGTCAAACACGCACACGACCCGGTGCGCGAGTGCTCGGATGCTGTGAGGGGGGCAGTCGACGTCAGATCTGAGACGAGCAGCACGTGCACGTGGCCTGGAGACTTGCTGCGGCCTGGAAGAGGAAGGAGGAGAGGGGTGTCGGCCTGATGCGTGAATGGGGGAGGGCTGTGGGGGGTTATTGCTGTGGCCGTGGGGATGGTAGTTCTCGGCCTGGGGTGAGTTGCCGTGGGGAGAGAAAGGAGGAGGAGTTGGATGAAGCTCGGTCTTGGGGGGGGGGGGTGGGTTGCTTGGAGGCCGGACTGGGGGCTTGCTTGCGTGGAGATGGGAGAAGACCGGAGGGGAGGAAGGAGGGGAGGAGAACGGGAGGAGAATGAGCAGCCGGCCTGTGGTTGCGGATGGAAGGAGGCTCGGCCTGTGGTTGATAGAAGAAGAAGAGGAGGAGAAGAAGCGCAGGCTGGCCTTCTTTGCGTGGGGAAGAATCGAGGAGGGCGGCGGCTGCGTAAGTTTAGTCTAGGGTTTTTTTAAATGGGGTAGGGGCTGATGTGGGTAGGCCTAGCTTTAGGTTTCTTAGGGTTTTTATAAAAAAATGTGAAGGAGGTTTCGCAGCACGTGAAGTTGATTTGGCATCCTCAGGTTTCTATACATGTACATTGATTTAGCCCTACACAAGTATGTGTGCTGTGAGGTGTGAATGAACCAATCGTGAACTAACCTTAGGGTTGTTTCATATAGGTTGTTTTAGTAGAAAATAAGGGCTCTGGGATTTCATTTAGGGTGTTTTTTTAATTATTAGTTACAAAAGCCCATGCTGTGAGCTTATAAAACCTAGGTTATTATGTTTTTAAAAAGGATGTTGGGAAATATTAAAGAGAGAGGTACAAAGTAATAATAGTAGTAATAATAATATCAATAATAATAATAACAATGATAATAATAAATAAATAAACAAAATTTAACTTGTATCATAAGACAATAGTAGAAATAATAAATATGGATAGGTTGGCACGTGCACCGAGGCAGATACACTGATACGGTCACGGGCGAAAAATAAATCAGTAGAGAAAATACAGATAATATCACTGATAAGAACCGGTCGTTACATTCTACCCACCTTAAAGAAAATTCCGCACTCGGAATTTCTTATAATCACTTGTCAGGGAACAGGTGGGGGGTACCGCTCTCTCATCTTAACTTCCCTCTCCCAGGTGGACTCTCCTGGTGAGCCGTGTCGCCACATCACTCTAACAAGGTCGACAGTCTTGTTTCGGAGTGATTTCTGACGTCTGTCGAGAATTTGCACTGGCTGCTGATCATACGTCAGATCTGGACGAACGGTGATCTCAGAGTAGTCAACAGCGTGAGATGGGTCGCTGATGTACCGACGAAGCTGAGACACGTGGAAGACGTCATGAACACCTTCCAAAGATGGCGGCAAGGCTAAGCGGTATGCTACCTCGCCAGCTCTCTCCAGAAACATCGAAGGGTCCGATGTATCTCGGGCTGAGCTTGCCACGTTTCCCAAAGCGAATCACTCCGCGATTCGGAGAAATCTTTAGGAAAACATGGTCTCCCGGCTGAAACTCTAGAGGTCGCCGTTTAGCATCGGCCCAATGCTTATAACGATCCTGAGTAATCCGAAGCTTGTCCCTGATATCTCGAACAACGTCCACAGCTTCAACAATCAACTCTGGTCCCAATATCTCTCTATCTCCAACATCGTCCCAGCTCAGGGGCGAACGACACTTCCTTCCGTAGAGAGCAGCGGAAAGGCACCATGCCAATGCTTGCCTGATAACTGTTGTTGAAGGAGAACTCCACCAGGTGTAGATGATCCTCCCACGAACCCTTGAAATCTAGCATGCAAGCTCTCAGCATGTCCTCCAGAATCTGAATGGTCCCGCTCTGACTGGCCATCCGTCTGCGGGTGATATGCAGTGCTGAACTTCAGACTGGGTACCAAGATTGGTCTGCAGACTCTTCTAGAACTGAGACATGAACCTTGTATCACGATCGGATACAATGCTCACAGGGGACTCCATGCAAACGCACGATCTCCTACACAACAAATTCACATCACTATTGATACTAGAAAGGGAAATACGAAAGGATGAGTCAGGTCATTACCTCCATATATTTTCCTAGCCAGTATTTCCGTGGATTGTCCTACTCGGAACGGTATGAAGTGTGCAGACTTGGTCAGCCAATCGACGATGACCCAGATTGTGTCATTCTGTTTGGTGCTCCGAGGTAAGCCAGTCACGAAATCCATCGTGATGTGCTGCCATTTCCACTCCGGGATAGGCAGGGGCTGTAATAGTCCGGCGGTGCGATGATGTTCAGCCTTCACCTGTTGACACACCAGGCATTTGGCAACACTCCGTGCCACACTTCTTTTCATCCCGTGCCACCAGAAATTCCGACGAAGGTCCTTGTACATATTCGTACCTCCAGGATGAATGGAATAAGGCGAGCTGTGAGCCTCATTCATCAACTCTTCTCTGATATCTCCTGCAGGCACGCAGATCCTGCTGCCATAACCTCAAAGATCCATCCTCGTGAATCAAAAAATCTGTCTGGAGTCTAGCTTTCGACTTGCTCTCTGATCTTCATCAACTTACCATCACCAGCTTGAGCAGTCTTGATCCGATCAACAATTGTCGACTGAATCTGCATGTTCATCAACGATGAAGTGACTCCGGGAAGAACAGCTTCAACATCCATCTCTCGCAGGTCCTGCTGTAATCTCCACTGAGCTGTGAGAATCATCACCTCTGGCAGTCTGCTCAAGGCGTCCGGTACGACATTCACCTTCCCTGGGTGGTACTGAAGGTCGATGTCGTAATCTGCCATCAACTCCAACCATCTGCGCTGTCTCATATTCAGTTCCTTCTGAGTAAATATGTACTTCAAACTTTTGTGATCAGTGAATATCTTCACTTTCTCACTCAGTAAGAAGTGACGCCAAATCTTCAGTGCAAAAATGACAGCGGCGAGCTCCAAATCGTGGGGTCGGATAATTCTTCTCATGGACTTTCAACTGTCGCGAAGCATATGCGACTACATGGTTGTGCTGATGTAGAACACAACCAAGTCCCTTCCCTGATGCATCACAGAAAACCTCAAAGCCTCCGCTTCTGTCCGGAATAGCTAAGATCGGTGCAGTCGTCAGTCTCTCCTTCAAGGTGCTGAAAGCCTGCTCACAAGATTCTGACCAACTGAACTTGACATCCTTCTGGGTCAACCTCGTCATTGGCTCAGCTATCCTCGAGAAATCCTTGATAAATCTGCGGTAGGTAGCCCAGCCAATCCGAGAAAACTCCTGATGTCCACGAAGCTAACCGCGGTATAGGCCAGTCACTGACTGCTCTGACCTTCTCCGGATCCACTGAGATGCCGGCTCCTGATACTACATGGCCAAGAAATGCAATTCTGTCCAACCAGAACTCGCATTTGCTGAACTTGGCATATAGTTTATGATGGCGGAGCGTCTCCAATACCAATCTCAAATGTTCTGCATGCTCTTCCTCGCTCCTCGAATACACCAGGATGTCATCTATAAAAATCACCACGAACTTGTCGAGGAAGTCATAAAAGATGAGGTTCATGAGATTCATGAACACGGCAGGAGCATTGGTCACACCGAACGGCATGACAACGAACTCATAGTGCCCGTACTTGGTCCGGAAATCTGTCTTGGGCACATCATCCTTCTTGACTCTGACCTGATGGTATCCGCTCCGAAGATCCAACTTCGAAAACACCTTCGATCCACCAAGCTGATCGAAGATATCGTCAATACGGGGCAACGGGTACTTGTTCATCACAGTGATCTGATTCAGCTCCCGATAGTCGATACACATCCTCCTCGATCCGTCTTTCTTCTTCACCAACAAGACGGGTGCACCCCGGGGAGACACACTGGGATGAATAAAACCTTTCTGTAGCAGCTCGTCCAACTGCTTCCTCAGCTCCTCCAACTCAGCAGGAGCCATGCGGTACGGTGCCTTAGAAATCGGTTGAGCTCGCTGGCATCAGATCAATGCCGAACTCCAATGCTCGATCAGGCGGCAAACCAGAAATGTCCTCAGGGAAGACATCCTCGAAGTCTCGCACTACAGCTGGCTTCTCTGGCTCTGCTATCATGGATGCGACTGTCAATCTGTACGGCTGGGCCCGGAACTTGACAGGTCCAAGCGAACGTCCCCTGCTGATGAACTCAAACACTGGGTGGCCAGGAATTTCAAACACCACTTTCTTCCGGTGACAGTCGATCGTGGCATAGAAAGCTCCTAACCAATCAATGCCGAGGATCGCATCGAAATTGGGTAGGTCGTGGACGATGAAATCTGCATACAATTCGTGTCCACTAACCACCGATGGGCAAGGTCTACAACCAAGGGAAACCTTCACTACACCATTCCCAGTCGTGATGTTCCAACACTTGGGAAGTGTGTAGGTGGGAATCGAGTGTTTGACTACGAACTTCCGTGACAGGATGCACATGGAAGCTCCAGAGTCGAACAGGGTCAGGGCGGGGTGAGAAGAAACTAGGTTAACACCTAAGGGGTACAAGCAAACTATATCAAACACGGAAACTAACTAATCAAACATAAATGCAGAAAAGTAAAGACTAGGTCAAGGGTTACCTGCGATCACGTCGTCATCAGCTTCAGCCTCAACGGCTGTCATGGTGTAAAGCTCGACGCACCGGGGGTTTGGCCTGCTGAAAGGCTCGCTCCTGCGGTACCAGAGGTGGTCCTCGCTGTCCAGGTGCAGGCACTGGTCTCTGAGCGGGTCCAGGTGCAGGTGCTGTCCGCTGAACAGGTCCAGGTGCTCCAGCAGTCATAGGTCGAGAACCTCGAGGGCAGTCCCTCGTAACATGAGCAGACGATCCACAAACCAAACACTGATTCAGCATCTTCCTGCAGTCCTTCTTCACATGGCCAAGCTTGCCGCAGAAGTGGCAAGTCAGCTCAGCTCGGTTGAAATCAGGTGCGGCTGGCCTCTTGAACTGGGTGGTCTGGACTGGACGTACACCAGGCCTAGGTGCACTCCTCTGCATCTCCATCGGGCGCTTGCCCGCCTGTCAGGCCCTCTTCAGATTGGCCACGTGCTCCTGATTCTTCGTAGCCACCAGAACATCCTCATGAGTAGAAAAAGTATTCCCGGACAGCACACTCTGAATGTCCAGGTCCAAGCCCTGCAGGGAAACGGTGTGCGCAGTCCTCAGGTTCCTTCACCATGGCAGGGGCATATCGGCTAAGCATAGTGAACTCCGCCTTGTACTCGTCAACGGTCATGGTACCCTGCTCCAGGTTGATGAAGCGACTCTCCATCATTCACTTCGCCGACTTGGGAAAAATACTTGGGCGTCAAATCTCTTGCTGAAGGTATCCCATGAAATCGGCTTGGTCAGCCTGGCCTCCTCCGCAGTCCACCAACTGCGGGCATTATCTGTCAGCTGCTTCCTGCAAGATCCACCCATTCATCTTTATGGATTCGGGCAAGGCCCAAATCATCCTCAGTGCTCTGACGCCACTCTTCGGCCGCTAGCGGGCCCTCTCGTCCGAAAAAGCTCTTCGGACGCATCTCTCTGAACTGCTTGGCCCCAGGAGCTGGTGCAGCTGGCGCAGCTGGTGCAGCCTGGCGTCCCTTGCTGGACCAGATGATGCTGAACCTCCAGCATATCTCTCATAACTCCCAGCATCTGGCGGATGTCGTCCTCTCCGCCTCCGGCAGCTCCGGCTCTGTTTCCGGCTCCGGCTCCGGTCCCCGTGTCGGGTGATGCGTCTTCCGGACATCCTGCAAAAGAAAAAGAAAGCCCGAGTTAATCCCGTGTATACGATTACTCTAGATGTTTGGCTAATGATAAATGTTCTCATTATTTTGAATTTCGCAGTTGCAAGGGACCTGCATGAGCCACCACTAAAACCTGTAACGCCCCGCTTCCCAAAAGACACCGGAAGCGAGAGCGTTACGCGGTCCGCTTGAACTGGAGCGGCGAAGCTCGAGTTCAATAAGCGTCTGTGTTTAAAACACAGATGAGGGTCCTTGCAACTACCATTCAGAAATAATAAGAAAACACAACCAGCAAAGATATAGCCACATCCAGAAATAATGTCCGTACACAGAGTTTAACAAAGCCACAGCTGGGCTAAAAGTAGCAACAAGAAAAGTAACGTACTCGAAAGTAACTACAACGACAAAGGAACTAAGAAAGCAGTAAAGGTGTCGGGGTCCACTAGTCCTCTGCTGGGAGAGGCACTGCGTCAGGTGCGAACTCCTGACTCTCCAACTCTGTTGTCTCGTACGGGTCTTCCTGGTACTCGAGCTCTGAACCTGACATACATCCACAAACATGAATGTATGTCAGCTAGGGGTCTGCAAGAAAGAGTTAGCATCCCGAGGCGAAGTATATAACAAGTACATGAATTTTAGAAGCATTTAATATTTCGAAATGAAACGACTGTAGCAATTTAACGATTAACAATTTCGGAGCAGAAAGAAAACAATCCTAGCATGCAGTTCTAGTCGATGGCAAGTGTAAAGTTAGGTTCTTAGAGTTTGTTAGTATTTCAATGTTCACGATGACAAGTTAGCGTCACAATGACCATGTCAAGACTTCACATCTAATCTAGGGTTCTCACCTTTTAGGTCGTGATGAGAAGGTCGTTCCTCTCACGGGGGCTTACCGTGATTGACACTACCCCACCGCGTCGGGGTGGTGTTCTTGAGGAGAGTACCTTTCATACGCCCAGTGGCAGCTCAACCCTAACCCCACCCAAAAGTTTTGCCGGAACACGAGCCGGCCTAGTTGACTCACACGACATCACGAATTCACGATTTCGCCTTCGAGGCGCACGATTTCACGATGTCCAAACTGTTAAACATGTCAAGACTCGCTGAATTTCATTGTTATCAAAATTAGTGTTTTATGGTGACAGTTCTGCAAAGCGGAAACGGGGTCGAACGACCGGTTCCGTAATTTCCAATAATGACGATTTCGTCCTTTTCGTTCAATTTGCTACAGAAACAATTTCTTTCTCTAGTTGTTTAAATTGGGGATATATCGTATGATATACCGTTGGATCCCAATTTTTCGTCCTAATCATTATGGTGTCACTTTTCCTACGTTATTTCACGTCACAATTTCATGTTATTCAGCAATGCATGAAGGCGGCGTAAACGTGCCGAAACTTCTAAAAATCATAACCAAATTATATACTTGCCTGTTTTTTTGGCGTTCTTGGTGTCGTTGGAATCGTCTCGACGAGTACTATGATGTGAGAGGTTCGGTTTGCTGTTTTGGCAGAGCACAAAATCAGAAATAACGTTTTTCAGTTCAGGTCAGATTCGTAAAAGCTCCTACGACGTCTAATCAACATGTTTTATTATGTTTCTCTACTTTACGGTGGGGGTTATGAGTTTTAGGGGATAGATCTACCAACCTGGAGTGAAGCGAGGGATCGGAATGACGTCCACGAGCAACGACGACGCGTGAAGACTCCGAAACAGCGAGCGTCGAGCGTCGGGGAGCGTTCTCGTCAGATCCGGGGCTGTCAACGCACACACGACCCGTGCGCGAGTGCTCGGATGCTGTGAGGGGGCAGTCGACGTCAGATCTGAGACGAGCAGCACGTGCATGTGGCCTGGAGACTTGCTGCGGCCTGGAAGAGGAAGGAGGAGAGAGGGTGTCGGCCTGATGCGTGAATGGGGGAGGGCTGTGGGGGTTATTGCTGTGGCCCGTGGGGATGGTAGTTCTCGGCCTGGGGTGAGTTGCCGTGGGGAGAGAAAGGAGGAAGAGTTGGATGAAGCTCGGTCTTGGGGGGGTGGGTTGCTTGGAGGCCGGACTGGGGGCTTGCTTGCGTGGAGATGGGAGAAGACCGGAGGGGAGGAAGGAGGGGGAGGAGAACGGGAGGAGAATGAGCAGCCGGCCTGTGGTTGCGGATGGAAGGAGGATCGACCTGTGGTTGATAGAAGAAGAAGAGGAGGAGAAGAAGCGCAGGCTGCCTTCTTTGCGTGGGGAAGAATCGAGGGAGGGCTGGCGGCTGCGTAAGTTTAGTCTAGGGTTTTTTTTAAATGGGGTAGGGGCTGATGTGGGTAGGCCTAGATTTAGGTTTCTTAGGGTTTGTATAAAAAAATGTGAAGGAGGTTTCGCAGCACGTGAAGTTGATTTGGCATCCTCATTTTTTATTAGTATTTTCTAGCTCTAAGGTTTTTGTTTCTAGTTGGGTTTCATCAAAATTATATATTATTTCCTTTTGTTCTTTCCACTTAACAAATAGCTCATCTCTCTCTCTTGTCATGCTCCCTAGTTCATCTTTTAATGAATCACGAACTTTTTTTAGTTTAAGGAATTTAGGACACATTTCTTGAAGGAGTTCTACAAGAAATTCATAAGCTTCCTCCATGCTAGAAAACATATCATCACTAATATTCATTTCATCATCAAAGTTTTGAACAAGTGAGCTAAGTTTTACCTTTTCGTTTCCAGCCATAAAGCAGGTTCCAGTGTTGTCGTTCCAGTCATCATCTGAGGAGAGCTCTTCTGCGTCACTTTCTCCCCACGTAGCCACCATTCCTTGCTTTGATTTTCTCTTTTCTCCATCACCAGTCTTTTCTTTTCCTTTTCCTTTTAGAAGTGGAAATTCTGCTTTCTTGTGCCCTCTCTTGTTGCATCTGAAACACTGAGGTGCAGAACTTTCTCCATCATTTTCTTCATTTTTCTTGGTTCCCCAAATGCTTCCCGTCCTTCTTTTGTTGTTTTTCATGATTTTCACAAATTTCCTTGTAACAAGAGCCATGCTTTCATCATCTGATTCATTCATCTCCTCCTTGAGCATTTTGGAGATTTGAAAAGCTAAGTTTGTTTCCTTTGTTTCCTCCTTCTTAGGTTTCTCTTCCATCTTTGGTGTGCTGTTATTGGCCATCTTCAATTGAACCTCATAAGCCATTAATTTTCCCATTAACTTCTCGAAACTGATATCTGCCAAATCATGTGCTTCTTCGATCGCGGTCCTCTTTTGAATCCAATCGCCAGATAAGGAGTATAAAATCATTCTGACCAGATCTTCCTCTGGGATGTCCTTCCCTAAGGATTTCAGTAGATTGACGACATCTGCAAAACGAGAAAACATAGCATCAATAGACTCATTAGGCAGCATAGCAAAATTTTCATATTTCTGTAATAACATTCTAATACGAGTTTTCTTAACTTCACTAGTTCCCTCATGAGTAACTTCATGTCTCGTCCAAATATCCTTAGCAGTAGAACAAGAACTAATGCGGTTAAATTCAGTTTTACTCAGACCACAATACAAGATGCTCATGGCCTTAAAGTTTAGATTTTCTAACCGATCATTTTCTTTTTGCTGCTCAGGAGTGGGTTTATCAAATAGTGTAAATCATTCACTGATTATTTTCCATAACTCCATATCGATACCTTTGATGTGTATGGACATACGTTGTTTCCAATAACTATAGTCCGTACCATCAAATAGAGGTGATCTAAGATACGACTATCCTTCTCTTTGATTGTGCGTGTCATATGAGTATGTGTGCGGAATTTGTGCCATAGGATCGAAATTCCACTAGACTTTGAGTCTAAAAGGAATCCCGCTCTGATACCAATTGAAAAACACCCTAGAGGGGGGTGAATAGGGTGTGTGGCACAAATTTAAAAACAATCACAAACACAGAGATAATCAGACACAGATATTTTTTAACGGAGTGGCTCCCCGCCAAAACTCCGACCCCAAGACCTATGAGGATTTCACTTAATAAAACCGATCACGCTTACGGGTAGTGATCTCACCGTACACAAATATAGTTCAAGAGTTAAAGCGCAGAGATAGCTTCAGAGGAAAGCTATTCTTAATACAATCTTACAACTAAAACAGATTCAAATAGCTTTAATACTGCAGTGAGAAATCAGAGAGATATCACTGTGATGAAGTTTGTGAGATCGTGATCGCGTGGGCGCAAACGGTTTGCTGATCCGATGTCTGGATTGGAAGATATAGTCTTTGGAAGATGATTGCGCGAATCTGAATTCTTTAGTGGCTGATCTATAGAAAAACGCCCAACTAGATATAATTCTGAGAACTGAGCAAATGAGTCTATCACCGTTGCGAAGGGCATGAAGATGTGGTCGCGTGGGCACAAACGGCTCGTCGATCCGACATCTGGATCAGGAGATATGAGCGTACAAAGTCAGATGCGCGATCAAGACAGAATTGTAGGCGTTGAAAGCTTGAACTTGCTTGAAGAACCCCTTGCCGTAAGCACCTCTTGTGGATGATGTTCTGAACGCTGCTTCTGATTTTTCGGCCTCTGTCTTCTTCGAAATCACATTTGCCAAGAGAAAATTGGCCGAAATAATTGCAAGGCTGAAATAATTGCAAGCCGCTCCAAAACTAATGCTCATGCGTGATTTGTACAGCCGCCCAAAGGAAAGAACAGGCCGAAAAAATAATTTTTGGGTGCGTTCTCTCCGAAGCAAGAATAAAAACACCCTTCCTTCCTTGAGATGTGTTAGGCTGAAGCAACCCAAAAGATCTCACGGCCTGAGGGGATTTTAATAAGAGCTCACAAAAAGATGATTATCACAGGCACAAAACTCACAGTAAGATAGTTTAAGGAAGAGCACTAAAATCTCACGGCCAAAGGGTTTTTTTATAATGAGTGTTTTCTGTTGTCTTTTATTTGAAAGCCCCACTCAAAAATAAATTCAGAACGCACTTGAAAACGAGTTTTTTGATGAGTGCGTCAGGGATAACAAGATGGGATCAAAACAAACAAACTTGATTCGAAATTTGATATGAAATCATTCGGCAGTCAGAGATTTTGATTTGAAATATATGTTGCTCCTTCAAAGAATTTGGCCGGGCCTATATCATTGAGATAGTTTTTAGATATGAGTTTAAATAGGAGACCAAGTGCGATGAGTTTAGGATGAGAACATGGAGTTTGAATTCAAGTAGAAAATCTCTTGAGTATCCAATCCAAAACTTCATATTCATTGTTGATAATATAATACTATTTCCTTTTTGCATCATTGTCCTCGTATACTCCTCCTCTTGCAAATAAAATTTATTTTGCTCTTTTCTCCCTATAATCACTTAATAAAAGACATTAGTCACACGACTTGTTTGTCATCATCAAAATTATATCGTACGACCTAGTTATTAGACTAATTAGGCCAACAGGAGATTGTGAAATTGAACCCAAACTGGGACAGCTGTCAGGATGTCCCTGTCATGTTTGGTTGATGGAGTCCAATTTTGCAGCACTACAAGACGGCCGTCAAAGAGCCATGGTCCTCCATGAAGGATGGAATCACGATCATCCCCATTATCAAACCTGAAATAAAAGTAGCCATTCTCCCTAGAGAAAATACGAACTCCACCCTTAATACACCAGAGACGATCTGTCTAGGCTTTAATTTGGCTGTAATAAGGAACATCTCCAAGGACGTATCCCACAAGCGTATTCTGCCAGCGAGCCGTTCCTTTCAAAATTTCAGATTCAGCCACATTTTCCTTCTCCACCCCATCACCACTGATAATAGGGGGAACAAAACTCATAACCAATGGATCTGCATATTTCCTCCGTGAAGAACAGATATCTACCCATGAGCACTTACTGTCAGATGGAGATACATGGAATTGGGCTTGAGGTCTAATGGGTGCCTTTGACAAATTCCCAGCATTAGCGACCGATTGCCGCTTAAGATCTGAAACCAAGATCCCTCCATTGCTTCGATTGATGCCTCCAGAACTCCGATTAAAATCTCCGCGAAAGTTAGGTCTAAATCTGTGACGTCGCTCCCCAGGTCCGATACGTGAAGTAACAGGAGGCCCTGCCGTAGCTTTCCTCCGGTGAGAGACAAGATGCCAATCGCCGTCTTCAGGAATGCCCGCCAGATGGCCGTGAACCCCCTTAGGGTTAGAAGATGCCCGCAATTCGTCGGCATCAGACCTCATTATATATATATATATATATATATATATATATATATATATATATATATATATATATATATATATATATGAGGAAACGGGAAATAGGGTGATGAACGGCTCGAATCTTCCAAAAAACATGTTGAGGTTGGAGTTTTTTTGACCGACCCAGGAGAGATTCTCTCCTGTGACACCCTATTTCCCGTTTCATATATATATATATATATATATATATATATATATATATATATATATATATATATATATATATATATATATATATATATATATATATATATGAAGCCAAAAGAAACACTCAAACTCAAGCAAAAAGTCAAAATGTACAAATCTACAACAGTTAGATTTTGGCAGTTTATGGCACGGACAGTCGACTGATGAACAAGTGACAGTCGACTGGTCAACGGCTATAAAAATCCCAACGGCTATAATCTGAGCTACGACAGGCAAATGTAGAAGACTACGTAAGTGCGTGTACAACGTGCAGGCGTATGAATATCATTCAGCAGGCGACTGTCACTTGGGTGGAAACATAGCAAGAAAGTGCAACTTTTGCACTGGCGCCTTCAGACAATAGATGACCAATTCTCATGCGCATGTAATTTGATAGGCGATTGAAAATACTTCTTCAGTCGACTGACTTGCAAGATGGGTTAAAACCCAGAAAATACAAGTTACACACTATGGCACACAAACGACTGGAGAACAAATCTCAGGTGCCTATAAAATGAACGTCAGTCATCTATCTCCAATAGCTCACGATAGAGTCAATAAGAGTTGACTTGAGCTAGTACACAACAACTCACTGTAGAAGGCTGGCTAGGCACCTGGAATCACCCAGTCACCGGTCCTTCCTTCATCAGTCGCTTGTTAAGAGCCAGAGACTCCAATTGAGTCATTTGGCATGATGAACCTATTGGATTGGATTCTATGATAATCCTAAGGCTCACTAAGATTTTTATATGCATAAGCATGAATGGGTATGAGCATGAATGAGTAGACCATCTATCAAGGCATTACATTAAACCTAGACTCAAAAAGAGAAATGCAAGAATTAAAAGATATTACATGGATTACATTGCTTCCCTTAGAGTCTATGGCTTCAACCATGATGCTCTCCATCATCTCCAAGCTTTGGTACCCCTTGAGTCCAAGCTTTGGCATTGCTCCCCTTGATGTCCATCCTTGCACCAAGATATTAGTCTCCAAATCATGATATTCTTCATTTGATAAACACGAGATTAAAATGAGAGAGACATTAGCAATAACATAATGTTGTGATCATCATCAAAATAATATTAGTATAAAACACCAATACCTAACAGATCCGAATCCTAATCGATGAGAGTGGTATGGAGGAAGATTGAGAACATTCGTCGGTCGTAATGCACCTAGCACATAACGATGCACCAATGGGAGTTGGTTTCAATATGGGTATGTATTCCTATCACGGCATTACGGAAGTGGGGGTAGGGATAACATAAGGGAATATCCTATCATTGCATCACGGAAATGGGGGGTAGGAAAAAGCCCTTAGGTTAGACGACCTCTCCCTATCACATGAATTCAACAACCGATCAATCCAATGCAATCCTAGCTTTAATCCAATAGCAGTGACACCTAGATCATAGCGCTTTTCCTGATTGATATTTTCCTTTAGCATCCACATTTCTTAGCCATATTATCGATCATGTAGCTAATAACTTTGAAAGAAACAAGTAATCAACAACTATCTCCCAGTGAACGACCATATTACGCTACAACTACACCATGCGCTTGCGGTATAAATATCTAGGACAACAAGTTTTCTGGCGCCGTTTCCAGAGAGGCAAGGCTTGATATCGGGTGTATTCATAGTTGCTCGACTACGCATTTTTCTTTTTATTTTCTCTTTTGCTTTCTTTTGCTATTGTTTCTGGTGCTACTGATGTTTTCTTTTAGTTTTGCTATTTGTGCATGTACAGGAGATCCCACGGTACTAAGGACCTGCTTCCCTTAGATCTTGAGATTGAAGCTAAGGCACGCAGGCACAATGCTGAAAGGAGAAGGAGAATAGTGCAAGAAACAATGGCTGAAGAAGTTCCCACTCCACCTCCTACCAAGTCCCTTTTGGATTTTATTTACCATTCAATGGATCAACTTCGAGCATCACTAGGTCATCGGTGGAGGCCAACAATTTCGAGCTCAATCCGTCGTTGATCAACTTTATACAGTAGGAACAGAATAGAGGATCACCTATGGAAAATCCGAACGATTATCTGAATATTTTCCTAGAGAAGTGCGGCACACTTAAGATGAATGTCTTCACCGACGACACCATTAGGCTAGGACTCTTTCCATTTTCTCTAATGGATAAGGCTAAGGAGTGGCTTAGAAGTGACGACCCCGACACCTTTACATGTTGGGATGATTTATTTCGTGTTTTTCTAACTAAGTTCTTTCCTCCAGGAGAAATTGTAAAGATGAGGAATGAAATCACCTCTTTCTCCTAGCTCGATCAAGAGTCATTATACAAAGCTTGGGAGAGATTTAACGATCTTCAGAGGCAGTGACCACATCATGGAGTCCCAAACTAGCTCCTTATTCAAGCTTTTTACAATAGGCAATCTAAAGAGGTGAAGATGATTATTGACTCGCCACTAACGGGGCGATCATGAGCAAGACTCCAGCTGAGGCAAAGAAGCTGTTGGAGGACATGGCTGCCAATAACTACCACTGGAGTAATAAGAGAGAAACCTCCAAGAAGGGAGGTGGTTTTGAATTAGACGTTGTCACCATGTTATCTTCAAAATTTGACGCCTTGACCAATCAGTTATCCATGCTAGGAATAGGTGCTACTTGTGTGAACTTTGTGGTGTGCAAGGACACCCTAGCATTGAGTGCACATCTACTTCTGTAGCACCACCAGGAATGACAATTGAGCAGGTGAATGCACTCTATAGAAACAATGCGAAGCCACCGAACAATCCCTACTCCAATACGTTCAATCCAGGGTGAAAGAATCACCCAAAATTTTCTTATAGGAGTGCAGGGTTGCAGCCTCAGCCACCATTCCTGCAACATCCCCAACAGCCTTATGCTCTACCTCAAAATTTTAATCAAAGCCCTCCGAATCAAATGCCACCCCCTCCCCCTGGTAAGTCTAATTTAGAGACACTAATGAAAAATTTTATTGTCATGCATGGGCAGAAAAATGACTTCTTCCATCATCCATTCAACAGCTCATGTCTACCATGCAACAATTCACTTCAAGCCATAAAGCGGTGGAGACACAAGTAGCACAATTGGCACAGTAGGTGCACAACTCGCTAGGCTGCAAGGTCGACTTCCAGGGCAACCTAAGCCCAACCCCCAAAGCCACATGAATGCCATCACATTAAGAAGCTGGACGTAGACTGAAGGCCTTGCTATTTCAATTGCTGAAGAGGAGGAAAATTGTCACGCCCCGCTTCCCAAAATGGACGGAAGCGAAACGTGACGAGGCCCGCTTAGGCCAGAGCTTTAGAAGCTTGGACCCAATAAGCGTCTGTAGAGGTACCATTTTAAAAGAATTTCAGGTTCTTGCATTATTATAGTTCGAAACAACAAAAGTACGGAAAGGAAATTTGCATTCATTTACATGGAGAAATAATATCCAACTGGTACAAAGTCTAAAAGAAGCCTAAGCATGGCAACACAAGTTTAAAGACAAACCAAAAAGTAGCAACCTCTGAAAGTGACGACTAAAAATGACCGCTAGGTCTGGTCCTCGTCAGGTACGTACTCTGGTGACGACGTCCTCGGCTCCACGTACTCCAGCGAGTCTTCCTTGTCCACGATCTCTGGCTGAACACCTGACGTACAGCACCCAAGAAAAAGGAACTGTACGTCAGGTAAAGTCTACAAGAAGGGTTAGACTTTACTACAAGTGCACTGAACTTTAAACAATGGTTTACTGGTTGATTAGCATGCTGAGGTTCTATTACACAACAGTTTACTGGTTGATTAGCATGCTATGGTTATAACAGAGTAACACAACAGGAAGTAACGCAGCAGGAAAGTAAAACGGGACAGGTAGTAGTCGTAGCGTGTGCTACCAACTACGGGACTAACCTACAGGTGTCAAGACAAGACGGGACGTGACGGAAACAAGGCAGGACAAGACAAGTGAGACACGAAAGGGTTCACGCCTTACGGTTCGAGGGGGATCAGACCCTCTTGCCGTGCGCACGCTCAACCCAACCCCAAACCCCAAGACAAGACAAGACAAGATATCCGTACAAGGGATCACTCGCTCTAGCTTGGCGAGTGCCCTATTGCCCGTAGGCTGAGAATCCGTACAAGGGATCACTCTATCTAGCTTGGAGAGTGCCCTATTGCCCGCAGGCTGTGTATCCATACAAAGGATCACTCTCTCAACTTGGAGAGTGCCCTATTGCCCGCAGGCTGTGAATCTGTACAAGGGATCACTCGAAGAGTGCCCTATTGCCCAGCGGGCTGTGCAAGACGGGACGGGACGTGACAAGACAGGAAGGGTTATTCTAGGGTGTCCACACACACGCACACACATGATAGCCCTACAGCATTAAAGTTGTTGTTGTCAGGCTCAGACTTCGTCGTCAAGTCTGAGCCGTCAGGAGTCGTCCCGGACGCTATCATTTCACGTCCAGTTCTATACATTCACAGTCTAACAGTTCTAGCAATCTAAGACCAAAGCACGGTCAAAAACGCAAGTGGGTACACTTGCCTGCGGTGGCGAGTGTGTCGTCCGTCCGGGGCGTCTCGTCCAAGCGTCGCGTCCGCGGTAGTCCGTCTGAAACAGTGTCACGACGACTGTGTCAGGTCGCGATTTTCAATAGATCCTATTTAGGTTTGTTTCTAGGTTGGACGTGGCTATCCTAACAGTCACATGTCAAAAAGTCCGTTCAGCCTATCCGACGATTCTATCCTATGTGCACAGTCAAAAAGGTCCGATCGTCGATCTACGGTTTCACAACGTTTTAAAGGAGCGTAACATAAATTTAATGTGTTAAGTTGCCGATTTTAGTTAGGTTTTGATGGCGTATAGTTTGGGTTGCTATGAGTATAGGGGACCAACCTCTCCGGTGTTCGATGTAGGATGAGCGTAGCGTCTGAACGGTAGAAGATCTGCGTCGCCTACGGCGTCTCGGGTACGGGTAGCATAGCGAGACTCGTTCTGGTAGCGGACCGAAGGTGCGGGCAGCGTGCGGGGATAGTGGATAGCAGACACGGCAATGGGGAAACTAAAATAGCGAGCTACAGCGCGTGGATCCGACGTCGGGTCTGAAGCGACGTTTTTGGGTGCGCACGCGGTCGTCATGGAGGCGTGAATTTCCTGCGTCAATGGTCTCGTGATATCAGCTAAGAGGTCCTAAACTAATAAAAAAGTTTAACCTATAACACTATCACATTATATAATGATTTATACAGCTACACCTATAATCTGAGCATATAAGTATCTTAATAACATATATATAGGTATATGGGTTACCCCTGCATACTTGGCCTCATTATAATAAAACTTATATAATAAAACTTATATTATAATGCGCAGTATCTAAAAGATTACTGGTACTAACAGTCATCGTTGCATAATTTACTGGCTGTAGCTACATACAAGCTACCATACCGAAATAATCGCATACCTTTGAATACAACAGCATATATTTACATATATATATAAGCATCAAATTAATTAGCACTCACAGTATTTTCTTTGTGGCTCCTCGGGTTTGTAGGGGATTGCTCAGACATCCAGAGGGCAGCGGCTTTGGAGGCTTGGCAGCTCGCGGTGTGGAGGGCTTGGTGTGGTCGGAGAGTGCGGAGGCCGGGTTGCTGGAGGTGACGACTGGCGTACAGGGCGGAGGTGAGCGGCGAGTTCATCTGGTTTGAAGGCGGGAGGAAGCGAACGGCGATGCTCTAGGCGGAGGGCGAGGATCTGAACGGCGAGGGGGCCTCGTCGACGTCGACATGTACAGCGGCACTGGGCTCCGATGAAGTGGCGTGATCTGGGTGGCATGTTGCATTTCGAAGTCGGAGCGCTGGAGATTTTGGTGGCTCGACGGATCTCGGAGAGGGGTTTCCGACGGATCTGTGCGTGGCTTCGGCCTCGGGGATGAAGCGAGAGGGGGTAGCATCGCGTGCGAGACGAGGGGATCTCGACAACGAGAGGAGTCGCCGGCGTCGGGGGTCCGCCGGAGGGTGGCGACGGAGGACTGACGGACCGAAGGATGGCCGGGCGCGGGCTGCGAGATTTATGTTGGACGGTTGCCGGGGAAGCGCGCGGGTCAAGGGTTGTTCGAGGATCGGAGAGACGGACGGGGGTGAGGGTTACCGGTGGTGGCGATTCCACGGCAAGGAGGCGGTGCTGTACGAGATTTTGGAAGGGAAAAATGAGGAAAGCTCGTTTGGTTTTCAAAAGGAATAAGAAGAAGAAGTAGCAGTAGAGGAGAATGAGATGATAACGTGAGATGTGATTAAAGGAGTCAAAAGTGGGATTGGTTGCCAGGTGATAGGGGAAGTGACGTGTGCGACGGGGTGTTGGGCTGGAATGTAACTGCATGCACGTGGGAAGAGGGGGGTTTCAGTTAGGATATCAATCATTAAAACAACTTGGTTCAACCATTTCAAATTTTGTGAAGGCCTTGTTGAACAGAACGTATGTTAGGATATTAATAAAAAAATCAACTTAGTTCTCGTTTTAAAAGAAACGTTCAAAAAGAAATTCCCTTTTCGTTTTTTAATTCTTTTTTTAAAAAAATATTTAGTTAAAAGATAATTATAATGTTATTAATTAGATTTACAGATTCGTCCCTTGGTATCCAAAAATTGTAAAGAAAAATACCGGAGCGCTCGTGCCTCTGAGTAAGTCGTGAAAACAGAGTCCGGTCGAGCGTCTAAACTATGGCAGGCGGTAATAAAAATCAAATACACAAAACGCACACGAAACATAGCTACGCGCTAAAATACGTACAGTTGGAAAGTAGCCGTTACATTCTACCCACCTTAGAAATGATTCCGCCCTCGGAATCACTTATAATAATAATAATAATATCTATAAGCACTTAAGCCTACTACTCCCATCTTCCACACAATAATCTCTAATTCCTATAACTTCAACATCGTTCCTCAATTAATCCATCATAACCCATCTTTTCACTGGACAATGCTACGACTAATCTCACATCCTAAGACTTAACCATAGACCCATCATTGCTGTTGGAATTTCCAACTCCAAGTCCTCACAAAAGAATAATAATCATCTTCTCATACCATACCACTCTATAAAACATCATCGCTCAAAAACAATCTTTTAACTCTCTATCTCTTCCCAATATTAATCAATCTCCAAGAAATGAGATTCTAGTCAACCACCAATCCAAGGCAAAAACTTTGTCTATTTTATAATACCTTCACAAATGAACGATCGTCGTGCCCCTAATACGTTCCTTGTCATATCTTCCTATAAATTTATCCACCAAATAATTGAACTACCAAAATCATATCTTATCCTATTCACTATAATTAATCCCAAGCAATATTAAGTCCGACTACCTAACCATCCATTTATCTCGACGCGTCGTATCATTCTCAAAGCCTTCTCACGTCAACTCGACAACCAAGTCTTGATGCTTATAAAGTTCTACTAATTCTCGTGATCATCCTGACTCATACTATACTCCGCAGTTACTCCTACCTACCACCCGTCTAAGCCTCAAGTCTGATAAGTTATCATCTCCTCGCATATAATTTCATCCGGCCAGAATTTCCCATTGAGTCCGTCTCACATCGGTATCATAAATAAGTTTTGGACAGCTCATCTTCTCATCCGAAAGAAATCTATTCCAATATCCTATTGTTCCAAAATCGGTTAATCAATGCTATAACAAATCTCATCTCTCCCTGAGCCTACCCGCAAACAAATCCTACAACAATAATAGCTAGTCCCAAAACTATAACAACCACAACATACGTTCCAAAATGGAGAGAGAGAAGAGAAAGGGAAACTTAAAACCAGTGACACATTTTAAAACATTTGGAAAAACGTGTGGAGTCGTGGTAATGGATGAGGAAGGATAATTGATTTGTGATCTTGTGAGCTAATTTCAAAAATTTAAAGGTTTGGTTTTAAAAAACAAAGTTTTAATTACAATCACACGCAGTCAAAGATAAGCTATTCCATAATCGCGAAAAACTACGTCTAAGGAAATTGCCTGCTATGACCCTATTTATATATGTATGAATACCGTCATTCAGACGACTTCCAGCTTACCATGGTTAACACTGAGTACACATTCAAGACACAAAAGGCAATCATCGGGATCCTAAAGAACACACATTCATATGGGTCTACGCACTCTACCTGAACTCATGCACCATGACGACATCACCTACCAAAGGGCCTACTCCTAAACCTGAGATAACATGGATATCTACAAGGTCTGATGTCTAGATAAAAGAAGGAAGGAAAACTAAATCAAAAGCGGAACGAAATAAGATCGGAAGGAGCGAGTTCAAATAAGGCAAGATAAGGAGGTGGTTGGTTGGGTGTAAAACGATTGTTCTGCAAATGAAAAATAAGTTTACACAAAGATTTTGAAATGTGGTCACGAGAAACATAGAACAGATAATATAATAATAAAATAATTGAAGTTCCCTCTGGTTTAGAAAATATTTTAAAAGTACGTGCGGTAAGTGATTATCAATAAAAATTTTGTAGTTTGGAAAAGTAATATATATATATATATATTGGATTATAGAATTTGATAACAAGGTTTAAAAAAACTGAAACACGAAAGATGCCGATTTGAAAATAGGTACAAGATAGTAAAATAATTTTACAACCAGGGAGGTTTCAAGATTAGTGAAAGAATTTTAACTCAACCGAAAAACAAGAATTTTGAAATATATAACATAGGGGTTTTCAAAGAAGTTAAGCTGAGCGAAAAACTTAATAGGAATTTCAAAAATACTTTTAGAGGCAGCAGACTTGGCAAGGGAACAGACTCGAAGGATCAACGACACTCATCAGGAACGATTACTTGAATTGGAAGAAAGGAAAAGATCGCATGATGGATACTCTTAAGATACGATTCACGAAGCTACGATGGAACTCTACGGTCGATATCACGAAAAGGGTAATGATCAGGGAGACGCTAGAAGTCAGGGATTCTAATTATCGGGTCGTCTGAAGATCAGGAGAGCTCGGCGCTAAGATTTCCTAATGAGCTAAACTACAATCAGGATCTAGGAGGAAAGTTCCTAAGAGAATCAAGGTTACGTTCTGCTGGGCTCGAAGTCAATGGAGCTGGGCGAGCGACTAAACTAAAGGAAGGACTCTAGCAATTCTAACACGGTCAGAATCAAATGGGGATGCTAAGGTAGTCTAGGACGAGGACGACTAAATCTTAACCAAGGCGTCCGACTATCAACCTGAGATGTCTACCTAAGTCTTCCTGCTATCTAAGACTGGGAAACTAATTCAGACTTGTACGTGGATATCAAATGAATGCGGTACTTTTATTGTTCCGAACTTTTACAAGACCTGCATGGGCCACCACTAAAACCTGTCACGCCCCGCTTCCCAAAATGGACGGAAGCGAAACGTGACGAGGCCCGCTTAGGCCAGAGCTTTAGAAGCTCGGACCCAATAAGCGTCTGTAGAGGTACCATTTTAAAAGAATTTCATGTTCTTGCATTATTATAGTTCGAAACAACAAAAGTACGGAAAGGAAATTTGCATTCATTTACATGGAGAAATAATATCCAACTGGTACAAAGTCTAAAAGAAGCCTAAGCATGGCAACACAAGTTTAAAGACAAACCGAAAAGTAGCAACCTCTGAAAGTGACGACTAAAAATGACCGCTAGGTCTGGTCCTCATCAGGTACGTACTCTGGTGACGACGTCCTCGGCTCCACGTACTCCAGCGAGTCTGCCTCGTCCACGATCTCTGGCTGAACACCTGACGTACATCACCCAAGAAAAAGGAACTGTACGTCAGGTAAAGTCAACAAGAAGGGTTAGACTTTACTGCAAGTGCACCGAACTTTAAACAATGGTTTACTGGTTGATTAGCATGCTGAGGTTCTATTACACAACAGTTTACTGGTTGATTAGCATGCTATGGTTATAACAGAGTAACACAACAGGAAGTAACGCAGCAGGAAAGTAAAACGGGACAGGTAGTAGTCGTAGCGTGTGCTACCAACTACGGGACTAACCTACAGGTGTCAATACAAGACGGGACGTGACGGAAACAAGGCAGGACAAGACAAGTGAGACACGAAAGGGTTCACGCCTTACGGTTCGAGGGGGATCAGACCCTCTTGCCGTGCGCACGCTCAACCCAACCCCAAACCCCAAGACAAGACAAGACAAGATATCCGTACAAGGGATCACTCGCTCTAGCTTGGCGAGTGCCCTATTGCCCGCAGGCTGAGAATCCGTACAAGGGATCACTCTCTCTAGCTTGGAGAGTGCCCTATTACCCGCAGGCTGTGTATCCGTACAAGGGATCACTCTCTCAACTTGGAGAGTGCCCTATTGCCCGCAGGCTGTGAATCTGTACAAGGGATCACTCGAAGAGTGCCCTATTTCCCAGCGGGCTGTGCAAGACGGGACGGGACGTGACAAGACAGGAAGGGTTATTCTAGGGTGTCCACACACACGCACACACATGATAGCCCTACATCATTAAAGTTGTTGTTGTCAGGCTCAGACTTCGTCGTCAAGTCTGAGCCGTCAGGAGTCGTCCCGGACGCTATCATTTCACGTCCAGTTCTATACATTCACAGTCTAACAGTTCTAGCAATCTAAGACCAAAGCACAGTCAAAAACGCAAGTGGGTACACTTGCCTGCGGTGGCGAGTGTGTCGTCCGTCCGGGGCGTCTCGTCCAAGCGTCGCGTCCGCGGTAGTCCGTCTGAAACAGTGTCACGACGACTGTGTCAGGTCGCGATTTTCAATAGATCCTATTTAGGTTTGTTTCTAGGTTGGACGTGGCTATCCTAACAGTCACATGTCAAAAAGTCCGTTCAGCCTATCCGACGATTCTATCCTATGTGCACAGTCAAAAAGGTCCGATCGTCGATCTACGGTTTCACAACGTTTTAAAGGAGCGTAGCATAAATTTAATGTGTTAAGTTGCCGATTTTAGTTAGGTTTTGATGGTGTATAGTTTGGGTTGCTACGAGTATAGGGGACCAACCTCTCCGGTGTTCTATGTAGGATGAGCGTAGCGTCTGAACGGTAGAAGATCTGCGTCGCCTACGGCGTCTCGGCTACGGGTAGCGTAGCGAGACTCGTTCTGGTAGCAGACCGAAGGTGCGGGCAGCGTGCGGGGATAGTGGATAGCAGACACGGCAATGGGGAAACCAAAATAGCGAGCTACGGTGCGTGGATCCGACGTCGGGTCTGAAGCGACGTTTTTGGGTGCGCACGCGGTCGTCATGGAGGCGTGAATTTCCTGCGTCAATGGTCTCGTGATATCAGCTAAGAGGTCCTAAACTAATAAAAAAAGTTTAACCTATAACACTATCACATTATATAATGATTTATACAGCTACACCTATAATCTGAGCATATAAGTATCTTAATAACATATATATAGGTATATGGGTTACCCCTGCATACTTGGCCTCATTATAATAAAACTTATATAATAAAACTTATATTATAATGCGCAGTATCTAAAAGATTACTGGTACTAACAGTCATCGTTGCATAATTTACTGGCTGTAGCTACATACAAGCTACCATACCGAAATAATCGCATACCTTTGAATACAACAGCATATATTTACATATATATATAAGCATCAAATTAATTAGCACTCACAGTATTTTCTTTGTGGCTCCTCGGGTTTGTAGGGGATTGCTCAGACATCCAGAGGGCAGCGGCTTTGGAGGCTTGGCAGCGGCGAGATGGGCGACGTGTCGTTGTCGATGGCGGTGACACGTAGCGGAGGAAACGGCAGCTCGCGGTGTGGAGGGCTTGGTGTGGTCGGAGAGTGCGGAGGCCGGGTTGCTGGAGGTGACGACTGGCGTACAGGGCGGAGGTGAGCGGCGAGTTCATCTGGTTTGATGGCGGGAGGAAGCGAACGGCGATGCTCTAGGCGGAGGGCGAGGATCTGAACGGCGAGGGGGCCTCGTCGACGTCGACATGTACAGCGGCACTGGGCTCCGGTGAAGTGGCGTGATCTGGGTGGCATGTTGCATTTCGAAGTCGGAGCGCTGGAGATTTTGGTGGCTCGACGGATCTCAGAGAGGGGTTTCCGACGGATCTGTGCGTGGCTTCGGCCTTGGGGATGAAGCGAGAGGGGGTAGCATCGCGTGCGAGACGAGGGGATCTCGACAACGAGAGGAGTCGCCGGTGTCGGGGGTCCGCCGGAGGGTGGCGACGGAGGACTGACGGACCGAAGGATGGCCGGGCGCGGGCTGCGAGATTTATGTTGGACGGTTGCCGGGGAAGCGCGCGGGTCAAGGGTTGTTCGAGGATCGGAGAGACGGATGGGGGTGAGGGTTACCGGTGGTGGCGATTCCACGGCAAGGAGGCGGTGCTGTACGAGATTTTGGAAGGGAAAAATGAGGAAAGCTCGTTTGGTTTTCAAAAGGAATAAGAAGAAGAAGTAGCAGTAGAGGAGAATGAGATGATAACGTGAGATGTGATTAAAGGAGTCAAAAGTGGGATTGGTTGCCAGGTGATAGGGGAAGTGACGTGTGTGACGGGGTGTTGGGCTGGAATGTAACTGCATGCACGTGGGAAGAGGGGGGTTTCAGTTAGGATATCAATAATTAAAACAACTTGGCTCAACCATTTCAAATTTTGTGAAGGCCTTGTTGAACAGAACGTATGTTAGGATATTAATAAAAAAATCAACTTAGTTCTCGTTTTAAAAGAAACGTTCAAAAAGAAATTCCCTTTTCGTTTTTTTTAATTCTTTTTTTTAAAAAAATATTTAGTTAAAAGATAATTATAATGTTATTAATTAGATTTACAGATTCGTCCCTTGGTATCCAAAAATTGTAAAGAAAAATACCGGAGCGCTCGTGCCTCCGAGTAAGTCGTGAAAACAGAGTCCGGTCGAGCGTCTGAACTATGGCAGGTGGTAATAAAAATCAAATACACAAAACGCACACGAAACATAGCTACGCGCTAAAATACGTACAGTTGGAAAGTAGCCGTTACAAAAATAGAGCGGAGGTGGAACCTCACATAGATGTTGAAGCTGAGAAGGAGCATGAGCTAGCACCTCCATAAAATGAGCCACCGATAGAGAAGGAAGTTGAGAAGAAAGATAGGGACACCATAGAGGAGCCTACGAGAACCTACATCCCTAAGGTGCCCTATCTGGCTAAAGCCAAATTAGATGAGAAGTATGGGAGGTTCTTTGATTTGTTGAAGCAGCTACACATCACCATCCCATTCCTCGATGCCATCTCAGAGATCCCCTTATATGTCAAGTTCTTGAAAGACGTACTCACCAAAAGAGGTAAGAGGGAGAAAGTCGTGTTATATGCAGAGTTTAGTGCAATTCTTCAGAGGAAGAGTATGGAGAAATTGGAGGATCCTGGAAGTTTCTACATCCCTTGCACTGTTTGTAACATTACTATCAAGAGAGCCTTATGCGACATTGGAGCAAGTGTGAGCTTGATGTCATTGTCTATTAATGAAAAACTTGGGATTGGAGAACCAAAGCCCACCAGCATGTCCTTACAGCTTGTTGATAGATCTGTCAAGTACCCCTTGGGTATAATAAAATACATACCGATGCAAGTGGGGAAAATTCTAGTTCCATGCGACTTCGTCATCATGGGCAAGCCAGAGGATGCCCACACATCAATAATTCTTGGTCATCCATTCTTGGCCATTGATGCGTCCAGAATGTAACCCTAGAGCAACCTAGTAATGGCACGAATTACACGGAGATAAATCCCCAGTAATGGCGCCATAAACTTGATGCGTCCAGAATGTAACCCTAGAGCAAAATAGTAATGGCACGAATTACACGGAGATAAATCCTCGGCAACGGCGCAATAAAATTGATCGACCCGGAACTAACTCCAAAACGATGTCGTTTACTGCAAGTACAAGGTATAGTGGCAAGCGGGTATCGAACATGGAAAAGCAGTGCTATACTACCTATCTACTCCTAGGTTGAGTTAGACTTGTAGGTTTATTGGTGGATGTGGAATATGGAATGTTGTAATGGTGATGGATGCGAAGGTCATGTCACTCGATATCACAAACGAGGGGTTCCACACAATATAAAAGAATAAAATACAAAAAAGACTAAGGCTTTAGGACTCGCCACTAGGACCGTCGGATGTCGATGCTAGGCTAGGACTCTTACGTTACATTGGTTTTACTGGGGGATTGTAGCATCTAGAAAGTGAATTCATGTGTCTGGGCATCATGAATCTAACATATCGCATTAACCCCGCTCTCGCGATAGGCACATACGATACGTGCATTAAGGGTCTACAAAGTTCTTACCACTCTCGTGGTTCGAACGCTCTCAGCTTGTACCACTCTCGTGGGTTAGAGCTTTGAAGTATTTTGGTGGCTCTTATTGACGCAATAGCGGTAGCCGTCAATTAGTTATATAGTTCATCGGTGGATCCCCTTAAGGCACGAGCCGGGCATGGTCACGTGCCTCAGTTAAATCCACTAACTCCCTAATTAAATCCGTAGGATACTCCTTAAGCTAATCGATTCCACCGACCGTGGACACGATCTCAATACGAGTTCTCCTAGGTATTTTTCTAGATCAACCAAAATACAACCCCATTTGTATCCAACGCATCATAAAAATCCCATCTTTGCATCTAAATCCTAAGATCTATGGGCCAATCCCTTAGCCCTAGATGGAATTACTCATGCATGATTGCAATAAAAGATTTAATTATAGCAAGAGAATTCATTATAGCATGTATCAAAAAGATATTCAATAAGAAACCACAAAGAAATAATAATGGAATTAAAGAGGACAAAAGTACTTATCTTGATACAAAGGAGGGGCCTAGGGTATAGACTAACTCCCAAAAGATCGTCTCCAAAAAACTCCAAAAAAGATCTTAAAACTCTTCTCTAAAAATCTCTCCTGACGGCTGCCCAAAATTTCCCGCTAAAACCCTCGTGAAACAACCCAGAAAATACCCCTCCAAACCGTCTCCAAAATCCGGACGCAACTTAAAGTTTGGGCCCGCGATGACTCGGTCCGAGTAGGAAGCTGCTCGGTCGAGTCGTCAGGAAATCTGGAATAATTGCTCAAACGTCGCTCTGTCTGCTCGGACCGAGTAGCGTCTGCTCGGTCGATTCGTCACTCTGCTCGGTCGAGTAGGTGGCTGCTCGGTCGAGTCGTCAGAAGTCTAGATTCATCGCCCAAAACAACGCACGGCCTGCTCGATCGAGCACGCAGCTGCTCGGTCGAGCCCGGAGCTGCTCGATCGAGTAGGTTGATGTTCAGCCGAATTTCATCACTGCAGCACTCTGCTCGGTCGAGTAGGGTGCTGCTGGTCGAGTAGGGTGCTGCTCGGTCGAGTAGGTTGCTGAAAACAGATTTCAGCACTGTAGGATCAGCTTGCAGAAATTCTCCAAAGCTCATCCGACCTTCGATTGGCACGTTCTTGGTGAAGTTGGAACTGTCTTGAAGTCTACTATCTGGAAAAAATATCAAAAAATACTAAAAAATCACAGGTGATAGCAGATTTGAAAATAGTGCACGACTGTCCTGTTTCCAGCACTTTGGGTTGCTCGATTCCTTCGCCGCATCATAGCTTGATCGAGCGACCTGAAATCCATGAGTCATGGTATCATAGAACCATGCTTTCTTCGTTCTCCTCTTCTTCACTCCTTCTCTCTTCTTTGGCACCTCAATCATATTATGAGTCTTCTTGGTGCTCTCACGTCGTCGATCGTCGTATTGACTCCAAATTGCTCCAATATGGCTCCAAATCCCTGAAATGGACATAAACGCTCTGAAAGTCATATTGTTCTAAATAATAGCACAAAAGCGTATAAAATGAGGGTTTAGAGGGTGAAATGTGTCATGAAAATATATGATAAAACATGTAAAATAGGAGCATATCAGCCACAGCAGGGGTCTTGATAGACGTGAAAGGAGGGAAGATATCTCTGAACGTCGACAATGAGAAGGTAGAATTTGATCTGCAGAAATCGATGAGGACATTCCTCGAGGAAGACCACTGCCACCACGTCAGCCTCCTTAAGCAAGTCATTGAAGAAACAACCTTGGAGGACGTATTTCTTAGTCCAATGGAGAAGCTTCCCTCGGGAGACCCCAAATATGAAGGGCATATGGAAACTGTGGCCCTAGCTAGAGCATTTGATGAAGCTCCACCAGAGAAAATTCGCGAAGGAACATTAAGAACACATCCACCTGATCCTGAGGAGCTGAGAACTGAGGAGTTATGCAAGGCTATGTTAAATACAAAGAAGAAGAAACATGAAGCGATAGCAACTTCAATGCTCTCAACCCCGGAGACACTATTAAAATCTGAAAGGGAGTCAAGCTCAAGACTATAAATGAGCACTTCTTAGTAGGCAACCCAAGTTCTAAACTTCTTTTAGTTTTTATCTTTATTTTTATTTTAGTTAGATAGTTTGATCTTGATTCAATAAAAACCCCAAGCCCCAAAATAATCCAAGTATGAATTCGATGCAGGAGAGCTTAACGCGACCGCATGGGATACCCCCATGCAGCCACATGTAAGGGAGAAATGAAGAGGCCCAATGAAGCAGTTGAAAGTATTTGATGTGACCATGTGGACATATCCCACGCAACCACGTCACAAGAAGCCAAAAAGGGAGCAAAACAAGCTAAGGAAAGCGGATCGACGTGACCGCGTAAGGTGATTGATGCGGTCGTTTAAAGGGGGAAACTTATTGGAATCTATCAGATAATTTTCACGCGATCGTGTCGGGATTCATGCAACCACGTCAACCCCAAAATTCCAAGGCCAATTCCCTTTCATATTTCCAAATCCACGTGGTCGTTTGGACCAAATGACGCGATCGCTTCAATCTTAGAACTTCAAGGCCAAATCACACATATTTTTTTCTTATCGACGCGGTCGCGTGGACCAAACGATGCGACCATTTAAAGGGTACCAACTTACAGGAAAAAGCTGACTAAATTTCCAAACGATCGCATAGTTCCCGACACGACCGCGTCAACCAAGCTTCTGGCCATCAAAAATTTCCAAACGACGATGTCGAGATGGCATCAACGTGATCAAGTCAGCTCTATTCCCCTATTGACCTTTGAGCTTCAATGCGACACGGCCAACCCCGGTCGACACGACCGCGTCAATCATCTTATATAAATCAAAACCCCCAAAATGGTCGAGATGCGCTTCATTTTCTCCGTCATTTTTACTTCTCCCCTCCAATTCTTTCGTCTCCGACCATCCCAGCGCCTCAAATCTCTTTTATTTCCACCAAAATCATCTCCCACATCTCCCCACGTCACCAATTTCCTTCCCCCCACCGTCCACTTCGTCGATTCGACCTCATCCAAACCCTAAACAACCCAGTGTGGGCTTTTCTGGGAATTTCCTGAGACATGACGACATCCAAAGCTTGGAGAACATCATTTGGAGCTTGGAGCTTCTTCATCACCGTGAGCGATATCACTGATTGGGTAAACTTGTTCCTCAACTTTGTTTTCATAATTTCTACCCGAATTTTCAAGTGCTCGCTGTAATACCCGGGAAGCTACTGCACAAGTACTAGAGGGGGAGGTGAATAGTACTTTAAAATAATCAAGAGGATAATTCCTAATTATTTTACAAACACAAACAATAATGTGAAATAGAAGTAACAACAAGAATAACACAACGCAAACAACTGATGTAATGGGTTCGGATCCACCCAAGTCTCCCCGACTTGTTCCCGGTGATCCTACATCCCAGACACCCGGATCCCTTCCGGCTACTTGAGTTAGAACCCACTAACTCAAGCTTTCACTAAAACCCTCTTGTAGAAAATACTACAAGGTAAATCAATACAAAAATTGAATCGTGAATCCCACAAACCAAGATCATGAACCTCTCACAAACCGAGAGCAAACTATAACAAAGAGTTTAATGAAATATAAAAAACTCACTACAAATTCCTATGCCTTGAGATATACTTACGGTATTAGGGCAAGAAAGGATGATGAGAAGAAAAGATCACAAAACCCTAGCACCACTGAGATGAACAGATGGAGACGGCTAGGATGATGAAGATGATGATCTTTGAATCTTTCAGGAGAATGAATGCACCAAAACTTAAGATCTCTTGGAAGAATTAGGTCTATAAGAGAGAGAGAGAGAGAAACTTTTTCGAGAGAGAGCCTTCAAATTCGATAATCGATAGATCTCAAATTAGATATGAAATCCCTCTCATAATAAATGAATTTCCATGTTTGAAACACATCAAATAGATATGGAAAGAATCAAAACAGATCACACAAAATCTTGTAAATAAAATCTCCAACGGCTGGAAAATTAAAGCAGCGTAATCGGTCTAAGAAGGATCATTAACCGATTAGTTGGAGAACTAGTCGGTCGGTGAGCCTTCTTGGACCGACTGGTTTGAAACAGAGAGATTTAGTAAAAAGTCACGATAAACTAGTCGGTCTAAGAAGAGACACTAACCGACTAACAGACTAGTTTGACAACTAATCGGTCGGTGAACTTTCTTGGACCGACTAGTTAATCAACAGAGAAATGAGTGAAATAAGAAGGATAATCTAGTCGGTCTAAGAAGAGACATTAACCGACTAGTTTGAGAACTAGTCGGTCGATGAACCTTCTTGGACCGACTAGTTGGTCAACAGAGATTAGGCTAAAATTTGCAAGGATGACTAGCCTGTTCAAGAAGAATTCCCAACCGATTAGATTGTCATTTAATCGATTGGTTCTTCTACTTGAACCAACTAAGATGCACAGAAAGCCAAATCAGAGATGATACGCTAATGAACCCTATCTAATGGCTTCTAAGGCATTCTTAGGGATAAGATAAGATAAGATAGATATAAGGGTTACTAAGCAAGTAAGACTCAAGGCTTAACATTCTATAAAATAAAGCTAGAAGACATAGAAATATTCAAGACAAACCGTCTTCAAAGCTCCAACATGATGAGTTCATATACTTTTGACTTCATCGACAAATCCTTGAGCTTCAACGAAGCTTCAGGCACAATGATCATGTGCTCTAAAGAAGTCTTGAGATGTTGCTTGAGATCTACAAAGTAAATTGGCGACGATCTCCATAACTACGCTCAAAGAGAATTAGTACACGATATTTATGTTTGTTCATCATCAAAACCAAATTAGGGGAATCAATACTCAACATTCTCCCCCTTTTTGGTGATGACAAACCGACATAAATATAAATCAATAATAATGAAATAAATGAAATTTACTTACTCCCCATGCATTGATGACATGTTAGTTCCATATTAAATAATGAACAGAAGCATCAAGCAGCAGAGAAAAGAATAAAACATGATCCAACTATCGAAATATAGGATCGGGATCCATAGAATTTTATATTTTCACTCCCCCTGAATCTAGCATATGAAATTATATTCACGGTAATGTTTAAATTATCATTTATCACTAAGTCATTACTAATTCTCTCCCCCATTGGCATTATCCAAAAAGAGCGGGAGGAAGCCAACGACAACAACAATGGCTAAACAAAAGTTCAAACAAGAGAGTCGAAGAATATGACGACGGTCCAAATGACACCAAGGAAAACATCGAAGAAAAATCAAAGTGTGTCAACGAGACCATAGTCGAAAAACGGAAAGCCAGAGCATCAAAAGCCATATCAAATCATATGATTGATTAAAGGAACAATCTCTCCAATATCAACATTTTAGCGAATTGAGTGCATAGAAAACAATTCATGTTTTCATACAAACAAATCTAGAAAACAGACATAGTCGACGAGTGACGATAGAAACAACAGAGACAAATCACAACATGCACAAAGATACGAACTGCAACAAGATATGTATATATGTATGTATGTATGTATGTATATATGTATATATATATATATATATATATATGTATATATATATATATATATATATATAACCAGCAAAAGAGATACATCCATCCAACAAAAAATAACCAACATCATCAGAGAGTATCACATAGTGCACGAGCATATATCAACACACCAGCACAACATATACCAAAATGTAACACAAAAAATACAACCACCCAACTATCCTAGCCTCACTCTCTCACAACTAGATGTATCATCCAAAGTGCTCAAAGGAGAGTCCTCCAAGGTAGGCTCAGGAGGCAGAGGCAGGAGCTGCACCAGCGTCAGGCTGTGCAGTCGGAATGGCAGACTCTGAAGCAACAGAAGTATCCACCGAAGGAATGGTGGCAGTAGAAGTGATCTCAGTGGCACGAACAGGAGAGGCAGCAGCAGCAGGCTCATTATCCTCAGCAGCATCCATGACTTCCTCATCAGAAACAAACGGAGGAACCTCAATTCCAAAGTGATCACAGAGGCGCTCCAGCATCTCCTCACTGTGCAAGAGGGGAGCGTCCTGACGACTAAGGGAAGCTGAAAAGGCAGCGCTAGACGACGGAGGAGGAACAGACGGGGTGGTCTGCTGAACTTGTCTCAAGGCAGCAAGAGATTTCTTGACAGCGGTCGCGTTCAATGGAGGACCCAAAGGACGCTGATCGTCAGAGGGAAGGGGAACTCCAAAGTGACGGAAGACCAAAGTCAAGAGGCAAGGATATGGAATATACACCGCCTTGGACGACTTCCTGATGCACTCAAAGGAGTCCATCTTGTCCAGAATGATGCGAGCCCAATTGATTTCGCTCCCTTCAAACAGAGCATAGATGAGCTTCAGGAAGTGCTGGGATGGTAGACTAGAAGAGCCGTACTTCGGGAGAAGACTCGACTTCAGAATCAAATTGAGAACCCATGCATTCAGCTTGAAAGATTTGGAGGGAACGCCTATCATGGCGGGAGGGACGACGTGAAACATATCGGCCAAGAGAGATTGATAGAGGTCATGATATTCTCCACAGAAATGTCAGACGGAAGCAGACCAGAAGATGAGACCCCAAGAATCTGTCCTAAGACCTCTACAGTGAGGACAATGGGTGTCCACATAACAGTGCTCTCAATACAGTGCTTGTTGTCATACTTACCCCTAACTCGATTGGCATAGAAAAGCTTAACGAGTCGTGGATAAGGATGAGGATTCGCCTTGGGATCATGGCGAAGATAGTCAAGAAGTCCGCTATAGGATAAAAGATCGGCAAGCTTAGGGAAATCGGCAAACATGACAAAATGTTCGAGAATCAAGGGGCAATGCTCAGTACGATTGTAAGCGGCAAGACATAACGGATCATTGCGACACAGAGATATATCGACCCCACCAGAGGGCATAGGACCCTTCCCATTGGACTGCCGAGGGGTAGTGCGAGCAGATGGAATAGGTTGTTCCTCGACAGCCTCAGACTCCAGGATATAATCCTCGTCGGAGTCAGTGGGCACAGAAGACTGATAGGGTCCAGGGGTCAAGATCTTTTGGAATTTTGGCTGTGACCTGGGTTTAGAAGAGGGTTTTGGTTTAGAAGCGGCAGCCTTCTTCTTTTTGAGTGGGGGCGAGGAAGAAGATGGAGAAGCTGGCGACGAAAGGGGCAGAAGAGCGGTTTTGGAACGGCGTTTGGGTGGATTAGGGTTGGAGGGAGGATCGACGGTCATCGGAGATGGACCGGAAGGGCGGATAGGGATTCTCGTTCTCGCAATGAATTCGAGACAAGAAACATAGCCAAAACGAAACGAAATCAAACCCTAATTAAGGAAAGAAGGGAGGAGGAGATACCCTAGGAGGAGGAGGAGGACCGGCGGCGATGGATGCGGCTGGAGAGGACGTTGGACGGCGGGAGATGACGAGTGGGTCAGCGCTTTAGGGTTTTAGGATGGGAGAGAGAATCGATTAGATTGAGATCTAATCGGCTGATGGATGACTTAATCGATTGAAATAGGGCCAAGGACGAGTTTGCCCTTGCTCATCTAGTCGGTCTGAGTTCAATAGCTGACCGACTAAAACGCATTCTAGTCGGTCGACAAATGAACTTGGACCGACTAAATGACAAACAACAAGTGAGTCAAGAAATAGGGCCCAAATTAGTCGGTCTAAGTTCAATGTCTAACCGACTATAAATAAAACTAGTCGGTCTGTAGATGAACTGGAACCGACTAACTGAGTCCAAAAATTAGAAAATGAGAAATTTTGAGTTATTTCCCAAGAGCACTTGGACTAGGCATCTAAACACTCTCGTACGCACTTATGCTACCCCATAAAACCATAAAACCATAAATACGACGCGTAAATCGAAAAGCAAGTCATAAATCCAGCATTAATAGAGAATAACATAACAAATGTATACATGAGCTTATGAATATCACGATCATGCAAACAACAAAAAAATATGAATCCTAAATCTAGGATTCACCCATAATCCCCAATTCTCGATGTAACCGCACAAAGGTATCTTCCTTAAGTGGTTTCGTGAAAATATCGGCGATTTGCTTCTGGGTTTCAATGTATACTAAAATGATGTCCTTTTTAGTTACATGATCATCCAGAAAATGGTGACGGACATCTATGTGTTTGGTACGGGAATGGTGTACCAGATTCTTAGAGAGACATATTGCACTTAGGTTGTCCACCATGATAGGGAAAGTATCACAGTGTACACCAAAGTCTTTCAGTGTGTGTCTCATCCAAAGAACCTGTGCACAGGCAGCACCAACGGCGATATATTCCGCCTCGGTGGTTGAGAGATACAAAATTCTGCTTCTTGGAAAACCAAGAGACAAGAGAATTTCCTATAAAATGGCAAGTGCCACTAGTACTTTTCCTGTCGGATTTGCATCCAGCATAATCTACATCACTATATGAGATTAACTCATATGTGGATAGAATAATCCATAGTCTAGTGTGTGACTTAAATAACGGAAAATACGTTTAACTGCTATTAAGTGTGATTCCTTAGGTTGTGACTGATACCTAGCACAAACACATACAGCAAACATTATATCTGGCCTACTAGCAGTAAGATATAATAGACTACTTATCATACCTCGATATAGACGAATGTCTACATCTTTACCGCCTGTATCTTTATCAAGATGTGTTGTGGTGCTCATCGGAGTCTTCTTGCTAGATGCATTCTCCATTCCAAATCGCTTTAACAGCTCAACCGTGTACTTAGTTTGGTGGATGAAGATCCCATCATTCATTTGGCAAATTTGGAGTCCTAAGAAGTATTTGAGCTCATCCATGTGGCTCATCTCAAACTGATCCTTCATAAACTTAGAAAACTCTTCGCCAAGAGTGAAGTTAGTAGCACCGAAAATGATATCATCTACGTAAATTTGAACTAGAATAATATCATGATTAGCATACTTAACAAAAAAAGTGTTGAATCAACCTCACCCATTTTGAAAACCCAAATCCAAAAGAAAGTTCTTTAAATACCAAGCTATAGGAGCTTGTCTCAAACCATAAAGTGCTTTCTTAAGTTTGAAAACGTGATTCGGAAATTTTTCATTTATAAAACCCGAAGGTTGAGAAACATAAACTTTCTCAACGACATCTCCGTTTAAAAACGCATTCTTTACGTCCATTTGAAAAAGTTTGAAATCTTTATGGCATGCAAATGACAATAATAGTCTAATAGATTCTAATCTAGCTACAGGTGCAAAAGATTCCTCGAAATCGATACCTTCCTCTTGCCTGTAGCCTTGAGCAACTAACTGATCTTTGTTCCGGATGACATTTTGGTTCTCGTCTGTCTTGTTCTTGAAAATCCACTTCGTTCCTATAACGTTGTGGTTCTTCGAATGCAATAGAACGAGCTCCCAGACCTCATTCCTCTCAAACTGAATGAGCTCATCTTCCATGGCTACGATCCAAGAACTATCTTCGCATGCCTCGTTGATATTCTTTGGCTCCACAAACGAGACAAAGGCACAATGAGCAAAGAAGTTGACTTGAGACCTTGTTTTGACACCATCTTCCATGTTGCCAATAACTTGCTCATGAGGATGGTCATGAACAGTTGGGAGCTTTCTAGGAACACCCTGGTCACTAGGAATATTCTCAAGAGATTCATTAGTAGGGTTAGTTTCAACAGAATCAATAGCATTAGACTTATCAACAGAATCACAAATTACTTCCATAGAGTCATCATCATCGATAATTCAAGGAGAGACAAAGTCTTCATTAAATGATACATGAAGAGATTCCTCGATCTTTGAGGTTCTCTTGTTGTAAATCCGGTAGGCTTTGCTATGGGTGGAATATCCAACAAAGATCCCCTCATCGGATCGTGGATCAAATTTTTCCAAACTGCCATACGTGTTCTTGATAAAACATTTTGCACCAAAAACTCTAAAATGTTTAACTTGAGGTAACCTACCAAACAACAATTCATAACAAGTTTGTTTAGTGTCGGGCCTCAAGCGTATTCTATTAAACACATAGGAAGCGGTATGTACTGCTTCTGCCCAAAATTGATGGCCAAGGTGGCTATCATCAAGCATAGTGCGAGCACATTCCACTAGCGTCCTATTCTTTCTCTCAACAACACCATTTTAAGGGGGTGCGTGAGGAAAAGAAAAGGTGTGAGTAATACCAACCTCATCAAAGAAATTTGAGAAAGACTCGTTCTCAAATTCCCCGCCATGATCACTACGAATAGTGACAATGGTGGTTCCAATGAGATTTTGTACTTTCTTAGCAAACACTGTGAAGTTTTCAAAGGCATCATTTTTATTAACTAAAGTAAATATCCAAGTAAACTTAGAAAAGTCATCAACGATGACAAGTCCATATCGGGCATTCCCTAATGAAGCAACTCTAATTGGCCCAAAAAGATCTAGATGTAGAAGCTCTAGAGGCCGTTTAAAGGATATGCTTTTCTTAGGTTTGAATGACGATTTTGGAAGTTTGCCTCGTTGACACGAGTCACAAAAGCTTTTCTTATTAAAAGAAAGCTTAGGGAATCCTTTTATAGAATCTAGCTTGGATAGTTTGAAAAGTGTTCCGAAATTCGCATGACCAAAACGTCTATGCCATAAGTGTTGCTCACTTGTGTTGGTAATAAGACATTGTTCATAGGAATTTGGAATATCTAAGATATATAAGTCCTTATGGTGTGTGCCAGAGAACAACACATTATTATTATCAGTTCTTAAAATATGGCACATTCCTTTCTCAAAGCTAACTTTGTAACCCTTGTCACAAAGTTGACTTATAGAGATTAGATTGTGATTTAAACCTTTAACAAGGTAAACATCACTTATCAAAAGGTTTAGAAGGGTTACCAACTTTTCCAACACCTATGATGGTTCCACTCTCGTTGCCTCTAAAGACCACTCAGTTTCCATTTTCAATGGGTGCCACTTCGAAAAGTAAAAGAGCTTTACCAGTCATGTGTTTTGAGCACCCGCTATCAATTATCCAACCATTCTAAGCGCCAGATTTAGATTTGTTGCTCCTTTTATTTTTTTCTTGAGTGCCTGAAGATAGAGACATTGTATCATAGTACCTAAGGTCATTGGGTCCTGTTACGACCTGAAGATCGTGATAGTCCAACCTTCCATCCCAGACCTCCGAAACACCCCGTCGACTCGTCCCTCCCTCCTGAAGGGAGGCCGACCCAGCGACAGGGCGCTCCACGCCCGAACGACGGAAGACCGCAGGGCGCCTATTGATCCTAGAGTCTGACAGGACTAGGGAAAAGGTGCACTCCGCCCCGGCCACTGACAAGGACGCTCTCTGCCACGGTCGAAGCGGGACGTGCTCCCGTTCTCCCCGGCCCGCCGGGAAGATCGCACAAAGTGTATGTCCGGACCGCTCATCCTCAGTCCGGGCCGGCCCAGCGACCCGTGGCAAGGCCCCACCCCTGGGAGTGCTCCGACAGTCCTTTGGCACATCGAACACGACAAAAAACCTAGTACAAGGACGCCATTGACACTCACGCCGCTCGACAACCTGGCAAAGTGCACCCTAGCCGCTGCGCCCCCTGACATTTAATGCTTTCAGCTCTAACACCCTGACAAAAGCACCCCTGGCTGTTGTACTGTCTGACAAAAGCATGGCTGACACGTCCAGCTCTGACATCCTCGACCGAAGCATCCGCTGACGGTTGGGCCAGCTCAGCACGTCGAGTCAGCACACCAGGTTAGCCTCGCCTAACTGCCTCTATCAGGTATAAATACCCCTTCGCCTCCAATGGGGAAGAGGTTGGCTAATTTACTCTTAATATTATTACTCACACACAAGAGCAAAGTTCGTCCATATCTTTGTTCTTCCACTTATAGCTCGTCATGTATGGTCGACTCACCCTCAGTCCGACCTACGTGCCTAGCCCCCGCTTTAAGTCCTATTACTGACTTAGGCATCAGAGAGGCTAAGGGCTGGACCCCAACCCGGCCTTTCTGACGAGTTGCTCCTTGCGCAGGTTAGCCCGTCACCACCGGTCATCCTCGCCCTCGCCATAGGCAATTCGGCCCTTCCACCACATCCTACCGGATTCAATACCATGGTCAGCTTTTGCAACGGGTTTAGCCTCATCTCCCCATTAATCACCTGTCAAATTGCCTACCCTGATCCCATCATTAGCATAACCATCGTGCCCTTGGTTCCACTTAATATAAATTCATTGTACGCGAGTTCTACCCCGCAACAATTGGCACTGTCTATGGGAACGAAGGGTCACACCCATGTCAGATCTCATACCAATCAACCGAAATCCTGACCACGGCAAGGATCCTGTTGACCAAAAATCACACTCTCATCCCATGACTCCTGCGACTAATCCACCCCCCTTGGTGGAGGCTGAGACAGTCCAGGCCTCAGCTCGTGCGGTACAGCAGAGCTTCAAAGCCTTCACTAAGATGATGGCAGGCTTCACTGCAGCCAGGACTGAAGTGCCCCCCAGCCCATCAGAGCCCCCGAACGTAAGTTGAAACCTCTACCCTCAGTTCAACGAAGACGTAGGGGACAAGGGGCTCACCGAGGATATAGCGGCCCAGCAACGATTCTTGGAAGAAGATATGGAGGTCGCGCGGCTGAGGAGGCACCAAGAAGAGGCAATTTTCGCGCAGATGTGTCTGGATGAAGCGACCGAGGCCGTCCGACAAGCCCGCCTCGACGAAGAAGCCGCTCGTCGCCAACTCCACTTCTCACCGCGGAGAGCGAGAGGCTAAGGCAAGAGAATGAAGAGAACCAGGAGATCCTGGAAATATCGACCTCGGGTCAATGGCGCACCTCGGACCGCTTCAGCGAGGAAGCCATCCGTCAGCAACTCTGCTTCCTCGTTGCAGAGCACGACAGGTTCCAGAGGGAGGACCGGGAGCAGAGAGGGATCCCCGAGGATCCAACTTCGGGCCGGCGATACCGGAACACCCGTAGTCCGCCATCGGTCGGGACGCCGCCATGCGGAAGAAGTCCCCCTCGACGACCAACCCCTCCCTTCCAGGGGCATGATGACTGCCGACAGCCGGGGCGATACCGGAGTCGAACACCAGATCGACAAAGGGAGCGCACGCCTGAGTGCCCTGCCTACCTAGAGGAGGCCACGCCGCTGGCGCGGTGGATCACATCGGCCCTGAGACCTGCGAGGTTCAAGGCCCCCCAGTTAGTGTAACGGCCGCTTTTCTGATGTGCGGATTTCGTACGTATTTTGTCAGTGTCTGTATTTTGCACTTTGATATTTATGGTAGTTTTCCCAACTCAGACGCGTGACCATAACCCGTATTTGCGATCCTCTCGATGGCGCGATCGTTCTGGTACCTTCTTTGTAATTTTCGGATAACGAGAGGCGAAGTTGCATATATCTGATTATTATAATTATCATTAATATTTTCCTAAACTATATCTTTTAGACTAATTCATGATTATAAAAAAAAGGAATCTTTTGAAACCTTGGTTTTCTTTTGAACTACTAATCCGTTCGTTTTATATATTTAAAAAACAAAACAAAACATATAACAATTGCATCTTATTAACCTACATGTTAATATTTTCGTAACTGATTTGATTTTCTTAAATCAAATTTTATAACAAGTCAAAATACTAACCTAACTAATTATTAACCCTACCTAACTTACACTATTCTGCTCTAGATGGGGCTTTTCGAATTAAAATTTGTTTAAGCAAACTTCTTTTTATCACTAACTGAGATCCTAACCCCATATCTCAACAACTACCCCTTATTCCGTAACTCCCCTAACCCATCATTCCACGTCATCTCTTCGTGCAGAGACTTCGCCGCAAAATCCCTAGCATGGGATTTTATCACGCCCACGATCCCGCGTAATCGCAACTACCGTCAACGGCATGCGCACAGCCCGCACGTCACCCCCACGTCGCTCCCTTCTCCCCCTTCAAAACCCAACGGGCTCCTCTCCTCCTTCGAGTGACCTCTTCCCTCCAGCCTTCCCCGCGCCCAACGACGCTGCAGCGGCAACCTCCTCGCAGCAGCCACACCTTGCCTCGACAACCGCCACAGCCACTCCGTCAATCCCCTCCCATATCCGAACTCGCCGTGCGCCCTCTCCCAACTCGCCTGACCCCTCTCCCTCCTCCAGCATTCTTCTCGCCATCAGCCCGCACGCCATGCCACAGGCCCTCCGCCCAGACAACCCCGAGAGGCCAGCGCCACCCTCCCTTTCCGCAACTCCCGCGGCCTCCACTCCGGCACCCACAGGCCGCCAAGCAAACTCCCCCCTCTGAAACTGCCTGAAGACTCTCCCCTCCGTGTGCCCAGGACATCAGCGCCGCCGAGCGCCCAGCATTGCAACCTCTCTCCGGTCATCCGCCTTCGACCTGAAGCTCGCCACCAGCACCGGCGTCATTCACTCCGGCCATCTGCCGCCCTCCTCAACACACCACCGATTGCCGCAAAGACGTCACCGTTGCACCTCCCCGAGCCACCCCTCAACCACCGTCGACATCGCCCCGTTTTGAAGCCGCCGTCTCCAACACCGTAGCCGACGCCATCCGCCTCGCTGCTCCGACATCCCTATCACCAACGCGCCGTCCGCCGCTCCACACCGTCGTCTTCGCCGTTGTGGCCGTCGCTGCCGACCAACCGCGCCACCAAGCTTGCCTCGTTACCACAAAGGCACGCTCGAGCTGCGGGACGCTCCATGAGAACGGCGAGTTACAGGTACTTACGTTTACACGTCATCTCAACTTGCGTATGGAGACTATTATTTCATGCAATCAGATGTTTTAACGTTAGTATATAAAAATTAGATTGTTAGGGGCCGTTTTATTTTGTTAACTTACTGGAAAGTGCACTTGTATTATATGCTACCATGATTAATGAACCATGGGTTCTCAGCATGTTAATTATAAGGTATACTTGTACCTATAAACAAATAATGTAACAACAGATGGGGTTATAATCATATTTTATAATATGTCAGTATGAATACACTCACATGTTTACTGTCAAGTATAAACCTGCATACATAGGTAGGCGTATATATGTATGGGTTTTACTGGTTAATAACTTCTAATTTAGATATCGCGGATCCTGTCTCGCAGATTAGAATCACGGCTCTCACCGTGATTACCTGGACGCCCGGAAACGTTTCGCATCAGGCAAGTATTAACAATTGCAAGTATATTACCTTCTTCATGTTGTAAACTTGGCGGCTATGGAGACCATAGCCCTATATTTATAGTGGTAGGGTTACATAATGGGTGGATACCCACTAACGGGTAGGCCCACCAAGAAGCCCGTTTATAACACTTCCCCTTATCCATCCATTGTTGTAAGCCATGGTGAACGCTTCAGGGTTCATGAAGCTTATTTGATCATGGGGTTGTAGATACTTTTGGATCTCTAAGTTTAAGAGTGCTTGCCTCATTAAAACCTTTGCCAAGGAAAACCCAGTGGGAAAAACCAGTGGCTAAGGGAAAAGAGTACAAGTCTCTGTAACTTCCCCTGATCGATGGATAACATCAGTGGTGGATACTTCTGGATCCTGAGTTAATGTGGATGCCTCGTTAAAACCTTTGACTGCGGAAAACCCAGTGGGAAAAACCAACAGCCAAGGAAAAAGAGTACAGCACTACGTTAACTCCCCCTGATAAGTACAAGCTTCAGGCTTGTACATCTCTCAGCTGTCTCATCCTAATTCCTAGTACAAGTTTTCTAAAGGTACTGCGAGGCAATGCTTTAGTGAATAGATCAGCCAGGTTGTTGCAGGACTGGATCTGCTGGATGTCGATCTGGTTGTCCACTTGCTGTTCATGCGTCCAGAAGAGCTTGGGGGAAATGTGCTTCGTCCTGTCACCTTTGATGTAGCCACCTCGTAGTTGAGCGATGCAGGCAGCTTTGTCTTCGTACATGGTGGTAGGCCCAAGATCTCCCGTCTTCAGGCCGGTGGTCTTGAGGATGTGGTTGATGACTGATCGAAGCCAGAAGCATTCTCTACTAGCTTCGTGGATCGCGATGAGCTCGGAGTGGTTGGATGAGGTCGCTGTGGAAGTCTGCTTCACGGATCTCCATGAGATGGCCGTCCCACCGTATGTGAATACGAAACCGATCTGGGACTTTGAGGTATGTGGGTCGGACCTGTATCCCGCATCTGCGTAACCGACCAGGTCGGTGGATGCACCTTTCTTGAAGTATAGTCCCATGTCTACAGACCCTTGGAGGTAGCGCAGAAGTTGTTTCACTCTGTTCCAGTGGCGCTTTGAGGGCGCTGAACTGTATCTGGCTAGTAGATTTACTGCGAACGCTATATCGGGACGCATGCAGTTTGCCAGGTATAGGAGTGCTCCAATTGCACTTAAGTAGGATACTTCAGGACCCAGTGTTTCCTCCCCCTCTTCCAGCGGTCGGAAGGGGTCTGTTTCAACATCCAATGATCTGACGACCATTGGTGTGCTAAGCGGGTGACATTTGTCCATAAGAAAGTTTTTCAGCACTTTCTTTGTATATGTCGATTGGTGTAACAGGATTCCTCCGCTTAAATGTTCAATTTGTAGTCCTAGGCAAAACTTCGTTTTGCCGAGGTCTTTCATCTCAAAAGTCTGTGTGAGACTTTTGGATATCTCACCTATCTCTGCAGGAGATCCGATGATGTTTAAGTCGTCTACGTAGATGGCGATAATTACGAATCCTGTTCCCTTTGCTCGTATGAAGATGCAAGGGCAGACTTCATTTGTTGTGAATCCTTGTTGCACTAGGAATTCACTCAGTCTGTTGTACCACATTCTACCTGACTGTTTGAGACCATACAGTGATCTCTGGAGTTTGACGGAATAGACGTCCCGAGGTCTTTCTGTCATTTTTGTCGGTAGTTTGTATCCGTCTGGGATTTTCATATAGATGTCCTTATCTATATTTCCGTATAGGTATGCAGTCACAACGTCCATGAGCTGCATATCCAGACCTTCCTTCGTGGATAGGCCGATGATGAAACGGAAAGTGATCGCGTCCATGACCGGGGAATAGGTATCGTCATAGTCTATTCATGGTCGTTGGGAAAAACCTTGTGCAACAAGGCGCTTTATACCGCACGATCTCATTATTCTCGTTTCTTTTTCTCACGAATACCCATTTATATCCCACAGGTTTAACACCTTTTGGTGTTAGGACTACAGGTCCAAAAACTTGGCGCTTCGAGAGTGAGTCCAGCTCTACTCCTATTGCCTCGTTCCACTTTGGCCAATCCTCTCTGCGTTTACATTCTGCTAGAGAGCGTGGATCGGTCTCATCGTCGTATTCAGTGACGTGAGTGGCAATAATGAGCGCGAAGTTATCATCGATGATTGTGCTTTTTCTGTCCAGTACCTCCCCGGTACGTACATAGTTTAATGAAATTTCTCCTATATTTTCCTCTTCAGGGGTTGTTAGGAGTGGAGAGGTAGCTGGGCTGAGCTCAGCATCCTGTGGTAGTATCGTTATTGTTGCTCCAGGATTTTTCCTCTTTCGAGGATTCTTATCTTTGGAGCCTGGGGGTCATCCTCTTTTTTGTTGAGGTACGGCCGCTTCTGCTGCAGGTGGATTGCATCCATCTTTGGGTATGTCAATCCTAGCTGGCGTATTTGCAGCAGGGACGTGTGATCTGACAATCTTCTGGTTGTCAGTGAATTTATCCGGTAAAATGTGAACTGTGTTCTGAATTTGAAGGATCTTCAGGATCTCTTCTTCACATTGATTTGTGCGCGGATCAAAATGGGATAAAGTCTTTGTGTCCCATGTAATGGTCTTTGAAGCTTCTGGCTTCTGTGTGTTAATGCCTAGTTTTGGAAAAATGCTTTCATCAAACTCACAATCTGCTAGACGTGCTTTAAAGGCATCCCCTGTAAGGGGTTCGAGGTATCTAATGATCGATGGTGAGTCGAAGCCAATATAGATACCAAGACGCCGTTGAGGACCCATCTTGGTTCTATGCGGTGGTGCTATGGGGACATAGACAGCACATCCGAATATCCTCAAGTGAGAGATATCGGGCGGGTTCCCATATGCAAGTTGCATCGGAGAATAAGATTGACTACCTGACGGTCGTAATCTTATCAGCGATGCAGCGTGCAGTATGGCATGTCCCCATGCACAAACCGGCAACTGGCATTGCATTAACAATGGTCTAGCGATCCATTGTAGTCTCTTTATGAGAGATTCGGCCAACCCGTTCTGGGTGTGAACATGAGCTACAGGATGTTCAACTTCTATGCCGGTTGCTTGGCAGTAGTCTAGGAAGACTTGTGAGGTGAATTCCCCAGCATTGTCCAGACGCAATTTCTTGATCTGGTTGTCTGGGAAATGTGCCCGCAATTTTATAATTTGTGCAAGTAGCTTTGCAAAGGCTACGTTGCGGGTGGACAAGAGGCACACATATGACCATTTTGAAGATGCGTCAATTAGTACCATGTAGTACCGAAATGGTCCACTTGCGGGGTGAATAGGCCCGCAAATGTCACCATGTATTCTCTCTAGGAAGCTCGGAGACTCAGAGTCTACCTTCAGGGTGGATGGTCTCGTAATCAATTTCCCTTTGTAACAAGGGGGACAAGGATTTGCACCCTTCCGAAGTAGCGTCAGGCTTTTCGGATTAATTCCACGTGATTGGGATATGATGCGACACATCATATTCCTTCCGGGGTGTCCAAGTCTATCGTGCCAGAGTTTGAATTCTGGTTGATTTTGGCACTTCTGGTGCTCCAAAGTGTTTGCTTCCATTGCTCTGATCCTTGTGTGGTAGAGACCCGACGGGAGTCCCTCGAAACGTTCGACGGTGTTTTTAGCACCGTTTTTATGGAACATTACATCAAGGTATTCACTGTTTCCTTTGCTCACCGTTTCTAGGTGGTATCCGTTTAAGCGGATATCTTTAAAGCTCAACAGGTTCCTATGCGAGCTAGGGGAGAGAAGGGCATCTTTTATGAGTAGTTTTGTACTATTGGGGAGCATAAAATGTGCTTCCCCTGATCCTTCAATGATACTTGATGGACCGGAAATCGTATTTACGGTGCCATCGTATTTATTAATGCTTTGAAAAAAGCAGATGTCTTGGAGGATCGTGTGCGTAGAGGCAATGTCCACTAGGCATTTAAAGTCCATCTATTTTAAAGAAAAGTCGCAGTATAAGGCAAAAACACAAAGGTATATACTACGAAAATTAAATTGATGTCTGAAAAAGTACTTAAAACATGCCAGAGATAAGCAGATAAATTGTTTCTCAAAAGGAAAAAACTACAATGCATATAAAGTAGATAAATGTCCTCAGTCGAGCAGGTCATCGTTGGAGAAGTCCTCGGCGATGAACCTGATTGGTGCCAGGTTTTCTTGAACCGCCAGGTTTGTCTCAGCTTGCTTCTGGCTTGCTTTGTACAACTCCTGAAGGTGGCATGGAGTACGACAATTTCTGGACCAGTGTCCAGTCATGCCACACCTGTGGCATTTATCTTCCCAGTCCTTTCTGGGGGCAGAAGTCTGGCCGTCGTCTTTTCTCTTCCACACATTTTTCTTCTTCCCCTCTTGGTTGTTTCTTGGAGGGGGTCCTCGAGCCTGCTTCTTCATGGTCTTGCCCTTCTGGGGTTTGCCTTTGAAGTTGCCCCTTTTCTTCTGGAAGGAGCTGTGGTGCGCTTCAGGCACAGGAGCAGTGCCGGTAGGGCGTGAGTTGTGGGTGGCCAGAAGGAGGTCACGATTCTGTTCTGCCATCAGAAGGCATGAGAGAAGCTCAGAGTATTTTGTGAACTTTCGTTCACGATACTGTTGCATCAGTATGACATCCTTCTCATGGAATGATGTATACGTCTTCTCTAACATGCGTTCCTCCGTCACCTTTTCACCATACAACTTCAGGCGTGAGGTGATGCTGAAAAGTGCCGAGTTGTACTCGGTAATAGACTTGAAGTCTTGGAGACGGAGGTTCTCCCATTCATATCGCGCTCGAGGTAGGATAACATCCCTTTGATGTTTATACCTGTCCTCGAGGGCGGTCCACAACTCATACGAGTCTTCCACCGTTAGGTACTCGGCCTTCATGATCCGATCGATATGGCGTCTGATATAGATAATTGCTTTCGCTTTATCTATATCAGAAACCTTATCGCCTAAGGCAATGGCGTGACTCAATCCCTGTGCTCGCAGATGGAATTTTATATCCAGCTGCCAGCTTAAGTAATTCTTTCCTGAAGCATCCAAAACGTCGAAATCGACGCTCGCAATTTTGGCCATTTATCACTCTAGCATGTAAAAAGATAGCATTAATTAGATATTTTGCGGAAAAATAAATAATCAAGCACATCAGACATAAATATTTGCTGCGTGGATCGGCTAATCACCATAAATAATTACAGTCCATTACAGTCCCAAAAAGAAAGAAAGTACAACTTGGGAACCCCCGTGGGGCCCCTATTCTTCTGGAATAGTCCTTCATCTTCTTGAGGCGTCCGCCGGGCTTGTAATTTTACAAAATTATCCTCACTACATTTTTCTCTCAAAAAGAAAATAATGCATGAAAAATAAAAATGGTGATAAACTAGCCGATCCAAAACCACAGCAAATATTAACCATTCGTCGTAGGCAGTTATAATGCAGCAGGCATCATCACAGGCAGTTTATACATCGCATGCAATTTATTTATTCATCACAGGCAGTTTATAATGGAAAATGAAATCTACCGTTTAAAAATTATTGGACCACTAGGCAACGTCATGCACCGTTAGGTTAGTTGACTAACGGCAGAGCGGTCGCAGGATCTTCTTAATTTTTAAACGTTTTTTAAAGAAAATCATAAATCCAAATATAATTTGCGATGAGTAAAAATCACATGCAATTTGGTCCAGATTATAACGAAAAAGAATCGCAATTAAATCTGAAAAATTTTTGAAAATTCGAAAAAAAATTTCTGGGTCAAAAACCCTAGTTAGGGTTTTGGGGTACGCACGCCGGGCACGTACCCGCTACTGGCGGGCGGGCCCGTTTGCCGCAGCAGGCGGCAGGGAGGGGGGGCCCGCCGTAGCAGGCGGCGGGGGTTGCCCGCCGCTGCAGGCGGGGGTGCCCCGCCGCTGTAGGCGGCGGGGAGCCCCCGCCGCTGGCGGCGGGGGTTGCCCCCGCCGCTGGTGGCGGGGGTGCCCCGCCGCTGCAGGCGGCGGGGGTTGCCCCCGCCGCTGGCGGCGGGGGGTGCCGGGGGGTTCCCGCCGCCGCAGCGACGGCGGGAAGGCCCCGCCGCTGCCGGCGACGGGGGGTGGGGGGGGGGGGGGGGGGGGGGGGGGGCGTGGGTGAACCCTATATTGGGTTAGGGTTATTTTTGGGGAAAAACAACGGGTAAAAATCCGATTTTTAGTGGGAAAACCCCAATTTTTTCTTCCAAAAATTCGTTTTTATTGAAAACGGGTGATTTTTAGCGATAAAAACGGTGTGTTTTTGATCGATTGAGCCAAAAAGAATTAAATCACCACATATGCGCATATAAAAAATTTAGATCTAGGGAGAAAGTTACCTCTAGATCCTACCCGCCGGATCTAGCGACGTTCGGTGAAGGAAGCACGTTCGCGTCGCGTCCGTCCGTCGCGTCCGTCCGTCGGCAGGGGTTCGGATTAGCTTTGAGCGTGCTGATAACGTGTTGTAAACTTGGCGGCTATGGAGACCATAGCCCTATATTTATAATGGTAGGGTTACATAATGGGTGGATACCCACTAACGGGTAGGCCCACCAAGAAGCCCGTTTATAACACTTCATACTTTTTCAAAGGCACATGTATTTACCCCTTGAAAGTTATTATTGTTTCTACAAAGTTTCAAAGGTTAAAATATTTCTCCACTACTAATTTTAAAGTATAAGAATACTCCGTCAACTTTATAACGCACATTTCTCTTATTGCTTGTAGTACTACTATTTGTGTCACCAGATATATTTTGAATTGTCCACCTCTATTGAAATGTGATATTTGGGCCTTCGAGCATTTACGGACTATTGTGCCTTTGGGCAATTACGGACTATTGGGCCTTTGGGCAATTACGGATATTGGGCCCGCGGGGCATTTACGGAATGTTAGCCATACGGCCAACATTGAACTACGGATTGGCTTTTGGACACTTTGGGTGGGGTAGTCTAGTGTAGTAGAGGCTGGAAAGCTGGATTACGCTCTAGTGGTGAACTTGACCGACACCTGGCCGGGTCGGTGAGTAGAGAGTCACGGGTAGCTCTCGTTGACTTGGGTGTAATGCTGGTCACCTCCCCCTCGGACACTGGGCTTGACACTAGATTAAGTACAGGTTGGCACTCTTATTTGTTTTAGCTACTATCGTGATTGTACAAACCGTTGACTAAGTTCATATCATGTTTTACTTTGCACATCGCAAATGTCGTGCCTTTACTTTGTACATTACAAAAGCCATGTTTGCCACTTGTTACTTTATGCACTACACTTGTCATTACTTTTAATGTACACACTACACTTGTCACTATTTTTGCTTTACACACTACATCTTGCCGTGTTTGCTACTTGCACACTACACTTCGCCTGCTCACTACTTTGCACATTACACATTGTTTATGCTCACATGTGTCAATATATTACTATGTTTCCCTCTTGTTGAAATCATGTTGTGCACCTCATCTCCTAAAAGCTTTGTAACGTTTTAAAATCTTGCCGAGGGTCATTTTATTACTAATGTTTTTTTAAATCTTGCCGAGCGACCCTCGCTGACGTATATTTCCTTGTCTGTGAAATATACGTTAGGTTTTTGAGCAGAGTTCACCGAAGAGTTTATTTGGAGATTGAGCAGGAGGGCCAAGAGAACCAGGAGCACAAGACCCACTGCAGAGGACGGCTTACTCATCGCAACCTTGCTAAAATTTAATACTTGTTGTATTCTTTCAGGTGTATTTTAAATTTCCTGTAACGGTTGTAATGGCCATGCTAGGCCTTTAATTCTTTGTGTACATGTAATCTGGAAAAGTTTAAGTATAATGATGACACCATATTTGTGTTGTTCCGATTGTTCACAAGCAAGAACCTGACAAGTAGTCATACACAGACGCTTATTGGGTTGGGGCTTCACCGCTCCAGCCCAAGCGGGCCCGCTCGCGTCCTCGCTCCCAAGTATAATGGGAAGCGGGGCGTGACAGGTTTTAGTGGTGGCCCATGCAGGTCCTGCTTCTGCGAAATACTCGGAACAATATAGATGTCATTATTAACTAGACTGTCTGGATAAATCTTGTACGCAAATGTTTACCTTGTTTATTTGCAGCATGGCAGGAAGACGTAACACTCGACGAGGATTCGGAGCTGCTGGAGCCAGAGAGGACGACATTCGACAGATGCTTGGAGTCATGAGAGATATGCTGGAGGTTCAGCACCATCTGGTCCAGCAAGGACGCTAGGCTGCGCCAGCTGCGCCAGCCGCGCCAGCCGCATCAGTTGCACCAGCTCTGGGGGCTAAGCAGTTCAGAGAGATGCATCCGAAGAGCTTCTCCGGACGAGAGGGCCCGCTAGCGGCCGAAGAGTGGCGTCAAAGCACTGAGGATGATTTGGGCCTTGCTCGAATCAATAAAGATGAATGGGTGGAGCTTGCCAGGAAGCAGTTGACAGATAATGCCCGCAGCTGGTGGAATGCGGAGGAAGCCAGGCTGACCAAGCTGATTTCATGGGATACCTTCTGCAAGAGGTTCGACGCCCAGTACTTTCCCAAGTCTGCGAAGCGAATGATGGAGAGTCGTTTCATCAACCTGGAGCATGGTTCTATGACTGTTGATGAGTACGAAGCCAAGTTCACGATGCTGAGTCGCTATGCTCCCGCCATGGTGAAGGAACCTGAGGACTGTGCGCATCGTTTTCTACAGGGCTTGGACCTAGACATCCAGAGTGTGCTGTCCGGGAATACTTTCACCACTCATGAGGATGTCTTAGTAGCTGCGAAGAATCAGGAGCGGATCGCTAATCAGAAGAAGGCGCGTCAGGCAGGCAAGCGTCCGCAGGAGCCGCCAAGGAACGATCTCCGACCGACTCAGACCACCGATTTCAAGAAGCCTGCAACTCCAGTCGACCCCAGGTTTACAGTGGTATGCTATCATTGTAACCGGGTTGGGCACGTCAAGAGGGATTGTCGCGTGTTGCTGAACCAGTGTTTGGCATGCGGGGCACCTGATCATATTGCCAGGAACTGCTCTCATCGCGCTAGCAATTCTGCGACCCAACAGAGACCGCCTCTAGACCCTCAGCGTCAAGTTCCTCAACAGGCCAATACCGAACGTAGTCAGTACCAGAATTACTCCATGGTCACTAAGGAAGTTAGGGACGACGAGCCAGTGATGAACGAAGATGTTTGATACCCTTACCTATCATCGCAATAGTGATTTATATCGTGTGCTTATCTTGCTTGTCGCTTCTTAGATGTATCTTTCGCTTATACTATTACCATTTCGTCTATCTTGCTTTGTTATGTGTTATTTTAGTTGTAATTGTTTCGATCTTAGACCTTTTCGATTCAGGAATTTTCATTTTTCTATGTCTCTTGTTTCCTTAATACTTTAATATTACTCTCATCCTTCGTTTATCAGATGTTTCCGTGATCCTTATCTAGCTTAAGAAATTCCGGGGACGGAATTTTTCTTAAGGTGTGTAGAATGTAACGGCCGCTTTTCTGATGTGCGGATTTCGTACGTATTTTGTCGGTGTCTGTATTTTGCACTTTGATATTTATGGTAGTTTTCCCAACTCAGACGCGTGACCATAACCCGTATTTGCGATCCTCTCGATGGCGCGATCGTTCTGGTACCTTCTTTGTAATTTTCGGATAACGAGAGGCGAAGTTGCATATATCTGATTATTATAATTATCATTAATATTTTCCTAAACTATATCTTTTAGACTAATTCATGATTATAAAAAAAAGGAATCTTTTGAAACCTTGGTTTTCTTTTGAACTACTAATCCGTTCGTTTTATATATTTAAAAAACAAAACAAAACATATAACAATTGCATCTTATTAACCTACATGTTAATATTTTCGTAACTGATTTGATTTTCTTAAATCAAATTTTATAACAAGTCAAAATACTAACCTAACTAATTATTAACCCTACCTAACTTACACTATTCTGCTCTAGATGGGGCTTTTCGAATTAAAATTTGTTTAAGCAAACTTCTTTTTATCACTAACTGAGATCCTAACCCCATATCTCAACAACTACCCCTTATTCCGTAACTCCCCTAACCCATCATTCCATGTCATCTCTTCGTGCAGAGACTTCGCCGCAAAATCCCTAGCATGGGATTTTATCACGCCCACGATCCCGCGTAATCGCAACTACCGTCAACGGCATGCGCACAGCCCGCACGTCACCCCCACGTCGCTCCCTTCTCCCCCTTCAAAACCCAACGGGCTCCTCTCCTCCTTCGAGTGACCTCCTCCCTCCGGCCTTCCCTGCGCCCAACGACGCTGCAGCGGCAACCTCCTCACAGCAGCCACGCCTTGCCTCGACAACCGCCACAGCCACTCCGTCAATCCCCTCCCATATCCGAACTCGCCGTGCGCCCTCTCCCAACTCGCCTGACCCCTCTCCCTCCTCCAGCATTCTTCTCGCCATCAGCCCGCATGCCATGCCATAGGCCCTCAGCCCAGACAACCCCGAGAGGCCAGCGCCACCCTCCCTTTCCGTAACTCCCGCGGCCTCCACTCCGGCACCCACAGGCCGCCAAGCAACCTCCCCCCTCTGAAACCGCCTGAAGACTTTCCCCTCCGTGTGCCCCGGACATCAGCGCCGCCGAGCGCCCAGCATTGCAACCTCTCTCCGGTCATCCGCCTTCGACCTGAAGCTCGCCACCAGCGCCGGCGTCATTCACTCCGGCCATCTGCCGCCCTCCTCAACACACCACCGACTGCCGCAAAGACGTCACCGTTGCACCTCCCCGAGCCACCCCTCAACCACCGTCGACGTCGCCCCGTTTTGAAGCCGCCGTCTCCAACACCGTAGCCGGCGCCATCCGCCTCGCTGCTCCGACATCCCTATCACCGACGCGCCGTCCGCCGCTCCACACCGTCGTCTTCGCCGTTGTGACCGTCGCTGCCGACCAATCGCGCCACCAAGCTTGCCTCGTTACCACAAAGGCACGCTCGAGCTGCGGGACGCTCCATGAGAACGGCGAGTTACAGGTACTTACGTTTACACGTCATCTCAACTTGCGTATGGAGACTATTATTTCATGCTGTCACGCCCCGCTTCCCTAAAATGGAAGACGAGACATGAGGAGGTCCGCTCAGACGTGGAGCTGTAAAGCTGCAGTCTGATAAGCGTATATAAAAATTTCAAATGATTTGCAGGTTCTTTGCATCACGAGAAACAACAACAATAATAACGCAGCAGATAAAGAAACATCCACTAGCTCAATAACATCCAACAATTTATCCAACATCCCAGACAGTCACAAAAGAATAAGTCTGAACAATAGGCCTAAAACATGGCCGAAACAAAAGAAAGGAAAGTCTGGTGCTACGCACCGAAAACTAACTGCAACAACTAATAAGTATGACAACTAAGAGACTCCAGGTGAGCCTAGGACTGGTCACCAGTGTCCTCGTACTCGGTCTCAGCAGGTGCCTCGAACGCAATGTCCACGAACTGCTCGTCCCCAGCTGGTAACTCTAACTCAGAACCTGACATGTGACACCCAAGAGAAAAGGGCACATGTCAGCAAAAGTCTCCCAAAAGAAGCGGAGAGCTTTTGTGCAAGGATATAAATAACAAAAGACAACTAGCAGTTCTAAAATGGTGCAATAATTTGAAATGACATTTTAAGGATGCAACATTTAAAGATGACATGATGACATGCATTATGAGAACATTAATTTACATTCACGATCACTATCCTATCACATTGTGCACAGAGTTTTCCCCTTACAGCTGAAGGAGCGGATCAGGCAACCTTCTACGCTGCGTGGCAGCTTAACCCTACCCCTCCACGTGTATCGAGCCAGGGTTTCCCAAGTACATGAGCTCGCTTCTGGATCACGAGCCAGGAAGTGTTTTTGGCATAGGGTTGTGCCCGCAAAAGCAGGTGCCTAGCATCAATCATTACAATAGGTGTAGCGTGTGCTACTCAATCACGATGAACATTAGATGCATGCAAATACATGGTAATGAACAGATAATTTGCGTACAGTTATTTGAATTTAAACATGGCATGGTAGTATGAATGCAAGCATGATGAAGGTGTCGGATCTGGCTTCGTTGTCAAGCCAGATCTAAAAGTGTCGTCTAGGCAACTATCATTTCACTGTCTAGTCTCTTTTACACTATTGTACAAAATGGCCTAAGACATGGCCTAAATGGAAAACTGGCAAGTATCACTTGCCTGTTTCCGGGGATACCGGTTGTCGTGGGTTCGTCTTGACGAGCGTTACGCTATGGAACGATTGGTTCTCTGTTTGATAAAACACAAGTCCAAATTAGGTTCGTTTCGACAGAATTCAATAATATTCCGTTTTTATTATGTTCTCTACCCTATGATGACGCTCATAGCATGATATAGACATAACCTACTACTAACACTACGTTATAATATCTGTAATATATCGCTACCAGAAGGGAATTGATGAGAAGAGATACAACAGCGACGAATCCTCTCTACAGGCTACCATCCGTAGGTGATATAGATGGAGTACAAATTTATTAAGTACTCAAATGTTTTATTTGGTTATCGTAAAAGAGAATGCATTTTAAAGATAAAATATTAACAACTGTCTGCCATGATAAAAAGAATTTCCAAGATGGAACGTAAAAAAAACCGTGTTATGGCATAGATATATACTAGAAATCAACTAAGAGATACAGACGACAGAAAGTGCACGTGGAATTGTTTTACGTGTAAAATTATCCAAAATCAGAGACGATAGCAGCTAGCTGCTCTCAAACTAACTGTAGATATGAGAGGACTTGGCTGATTCAATGCCGCAAAGCATGTTCCTTAGTTTCTTTGGGATATTTTATTAGACTAACCAAACAAATTAAACTAACAATATTATTCTCATCTCCCGTCTGGATGCAACATGTATTTAATCTCCCAGTTACCACTATGACATTCCACAATAAAATGGATTAAGTGGAGCAAGCGGAATAATATCATTCTGAAGAGCTTGAATTCATGAATGATAAACTGGTACATTGCTTAACCAAAGTTTTATCAGATTAACTCCATTTTCCTGGAATAAGGTTAATCAAGTTAATCCAGCCATTCCCCATACATTTTTATCATGCTTTACTCATATACATAGCAGGGCCTAAGAACCTTTCGTGCATTCTAATTCTCCGCCCTAGATTGATTATCTTAAATAAAAATAAGAATAACCTATCAAAAGCCAAAAATATCTACTGTAGCAAAGGTCTTCGTTTGGTAATTGGATTTCCAGTTCCCATCCTCAACTCAACAAGGGAAGAACACTAACAACAAAAAGGATCAAATATAACAAGATTTTTTTTACCACAACACATCTTCATTTACAAACTTTAACCAAATCAGATTTCGTGGCATCAGGATAACGACTCACGCTCGAATGAACCAAAAACTTGCAGAAAATAAAACGAAAGCAAGAGTTTATATGAGAGAGAATTACCTTGGAAGATCCGAGAGAGAGAGAGACGCACGGGGTGTCGTGGCGTTGGCTGAGGGTGCGGGCTTGGCTAGAGATCGCCGGAGGTCGGGCGCTTGGTGTTCGTCGGAGGGAGATGTCGGCAAGGGGTGGCCGGAGTCGAACGGGGCTTGGTCGGAGGTCGAGGGGATTCTCGCGAGGGGGAGAAGGGCTGGGGGTTTGGTTTCCGGCAGTCTATCGGGCTGAGGGAGGTCAGGGTGAGCGGTGGCAGAGCTTCGAACGGGACTGGGAGATCGTAGTTAGAGACTACCGCCTATAAGAAGATGAAAGACAGGGCAGTCGAAATTTCTTGTGCCTGTTTCTGCGTGCGTGGGGGATGACGTGTGGGGAGACGTGGGGTAGCTGCTGATGAAGTACTGGGAAGTTAAGTGGTTAAGATATTTAAAAGATTTGATTCCTTTCAAAATGGAATTCGTTTCCAACAGTCTGAAATTTAAAAAGGATTTGATTTGTTTGTTTTAAAAAAATAACTTACAGTTTTTAAATATTAATTTGTTTAGGATATATGTTTGTTTAAGGAGGAGAACGTACAGACCCTTCTCTTGAAATTTTTAAATAACAAGGCTTAAAAAATTTTTTTACAAAACATGAGGATTAAAATTATAATAGAATATATTTTAAATAAATAATTATGTGTTATAGCATATTAGTCAAACGACGTCCTAAAATTACAAGGAAAATACCGGGGCGCTCGTGCCTCCGAGAGGGTTGCGAAAGCGAGGTCCATTCGCACGTTTGAACTACGGAAAGCAGTAATAAAAATCAAATACACAAAATGCACACGAAACACGACTACGTGCAAAAATACGTATGGTCGGAATGTGACCGTGACATCCTACCCACCTTATGAATGATCCGCCCTCGGAATCAACATCAACCACTGCTCTGAAATAAGTGCGGGAAGCGCTCTCTCATATCATCCTCGCGCTCCCAGGTAGACTCTCCAGGGGAACCATGACGCCACTGCACTCTAACCAAGTCGACGGTCTTATTCTTTAGCTTCTTCTGCCGTCGATCCAGAATCTCCACTGGTTGTTGATCATAGGTAAGATCCGGGCGAACCGTGATCTCCGAGAAATCCACAGCATGTGACGGATCACTGACGTATTGACGTAACTGGGATACGTGGAACACGTCGTGAACTACCTCCAGTGACGGCGGCAATGCCAAGCGATAAGCCACCGCTCCAACTCTCCCCAGGACGTCAAAAGGCCCAATGTATCTTGGACTCAGCTTGCCTCTCTTTCCGAATCGAATGACTCCTCGATTCGGAGAGATCTTGAGAAAGACGTGATCTCCAGGCTGAAATTCCAATGGTCGCCGTTTAGCATCTGCCCAATGCTTGAAACGGTCCTGCGCGATCCTCAGCTTCTCCCGGATGTTCCTCACAACATCCACTGCCTCCACGATCATTTCTGGCCCTAACAGCTCCATGTCTCCAATGTCATCCCAGCTCAGTGGTGATCGACATTTCTTCCCGTATAGCGCGGAGAATGGCGCCATGCCAATACTCGCTTGGTAGCTGTTATTGTAGGCAAACTCCACATGATGAAGATGATCCTCCCAAGATCCCTTGAAGTCCAACATGCATGCCCTCAGCATGTCCTCTAAAATCTGAATCGTCCTCTCGGACTGGCCATCTGTCTGCGGATGGTACGCCGTGCTGAAACTCAGACTCGTACCCAGACTCTGCCAGAATTGAGATGTGAATCTCGTGTCTCTGTCCGACACGATACTCACAGGGACTCCGTGGAGTCGCACGATCTCCTACACGATTCACGTTACATCACTATCTAAACTAGGAAAAGAAAATAAAAACGGAGAGTAAAAGAATTTACCTCCATATATCTCCTCGCTAGTGTCTCAGTAGACTGTCCCACTCGGAAAGGAATAAAGTGCGTAGATTTGGTCAATCGATCTACGATCACCCAAATCGCGTCATTCTGCCTCGGACTCCGAGGTAGTCCAGTCACGAAATCCATAGTGATGTGTTGCCACTTCCACTCCAGAATCGGAAGTGGTTGTAGCAACCCTGCCGTACGCTGGTGCTCCGCCTTAACCTGTTGACAGACCAAACACTTGGCAACGCTCCGTGCCACACTCCGCTTCATACCATGCCACCAATAGTTCAGGCGAAGGTCCTTGTACATCTTGGTGCCACCAGGATGCACAGAATACGGCGAACTGTGTGCCTCGACCAATAACTCCTCTCTAATATCTCCAGCTGGCACACACAACCTGGCTCCAAATCTCAATGAACCGTCTCCATGAATCAAGAAGTCAATACGCAGACCGGCTTCTACCTGCTCCCGAATCTTCACCAGCTTCAGATCTCCGGCCTGACCTGCCTTGATCCGGTCCACGATCGTTGACTGTATCTGCATACACATCAACGAAGAAGCCTCTCCAGGAAGAACGATCTCAATACCAGACTCGCAAAAATCCTGCTGCAACCTCCACTGCGAAGTCAACATCATCACCGCTGGAAGTCTGCTCAACGCATCCGGAACTACATTCACCTTGCCAGGGTGATACTGCAAATCAATCTCATAGTCGGCCATGAGCTCCAACCATCGGCGCTGTCGCATGTTGAGCTCCTTCTGCGTGAAGATATACTTCAATCTTTTGTGGTCGGTGAAGATCTTCACCTTCTCACTCAGCAAGAAGTGCCTCCAAATCTTGAGCGCAAAAATGACTGCAGCCAACTCCAAGTCGTGCGTCGGGTAATTCTTCTCATGAGCCTTAAGCTGCCGAGAAGCATACGCAACCACGTGCCCATGCTGATGCAGAACACATCCAAGACCTTTGCCAGAAGCATCACAAAAGATCTCAAATCCACCACTCCGATCGGGCACAGCAAGAACAGGGGTAGTCGTCAACCTCTCCTTCAGAACAGTAAAGGCCCCCTCACAAGAATCGGACCAAACAAATGGTATATCCTTCCTCGTCAGTCTGGTCATCGGCTCTGCAATACGGGAGAAGTCCTTAATGAAGCGCCGATAATAACCTGCCAGTCCAAGAAAACTCCTGATCTCAGACGCTGTCTGTGGAACCGGCCACTCTCTGATAGCCTTGATCTTCTCCGGATCCACAGCAATACCATCTCCTGACACCACGTGACCAAGAAAAGCCACTCTATCCAGCCAGAACTCGCACTTGGAATACTTCGCATATAACCGATGCTTCCTTAAAATCTCCAGAACAGTCCTCAAGTGCTCAGCGTGCTCCTCCTCAGACTTCGAATAGATCAAGATGTCGTCAATAAAGATAACGACAAACTTATCCAAAAAATCATAAAATATCAGATTCATCAGGTTCATGAAAACTGCGGGTGCGTTGGTCACACCGAACGGCATAACCACGAACTCATAGTGTCCATACTTCGTTCGGAACGCTGTCTTCGGCACATCTTCCTTCTTCACCTTCAACTGGTGATACCCGCTCCACAGATCCAATTTAGAGAAAACCCTCGATCCTCCAAGCTGATCAAAGATGTCATCGATCCGTGGCAATGGATACTTGTTCTTGATGGTGACAACATTCAACTCTCTGTAGTCCACGCACATCCGACGCGAACCATCCTTCTTCTTCACCAATAGAACAGGTGCTCCCCACGGAGACACACTCGGATTGATGTAACCCTTCTGTAGAAGTTCATCCAACTGTTTACGTAACTCCTCCAACTCTGCCGGAGCCATACGATAAGGTGCTTTCGATATAGGCTGCGCTCCCGGAATAAGATCAATCGAAAACTCAAGAGCTCGATCGGGCGGCAGTCCTGAAATCTCCTCGGGGAAGACATCATCGAAATCTCTCACCACAGCTGGTCTAGTCACCTCCATCTGCAAAGCTACAAGCTCTACCACTGGCTTGGCCCGAAATCTGACATGCCCAAGCGAACTGCTCCCGCTGCTGAATTCGAAGACCGGATATCCAGGAATCTCGAAAACCACCTTCTTCCGTCGACAATCGATCGTAGCGAAGAAGCAGCTAAGCCAATCCATCCCAAGAACTGCATCATAGTTTGTGATGTCGTGGACGATAAAATCGGCGTAGAGCTCGAGTCCACAGACTACCACAGAACAAGATTGACATCCAAGAGACACCGAGATCACCCCATTCCCGGTAACGATATCCTAACTCTTGGAAAGAGGGGAAGTCGTCAGAGAGTGCTTGTCCACGAAACTCCGGGATAAGATGCACATGGATGCACCGGAGTCGAAAAGAACTCGGGCGGGATAAGCACAAACCAAAATAACACCTAACAAGCAGACTAGCAATCAAAACCTATTCTAGCAAACAATTTCTAATCTATCATGCAAGATCAATTAAAGAAAAGTAAAGACTAGTCTGAGGGTTACCTGCAATAACACTATCCTCAACCTCGGCCTCTACCTCGGTCATCGTGAAAGCCTGCCTTCTAGGCTGAACAGCCTGCTGGAATGCCTGCTTCTGGGGAATGAGAGGCGCTCCACGTCCAGCGGCTATCGGTGCTTTCGGTGGGTTTCTAGCAAGCTGGCAATCCTTCACTGTATGCTTAGGGTCGCCACAAAGTAGGCACTGGCCCAGAAATCTCCTGCACTGATCCTTCACATGACCGGTCCTGCCGCAAAAATGGCACGTCTTCTGGACAGTCCATCCTGGCTTCTTGAACTGTACGGACTGATTAGGCTTCATCACTGGCCTAACCACGGCTCTGGCCTGCTCCATAGGCCTCATCCCAGCTCCAGAATACTGCCCTCTCCTCTGATTGGCAATCAGTTCCTGCCTCTTGGCAGCGGTCAACAACTTCTGATAAGAATCTAAGTCCGAAGTGGACATCAGACTCTGCAGCTCCAAGGATAGACCCTGCAAGAATCTCTGAGCTCGATCTTCAGCGGTCTCCACCATCTTTGGCGCAAAGCGACTCAATCTCATGAACTCTTGGTGGTACTGATCCACCGTCATATTTCCCTGCTTCAGACTAATAAACTGCTGCATTAGCTCTCTCCTCGCAGCTTTAGGGAAAAATTCCTCATCAAATCTCGCCTTGAAAGTGGCCCAGGGAATAGGCCTCACCAGCATCTGCTCCTCAGACTCCCACCAGCTACGAGCATTATCCTTCAGTTGCTTCTTCACCAGATCAACCCATCCAGCCGGGTTAACCTTCGAGAGAAGAAGATTATCCTCTGTATTCTTCATCCACTCGTCCGCAGCTAATGGTCCTTCCGACCCATTGAAATATGTCGGGCCCAGCTCCCGAAACTGCTTTGCTCCCAGCTCGAAGCGAGGGGCATTCTGTAGCATCCCCTGCTGAACCTGCATCATCTGATGCATCATCCTCATCATCTCAGCTGTAGTGGGCTCTCTATCAGCATCTGCAACACGTCTAGCTCCACCACCAGCTCCAGGTCCACTACCAGCTCCTCGAGTAACGCGTCTACCGGCCATCTAAAATAAGAAAGGTTCAGATCAGACTTTAATATGACTCGAATGTTATAAATAATTAATTGGATGTTATTTATCATTCTTGTTGTTCCGATAATCCGCGGATGCAAAGTGGACCTGCATGGGCCACCAACAAAACCTGTCACGCCCCGCTTCCCTAAAATGGAAGACGAGACATGAGGAGGTCCGCTCAGACGTGGAGCTGTGAAGCTGCAGTCTGATAAGCGTCTATAAAAATTTCAAATGATTTGCAGGTTCTTTGCATCGCGAGAAACAACAACAATAATAACGCAGCAGATAAAGAAACATCCACTAGCTCAATAACATCCAACAATTTATCCAACATCCCAGACAGTCACAAAAGAATAAGTCTGAACAATAGGCCTAAAACATGGCCGAAACAAAAGAAAGGAAAGTCTGGTGCTACGCACCGAAAACTAACTGCAACAACTAATAAGTATGACAACTAAGAGACTCCAGGTGAGCCTAGGACTGGTCACCAGTGTCCTCGTACTCGGTCTCAGCAGGTGCCTCGAACTCAATGTCCACGAACTGCTCGTCCCCAGCTGGTAACTCTAACTCAGAACCTGACATGTGACACCCAAGAGAAAAGGGCACATGTCAGCAAAAGTCTCCCAAAAGAAGCGGAGAGCTTTTGTGCAAGGATATAAATAACAAAAGACAACTAGCAGTTCTAAAATGGTGCAATAATTTGAAATGACATTTTAAGGATGCAACATTTAAAGATGACATGATGACATGCATTATGAGAACATTAATTTACATTCACGATCACTATCCTATCACATTGTGCACAGAGTTTTCCCCTTACAGCTGAAGGAGCGGATCAGGCAACCTTCTACGCTGCGTGGCAGCTTAACCCTACCCCTCCACGTGTATCAAGCCAGGGTTTCCCAAGTACATGAGCTCGCTTCTGGATCACGAGCCAGGAAGTGTTTTTGGCATAGGGTTGTGCCCGCAAAAGCAGGTGCCTAGCCTCAATCATTACAATAAGTGTAGCGTGTGCTACTCAATCACGATGAACATTAGATGCATGCAAATACATGGTAATGAACAGATAATTTGCGTACAGTTATTTGAATTTAAACATGGCATGGTAGTATGAATGCAAGCATGATGAAGGTGTCGGATCTGGCTTCGTTGTCAAGCCAGATCTAAAAGTGTCGTCTAGGCAACTATCATTTCACTGCCTAGTCTCTTTTACACTATTGTACAAAATGGCCTAAGACATGGCCTAAATGGAAAACTGGCAAGTATCACTTGCCTGTTTCCGGGGATACCGGTTGTCGTGGGTTCGTCTTGACGAGCGTTACGCTATGGAACGATTGGTTCTCTGTTTGATAAAACACAAGTCCAAATTAGGTTCGTTTCGACAGAATTCAATAATATTCCGTTTTTATTATGTTCTCTACCCTATGATGACGCTCATAGCATGATATAGACATAACCTACTACTAACACTACGTTATAATATCTGTAATATATCGCTACCAGAAGGGAATTGATGAGAAGAGATACAACAGCGACGAATCCTCTCTACAGGCTACCATCCGTAGGTGATATAGATGGAGTACAAATTTATTAAGTACTCAAATGTTTTATTTGGTTATCGTAAAAGAGAATGCATTTTAAAGATAAAATATTAACAACTGTCTGCCATGATAAAAAGAATTTCCAAGATGGAACGTAAAAAAACCGTGTTATGGCATAGATATATACTAGAAATCAACTAAGAGATACAGACGACAGAAAGTGCACGTGGAATTGTTTTACGTGTAAAATTATCCAAAATCAGAGACGATAGCAGCTAGCTGCTCTCAAACTAACTGTAGATATGAGAGGACTTGGCTGATTCAATGCCGCAAAGCATGTTCCTTAGTTTCTTTGGGATATTTTATTAGACTAACCAAACAAATTAAACTAACAATATTATTCTCATCTCCCGTCTGGATGCAACATGTATTTAATCTCCCAGTTACCACTATGACATTCCACAATAAAATGGATTAAGTGGAGCAAGCGGAATAATATCATTCTGAAGAGCTTGAATTCATGAATGATAAACTGGTACATTGCTTAACCAAAGTTTTATCAGATTAACTCCATTTTCCTGGAATAAGGTTAATCAAGTTAATCCAGCCATTCCCCATACATTTTTATCATGCTTTACTCATATACATAGCAGGGCCTAAGAACCTTTCGTGCATTCTAATTCTCCGCCCTAGATTGATTATCTTAAATAAAAATAAGAATAACCTATCAAAAGCCAAAAATATCTACTGTAGTAAAGGTCTTCGTTTGGTAATTGGATTTCCAGTTCCCATCCTCAACTCAACAAGGGAAGAACACTAACAACAAAAAGGATCAAATATAACAAGATTTTTTTTACCACAACACATCTTCATTTACAAACTTTAACCAAATCAGATTTCGTGGCATCAGGATAACGACTCACGCTCGAATGAACCAAAAACTTGCAGAAAATAAAACGAAAGCAAGAGTTTATATGAGAGAGAATTACCTTGGAAGATCCGAGAGAGAGAGAGACGCACGGGGTGTCGTGGCGTTGGCTGAGGGTGCGGGCTTGGCGAGAGATCGCCGGAGGTCGGGCGCTTGGTGTTCGTCGGAGGGAGATGTCGGCAAGGGGTGGCCGGAGTCGAACGGGGCTTGGTCGGAGGTCGAGGGGATTCTCGCGAGGGGGAGAAGGGCTGGGGGTTTGGTTTCCGGCAGTCTATCGGGCTGAGGGAGGTCGGGGTGAGCGGTGGCAGAGCTTCGAACGGGACTGGGAGATCGTAGTTAGAGACTACCGCCTATAAGAAGATGAAAGACAGGGCAGTCGAAATTTCTTGTGCATGTTTCTGCGTGCGTGGGGGATGACGTGTGGGGAGACGTGGGGTAGCTGCTGATGAAGTACTGGGAAGTTAAGTGGTTAAGATATTTAAAAGATTTGATTCCTTTCAAAATGGAATTCGTTTCCAACAGTCTGAAATTTAAAAAGGATTTGATTTGTTTGTTTTAAAAAAATAACTTACAGTTTTTAAATATTAATTTGTTTAGGATATATGTTTGTTTAAGGAGGAGAACGTACAGACCCTTCTCTTGAAATTTTTAAATAACAAGGCTTAAAAATTTTTTTTACAAAACATGAGGATTAAAATTATAATAGAATATATTTTAAATAAATAATTATGTGTTATAGCAGATTAGTCAAACGACGTCCTAAAATTACAAGGAAAATACCGGGGCGCTCGTGCCTCCGAGAGGGTTGCGAAAGCGAGGTCCATTCGCACGTTTGAACTACGGAAAGCAGTAATAAAAATCAAATACACAAAATGCACACGAAACACGACTACGTGCAAAAATACGTATGGTCGGAATGTGACCGTGACACATGCAATCAGATGTTTTAACGTTAGTTTATAAAAATTAGATTGTTAGGGGCGTTTTATTTTGTTAACTTACTGGAAAGTGCACTTGTATTATATGCTACCATGATTAATGAACCATGGGTTCTCAGCATGTTAATTATAAGGTATACTTGTACCTATAAACAAATAATGTAACAACAGATGGGGTTATAATCATATTTTATAATATGTCAGTATGAATACACTCACATGTTTACTGTCATGTATAAACCTGCATACATAGGTAGGCGTATATATGTATGGGTTTTACTGGTTAATAACTTCTAATTTAGATATCACGAATCCTGTCTCGCAGATTAGAATCACGGCTCTCACCGTGATTACCTGGACGCCCGGAAACGTTTCGCATCAGGCAAGTATTAACAATTGCAAGTATATCACCTTCTTCATGCTTTTTCAAAGGCACAGGTATTTACCCCTTGAAAGTTATTATTTTTTCTACAAAGTTTCAAAGGTTAAAATATTTCACCACTACTAATTTTAAAGTATAAGAATACTCCGTCAACTTTATAACGCACATTTCTCTTATTGCTTGTAGTACTACTATTTGTGTCACCAGATATATTTTGAATTGTCCACCTCTATTGAAATGTGATATTTGGGCCTTCGAGCATTTACGGACTATTGTGCCTTTGGGCAATTACGGACTATTGGGCCTTTGGGCAATTACGGATATTAGGCCCGCGGGGCATTTACGGAATGTTAGCCATACGGCTAACATTGAACTACGGATTGGCTTTTGGACACTTTGGGTGGGGTAGTCTAGTGTAGTAGAGGCTGGAAAGCTGGATTACGCTCTAGTGGTGAACTTGACCGACACCTGGCCGGGTCGGTGAGTAGAGAGTCACGGGTAGCTCCCGTTGACTTGGGTGTAATGCTGGTCACCTCCCCCTCGGACACTGGGCTTGACACTAGATTAAGTACAGGTTGGCACTCTTATTTATTTCAGCTACTATCGTGATTGTACAAACCGTTGACTAAGTTCATATCATGTTTTACTTTGTACATCGCAAATGTCGTGCCTTTACTTTGTACATTACAAAAGCCATGTTTGCCACTTGTTACTTTATGCACTACACTTGTCATTACTTTTACTGTACACACTACACTTGTCACTATTTTTGCTTTACACACTACATCTTGCCGTGTTTGCTACTTGCACACTACACTTCGCCTGCTCACTACTTTGCACATTACACATTGTTTATGCTCACATGTGTCAATATATTACTATGGTTCCCTCTTGTTGAAATCATGTTGTGCACCTCATCTCCTAAAAGCTTTGTAACGTTTTAAAATCTTGCCGAGGGTCATTTTATTACTAATGTTTTTTTAAATCTTGCCGAGCGACCCTCGCTGATGTATATTTCCTTGTCTGTGAAATATACGTTAGGTTTTTGAGCAGAGTTCACCGAAGAGTTTATTTGGAGATTGAGCAGGAGGACCAAGAGAACCAGGAGCACAAGACCCACTGCAGAGGACGGCTTACTCATCGCAACCTTGCTAAAATTTAATACTTGTTGTATTCTTTCAGGTGTATTTTAAATTTCCTGTAACTGTTGTAATGGCCATGCTAGGCCTTTAATTCTTTGTGTACATGTAATCTGGAAAAGTTTAAGTATAATGATGACACCATATTTGTGTTGTTCCGACTGTTCACAAGCAAGAACCTGATAAGTAGTCATACACAGACGCTTATTGGGTTGGGGCTTCACCGCTCCAGCCTAAGCGGGCCCGCTCGCGTCCTCGCTCCCAAGTATAATGGGAAGCGGGGCGTGACTGTTAGCCACCTACAGCGGAAGAGGCGACCCCCTCTCACACGTACAACAATACCGGGGGGGCGATGGAGACGCAGGATGTGGATGACGTGTTCCTATATCAGCTTTTCTTGCAGAGCTTGCGGGACACGGTAATGGAATGGTACTACGGTTTAACCACGAGATCCATCGGGAGCTTCGATGAGTTATCTCAAAAATTCTGCTAGGCGTTCTGGGTCGGACGCACGAAGAAGAAGCCACTGGACTACCTCAGCACGATAGTCCAAGGGGAAGGCGAGACGACTGGGAAATACCTATGCCGCTTCCAGGACGAAAGGCGGGCGGTGGTAGCCTGCGGCGACCAAGTGATCATGCTAGCCTTCAAGACGGGGCTATGGAATCAAAACCTCCACAAAGCCTTGCTCTGAGACCCGCCCACCGACTACGACGTGCTAATCGCTCAGGCGGAGAAGTATGCGCTGAGCGAGGAGACTCTCGGTGGTAAGAAACCAGTCGTCCCGGTGAAATTTCCCCAGGGCAAGCCTCGGTCTTATTCCAGGCCAATGCAAGAAGACGGGCTCCAGGGCCGCAACCAGCTGGCTCAGCCAGGACGCAACCCAGGGGGCGTCGTCTGCAGGATCGCCCGAGCACCGCACGGGAATTCGCCCCCACCCGGGAGCCCGTCCGAGCGATCCCGAGGCTGGAGGAACCACTCCAGGCCCAGTATACATAGCACAACGCCCCCATGATAGAGGTGTTGGCCGCATCGACCAGGGCCGGGCTGCTACCGGACCCGCCCAGGGAAATGAAGTCAGACCCGGCAAGGCGAGACGTCTGGAAGTATTGTCGGTATCACTGGGACCATGGTCACGATACCGACGATTGCTTCACCCTCAAGAGAGATCGAGCGCTTGATACAGGCGGGTCACCTCGGGGGCTTCGTGAAAGACCGAAGGCTGATCCAGGAGGAGAGGGCCCCGCGAGGGCCGCGGAGGCCAGACCCGCCACCCGACAACCAGCGGGAGGAGCCCCGCCCGCCCAAGGTGGTCATATGCATAGACGTGATATATGGAGGGCCATCCTCGGGAGGAGCGTCATCGTCAAGAAAGAAGGCATACGTGCGGCAAGTGATGGTGGCGAGACTTGACGACGAGGCGAAGCAAAGGAGGGTGGCTCGACCCCCCATTACTTTCACCGATGAAGATCTGGAAGGAGTTGAGCTATCGCATGACGACGACATCATCATCGAGGCTCAGATCAGGACAGCCATTATCAGCCGCCTCTTGATCGACACGGGAAGCTCCCGTGACATCTTGTTTATGTCAACGATTGAGAAGATGGGGCTGAAGCAGGCAAACTTGGGGCCTTGCACGGGCCCCATCGTCGGCTTCACTGGCCACTCGGCTCCCATTATGGGGGTGATCACCTTGCCGGTGTCGCTCGGAGAGGAACCCAGGGTTGTCACCCATATAACGCAGCTCGTTGTCGTCGACATTGTGTCGGCGTACAACGGGATCATAGGGCGACCATACATGACAGCCGTCGAGGCGCTCCCCAGTACGCTCCACCAGATGGTGAAATTCCAAACTCCGTGAGTGGTGGGGTCAGTACGGGGGAACCAGGAGCTATCTACGTTTTGTCGACCAAGCATAAGGGTCTGAAGCAGGCCTTGTCGGTTGACCTCCTTGATGAAGGAGGGGACTTCTGCGACCAATGGCCGACCCTCGCTGAAGAAGTCGAAGAGGTGTCCGTGGCGGCAGAGGAGGGCAAGACTGTCTCCATCAGTACTGCAACTCCTGGATGAAGAAGCGGACCTTCAGAATTGGCGACTTGGTCTTCAAAGATGCTGCCTTCAAGCCTGAGACCGCTCACTGAGGGAAGCTAGCGGCAAAAGGAGAGGGGCCCTACGAGGTCGTCGACATCGTCGGGCCGGCCACATACATCTTGGCGACCTTGGATGGGAGTGAGCTGGCCCACCCATGGAACACGGAACATCTCCTGAGATATTATTAGTAATTGTGAGTCTTTAATGAAATAATTTCTTTTCTTCACATTTTCAAATCTCGCCATCTCCACTTGAAATTTTCAGCTTAAGACACAAGACTCCGGGGCAGGACCAATCCTCGCCACCCAAACTAGAGAAAAAGGGCACGGGCTGAGCTACGGCTCCCTCCCCCCACGAAGTCTCTGGGGCAGGATCCGTCCTCGCCACCCAAACCAAAGATGGGCACGGGCTGAGCTATGCACTCGCTCCGCTCCTTAAGTAAAGACTCCGGGGCAAGCCTAACACGCTTCGCCACCCAAACTGGAGAAAAAGGGCACGGGCGGAACTACGGCTCCCTCCCCCCTACGAAGTCTCTGGGGCAGAAGCCATCCTCGCCACCCAAACTAGAGATGGGCACGGGCCGAGATACGCGCTCGCTCCCCCCCCCTCAAGTAAAGACTCCGGAGCAAGCCTAACACGCTTCGCAAACCAAACTGGGGAAAAAGGGCACGGGCCGAGCTACGGCTCCCTCCCCTTATAAAGCCTCTGGGGCAGGATCCGTTGAGTATTGGTATTGGTGTTTCATACGAATCTTATTTTGATGATGATCACAACATTATGTTGTTGCTAATGAATCTCATGTTTTAATCTCTCAGTTTATTTCAAGGATATCTTTCTTGGAGACTAATCACTTGGTGTAAGGATGGACATCATGTGAAGAAGGGCCAAAGTTTGGACTCAAGGAGTGCCAAAGCTTGGAGATGATGGAGAGCAATCAAGGCATCAAGATTAAAGACTTAGACTCTTAAGAAAGCATTGTAATACATGTAATTTACTTTATTGCTTTCTCTCTCTTTTGAGTCTAGGGTTAATGTAATGTATTGCTAGATGGTTTTCTCATTCATGCACAAGTATTTAACCATCTTAGTGAACCTTAGGATTATCATAGAATCCAACCCAATAGGTTCACTCTGTCCAAAGACTCATTTGGAGTTTCTGGCTTTTTGTCAGTCGCCTGATGAGGGAAACACAGCCGACTGGGTGATTTCCAGTCGCCTGTAGATCCTTCTACAGTCGCCTGATATGCACAACTCAAGTCAACATTTCAATTGACTCAAACTTGAGCTTTACGCACAGTCGCCTGACGATCAGTTTACAGTCACCTGTATATTTACAGTCACCTGGAAATTGGCCAACAGTCTCTTGTCTAGCGTAAGTGTAATCTTTGCATCTCTCTGTCTTCTCTCCATATTTTACAGTAGTCGACTGATGTAGAATGTACAGTCACCTGACTATTTGACAGTTGACTGTAGTATTAACATCAGTCGTTTGTGTGAAGAATTGGAGAAAGAGTACAGCTCTCTGTTTCGATCCATCCCCTGCAGTAGTCGTCTGTTGAAGGATTTATAGGCGCCTGTCCTCTTTGTCAGTCAACTGTATTGACTTCGTCAGTCGACTGTCCTGGCTCAGATTATAGCCGTTGGATATTTTCTAGCTGTTGATCAGTCGACTGTCTTTTGATCATCAGTCAACTGATCCTGTCATTTTCACCCAGTTTCTAGCCATTACAGATTTGGTTATTTGGCTGTGTCTTTGGGTTTTTGGGCTTCATATAGGATTCATATATATATATGAGTGTGCTGCCTTTGCTTAAACTTCTTGATTGATTCTTGATTACTCTTGATTCTATTGAAAATCTCAAGAGATCTTTAAGCCACTCTCAAGCTCCCTCATTTCCCTCTATTGAGCATTCATCTCTCTTCATACATTGAAGTCCAGCTCAAGGGAAATCATCCAAGTGCTCTCAAGCATATTCCAACACTTGGAGATCCTCTTCCATGCCTTGCATTCATTCATGAGTAAGCATCTCAAGGCATAGGTAAGAGTATTTACTTTACACGGTGCAATTTGTTTTCCTATTTCTCTTTGTGGGATTAGGATACTCTCTTTGTGGGAGTTTCTCTGTAAAGACCGGTATTTTCAGATACTAGAGTGGAGTTCCATTAACTTAAGTCTTTCATAAATATACATTGATGTATGGATACTAATAATATACTTGTTAGTTAAGTTATTAATAGTGTTATTAATGATTTGAGATTGAAAGTTTAAATGTTTTAAAATTCAAAATGTTTTTAAAATTCGAAATGTTTTTAAAATTCGAATTTATTTAAAACCTTCTTTTATAATCTTAATTAATTATAAAATTTTTTGGAAACATTGTACTCATTCAACCCCCCTTTAAATTCCTCTAATTATTTTTATTACTCAACTTTCCTTTTTCATCTTATTCATAATCTCCCCTATTAATGTTGTTATTCAAATATTTTCCAAAATCCAATTTCAAATTCATTTTAAAAAATTTCATGTTTAAGAACTTCCTAAATTACCTAGCTTTAAATCCCTAATTATTAATACGTTTCAAACTTTCCTATTTTTGTTACCGTAATAAAGTCTATGACTAATTGGGAATTATCCTGAAATTAAACCTCATTATTATTCAACCTTCCTAATTACATTTGTTTTTAATTTCCATGATAAATATTTTTAAAAGCAAATGTTTTAATTTCAAACACTTTCCCTATTAATTTTACTATTAAGTTTTCCTAATCAGTTATCATTTAAAACAAATCCTTAAAATTTTTAAACCTTCCTTTTTCCCCTTATTTACTCATTCCTGTAAACATGTTATTACATGTGGATGGTTATTCAAATTCAAACCCAAAAGTTATAAAATTTGAATGTTTTCAAAAGGATCAAATTTCGAATTTGTTCAAAAACTTCCTCTTTAAACCCAAATTAAATTATAGCTATTATGGAAACATTTTACCCATTCAAAACCCATTGATCTCTCTAATTATTTAAATTATTCAAACCTTCCTATTTACTCTTGCTAATAAACTCTCCCCTAATAATTACTAATTCAAAACAAATTACTTTCTTCTCATATTTCCTTTTTATAACCAACCCTAGTTATTTATATTCTCATCATCAACCGAGCCGCCATCTCCTTCTCTACCGAACACCAACGCAAAACTTAATCCCCCTCTTCCCTCGCCGGTCACCAAATCCCTGTCGTACCTCCCCGACCACGCCTCCGACTTCTCACCGTCCTCAGACCCCCGCCGAGCATTCCTCTTCCACCCTCCGATCAACCCAGGCCTGCATCCATGCCCTCCAGCTCTCTCCGAGCGCCCCGTCCTCTTCAACTACGGTAGCATCCTCCTACCTGCTACCACGGACTCTGTCTCTTTCCCCCCAAGGCGAACATCACCTCCTTCTCCTCCCTCCACCTACAGCCACAAAATCCAAGGAAGAACATCTCTTCCCCGACAACCCCCAACACCAAATAACCCCAGGCCCCGACTTCACCACGCCTCCTCTCCAAAAAGGAATCCCGATCTCCCCTGACTTCACACCTTCACCACGACAGCCTCGCAACCACCAACACGCCCCAAGCCTCCCGCCATCGAACCCTGGAGCTCCCTGAGTCCGCCGCCACCATCCTCTTCCCCAGACTTCCTCTCCGATCTCCGCCCTCGACCCATGAGGCGACTTCATCTTCCTCCTCCGACAAGCCTGACAACACCACCTACACCGCCACCTTCATCACCACCCCGATCTCGCCTCTTCGTTCACTTCCGACCCAGCACCATACCCACCGTCGTTCCACCATTGTCGATCACCGCCACCACGACCCCCATTAACCCCACCTCATCAACTCCTCTGTTCGACACTCCCCGCGCCAACTCAAGCCTGCCACCATCTCCAACCAGCAAGCTCCTGTAACGGTCGCTTTCCGGCCTTAAGTAATTTTCTGCGTGCACGTATTTTCTTGGCTATTTCCGGTTTCTGTTCTATGCGATGTGCTGTGATGTTGAGATCGGTTGGGCAAGTAGAATTTTATGGTAATTTTTGGGAACATCTTTTCGCGGTCGTTCTCGCAAAACGAAGTTGACTCGATAGGGGCATTTTGGTCATTTGGCTCAAAACGCCGTCCCGAATTTTACGTAAATTTTTGGTAGGCACTACGCACGATCGGGCTCCGTAGATATGTGCGCCTCGTCTCCGCGATCGCCCTGGTATTTTCGGATTATTTTTCTGACGCCCGGATTGTGAGTTATCACTCCGAGAAGTCTGGACCGTTGATTTGCGTTGATCTTTTCAAAATTCAAATCTGTTAACCAAATCTGGCTAAATCCCTCTTTTAAAACGTTTTTAAATCTTCTCAAATCTGTTCCTCTAATCATCCTTAGGCTTACCCCAATCTGCACCCCCCTTCAGCTCTCCCCTTTGCCCACTTAAGATTTTAACTTAGGGCTCTTTATCAAATAAAACTCTATTATATACCCTAACCCTAAAATTAACCCTAACCCTAACCCTAAGTCAGTGCGCCGTCACCCCCTCAAAATTCCCCTATCCCCTCTCCCTTCCGATCTCCCCTCTCTCTCTTTCCCCCACGGCGGCGCCGCCGTTCGCCGGCCATCCCCCAAAATTCCCCCTCTCCTCTCCGATCCATCTCTCCCTCTCGCTCCTCCCTCGCCCCGCGGCCCCCTCACGAGCTCGCCCTCTCCGATCTCGCGCTACCGCGACCCAGCGCACGCCTCCGCTGTCGCAGCCGCCCCTCGGCCCCCCTCGCGACCTCGCTGTGATCCGCGATCCATGCCCCCGCCGCCGAAATTCTCCCCGCCGTCACGACTTCGCCGCAGCTGTCGCCGAGTCCGACCCCGATCTCGCCGCTACGCATCCCCGACACCGACGCCACGCCCTCACGGCCTCTCCGCGTCGTCCCCCTCTCTCTCCCTCGATCTCCGACGCTCGGCGCCACCGCCGAGACCGATCCCCGCCGCTGTGCCCGCAGCTCCGCACAGCGCCTTCAGCCCCGCCGCCGTGCTGTGTCCCCGAGCACGTGCCGCCGCCCCCTCAGCCGCAGATCCGACGCCGGCCACCCCCGCCACGTCACCCTTGCCCTCGTCTTCGCAGGAGCCCCCGGCGGCCCGATCTCGCCGCGGTAACACCAGCCAGCGGCTACTCCTCGCACGAGGGGCCGACGGCAGTAACTGCTGCCTTTCCCGACCGTCTTCCGGCCACCCCGACTGCCCCTAACGACGTTGAGCCGCTGTTTTTGCCTCGTCATTCGCTGTTTTGGGCACTAGGCATCGTCTCTCGTGTGCTCGTCGTTGCACGGATCTTTGTCACCACCCACTTTTCCTACGGACTGCTACCGGACTCGCCTTCACAGTTCGCCATCTTCGTTCGCAAACAACACTTCGTCTGCTACCCGGACGAGTCCCACTTCGCTACCCGTAGTTGGGACACTGTAGACGCCGCAGACACCCCTCCGTTCAGACCCTACGTCCGCACTACTTCAGACTCCGGAGAGGTTGGTTTTCTCGTAACTCGTAGCGAAACCCACCCGTAGCCAAAACTGAAAACCTAACTAAAATCGACAACTAAACTCGCTAAATTTATTTTCTGCTCCTTTAAAATGTTGTGAACAATAGAATCGACGATCGGACTTTTGAACTGTGCACATAGGATAGAATCGTCGGATAGGCTGATCGGACACTTTTTGACTTGTGACAGTTAGGGTAGCCACGCCTAACTTAGAAATGAACCTAAATAGGATTTGACGAAAATCGAGACTTGACACCGTCGCCGTGATCCCTTTTCAGACGGACTACCGCGGACGCGACGACTAGACGAGACGCCCCGGACTGACGACGCACTCGCCATTCCAGGCAAGTGTATCCACTTGCGTTTGACTGTGCCTTAGTTCCAGTTTGTAGAACTGTTAGATTGTGTATGATGAGAACCGGACGTGAAATGATAGCGTCCGGGACGACCCGAGACGACTCAGACTTGACGACGAAGTCTGAGCCTGACAACAATAAACTGCTGACATCATAGGACTATCTTGCGTGTGCGTGCGTGTGGACACCCTAGAATAACACTCCATACACTGGTCGTGTCGTGTCGTGTTACACAAAAAGCCTACGGGCGTTTCAAATGCTTCCCGAGCAGAAGTGATCTCTGTGTTCCCAAAAAGCCTACGGGCGTTTTAGATGCTTCCCGAGCGGAAGTGATCTCCGTGATACAAAAAGCCTACGGGCGTTTTAGATGCTTCCCGAGCGGAAGTGATCTCCGTGATACAAAAAGCCTACGGGCGTTTCAGGTGCTTCCCTAGCGGAAGTGATCTCTATACTTCTTGTCCTGAGTCTCTGGGTTGGGGTAGGGTTGAGCGTGCGCACGGGGAGAGGGTCTGGCCGCCCTCGAACCGTAAGGCGTGAACCCTTTCGTGTCTTACTTGTCCTGTCCCGTCTTGTCTTGTCCTGTCCCATCACGTTACGTCTTGTCTCGACACCTGTAGGTTAGTCCCATAGTCGGTAGCACACGCTACGTCTACTGCTTGCAACGTTTACTTTTTCTGCTATGCTACTTTTCATTACTCAGTTATAACCCCAGCATGCTAAATCAACCAGTAAATCATTGTTAATAGTTGATACACTTGCAGTAGAGTCTGACGGTTTGTGTAGACTTTGCTTGACGTACAGTTTCCTCTTTTGGTGCTGTGCTTCAGGTGTGGAGCCAGAGTACGTCGACGAGGCGGACTTGCCAGTTGACTTGGAGCCGGAGGACGCTGATCCGGAGTACGATCCCGAGGACGACCAGAGTTAGAGACCCTTTGTTGCTGATCCAGAGTTATCCATTTCAGTTTTGTTGGGTGCGTTGCACTCTTACTTTCTCGTCTAGGTTGGGTGCTTGCACCATTAGTTTTCTTTCAGCAGTTGTAGCCGTCTTCGGCACTTTTTAGACTCTCAGTACTCTTGATGATAAACTTTGGAATAAAATGAAATGTTCTTTTCAGTATTTTTGTTATTTCGTACTAACATGCATGGACCTGTACTTTTGCTATGGAATACTACAGACGCTTATTGGGTCCGGGCTCTCAGCACCGGCCTAAGCGGGCCTTCGTCACGCTTCGCCTACGTGTTTTTGGGAAGCGGGGCGTGACAGGTTTTAGTGGTGGCCCATGCAGGTCCCCTCTTCTGCGAGTACGGAATAATCGAAGTATTAAATTTCATTTTGTTATCATCCCATAAATGTACGAGTCTAATCCGTGTCTTTCTGTCAATATGATGGCAGGACGACGTATCACCCGATCGGGGAGCTCAGGAGATGGAGTTCCGGAGGAGCAGGGCGGAGAGTTCCGCCAGTTTCTGGGCGTGATGAGAGAGATGCTGGAGGTGTAGCATCAGTTGGTTCAGCAGTCCCAGCGTGCTGCCCAGGCTGTCCCAGTTGCACCACCCCCACCTCCGCCTGCCCCTCGAGCTACTCCAGGAGTGAAGCAGTTCAACGAGCTCCAGCCGAGGACATTTTCAGGGAAGGAAGGACCCCTAGCTGCTGACGAGTGGATCCAGAGCACGGAGGAGAAGTTAGTTGCTGCGAAAATCCCAGACGACACCCGAGTGGAGATAGCGAAGATGCAGCTGACAGAGAATGCGAGGAACTGGTGGCGCCTGGAGGAGAGGCTTCTGGAGAAGCCGGTGGATTGGAAGACCTTCAGGTCTATGTTCAGGATGAAGTACTTCACCAAGACTACCAGAAGGGAGCTGCTGAGCAGATTTATAGATCTGAAACAGGGGAACATGACCGTCGAGGAGTATGAGGCGGAGTTTGAGATGCTGAGTCGCTTTGCTCCGCATATGGTGAAGAAGGAGGGGAAGCGAGCTGATCGTTTCCGACAGGGACTGCGTCCGAAGATTCAGTCTTCTATGTCTTCGGCGAGTTTCACGACTATGAGGGAGGTGCTGGATGCTGCAAAGAATCATGAGCTTATTTCGCTCCTACCTGACCCTCCAGCTGATAAGGGGAAGCGTCCTATGGAGCAGTACCGGCCACCTGCTAGGCCGGCGATGAGGCCAGTTCAGACAGTACCATTTAAGAGGGCTGGAGCTCCCATTCAGAGTCAGAGCAAGGGACCGTGTCATTACTGCGGGAAGCCAGGACACGTCCAGAAGGATTGTAGGAGGAAGCTGGGTTTATGCTTGGTCTGTGGAGATGCGTTGCATGCAGCTAAGGTTTGTCCAGTTCAGAGAGGACCTGCCGTTCGTGGACCACCCTTGGCGCCACAGAGGCAGATGTTTCAGAGAGCAGCACAGCCCCAGAGGCCGGCTTACACCATGACGGCTTTGGAGACTGAGGAGCTGGATGGAGTTATTGCAGGTAACCCTTTGATCCTAGTCTTTCCTTTCATAGTTTAGCTTTTAATTGTTAGTCTTGCTTGTTTGACTTGTCTGTTAGAGTAGTTCGGTTTGACCGTAGGTTCTTATATCTTAGGCACCATTCTAGTGTCTTCTCACCCGGCCTTGGCCTTGTTCGACTCCGGTGCATCCATGTGCATCTTATCCCGGAGATTCGTGACAAGACACTCCATTTCCACCCATAAACTTCCCAAGTGTTGGGACATCACCACAGGGAACGGAGTGGTGACAGTGAACTTGGGATGTCGATCGATTCCTTTGGTGGTCAATGGACACGAGCTCTTTGCAGATTTCATTGTCCACGACCTGCCGCATTTTGATGCTGTTCTTGGCATCGATTGGTTGGGAGATTTCCACGCCTCGATCGATTGTAATAGCAAGAGAGTGGTGTTCCGGATTCCAGGCCATCCAGAGTTCGAGTTCCGTAGCAGAGATGAGTCGCTTGGGCCCATCAAGTATCGGGCCACGCCGGTGGTGCCGATTGTTGCAGCTATGCCGATGGAGATGGAGATCGAGCGACCAACAGTCGTCCGAGACTTCGACGACGTCTTCCCAGAGGATATCTCAGGTTTGCCACCCGACCGAGCCTTAGAGTTTGGTATTGATCTTATGCCGGGAGCGCAACCGATATCGAAGGCGTCGTACCGTATGGCTCCCGCTGAGCTCGAGGAGCTGCGGAAGCAGTTAGATGAGTTGCTGCAGAAGGGTTTCATCCACCCTGGTGTGTCGCCATGGGGCGCACCAGTTTTACTCGTGAAGAAGAAGGATGGGTCCCGCAGGATGTGCGTGGACTATCGAGGGCTGAATGCTGTTACCGTGAAGAATAAGTACACGCTGCCGCGCATCGACGATATCTTCGACCAGCTTGGAGGATTGAGAGTCTTCTCGAAGTTGGATTTGAGGAGTGGATACCACCAGTTGAAGGTGAAGAAAGACGATGTTCAGAAGACAGCTTTCCGGACGAAATACGGACATTATGAGTTCGTGGTCATGCCGTTTGGCGTGACCAATGCTCCAGCGGTGTTCATGAATTTGATGAACTTGATATTTTATGATTTCCTGGATAAGTTCGTCGTCATTTTCATTGATGACATCTTGATTTATTCGAAGTCTGAGGAAGAGCACAGCTATCATCTGAGGACAGTGCTGGAGACGCTGAGGCGACACAAGCTTTATGCCAAGTATAGCAAGTGCGAGTTCTGGCTGGACAGAGTCGCATTCCTGGGGCATGTGGTGTCCGGTGATGGCATATCTGTAGATCCGGAGAAAGTCAGAGCAGTCAGAGATTGGCCAACACCGTAGTCAGCGTCAGACATCAGGAGCTTTCTTGGTTTAGCAGGATATTATCGACGGTTCATCAAGGATTTCTCGAAGATTGCAGAGCCGATGACGAAGCTGACGAGGAAGGATGTAGAGTTTCTTTGGTCACAAGCTTGTGAGGAGGCCTTCAGTATCTTGAAGGCGAGGTTGACCACAGCACCGGTGTTGGCAGTGCCGGATCGAAGCGGAGGCTTCGAAGTTTATTGTGATGCGTCAGGGAAGGGCCTGGGATGTGTCTTGCATCAGCATGGCCACGTGGTCGCGTATGCTTCTCGTCAGTTGAGGACTCACGAGAAGAATTACCTGACACACGATCTGGAGTTGGCGGCAGTAATCTTTGCACTGAAGATTTGGAGACACTTCTTGCTAGGTGAGAGTGTGAAGATTTTCACTGATCACAAGAGCTTGAAGTACATCTTCACGCAGAAGGAGCTCAACATGCGTCAGAGACGATGGTTGGAGCTCATGGCTGACTACGAGATAGATTTGCAGTATCATCCGGGGAAGGTGAACGTAGTGCCTGATGCCTTGAGTAGACTTCCTACTGCAATGATGCATACTGCCGACTGGAGGATTCAGCAGGAGCTGAGAGAGATGGATTTGGAGGTTGTCCTACCTGGTGTGGTTCATTCCTTCATGAAATTGCAGATTCAGTCCACGATCATGGATCGGATCAAGGCAGCACAGGCAGGAGATCCGAAGCTTCAGAGGATCAGAAGGTAGGTCGAAGCTGGACTTCGGACGGAGTTCGTGATTCATGAGGATGGTTCACTGCGGTATGGCAGTAGGCTCTGTGTACCTGCAGGTGATGTTCGTGAGGAGCTGTTGAGCGAGGCTCATAGCTCGCCATATTCTATACATCCTGGGGGCACCAAGATGTATAAGGACCTCCGTCTGAATTATTGGTGGATTGGCATGAAGAGGAGCATGGCACGGAGCGTTGCCAAGTGCCTGATATGCCAGCAGGTGAAGGCTGAGCACCATCGTACTGCCGGGTTACTGCAGCCGCTTCCTATTTCGGAGTGGAAGTGGCAGCATATTACGATGGATTTCGTGACTGGTTTACCTCGGACCCCGAGGCAGAATGACGCAGTTTGGGTGATCGTGGATCGATTAACCAAGCCTGCCCACTTTATCCCATTCCGAGTGGGTCAGTCTACGGAAGCCTTAGCGAGGAAATATCTGGAGGTAAAATTACTTTTCTTACTTCCCTTTTGAAAATTTTCTTCTGAGTTAGTAGTGATGTAGACCGTGTACGTGCAGGAGATTGTATGCTTACATGGAGTCCCCGTGAGCATCGTGTCTGACAGAGATACGAGGTTCACATCTCAGTTCTGGAAGAGTCTGCATGAGAACTTGGGAACGAGTCTGAGCTTCAGCACGGCGTACCACCCACAGACCGACGGCCAGTCCGAGAGGACTATTCAGATCCTGGAGGATATGCTGCGAGCTTGTACGCTCGATTTGAAGGGTTCTTGGGAGGACCATCTCCACTTGGTGGAGTTTTCGTATAACAACAGCTACCAGGCGAGCATTGGCATGGCGCCGTTTGCTGCCTTATATGGAAGGAAATGTCGTTCGCCACTGAGCTGGGATGACATCGGAGATCGGGAGCTGTTGGGTCCCGAGATGATAGTGGAAGCTGTGGATGTCGTGAGGGACATCAGGGAGAAGCTCAGAGTTGCACAGGATCGCTTCAAGCATTGGGCAGATGCCAAGAGGAGACCCATGGAGTTTCAGCCTGGAGATCACGTCTTCCTGAAGATTTCTCCGAACCGCGGAGTTATTCGTTTCGGGAAGAAGGGAAAGCTGAGTCCGAGATATATTGGACCGTTTGATGTGCTAGAGCGTGTGGGAGCAGTTGCCTACCGCCTTGCTCTGCCACCATCTTTGGAGGGAGTTCACGATGTTTTCCACATATCTCAGCTACGTCGGTACGTCAGTGATCCGTCGCACACGGTCGACTTCTCAGAGATTACAGTTCGCCCGGACCTGACCTATGACCAACAGCCTGTGCAGATTTTGGACCGTCGACAGAAGCTGTTAAGGAATAAGGTAGTCGATCTGGTGAGAGTGATGTGGCGTCACGGATCACCTGGAGAGTCCACCTGGGAACGCGAGGAGGAGATGAAGGAGCGTTTCCCATTTTTGTTTGATGATTAGTGTTGTCGATTCCGAGGACGAAATCTTTATTTTAGTGGGGTAGAATGTAACGGTCGCTTTCCGGCCTTAAGTAATTTTCTGCGTGCACGTATTTTCTTGGCTATTTCCGGTTTCTGTTCTATGCGATGTGCTGTGACGTTGAGATCGGTTGGGCAAGTAGAATTTTATGGTAATTTTTGGGAACATCTTTTCGCGGTCGTTTTCTCGCAAAACGAAGTTGACTCGATAGGGGCGTTTTGGTCATTTGGCTCAAAACGCCGTCCCGAATTTTACGTAAATTTTTGGTAGGCGCTACGCATGATCGGGCTCCGTAGATCTGTGCGTCTCGTCTCCGCGATCGCCCTGGTATTTTCGGATTATTTTTCTGACGCCCGGATTGTGAGTTATCACTCCGAGAAGTCTGGACCGTTGATTTGCGTTGATCTTTTCAAAATTCAAATCTGTTAACCAAATCTGGCTAAATCCCTCTTTTAAAACGTTTTTAAATCTTCTCAAATCTGTTCCTCTAATCATCCTTAGGCTTACCCCAATCTGCACCCCCCTTTCAGCTCTCCCCTTTGCCCACTTAAGATTTTAACTTAGGGCTCTTTATCAAATAAAACCCTATTATATACCCTAACCCTAAAATTAACCCTAACCCTAACCCTAAGTCAGTGCGTCGTCGCCCCCTCAAAATTCCCCGATCCCCTCTCCCGTCCGATCTCCCCTCTCTCTCTTTCCCCCACGGCGGCGCCGCCGTTCGCCGGCCATCCCCCAAAATTCCCCCTCTCCTCTCCGATCCATCTCTCCCTCTCGCTCCTCCCTCGCCCCGCGGCCCCCTCGCGAGCTCGCCCTCTCCGATCTCGCACCGCCGCGACCCTGCGCACGCCTCCGCCGTCGCAGCCGCCCCTCGGCCCCCCTCGCGACCTCGCTGCGATCCGCGATCCGTGCCCCCCGCCGCCGAAATTCTCCCCGCCGTCGCGACTTCGTCGCAGCTGCCGCCGAGTCCGACCCCGATCTCGCCACTGCGCATCCCCGACACCGACGCCACGCCCTCACGGCCTCCCTGCGTCGTCCCCCTCTCTCTCCCTCGATCTCCGTCGCTTGGCGCACCCGCCGAGACCGATCCCCGCCGCTGTGCCCGCAGCTCCGCGCAGCGCCTTCAGCCCCGCCGCCGTGCTGTGTCCCCGAGCACGTGCCGCCGCCCCCTCAGCCGCAGATCCGACGCCGGCCACCCCCGCCACGTCACCCTTGCCCTCGTCTTCGCAGGAGCCCCCGGCGGCCCGATCTCGCCGCGGTAACACCAGCCAGCGGCTACTCCTCGCACGAGGGGCCGACGGCAGTAACTGCTGCCTTTCCCGACCGTCTTCCGGCCACCCCGACTGCCCCTAACGACGTTGAGCCGCTGTTTTTGCCTCGTCATTCGCTGTTTTGGGCACTAGGCATCGTCTCTCGTGTGCTCGTCGTTGCACGGATCTTTGTCACCACCCACTTTTCCTACGGACTGCTATCGGACTCGCCTTCACAGTTCGCCATCTTCGTTCACAGACAACACTTCGTCTGCTACCCGGACGAGTCCCACTTCGCTACCCGTAGTTGGGACACTGTAGACGCCGCAGACACCCCTCCGTTCAGACCCTACGTCCGCACTACTTCAGACTCCGGAGAGGTTGGTTTTCTCGTAACTCGTAGCGAAACCCACCCGTAGCCAAAACTGAAAACCTAACTAAAATCGACAACTAAACTCGCTAAATTTATTTTCTGCTCCTTTAAAATGTTGTGAACAATAGAATCGACGATCGGACTTTTGAACTGTGCACATAGGATAGAATCGTCGGATAGGCTGATCGGACACTTTTTGACTTGTGACAGTTAGGGTAGCCACGCCTAACTTAGAAATGAACCTAAATAGGATTTGACGAAAATCGAGACTTGACACCGTCGCCGTGATCCCTTTTCAGACGGACTACCGCGGACGCGACGACTAGACGAGACGCCCTGGACTGACGATGCACTCGCCATTCCAGGCAAGTGTATCCACTTGCGTTTGACTGTGCCTTAGTTCCAGTTTGTAGAACTGTTAGATTGTGTATGATGAGAACCGGACGTGAAATGATAGCGTCAGGGACGACCCGAGACGGCTCAGACTTGACGACGAAGTCTGAGCCTGACAACAATAAACTGCTGACATCATAGGACTATCTTGCGTGTGCGTGTGTGTGGACACCCTAGAATAACACTCCATACACTGGTCGTGTCGTGTCTTGTTACACAAAAAGCCTACGGGCGTTTCAGATGCTTTCCGAGCGGAAGTGATCTCTGTGTTCCCAAAAAGCCTACGGGCGTTTCAGATGCTTCCCGAGCGGAAGTGATCTCCGTGATACAAGAAGCCTACGGGCGTTTCAGATGCTTCTCGAGCGGAAGTGATCTCCGTGATACAAAAAGCCTACGGGCGTTTCAGGTGCTTCCCTAGCGGAAGTGATCTCTGTACTTCTTGTCCTGAGTCTCTGGGTTGGGGTAGGGTTGAGCGTGCGCACGGGGAGAGGGTCTGGCCGCCCTCGAACCGTAAGGCGTGAACCCTTTCGTGTCTTACTTGTCCTGTCCCGTCTTGTCTTGTCCTGTCCCGTCACGTCACGTCTTGTCTCGACACCTGTAGGTTAGTCCCGTAGTCGGTAGCACACGCTACGTCTACTGCTTGCTACGTTTACTTTTTCTGCTACGCTACTTTTCGTTACTCAGTTATAACCCCAGCATGCTAAATCAACCAGTAAATCATTGTTAATAGTTGATACACTTGCAGTAGAGTCTGACGGTTTGTGTAGACTTTGCCTGACGTACAGTTTCCTCTTTTGGTGCTGTGCGTCAGGTGTGGAGCCAGAGTACGTCGATGAGGCAGACTTGCCAGTTGACTTGGAGCCGGAGGAGGCTGATCCGGAGTACGATCCCGAGGACGACCAGAGTTAGAGACCCTTTGTTGCTGATCCAGAGTTATCCATTTCAGTTTTGTTGGGTGCGTTGCACTCTTACTTTCTCGTCTAGGTTGGGTGCTTGCACCATTAGTTTTCTTTCAGCAGTTGTAGCCGTCTTCGACACTTTTTAGACTCTCAGTACTCTTGATGATAAACTTTGGAATAAAATGAAATGTTCTTTTCAGTATTTTTGTTATTTCGTACTAACATGCAGGGACCTGTACTTTTTCTATGGAATACTACAGACGCTTATTGGGTCCGGGCTCTCAGCCCCGGCCTAAGCGGGCCTTCGTCACGCTTCGCCTCCATGTTTTTGGGAAGCGGGCCGTGACAGCTCCAGAACCCACCGAGCCGCCTGAGCCATCCCCTGACCCTCGAGCTCCCCTTCCTCTACCTCACCGGAGCACCAAACCCCGTCTGTTTTCTATTCGACCTCCGCTCAGATCTCGCCGTCGCACCCCCAGTCCACCGCCTCCCCGACTCCAAACCGCAGACCCCGCCATCCTCCATGCCCGCAAGCCCGCTGATCGGTCCATATTTTACACCTTTTTTCTGCATATTTGCATGCCATTTCGATCACCCATATCACGCTTTTCACGATTATTCGACGAAATTGCGTTACTTTTCACTATTTCTTGTTTTTGTCGGATTTCAGGAAATATGGAGCGATCGGGAGCAAAAATGAGCTTAAAGGATTTGCACCCACTCCGGAGTGTCAACCATGGCCCTTTTGAGGGTTATTCTGCAATGGAAGACGAGTGGAAGAAGAAAGAACGTCGTAGGAGCGACGAGGAAGCGAAAAGATGGAGATTGGGCATTTTCAGCATGCCACTCGGCCGAGTGAAGGAGTCACTCGGCCGAGCATTGAGACCCCGCTCGGCCGTCCAGATCGGACACGCAACAGAGATGTATCAGCGTGCACTCATCCGAGCATCGCACGCCCACTCGGCCGAGTGCGGAGACTCCGTCCGCCCGAGTGGCACCCAGACGACGGCAAGCCCAAATGTCCAACTCTCTGTAATCTGTCAGTAGACTATGAGCTCCGACTCGGCCAAGTTCCAAAAGCCACTCGGCCGAGTGACATTTGCCACTCGGCCGAGTGATGCCGAGGACACGTGGCGCCCAGATTTTCAGACAACCTCCCACTCTTTTGAAATATGCTATAATTCCAGCAATCAAAGTATTTTTCTCATATTTTTTATGGATAGTAGACTTCATGACGGTTCCAACGCTGCCAAGAACGCGCAAATCGGAGGTCGGATGAAATCTGGAGAATTTCTGCAAGTTGATGCTGCTGTGCTGGAATTTCCACTCGGCCGAGTCACATATGCCACTCGGCCGAGTGCGGCCTGGGCCCAGATTTTAAGTTGCGGTTTGGGCTGTTTTTGGGTACGAATTTGAGGGGTTTTCTAGGGTTTCTTGCTAGGGTTTTGGGGGAGTATTTAAGGGGTTTGTAGCCACCATTAGAGGGGGATCCCCCATGCTTTCTTAGGTTCCCAAAATGTTTTATTAGGGATTATTTTAGAGGTTAGGCCATGCCCTAGGCCCCCTCTTGGATCAAAAAGCTTGTATTTTGGATTGAAGATCTTCATCAAGCTAAGTATTTTCTTCTTTTTATTTGAATCTTTGTTTTTCTATCTTTTTGTATGTAAGCAATGATTTCTATTGATTCTCATATCCTTATTGCTATGCTAGAGTAGATTTGTTGTTCTAGGGTTTGGGGATGAACCCTATGGATCTAATTTCAGATTTGTGATGAATGAATTCCCAAATTGCTAGAATTGCTAGGAGGTTAGGTTGTGATTGATTTACAACGGATAGCTAGGGATTTCCATCCATTTGGGTTTGCAAGAGATTGGATTCTAATCGATGGGAAGGCCTAGATATTCGATTTAGGTTTACAATTGGGTTTCTCTAGATTTGGTTTGCAAGAGATTGGACCAAAGCTAGGATTTTTAATTGTAAATCTATACACATATTCGTTTGCAAGAGATTGGACGAATACGAACTATCACAACCTAGATCGTGACTCGAATTTGCACGAGAGTGGGCTCGAGAAGCGATTGGACAATGATGTCGATCCTAATGCTAGTGGCTTAGGTTAGGGTTTGCAAGAGATTGGGCTCTAACCTAGGTTTGCTATAGACCGGCAATAGCACGAGAGCGTGAGCTTAGTTCTCCATTAAGTTGCGACTAGTTCACCTCAACGCAAGTCTAGTAATATTGAGATTCACTATTTACAAGGATGAATGATGATCCGTAGCGGGAATTCCCTAGCCCTAGACACTTTTATTATTTGTATTTGAACCGATATTTGACCAAATTCTTTATTACCGACACCGACATTCACCACCATTTCCATTACACCATACCATAACCATCTCCACCAATAAAACCATCGTAGTCAAACCAACCTAGGATAGATCGGAACCAACACCACCTCCTCGTGTTCGATACCCGCTCGCCACTACATCGTGCGCTTGCGGTAAAACTACAACCGTTCTTTGGGTCACATCCCGGAGCGATCAAGTTTTTGGCGCCGTTGCCGGGGAGGTGTTTCCCGTTGGATGCCAATTTGTCACAATTAGGTTGATTAGACTACGAAAAAAAATTTAATAAACAGAATTTTCACCCCCGCCACCATTATTATCATTTCTATATTCTTTTGTGCCACTGATATTTTTCTCCAGGTATTTATCTTTGTTTATCAGGTGTTATGGATGGTATTATGTGGACCGCAGATTTTGAGGAGAAAGCATTTCAGAACTTATTGGAGGGCCTCTTGGAATCAGTGAGATTCACCGGTTCAGAGAGCATTACAGGAGGTGATGCATTTGAACTACGATTTACAGATTTTGTTATGAACCGTGTTTCAGCTGCAGGAACAATTGAGGAGGACATCCATGTCAGTCTTGATGGGGATAGACTATATTTTCGGATTGCTTGCGGGCATTCCCCTCCACATGATACATCCCCACGAGTTGACACACATGATCAGCCAGCATCACCATTCCAGAGAGAGCCTACATTGATAGTTGATGAGAAGGCAAAGGAGCACACTGTCGAGCCAGAGCATATTGACGAGGAGGCCTCACATGCGGATCCAGAGCATGCTTTTGAGGAGGCCTTACATACAGAGCCAGAGCTTATCATCGAGGAGGTCGTACATCGGGACGAGGACATAGCCATTCATGAGGATCCCGAGCACTATTCTCCTCCAGTAGAGCTCCCGCAGCCACCTCATCCTTCCACTGACGTCGAGGACTATCCCACAGAGCTTACTTCTCCCACTCAGGGAGATATTTTTACCCATTCCATTTCTGAATCATGTATTCCATTTGATATTTATTTTGATTCAGATATTTTTGACACGTCGTACCTCTTGCAGCACACATACGACTATGGAGCAGAGGTATGCTTGGACGTGTCACAGTTTGACGAGCCTATCGAGGAGGTCCACACCCATGATCCAGATACACATGAGCAGCTTAGAGAGGACACCATGGAGACAGCTATCACAACACATGAGGATATTGGATTATTTCCAGGGAAGTATCGTCCACCATTATTTACTCCATATATTTCTATAGACGATCCACTTTGGGATACTTTTATTATGAGGGTGAATTTTTTACGGCGAACTGATGCATCCTATTCTTTGCAGGGTACAGGTAGAGTCCTTGTGGGAATGCTGGAGGATGCATTGCTGGAGTTCGTTGGAGTCCGTGGACATACGCGCCTGGCAGAGCCACGGAAAGAGCAGTTGGAGCAGTTGCCTGCACCGGCAAAGATACTGGATCCGCCTTTTACTATAGGTGATATCAATCCAGTAGTGTAGAAATTTTTATGCTTTCAATAAACCCGAATCCTCTCGACAGCGAGAGGACCGTATAGATTTGCTTGAATAAATATCACCTCATATGATGGCAACAAAAAAATTTTTCACCCCAAACCCATTATACATATATATGGCCCTCTTCATATTTTGATGTGTCATATCCTTTTTTGCTCACCACCATCGAGCATTTCTTTCAAGTGAATACTCACTTTCTTATTCATTTGACTTGATCACGCTTTGCAAAGCCATGACATTTTTGATTGAGTCACTTGAATAGGATTGTTTGGTATAAGCTTGGGGGAAGGCGCTCTCATGCATCATTGTATGTGCATGTAGTTGCATTAGGATTTCATGTCATTCATTTCATCATTTTTCATTCACCCCCTTATTATTATTATCGTTGTTCCTCATATTCTTCCATTATGATCACATCGAGGACAATGTGAAGTTTAAGCTTGGGGGAGTGCATTTCCATGCCATTTAGATGCATTAGTTGCATTTTTGCTTTATTTTAGGATTTTTAAAATTTTTCAAAATTTTTGCATCATCTTTTCGAATTTACCATTTTATTTTTCTTTTATGTGTGTTCATGCATCATATTATGTGCTTGTTTTTTTTTCTTTTCTTTCCTCTCTTTTACTTTTATTTCTTTATTTTCCTTTTCTTTTCTTCCGCTAGATGAATTTCGTATGATGATATCTCTTATTGCTTTAGCAACCATCACGATGCTTATTATTCCTTGCCATGCTACTTAGAGTATTTCAGTATCCTGCTATCCATGTGCTTGCTTATATATTTCTTTTGATGATTCCTCTATATGAATGCATGATATTAATTGAAACTGAATGCATGGATTAGTGTTTAGTATGCTTTTGTTGGAAATGCACCAAGATTCACGCATCATTAGTATATCTGAAGCATCAGTTTTATTGTCTTATTCACCTTCTGTTGCATGCTTGATATGAAAGTACTCTTTACCGCTTGACTTCACTATTTATTGAAATGATTGAGAATATCCATGCTTACATATGAGTTTTAGTTGATGTATTATCTTATTGAACCGTTCGTGCACATCTTAAAGTGAACCGAGTGTTACATTATTTCTTTCTCCACATACATCTTTTTATTCTCTACATGTCACTTGAGTTCATCTCCTAAAGCCACTTATATCGCATCTATTTCCCAAAAATCCCTACAAAAGAAAAGGTTGCTCCGAAAAGTCCAAAAAGCCAAAAAGGAGCCAAAAACCAAAAATACAAATCAAATAGCTCCTACAAAAATCCAAAGATAAAAGTGAGAAACAAAAAAGAAAAAAAAAGAAAAAAAAGAAGAAAAAAAATTTGTTTCTCTATCTCATTATTGGAGCCACAAAATACTTGGGAAAACCAAGGCAAAAATCCCATTTTCCACTATCATATTCCTTTAGATGCGATGCCTCAAGCTAAGCTTGGGGGGCTGAACTCATTTGACCATATGAGTGAGTACGACATTAGAGTGGGGAGGTGCACGAATGGGGAAGTTTGATAATGCTGAAACTTAGCAAATTACTTTAGCTATGGAGACTTCTTATGAATCGATGTAAATATGTGAATGCCATGTCTCTTATTCCATTCTCTATTGCATGCTTGGTGTGATTCTTATATGCTTCGGTTATAACTCTTGATTGAAAAGTGCTTCGCCAACATTTGTATATTAAATTCTATGAAATACGTGATGTGGATATGAATTGATTGTATGAATTTGGAGAGTCCCTCTTATTGTTCTTAAAAGCTTGCAAGTACCATGTTTATGAAAGATATGAAATCCTTATAGCATGTGATTTGTATTTTCCAAGTCATCGTGATGTGTAGCTTATAGCTTGAGATCTGAGAGTATAATCTAGCGACCCCTTCCACTTCGTATTCTTTTATTTCATTTCCCTTATTTTTCATCTCCTGAGTTCGTCTTTTTACTTATCTTCCTCGAGGACGAGTAAGAGGTAAGCTTGGGGGATTTTGATCGGTCCATATTTTACACCTTTTTTCTGCATATTTGCATGCCATTTCGATCACCCATATCACGCTTTTCACGATTATTCGACGATATTGCGTTACTTTTCACTATTTCTTGTTTTTGTCGGATTTCAGGAAATATGGAGCGATCGGGAGCAAAAATGAGCTTAAAGGATTTGCACCCACTCCGGAGTGTCAACCATGGCCCTTTTGAGGGTTATTCTGCAATGGAAGACGAGTGGAAGAAGAAAGAACGTCGTAGGAGCGACGAGGAAGCGAAAAGATGGAGATTGGGCATTTTCAGCATGCCACTCGGCCGAGTGAAGGAGTCACTCGGCCGAGCATTGAGACCCCGCTCGGCCGGCCAGATCGGACACGCAACAGAGATGTATCAGCGTGCACTCAGCCGAGCATCGCACGCCCACTCGGCCGAGTGCGGAGACTCCGTCCGCCCGAGTGGCACCCAGACGACGGCAAACCCAAATGTCCAACTCTCTGTAATCCGTCAGTAGACTATGAGCTCCGACTCGGCCAAGTTCCAAAAGCCCCTCGGCCGAGTGACATTTGCCACTCGGCCGAGTGATGCCGAGGACACGTGGCGCCCAGATTTTCAGACAACCTCCCACTCTTTTGAAATATGCTATAATTCCAGCAATCAAAGTATTTTTCTCATATTTTTTATGGATAGTAGACTTCATGACGGTTCCAACGCCGCCAAGAACGCGCAAATCGGAGGTCGGATGAAATCTGGAGAATTTCTGCAAGTTGATGCTGCTGTGCTGGAATTTCCACTCGGCCGAGTCACATATGCCACACGGCCGAGTGCGGCCTGGGCCCAGATTTTAAGTTGCGGTTTGGGCTGTTTTTGGGCACGAATTTGAGGGGTTTTCTAGGGTTTCTTGCTAGGGTTTTGGGGGAGTATTTAAGGGGTTTGTAGCCACCATTAGAGGGGGATCCCCCATGCTTTCTTAGGTTCCCAAAATGTTTTATTAGGGATTATTTTAGAGGTTAGGCCATGCCCTAGGCCCCCTCTTGGATCAAAAAGCTTGTATTTTGGATTGAAGATCTTCATCAAGCTAAGTATTTTCTTCTTTTTATTTGAATCTTTGTTTTTCTATCTTTTTGTATGTAAGCAATGATTTCTATTGATTCTCATATCCTTATTGCTATGCTAGAGTAGATTTATTGTTCTAGGGTTTGGGGATGAACCCTATGGATCTAATTTCAGATTTGTGATGAATGAATTCCCAAATTGCTAGAATTGCTAGGAGGTTAGGTTGTGATTGATTTACAACGGATAGCTAGGGATTTCCATCCATTGGGGTTTGCAAGAGATTGGATTCTAATCGATGGGAAGGCCTAGATATTCGATTTAGGTTTACAATTGGGTTTCTCTAGATTTGGTTTGCAAGAGATTGGACCAAAGCTAGGATTTTTAATTGTAAATCTATACACATATTCGTTTGCAAGAGATTGGACGAATACGAACTATCACAACCTAGATCGTGACTCGAATTTGCACGAGAGTGGGCTCGAGAAGCGATTGGACAATGATGTCGATCCTAATGCTAGTGGCTTAGGTTAGGGTTTGCAAGAGATTGGGCTCTAACCTAGGTTTGCTATAGACCGGCAATAGCGCGAGAGCGTGAGCTTAGTTCTCCATTAAGTTGCGACTAGTTCACCTCAACGCAAGTCTAGTAATATTGAGATTCACTATTTACAAGGATGAATGATGATCCGTAGCGGGAATTCCCTAGCCCTAGACACTTTTATTATTTGTATTTGAACCGATATTTGACCAAATTCTTTATTACCGACACCGACATTCACCACCATTTCCATTACACCATACCATAACCATCTCCACCAATAAAACCATCGTAGTCAAACCAACCTAGGATAGATCGGAACCAACACCACCTCCTCGTGTTCGATACCCGCTCGCCACTACGCCGTGCGCTTGCGGTAAAACTACAACCGTTCTTTGGGTCACATCCCGGAGCGATCACCCGCCACAGTATCAACAGCCTTCATCACCAACACGTCGTCATCAACCAACTCTACCGCCCACAACCCCCACTGCGACAGCCTCCGACCCAGTGCCCAAGGCGATCACCGTCCGATACCCACGCCAACACTGCACCTCCCCTGTTTCCGCCCCCTTCCTCTTTTCATAACAGAGGAACTCAAATCGCCCCACCAACGATTCCATCCTCTCTCCGGTGACCCCGCACGGCCACCGACGACTCTGACGAACCCATCGCCGAACTCGCCACGTCCTCCACCTCCTCGCAACCGCTGACAGCGTGCACAAGAAGTTGTGCCTTCCTCCTCCCTCCCACCACCGACACTGCCGCCCACACGAAACCTCCAGGCTGCCCCGATCTCGCCACAAGCCCAGCGTCTCGCCGCCAGGACGCCCGATGCCCAGATCTCCGTCGCCACTCCGCCGCATCTCGCAATCGCCGCCCCCTCCGATCTGCACCGCCTCGGGAAGCCACCGCTCCGATCCCGGGTCCACGCCGCCACCGCCCTCAAGATCTGCACAGCCGCCCGCCTCCGGATCCGCCCGTCGTACGCCGATTCCCCCTTCGCATGCGCCCCTTCGAGAGAAACAAAAAGAAAGAAAGAAGGAGAAGAAAGAAAGACAGAGAGAGGGGAAACGAGAGAGCAGGGGTGAGATATTAGTGTACAAAGTTTTTATATATTAATTTTATTATAAAATCTGAAGTGATTATTATTATAAAAGTTTTAATTGTTATAAAGTTTATTAACAGTATTATAAAGGTTGGTTAGTAAATGATTTTTATAGGTTAGTAATTAATAAGCTTAAGATTAATTAAGTTAGGATTATTTAAGTTGAAGATTAAGTTAATAGTTGATGTTAATTTGTAAGTTAACATTATCTTATAGTAAGTCTATTTAAAACTTTTTAACTAGATGTTGGCCATTAAACTGATATCACAAACCCGATTTTCGCAGATTAATCCGTGCCTAATCTTATGATCACCGGGCACCCAAAACTCACATCACTTCAGGCAAGTATATACAACCTGCAAGTATATGGTTCCTTTCCTACAACTTGTGATGGCGCAAGTATATTATTTGTTTTCAAACTTCCTAAAATAACATACGTCGCGAAGTTGTCAAGTAAACAACTTTTATATTCGAAATGGTTTTTAATGAATCCTGTTAATGTGTTGGTTGCTTTAGCCACTTAAATGATACACACGAAATGCTTTCCCTTCTTGTTATTCGATTTATTACGTGATGTGCATCCTTTTGAATTGTGAAAAACTTAGCCCTCGGGGCAATCACAGATATTTGGGTCTTCGGACAATTTACGGACCATTGTGCCTTAGGGTAATTTACGTACTATTGTGCCTTTGGGAAAATCACAGATTATTGGGCCTTCGGGCAATTACGGATATTGGGCCTTCGGGTAATTACGGATATTGGGCCGCGGGCCGCTTACGGAATGTTTGCCACTCGGTAGACATTGAACTACGGATTGACTTTATGGACACTTTGGGTGGGGTAGTCTAGTGTAGTAGAGGCTAGAAAGCTGGATTGCACTCTATTAGTGAACTTGACCGACACCTGGCCGGGTCGGTGAGTATAGAGTCACGGGTAGCTCCCGTTGACTTGGGTGTGATGCTGGTCACCTCCCCCTCAGACACTGGGCTTGTCACTAGATTAAGTACAGGTTGGCACTCTTGTTTACTTCAGCTACTATTGTGAACTATCGACTAAGTTTATGTCATGTTTTACCTTGTACTTTGCTAATGTCGTACCTTTACTTTGTGCATTACAAAGGCCAAGTACGTCGCCTGTTACTTTATGCACTACATTTATCATACTCATTGATGTACGTACTACACCTGTTACACTTATTGCTGTACACGCCGCATTTCCATGCTTATTGCTGTACACACCACATTTCCATGATTAATGTTGTACACACCACATTTCCATGCTTATTGCTGTACACACCACATTGCCATGTTTATTACCTTGCACACTACAATTGCTATACTTGTCATTCTGTACATCTCATCTTCCATGCCATATGATTCCTATGCTGACATGCTTTACTTATTTGTAATCTTATTATGTCACTCCTTTTGCCATATGAATGATTTTGAAAACCTTGCCGAGGGTCTTTTTCCCACTAATGTTTTAAATCTTGCCGAGCGACCCTCGCTGACGTATATTTCTTGTCGTGTGAAATATACGTCAGGTATTAGACAGATTTGTAGAGGAGCAATCCTAGAGACTGAGCAGCTTGACCGGGGAGCCCAGACGCTGAGATCCGCTGCTGGAGAAGAACGAGTTTTCGCAATGCCGCTAAAATTTAATAATTGTTGTAATCTTATTCAGGTGTATTTCTGGTTGTAGTTCTGTTTCTAATGGCCAAGTTGGCCTTATTTGTGTATTTGTAAATCTGGACATCAATGTAATAATAATGAAATTTCCTTTTTGTTCTGAGTTTGAAATGCAAGAACCTATTTACGGTTTACCCACAGACGCTTATTGGGTTGGAGTTTCACCGCTCCAGCCCAAGCGGGCCCGCTCGCGTCCTCGCTCCCAATTATAATAGGAAGTGGGGCGTGACATTCTCTCTTTGTGAGAGGTTGTCTCTTTGTGGGACTAGGGAATTCTCTTTGTGGGAATTAACTCTCTTTGTGGGAGTTCTTGCGTCCTAGTGTAGGGCTAACCCTAATTCTCTGAGTGGGAGTTAGTGATTCTCTGTATGGGAGTCTTGATCCTTGTGTAGGATTGGTTGGGTCCTTGTGTAGGGCATAAATCCTCTTTGTGGTGTATCTCCTTGTGAGATTTGTATTCACTTCTCTGTGTGGGATTATAGTGAATATTGGTGTGGCTAGATGTACCTAAGTTTTGGGAACCAGGGTAAAACTTTATGTTTGCGTTTGGATTGATTGTGCCTTTAATTCCTCTTGCATTTATAATTCCGCATTTGCAAGTTAAATTTTAATTGGACAATTTTATTGCCATTTCACTATTCACCCCCCTCTAGTGTGTGTTATTAGAATTGCAAGGGTTAGACGATCCCTACAAAGACTCCGGGGCAGGACCAATCCTCACCACCCAAACCAGAGAAGGCACGGGCCGAGCTACGCGCTCCCCTCCCCATAAAAACCCGGGACAGGTCTGACGAGCTCTGACCACCCGAGCCGGAGGAGAGCTAAACTCGAACCTTGGAAAGAGGACAAGGGCACGTAGGCCAAGGCAGGCCTCACGCAGGCCAAGGACCGCGGGTCAGTGCAGGGTCCCGATAAAGCGTGCCCCTGATGCGACTCGTCGAAATGAAAGGACGCTCGGGAAACACGCCATTAATGACGACACATCCCCTGAGAGGCAAGGACTGACGAATCGTGTCCAACGCCACCTGGCAAAAGCAGTTTCCGAAGGGCGTGAATCTGAGGGGCCTATTAATGATGCCAGCTCATCACATTAACTCCCGGGGAACCGTTCGCAAAATCCCTATATAAATACTCCCCTTGCCCCCTCGAAGGAGCGGGGGAGAAAGAAAATATGAGAGCAAGTTAGTCTCAGTCCCCCCGATGAAGGATGAGAAGGTGCGAGGTATCCGCACCCGGAACATCCAGGTAGGGCTTCCACCGGACGTCGTCGGTCCAAATAAAAGGGAGACCCCCAGCCGTCAGTGGACCCCGCCCCCTGATAGGCGACAGCTTCCACACGATGGTTGTCGTTGGGCTATCCCTCCTACACATCGGACGGCCTACCTGTCGCTCCTAGGGTTCTCCTGGACAACTTGCGGCGGGGGAGCAAGAGGATCTGTGGCGGACCCTTCCCCTCTTCCGGTGCACAACGTGCGCTGCCGCTCCAGGTCGCGACCTTGAGGGACGGGGTAGCCCTGCCAGATCGACCCACTGGGCATACCAGCCTCCTCATGGGCGTACCAGCCTCCGCGGGCCCGCCTCCCAACGGTCCCCCCTCCGATGGGCATTCGTCTTACATACGGATCTCCAATGGGCTATTCCTCTTACACGAGGGGTGCCCCGCCTTCCACTCTTCGACTACCCTTGGACAACCCGAGACAGGGCTCCATGAAGATCTGCGGTGAACTTCCCCTCCCTCCCGGCATCTGCTCCACCCCGATCCCCGCCGACGAGAAAGGCGAATGCCCCACGGGGCATGTCAGCCTCCACCAACCCGCCTACTAACGGCCCACCTCCCACTCCTCTATCTTCCCATCAAGGCCACACGATCGGGGCTCCCCATCGAGGCTCCACCTTTGCCGCCTCGTGCTCCTCCTCTCCCAGGGCTTCCCTTCGAGTTGGGGATTCCTCGAAGAGACCTTGCAACCATTCAGCATAGGGGAGGCAAGGAAGGACATGACTAGCAAAGGAAGAGAAGGAGGGCCGTCCTACAGACAGGAGTTCGTCCATCCTGATGCAGTTTACAATGAAGTAAAACGGCTTCCCCGCCAGCCACACAGATCGGATACGGTTGTTCAACTACTGTCATTTTCTTTAAATCCTTGTAAAAGTTAATGAAAAGGCTATTCCAAGCAAATTCCTAAACATCGTCTTAGCGTGCCCTAAAATTGGGACGATCTCCTTCGAACTCCGGGGCAAGCTCATGAAAACTCCGATACCCGGACCAGAGAACGAAAAGGGGCGAGCCCCGCTCTTCCCCCCCCACACACACGAATACTACTCGGTACCACGCCATACCAGAGGTAACAAAAACAACAGAAACTTCAATATATAAGTAGTCCAGACATACAATAGTGGCGAGGGCTGACCTAACAAAACGAGGTCTCCCTCGAGCCAAGCCCTACCTTATAAACAAAAGGGGGGGACGGGGAGAAGGGCAAGACAAACCTACTCCTACGGGCCACTGCCGCCTGAGGCGACGCCTCTCGGTGCGCCGTCCCTCCTGTCAACTTCCGTGGGGTCGGCCTCATTGTCGACAGCCACCTCGTCGATGACCACCTCCTCGTCGATGACCACCTCCTCGTCGTCCCCTGCCTCTTCCTCCCCCTCTGAGGCCACTAGCGCGTCGAAGTCGACCTCGATCGGAGGACACAAGCCTGCCGCCCTTTCCTTCACCTGCCTCAGGCAGGCCTCCCAACCTTCCTCGCGGCCTTTCACCATGTCATCACACATTGCATCCGAGAGAAGGGGGATGACGGTCGACTTTTGATACGACCGAAACTCCTTGGTCTTCAGTGTCAGCTCCTCTTTCACCATCCTCGCCTGGGCCGCCAGCTCGACCGCATGCGCCTCCTCCCGTTCAAGCGTGCTCTCCAACTCCTTCATCTGATCGGCAGCGGAGGCAGCCTTCGCCTCATAATCTGCCAGGAGACCCTTCAGGTGCTGGACCTCCAACTCCAATTTTCCTCACCTACCCTTCTCCTTAGCCAGTTGCTCATCGGCATTCTTGCGAACCCCAGCAAGCTCAGCAGCCATTCTGGCGACGGCGCCCTCGGCCTTGTTTATGGCCGGCGTGTGCTTTCGGGCGGCAAGCGTCAGAAGGATGGCCTGCATGACAAAAGAAAAGTCTGTTGGGATACTCAGCAAAACCACCTAAAAGTCTTGACCCAGTCCGGACCGCCTACCTGTACGTCGTGCCCTACTGCGGTGCCGCACAGCCCCTCATACCCGACGGCAGCCAGAATCTCCCTAACGCGGGGCAGCAGAATGTTCTCCGCCAGACGTGCCGCTACCCCACCGTCTTCAAAGACGGATTCTTCGGTTCCCACTCGAAAGGGCATCCGGTGAACGGCCTCCTCCGGATAACCCTCGATCTCGGCCTTTTTTGCCTTGAAGTGGATGAGCGAGGCCTCACAGCTGGGATGGGCCCGCTTCTCCAAAACAAACCATGGACAGTCATAGGGCCAGCCCTCCCAACCCAACGACCTGGGCTCGGAGCCCGACCCGCCAGAGCCCTCGGGACGATCTTGAGCTATGATCCTCTCGACGGTGGGGGGGGTACCCTCGGGCTCGAGGGATGGGCTTCAGGGGCTGCCCCCTGGTTCGGTCTGCTCCTCACCACCGGCCTCAATATCGATGACCGAGGTGGCGGTCCTCTGAATAGGCCTTTCCCCAAGCCGACTGGAATTCCTCTCCCTCTGAGGATTGTTAACAGACGATGTCGCGGGCAGCCTTGTCCTCTTTGAGGATGCCTTCCCCCTCCTCGAGCCTTCCCCACTGGCCTCCTCGTGCGGCCTCTTTGGGTCCACCTTCTTCGCCTTCTGCGCCGCCTGTTCCGCAGCCCGCTTCCTCAGCTCTTCGAGCAAAATACTTATGGCGTGACCTGCAGAAGAGGGAAAGCTTAGAGTGAACACTTCAGATGCAGCAACCACAAAGTTTGCTTTACCTTCGGGCCAAATGTGCCGAGCTATCATGTCGGGCTTGGTGAGCATTCCAAATTCCCGGTCCTTCTTCGGGATTGCCATCAGAAATTGGGCCACATCTTCCTCCTCGTCACTCAGCTCGACCCCCTCCCTCGACTCAGGACTCAGCTCCCCCCCCCCAGTTCGATCTCATCACCACATCCGCGGGCACTGAGACGAACACATATTGTTTACTCCACCCCTTAATCTTGCCCGACAACCCCCTGATGAGGGGGTGGCTTCTCTTTGCGGACAGATAATAGTAGGACCTCAGCCTCTTCACCACAAAGATATGCCGGAAGAGGCGCAGGAAGGGGCAGATGCCGTTGCTCACGCACAACACCAGAAAGCCGATAATCACACCGATGGAATTCGGCATCAATCTGAACAGTGGCAGCTCCAGAAAAGTCAACACTTCCAGCACAAAGGGATGGGGGAAGCGCAACCCCTGTTGGAAGCAAGCCACATACACTCCCACCTCATAGTCTCCCGTAAAACACACTCTCTTTGACACGGTCGGTTCCCGGATGGAATAAGGCGGCCTAATATACAACTCGCTAATTTCCAAAAGAGACGACTTCAGCACCGATGTCACACCCGTGATCTCGTCGGGTACCCCTCCAGCCTCTGCCACGGTCACAGCGGCCGGAGTACTGGTCTTCGAAGCCCTAGCTACAGCCCATTTTCCCTTCTTCAGGTCCCTCGGGGCCACGGTAGGCGAGCTCACTAATGGCTCCCCGCTGACGCTCCGATCGCGACTTTTCGTCTCCCCGGAGCTCTGCGCCGTAGCCGCGTCGGACCCCTCTTCCTCTACCTCCCTCGACTCCGGCAAATGGGTAGAAGAGGTTGACAAAGACATCAAGAAGAAAGAGATTAAATACCTTTACGGTGTCGGCGGCTTCGACGACGACGCTGAGATGACGTACATATCACTGTCGGCAACTTTGGCAAAGACTCTACAATCTCCGACGATCGCAAGCTCCTAAGAGAATTTTAAAAGGGAGAAATTTTCACTCATTCCCTCTAGAGCTCTTTATAATACGCCCTAAATGATCACGACTGTATAAATCATGCCACGCATCGAGGATCCACGCTCCCTGACGCTTCGACCCGCGTGGTGTGACGCCTCGACTGACAGCAGCAGTCGCATCCGCCACGCGTCACCCGAAGAATGGCCGAACCGCTTCGATTTCCAGCCACCGTCGATTCAAAAAGATTGCATCGATTCGTGCAACAGACACCTCGGCTCAAGCAACGGACACCAAGACGCTTCGATCTTCGCCTTCCTTCTATTTGAAATAATTACGCCGAATCGAAATGATTTCGCTCCAGGCTCCCCCTCTACTCAATCCCAAAAAGGGCCCCGCCACCATCAATACGGCCCACAAGACCAGGCAGCACCCAGTCGACCTCGGACCGGGCAGAACACCTCACCTTGCCCCGACCCGACGGACCCCCTGGTCCGCCCCAAACTCACCCTCATAACCTGGCCACACGTACTATGTCTCAACCTCCCTCTCCCCACCACTAAGCTGTCGTCGACAGAGGGATGTTGGGGGCAATTATATCCTCATAATCAAGCAGTATACAACATTACATTTATTGGGAGGCAGGTAGGAAAATAAACCAAAACAAAACCAATCCATTAATTTCAAACGGTAAGGCTATTCACGGAGCCCGCCAAGAATACAACATTACATCGAGCCCGGCCCCCGACCAGCCATACAAAAAGAGACAAATTTCCCCTACTCTAAGCCCTCAACGTCGATGCTTCTCCGTCGACTGAGCCCCCATTTCCCACGCCACCTGGCGAACTCCCGCCTCCTTTGCCTCTTGCAGCAGCGGAACGACATGCTCGTCATGATAACGGCGGATGGCTTCTTCGATCACGTCACGCTCAACCCCCCCCGTCTCTCCTCCAGCTGCTGCTTGAGGATACCCTTCTCCCTCCTCGCTGTCTCGATGGTCTTCTTCAGGTCGGCTATATTCTTCGTCTGCACCTCGATCACCCGCTTCTTGTTGGCCATCTCCTTGCCATGCCTCGTCCGAATATCGGCCCGCTCGTGCTCTTCCTCCAGAAGTTGACACTCGAGCCTAGCCTTCGTCGTATCCAAGTACGCAGCTGCCGCTTCTCAACCTCGTAGGCCACCGTGACCTGCACCAGCTTCTCCTCCTTCTCCTGCAGCTTTTCTCTGACCTCACTGAGATCGATCCTCGCCTTGTTAAGAGAGGCCTTTGTGGCGGCCACCGGAGTTTTGCGCTGCAGAGTCACCATGGCCGAGATCATCTACAAAAAAGACCCAATTCAGTCGGGCGCGATCAGAAAGGCTGGGAGAGCGAGGCGAGAAGTTCGACCAACCTGCATCGTGTGCCACACAGCAGAGCCGCACAAACGCTTTGTGCCTACGTGGATTAGGGACTTGCGGTCCTGCGGCATCACACAATACTCTGCTAAGCACATCGCCACCCCGGCATCCTCAAATATCGACTCATCATGGCCTATCCGTTAGGACGGTCGGTGAAGACTATCGCTTGGAAGCACCTCGACCTCAGCCTTGGTCCTCTTAAAGCGGATGAGAGCGTTCTCGCAACTCGGGTTCATCGCCTTTCCCATCTCGCACAGGGGGATTCTGTAAGGCCACTTCTGGCCTAGTGGTGCCTTGCGAGGCTTGCCCACCTCGGGTACCCGCGTATGGACCGGGAGGACCACCCCCTGAATGGGTGAACCTCGGGGAGGCCCTCGCCAGCCCGACTGGAAGAGGCACCCGATTCGGGCGTCCTTCGCTCTTGGTTCCCCCCCTCCTCACCCGGGACCTCGGCACCCCGCTTTTGGGACGTCTCCTCCACAGGCCCCTCCTCACCCATCGCTTTCTTACCCTTGTCACGAGGATTGGCGCCCTCCCTGACCAACACTTCGGCAGTCCTCGACGCCTCCTCCGGTGAAAATGTTGTGTCTCCACCTGCGAAGAAGAGAAAGATCAGGGTAAGCTTACTTAAAGGCTCACCAAGCTCAAATTACCATGGGACCAAAAATCCTAGGCGAACCGACTATCCTGCATCAGGTTCACCAACCGGTGGTACGCCTCGGGCAGCTCGGCCAAGATCTGCACCTTCGCCAGGTCTTCACCGGTTAGCTTCACCCTCTCATTCACCAAAGGGTTCAGCGCCCCCCAGTTTGACATCAGCACCACATCGACCGGCATCCCAATAAAGATAAAATCCTCCATCCACCTACCAACATCAGCGGGCACCCCGATGATAAGCTCCCGCCCCCTCCTCACGCAGACGTAGTGGTACATTCCCCTCTTCCGAACTGCGAAGAAGTGCTGGAACAGTGCCAAAGATGAACTCGGGGAGCTGGCGAAGTACAGAACGATGAACCCCACCAGCAAACCCCAGGAGCGGGGTGCCAAGGTGAAGATCGGCAGCTCTAGGAAGTTCATCAGGTGTAGGAGGTAAGGGTGGATCGGGAAGCGAAGCCCCAACTCGAAGGACCGGGTGTAAACCCCGACTTCGTTGTCCCCAGGCCAACACACTCTCTCCTTCGGGCTCGGGACTTGCGCTTCACAGGACAGGGGCACGAACCGCACCCGAATCTCCCTAATGTTGATCCTTTCTGGCCTACACCTGGCGGACTCAATCACCCTCGGTACGTCAGTGCGCCATGTCCTCCTTCTCTGAGGCCTCTGCACCCCCCACCACCTCTAATCTTCCATCGACTCCTCTGTCACTGTACTACTATCCCGGAGTCAAAATGAGAAGCCATCGGTAAAAGGATGAAGGGATTACCTAGCAGAGCAGCCGAGCTAAGAGGATGATCGGAAATGGATCTCCGCAAAGGTGACATCGACGATGTCGACGAACGACTGACAGAAACCAAAAAGCGCGAAGAAAAGTTGGAAGCGGAAGAAAGTTTCCACCAATCTCATTCTCCCCATATTTATAGAGGACAACCGGCCATCTTGATCGTCGATACGCCACCACGTTGCACCCATCGGAGCTTCCCAGATGCCTCGACTGGTGTGAAAGTCACCTCATCCACGCATCGCAAGCCCAATAGTGGAGGCTCTTTGATTTCCCCCTTGCACTTTCAAATCGCAATAATGGCCAACCGGACGGGAATTCCAAGACCAACGCCGCCACTCTCGAGCGCGGATCAGGATCCGAACTGCCATTTCAAGGTAGGGGAAGTGATACATCATCAGAGCCGAGCCGGGCCTCCACCTCGAACTCGAATACTGGGGGCAATTGTTACGACCTGAAGATCGTGATAGTCCAACCTTCCATCCCAGACCTTCGAAACACCCCGTCGACTCGTCCCTCCCTCCTGAAGGGAGGCCGACCCAGCGACAGGGTGCTCCACGCCCGAATGACAGAAGGCCACAGGGCGCCTATCGATCCTAGAGTCTGACAGGACTATGGAAAAGGTGCACTCCACCCCGGTCGCTGACAGGGACGCTCTCTGCCACGGTCGAAGCGGGACGTGCTCCTGTTCTCCCCGGCCCGTCGGGAAGATCGCACAAAGTGTATATCCGGACCGCTCATCCTCAGTCCAGGCCAGCCTAGCGACCTGTGGCAGGGCCCCACCCCTGGGAGGCGCTCCGATGGTCCTTTGGCACATCGGACACGACAAACATCTAGTACAAGGACGCTACTGACACTCACGCCACCCGGCAACCTGGCAAAGTGCACCCTAGCCGCTGCGTCCCCTCACATTTAATGCTTTCGGCTCTGACACCCTGACAAAAGCGCCCCTGGCCGTTGCACCGTCTGACAAAAGCATGGCTGACACGCCCAGCTTTGACATCCTCGACTGAAGCTTCTGCTGACGGTTGGGCCAGCTCAGCACATCGAGTCAGCATGCCAAGTCAGCCTTGCCTAACCGCCTCTATCAGGTATAAATACCCCTTCGCCTCCAACGGGGAAGAGGTTGGCTAATTTACTCTCAATCTTATTACTCACACACAAGAGCAAAGGTCGTCCATATCTTTGTTCTTCCACTTATTCCTCGTCACGTACGGTCGACTCACCCTCAGTCCAACTTACGTGCCTAGCCCGCGCTTTAAGTCATATTACTGACTTAGGCATCGGAGAGGCTAAGGGTTGGACCCCAACCTAGCCTTTCTGACGAGTTGCTCCTTGCGCAGGTTAGCCCGTCACCACCGGTCATCCTCACCCTCGCCCTAGGCAGTTCGGCCCTTCCACCACATCCTACCGGATTCGATACCGTGGTCAGCTTCCGCAACGGGTTTAGCCTCATCTCCCCATTAACCACCTGTCAAATTGCCTACCCTGATCCCATCATTAGCATAAACATCGTGCCCTTGGTTCCCCTTAATATAAATTCATTGTAAGCGAGTTCTACCCCGCAACAAGTCCTAAAAGATTAGACCTTTGGAAGCCAAGTCCAATTGGACTTAGACTTCCCAATATAATCATCATTGTGCACAACATTCATAAAATATGAGTTTATATATGCTTGTTTCTCATGAATGCTAGTGTCCTTCGGGCCCCAAATAGATAATGTCTTGGGAGCCCATTCCTATTGTGAACATGCACATTTTGTTGATTTCTACGTAGTGCATGTGTTCTACGAGGAAGTGGCCTAGTATATGCATGACGTGGATAAGCATGCGGCACATGATGAAATGGTGGTGGCAACATATGATATGGTGCATGATGGTAATCATTCATGTAATAATGATGAGGGTGAACCTATGCATGTGGGGGAGCACGTGCGTGAGTGTATCTCACTTGGTGTGTGCGTGCTCGTGGACGTGGAGCATAAAAATCATCGTAAGTGTGAACATGTGGAGCAGGAGGTATGTTCCTACATGGCATAGTATTTGTCTACATAAATGCATGACCCTTCTTTGGAGGTCCACCCAAAGTGGGTTTCTTTCAAAAAAGGGATGTGAACTTAGTGGAAGTACCATTGGAAGGTGAACTACCCATGGGGTGTTTACTTCCACTAGTTGAGGCATCGAAGGATTTCCGTACAAAGGTAGTGGAAGATTTGGATGGATTTTCCTTATTATATCCCAACCCAATGCGATGATTGGCCGGAAGTAAGTCATTCAGAAATCATCCAAACGATCCTTGCCTTTGTTGAATTTCTCAACACGGCCTAATGTGAACTCATATTTCTCAGTGAGAGAAAGTATTTTAACATCCATAGTAGACACTTGTATGGTGAGTTCACAAACACGTGACTTGAGATTCTCATTCTCAGTACTCAAAGTTGAGTTTCGAGAAATCAAATCTGCTATCTCATGTTCATCCGGATCCTCAATGTTAACATGCTCAAGTTGAAATTTGAGATTTACAATCTCAATTCTCAAGGCTTCAACAACGGTGTCGTTGTTGGTGATGACAGGTTTAGGTGTGGTTAGAAGACTAGTTAGCTCATCTTTGGTTTTAGTATATATATTCACTAACTTAGAATACTTAGACCAAATTTGTTCATTAGCTAATCTAAGGTCATCCATAGTTACCTCTACACCTTCATCCTCGCTTTCATCTGAAGCGGTCTCTTGATCAGATTGTTCTCTTGCCATGAAGCACATGTGTGCTTTCTCCACTTGTTCTTCATCTGACTCACCACTTGAAGAGTCCTCTTCAGAGTTGGTGAATGTACCAACAAGCCCTTTCTTGTACTCCTTCTTGTAATTTCTTGACTTGTCGAACTTAGGTGCCTTCCATTTCTCCTTTTGTTTGTTGAGGGGACAATCGACCTTGATGTGTCCTGGCTTATTGCATTTGAAACACAAAGGAGAAGAAGCATTAGTAGAACCAACTTTGGTTTTGTTCTTGAAGTTACCTTTTCGGAAAAACCGGTTGATCTTCTTTGCCATGAGGGCCAAAGACTCCACGTCCAATTCAGCTTTCGATTCTTCACTGTCGATAGGTATTGTAGGGGCGGCCTTGAAAGCAATCGCCTTTTTCTTCGGCTCTTCTTGCTTCAAGAACGCCTTCATCTTGTTCTACATCTTGATCTTGTTGTCCTTTCGTACCTTATAAGACATTAAGGTACCTATTAGTTGAACAACATTATACTTAGACATATCATTACCTTCCTCGATAGCGTAGGTTCGCTTTTCCCAACTTGAAGGAAGTCCGTCAATGATCTTTGCGAATTTCTCTTCTTGGGTATAGGTCTTCCCAAGAGCTTCTGTAACGGCTGGTATTTCTAGGCGTATAATTGTTGTGTGTGCCTGTATTTTTGTTTTGATCGTCCGGATATTTTTGCACGCGAATTCTTTTGTGTGACGACGCGAGCGCGTCTCGAATGACTTTTTAATTTTTCACGGTGCGATTAATTAACTTAACCCTAATTAATTACCACTAATCAGATTTATATTAATTAACCTACATTGAACTCCACCGATTGGGGGCAGTTCAGATCCAACATTTCCTCATCAATTTCTTCCTACCGCCAGCTAACTCCTTCAAGCTGCCTCCTATTGTTATTATAAACCCAACAACAACGACAGAGGAGGAAGCGCCAACAGTCATCTTCTCCTTCCTCCTGCAAAACAAATCCCTGCAGACAAACTCAACCAGCAACCAGTTCTCCAAATCTTTCCAAATTTCAATCAGCCCCAAAATCATTCCCAAAAACCAAATTCATCAAAGCTCAAACTCAAAAATCATCCCCTCCAACCAATACAAATCAATCCCAAACTGATCCTGTGAAAACAGAAATCAAGAAGGAGGAATCAAATAACCAGGTCTGAAAAACAATTTCTGAAACCCAAAACCCACTCTTCTTCTTCCTCCTCCCCTTCCCTTGGCCGCACCACCACCAACCCAAGCCACGCGCCACCGCCGGAATCCGCCAGCCATCACCAAGCTGCCGCCGCCCAGAACTGCTGTGCGTCGCCCAGAACAGCGTACGCCGCCGCCCTAATTCGCCGGAGCCGCCGCCCGCCCGCCGCCGTCAGTCCCTCCTCGCACACAGGTGAGAGACCTCTTCCCTTTATTTTCGCAAGATCGCCTTGTTGCCTGCAAGCTTCAACGAACAAAAAAAACAAATGAAAACATTTGAACAGAAAGGAGAAGAGAGGGGGACATGGTGATTATTAAGAAGGAGGGTATTGAAAAGAGAAGTGTGAATTAATAAAGATAAAGAGAGTGACAGTGTGCCTAACTAATATAGGGTTATTAAAGAAAGAAAGGGTTGGCAGGTTGTGTTAATAAAATGATGTTAAGAGGGTGACAGCCACTTGTAAATATTAAAGGAGGAGGACAGTATTTGGGACAGTATTTGTTAGGGTTATATTAATAAAGTATGAAGAGAGAGGAAAAGGGCTTTATTATCGTGTATGAAGGTATTATTGTGGTGCAGTGGGTGTACCCCCTTTAATATAATGTTAACATGCTAGTAACCCTATCACTAACTAATATTAGCTTAGTTAAATAATTGGTGGTTAAAATTAGTTAGTTTAAATGTTAATTTGATTTCACCGTGTTAGTATGATTAAATGATGTTAGGGTAATATTAAAAATCTGAATAGAATAAGGCGTATCATGTTGTTATAACCCAATATAAACACCACCCTAGCCTGGGACCCCAATAAAATCGGACGAACCTAATTTAGGGATTAACTTAATTTTGTGCTTATCTTGCAATGGATCTAATTCGTTACCTTGTTTGACCAAAACAGAGAACCGGAAGTACCAACACGTGGTACCCATCCAGTCGACCCACAACCACCAATACCATCGGAAACAGGCAAGTGATACTTGCCAGTTTTCTATTTAGGCCACGTCTTAGGCCATTTTGTTCAATAGCGTAAAAGAGACTAGGCGGTGAAATGATAGTCGCCTAGACGCCCCTATTTGATCTAGTTTGACAATGAAACTAGATCTGACACCCTACTTGATCTAGCTTGACAACGAAGCTAGATCCGACACCTTTATCATACTTGCATTCATACTACCATGCCATGTTTAATTTCAATTAACGGTACGCAATTTAACTGCTCATTGCCATTTCATTTCATGCATTCAATGTTTCATCATGATTGCGTAGCACACGCTACACTTATTGTAATGATTGAGTCTAGGCACCTGCTTTGCGGGTACAACCCTATGCCAAAAATACTTCCTGGCTCGTGATCCAGAAGATGGGCACCAGTCCATATTGTAACGACTGGTTTTCATGAATTTGGATTATCTATATTATATATATATGTTTTGGTGGATTTTCTCCTTACGTGTGGTTTTCATCTCCGTAGCTTTCGTTTTCGATCGTTTCGTCGTGATTTTCTAGCTTCTTCCTTAGAATCATTGATCTTGGAGTAAGTCACTCATGACGAACTTCAAATCGCTCATATCTTAGAGATAGGTTGATCTTAGAAGCCGTAGAAATCTTCCCGAAGCTTCGCGCTTCAATTCGGCACTTTTCGTGCACCTTAGTTGGTTCAAGAAGGGAGACCAACCGACTAGATTGAGATCTAGTCGGTCAGGAACTCTACTGGAACCGACTAGTTCATTGAATCAATTGTACAGGAGTTACTGTTTACTCTTAGTCGGTCTATGTCACGCCCTGCTTCCCAAAAATGTGGAGGCGAGACGTGAGAAGGTCCGCTCAGACTTGAAGCTGTGAAACTCCAAGTCTGATAAGCGTATAAATTATCATATGGCAGGTCCTTGCAACGCAAACGAAACAACAATAATAATAAAGGAAAGAGACAAAAGAGAAATCTCTGAATATCCATTAAATGAATTACAATATCACAGAAAAGCCACCAGGCTAAAGGAAAAAGAGTCTAAGGCCCAACATGGCCTACAAAGTATAACATACAAAACAAAGGTGCCACGCACCGACAACTAACAGGAATCCTAAAACATAAAGGGAACTCAACAAAGTCACAGGTGTCCACAAGACTCCTCCACAGCAAACCCAACGTCCTCTGCAACAAGCTCTGGCTCTGAGTCTAACATGTGTCACCCAAAAGAGAGAGGGGCACATGTCAGCAAGTCTAAAAAGACTTGTGCAAGGAAACTGGAAGAAAGGCAACTAACATCCTAGCAGTTATAGTATGCATGACATGGAAGTTATGGTGTGAGTGCACAAGCAAGACATGGTGAAACAATAAGTACAAGAGAACGATTATCGGGACAAGTCAAGAGTAGCCAAGCTACTAACAATCTCAATCATTTCACTAGTCATGTGTCAAGTTGTTTCAAGTTGTTTGTAGATGTTTACGCCTTACAGCTGAACGGTTTGGCATTCACGCTGAGTGGCCACTTAACAACTACCCCAAAACCCAGAGTTTACGCCTTACAACTGCAGTTGCTGATCGGGCAGACTCCCAGTTGAATGACCGCTTAACTCTTACCCCCAATACCCACATGTAGACAAGCCAGGGTCCCTGCACATGAGCCCAGTAAATGAGCCAGGGTTGCCCTGCACGGGAGCTTGTTTTCTATATCACGAATCAGTAGGTATTTGGCGTAGGGGACACCTAGCCTCAATATCGAGCGTTGGAGTTAGCAACTCATTATGCTCGCTTCTGGTCACGAGCCAAGAACTATCAGTTTTGTAGCGTGAGCTACACATTCACGATGAACAATCAATGTATGCAATGTCATGAACAGATATTCGCGTACCGTTAATTGTATTTAAACGTGACAGGCAAAATACAATGACATGAACAATATTCGCGTACCGTTAATTGTAATTAAACATGACATACAAGCATGATGAGGGTGACGGACCAAGCTTCGTTGTTAAGCTAGGTCAATGGCGTCTAGACGGCTATCCTTTCACCGTCTAGTCTCTTTTACGCTAAAACAAGGAAATGTCCTAAGACATGGCCCAAATCAAGAGATGCAAGTTTCACTTGCTTGGCACTGAGGAGAACGATCAACGAAGGCACATCACACAAATTGTTATCTACGGGAATGGATCACTGTCATGGAAAAACAACATTAGAATGGTAACTAATCCGTATTCTCAATCGAACCCTACGATTTCTAATGATCCATTTTATTAGAGTTTCACAAATATCAAGTGTGGGTCATGAGATTATTAAAGGAAGAATACTACCCGTGAAGAAGCGGAGGAACGACGCCGAGAACTACGGCGACGGAAGAACGATCCGGCTCAGATCTGGAAAAGGGGGAAAATCTGGAGAAATAGGTTTGGATGAGGCTTTTGTGGATTTGATGAGGGTTTGAGGTTGAGGAGAGGTAGGATATGTGAAATGAGAGTTTGGATGGTGATGGATGAGCTTGGGATGAAGGATCAATGGTTTGGGGAAGAAGGGGGCTCAATGGGGGAGAAATTAGGGTTTGGCATGATGAGGAAGAAGAAGAAAACGTTTGGGGTGTATTTATAGAAAAGTGTGGCGGCTAGGGCAAAACTAGGGTTTCCTGGGCTGATTAGTCGGTCAAAGAAGGATTGGTGACCGACTAGATTGGGAACTAGTCGGTCGGTTGATCAACACAGACCGACTAAGAGTAAACAGTAGCTCGCTCAGGAAAACTGGACTATGAGTTAGTCGGTTTGTGAAGGCTTGTCAACCGACTAGTTTGAGAACTAGTCGGTCGGTGAGTGTTCATTGACCGACTAAAGGCTGAATTCTGAGAGAGATCATGGAAATGAGAGTTAGTCGGTCTGAGAAGGATTCCTGACCGACTAGTTTAGCATCTAGTCGGTCGATGGTCGTTCTTAGACCGACTAAGAGTAAACAGTAACTCCTGAATTATTGATTGAATGAACTAGTCGGTTCTAGTTGATTTCCTGACCGACTAGTTTGGAATCTAGTCGGTCGGTTGATCTTCTTGAACCAACTAACGTGCACGAAAAGTCTCGAAATGGAGCGCGAAGGTCCGGGATGAATTCTAAGGTTTCTAGGATCAACCTATCGCTAAGATATGATCGATATGAAGCTCGTCACGAGCGACTTACTCTGAATTCAATGATTCTAAGGAAGAAGCTAGAAGATCACATCAAAAGGAATGAAAACGAAAGCTAGGAAATCTCAACGAGATGAATGAAAGCGAGGACTATGGAAATGGAACCACACAAGGAGAGAACCCACCATCACAAGCAAAACACACTGATAATCCAATCATACAAAAACCAGTCGTTACATCCTACCCACCTTAGAATAAAGTCCGTCCTCGGACTTCCTAACATATCTAGTCGCTCTAGTAACTACCCTCAATCAACATCACATTATCATTCAACCACGTATAGTCATTTCAAGTGCTTATACATATGCACTATGTAGTCAATCATTTATTCTACAATCATGTATTTATTCACGTACATTATACTCCTATACCTAT